>OU342605.1:383174-1583174 GCA_910589645.1 Tinea semifulvella
AATACTAGTTATATTCAGCATATTTTATAGCCCTAGTGTGGGATTTGCTGTGTCGGTAACGCAAATACTAGTTATATTCAGCAATATTTTATAGCCCTAGTGTGGATTTGCTGTGTCGGTAACGCAAATACTAGTTATATTCAGCATATTTTATAGCCCTAGTGTGGATTTGCTGTGTCGGTAACGCAAATACTAGTTATATTCAGCATATTTATAGCCCTAGTGTGGATTTGCTGTGTCGGTAACGCAAATACTAGTTATATTCAGCATATTTTATAGCCCTAGTGTGGATTTGCTGTGTCGGTAACGCAAATACTAGTTATATTCAGCATATTTTATAGCCCTAGTGTGGATTTGCTGTGTCGGTAACGCAAATACTAGTTATATTCAGCATATTTTATAGCCCTAGTGTGGATTTGCTGTGTCGGTAACGCAAATACTAGTTATATTCAGCATATTTTATAGCCCTAGTGTGGATTTGCTGTGTCGGTAACGCAAATACTAGTTATATTCAGCATATTTTATAGCCCTAGTGTGGATTTGCTGTGTCGGTAACGCAAATACTAGTTATATTCAGCATATTTTATAGCCCTAGTGTGGATTTGCTGTGTCGGTAACGCAAATACTAGTTATATTCAGCATATTTTTATAGCCTAGTGTGGATTTGCTGTGTCGGTAACGCAAATACTAGTTATATTCAGCATATTTTATAGCCCTAGTGTGGATTTGCTGTGTCGGTAACGCAAAATACTAGTTATATTCAGCATATTTTATAGCCCTAGTGTGGATTTTGCTGTGTCGGTAACGCAAATACTAGTTATATTCAGCATATTTTATAGCCCTAGTGTGGATTTGCTGTGTCGGTAACGCAAATACTAGTTATATTCAGCATATTTTATAGCCCTAGTGTGGATTTGCTGTGTCGGTAACGCAAATACTAGTTATATTCAGCATATTTTATAGCCCTAGTGTGGATTTGCTGTGTCGGTAACGCAAATACTAGTTATATTCAGCATATTTTATAGCCCTAGTGTGGATTTGCTGTGTCGGTAACGCAAATACTAGTTATATTCAGCATATTTATAGCCCTAGTGTGGATTTGCTGTGTCGGTAACGCAAATACTAGTTATATTCAGCATATTTTATAGCCCTAGTGTGGATTTGCTGTGTCGGTAACGCAAATACTAGTTATATTCAGCATATTTTATAGCCCTAGTGTGGATTTGCTGTGTCGGTAACGCAATACTAGTTATATTCAGCATATTTTATAGCCCTAGTGTGGATTTGCTGTGTCGGTAACGCAAATACTAGTTATATTCAGCATATTTTATAGCCCTAGTGTGGATTTGCTGTGTCGGTAACGCAAATACTAGTTATATTCAGCATATTTTATAGCCCTAGTGTGGATTTGCTGTGTCGGTAACGCAAATACTAGTTATATTCAGCATATTTTATAGCCCTAGTGTGGATTTGCTGTGTCGGTAACGCAAATACTAGTTATATTCAGCATATTTTATAGCCCTAGTGTGGATTTGCTGTGTCGGTAACGCAAATACTAGTTATATTCAGCATATTTTATAGCCCTAGTGTGGATTTGCTGTGTCCGGTAACGCAAATACTAGTTATATTCAGCATATTTTATAGCCCTAGTGTGGATTTGCTGTGTCGGTAACGCAAATACTAGTTATATTCAGCATATTTTATAGCCCTAGTGTGGATTTTGCTGTGTCCGGTAACGCAAATACTAGTTATATTCAGCATATTTTATAGCCCTAGTGTGGATTTGCTGTGTCGGTAACGCAAATAACTAGTTATATTCAGCTTATTTTATAGCCCTAGTGTGGATTTGCTGTGTCGGTAACGCAAATACTAGTTATATTCAGCATATTTTATAGCCCTAGTGTGGATTTGCTGTGTCGGGTAACGCAAATACTAGTTATATTCAGCATATTTTATAGCCCTAGTGTGGATTTGCTGTGTCGGTAACGCAAATACTAGTTATATTCAGCATATTTTATAGCCCTAGTGTGGATTTGCTGTGTCGGGTAACGCAAATACTATGTTATATTCAGCATATTTTATAGCCCTAGTGTGGATTTGCTGTGTCGGTAACGCAAATACTAGTTATATTCAGCATATTTTATAGCCCTAGTGTGGATTTGCTGTGTCGGTAACGCAAATACTAGTTATATTCAGCATATTTTATAGCCCTAGTGTGGATTTGCTGTGTCGGTAACGCAAATACTAGTTATATTCAGCATATTTTAATAGCCCTAGTGTGGATTTGCTGTGTCGGTAACGCAAATACTAGTTATATTCAGCATATTTTATAGCCCTAGTGTGGATTTGCTGTGTCGGTAACGCAAATACTAGTTATATTCAGCATATTTTATAGCCCTAGTGTGGATTTGCTGTGTCGGTAACGCAAATACTAGTTATATTTCAGCATATTTTTATAGCCCTAGTGTGGATATGCTGTGTCGGTAACGCAAATACTAGTTATATTCAGCATATTTTATAGCCCTAGTGTGGATTTGCTGTGTCGGTAACGCAACGAAATACTAGTTAATATTCAGCATATTTTATAGCCCTAGTGTGGATTTGCTGTGTCGGTAACGCAAATACTAGTTATATTCAGCATATTTTATAGCCCTAGTGTGGATTTGCTGTGTCGGTAACGCAAATACTAGTTATATTCAGCATATTTTATAGCCCTAGTGTGGATTTGATGTGTCGGTAACGCAAATACTAGTTATATTCAGCATATTTTATAGCCCTAGTGTGGATTTGCTGTGTCGGTAACGCAAATACTAGTTATATTCAGCATATTTTATAGCCCTAGTGTGGATTTGCTGTGTCGGTAACGCAAATACTAGTTATATTCAGCATATTTTATAGCCCTAGTGTGGATTTGCTGTGTCGGTAACGCAAATACTAGTTATATTCAGCATATTTTATAGCCCTAGTGTGGATTTGATGTGTCGGTAACGCAAATACTAGTTATATTCAGCATATTTTATAGCCCTAGTGTGGATTTGCTGTGTCGGTACGCAAATACTAGTTATATTCAGCTTATTTTATAGCCCTAGTGTGGATTTGCTGTGTCGGTAACGCAAATACTAGTTATATTCAGCATATTTTATAGCCCTAGTGTGGATTTGCTGTGTCGGTAACGCAAATACTAGTTATATTCAGCATATTTTATAGCCCTAGTGTGGATTTGATGTGTCGGTAACGCAAATACTAGTTATATTCAGCATATTTTATAGCCCTAGTGTGGATTTGCTGTGTCGGTAACGCAAATACTAGTTATATTCAGCATATTTTATAGCCCTAGTGTGGATTTGCTGTGTCGGTAACGCAAATACTAGTTATATTCAGCATATTTTATAGCCCTAGTGTGGATTTGCTGTGTCGGTAACGCAAATACTAGTTATATTCAGCATATTTTATAGCCCTAGTGTGGATTTGATGTGTCGGTAACGCAAATACTAGTTATATTCAGCATATTTTATAGCCCTAGTGTGGATTTGATGTGTCGGTAACGCAAATACTAGTTATATTCAGCATATTTTATAGCCCTAGTGTGGATTTGCTGTGTCGGTAACGCAAATACTAGTTATATTCAGCATATTTTATAGCCCTAGTGTGGATTTGCTGTGTCGGTAACGCAAATACTAGTTATATTCAGCATATTTTATAGCCCTAGTGTGGATTTGATGTGTCGGTAACGCAAATACTAGTTATATTCAGCATATTTTATAGCCCTAGTGTGGATTTGATGTGTCGGTAACGCAAATACTAGTTATATTCAGCATATTTTATAGCCCTAGTGTGGATTTGCTGTGTCGGTAACGCAAATACTAGTTATATTCAGCATATTTTATAGCCCTAGTGTGGATTTGATGTGTCGGTAACGCAAATACTAGTTATATTCAGCATATTTTATAGCCCTAGTGTGGATTTGCTGTGTCGGTAACGCAAATACTAGTTATATTCAGCATATTTTATAGCCCTAGTGTGGATTTGCTGTGTCGGTAACGCAAATACTAGTTATATTCAGCATATTTTATAGCCCTAGTGTGGATTTGCTGTGTCGGTAACGCAAATACTAGTTATATTCAGCATATTTTATAGCCCTAGTGTGGATTTGCTGTGTCGGTAACGCAAATACTAGTTATATTCAGCATATTTTATAGCCCTAGTGTGGATTTGCTGTGTCGGTAACGCAAATACTAGTTATATTCAGCATATTTTATAGCCCTAGTGTGGATTTGCTGTGTCGGTAACGCAAATACTAGTTATATTCAGCATATTTTATAGCCCTAGTGTGGATTTGCTGTGTCGGTAACGCAAATACTAGTTATATTCAGCATATTTTATAGCCCTAGTGTGGATTTGCTGTGTCGGTAACGCAAATACTAGTTATATTCAGCATATTTTATAGCCCTAGTGTGGATTTGCTGTGTCGGTAACGCAAATACTAGTTATATTCAGCATATTTTATAGCCCTAGTGTGGATTTGCTGTGTCGGTAACGCAAATACTAGTTATATTCAGCATATTTTATAGCCCTAGTGTGGATTTGCTGTGTCGGTAACGCAAATACTAGTTATATTCAGCATATTTTATAGCCCTAGTGTGGATTTGCTGTGTCGGTAACGCAAATACTA
This sequence comes from Tinea semifulvella, assembly GCA_910589645.1. Classification (NCBI taxonomy): domain Eukaryota; kingdom Metazoa; phylum Arthropoda; class Insecta; order Lepidoptera; family Tineidae; genus Tinea; species Tinea semifulvella. Next base: position 387,847 of record OU342605.1, read on the forward strand.
GTTATATTCAGCATATTTTATAGCCCTAGTGTGGATTTGCTGTGTCGGTAACGCAAATACTAGTTATATTCAGCATATTTTATAGCCCTAGTGTGGATTTGCTGTGTCGGTAACGCAAATACTAGTTATATTCAGCATATTTTATAGCCCTAGTGTGGATTTGCTGTGTCGGTAACGCAAATACTAGTTATATTCAGCATATTTTATAGCCCTAGTGTGGATTTGATGTGTCGGTAACGCAAATACTAGTTATATTCAGCATATTTTATAGCCCTAGTGTGGATTTGCTGTGTCGGTAACGCAAATACTAGTTATATTCAGCATATTTTATAGCCCTAGTGTGGATTTGCTGTGTCGGTAACGCAAATACTAGTTATATTCAGCATATTTTCAATGAAAATCGTAAAACATGACTAAAGTAGTTACGTTATGCGAAAATTTTATTTGACGCTGGGAGGGAGAAGGGGCCAGTGCAACCTAAATATGTATTTTTATGTTTATAGTTTTCCCGCAGGTATAGTGTTAAGGGGGTGTAAAAATAATTACAATAAAAATATTTAAAAAAATAGAGATATAATAATAGATTTGTTTTAGTAAAATAGAGGAACATTATTTAAAATGCAACTGCCTCTGTGGTCTAGCGGTTAAGTCCGTGGATTTAGATCCGGAGGTACAGAGTTCGATTCCTGGTCAGGACACAATAATATTTATTAATTTAAATAACTAAATTTAATTAACATTTTATTGATTTATAATATTTCTCTCCTTTGGTACGCTGAAGACATCGACGAGCTTGCCACTTGTCATGATTGGCCTATAATAAAGTTGGCTAAATGTGAATACGCTTCTTTATGAGCGTGGTGTCTGACCACCACGATAGGGATACGGTCGTGATGATACTATCATTTAAAATATTTTTGCTATTATCAAGAAAGCTAATAGACTATATTTCTTAAAAGTAGAAAACACACATAGATTTGTATTTTTTTTCTAATGTGAAAGGGAGCAGAGAGTAACAACCCTCATAAAAATGATTCAGTCAAGTCGGCACAGTGAGAAGGTTGATGTTAGTTGCTACAATTAAAAAAACCTGCATTATTTAGTTACCACTGTTAGAAGCTTATAACAAGCCACACCCTACTAGTATGATTAGAATCAAATTCAATGACATTTAAAAATATAATAATAATTATTACACACATTTATTATTAAAACACATATTATAAAACAGCGCCATAGTCGTACATATATACACATAAATAATATGATTAGAGATTCATGAACACACGCGCGATAAGTTCTGAAACAGATTTGAGACTAAAGTTTCAGAAGTATGGATTATAAATAGATATTACAATATTGTTGTATGATGTAGACACGTACAGTCATGCCGACACAAATTGGCGCGCGAATTACCAAGAACGAATACAAATGACTGAGTAATGTTAAGCAATAATATTGATGCTCATTTCCGCCATTACTATCTAAGACCAACAATTTTGTTATACATCCAAACGGACGCCGTTTTATTCGAACTATTCGAATAGACGTGAGTCCAATTATTTAGCAGAATCGATTAAGCTTACTTACGTCGTCATTGGTGGCGGCGCAACGCAAAATAAATTGAATAGACGTAATCCAAAGCTGTGACGGTGACGTTTAAAAAGCAATATACGTTTTCCAGAATCGTGAACAAATTTTGAACAATGACCACGCGATTTGGTCTATTGGAAGGCTCGTCAATGGCCACCTTAAATCGTTAAGTTAGCAATCGTTCTGAAATTGTGGGTTAAAAAAAGAATCATTTTAATGAAACTACATACATACATATCTTCACGCCAGATCTCTTGCGGGGTAGGCAGAGACAATTGAGCGCCATTTGACACGATCACGACATACTTCTTTCGCTTCGTCGACATTCATCAACCTCTTCATACATGCCCTTTTGTTACGAAAGCTTTTTAATGTGCCTTCAGCCAGTGTTTTATTTATTTGTTCGTGATATGCGAGTCTCGGTCTGCCAGGGCCTCTTTCACCCACAACTTTCGCATTATATATCTGGTTCGTCAATCGTTCATCGCTCATCTTTTCAACATGCCCGAACCATCGTAGCATGCCTTTCCTTATTTTTGTCCCTATGCTTTCCTTCATACCCACCATTTTCCGTATTTCGACGTTACGTATGCGGTCCGCCAAAGTGACGCCACATATCCGACGCAACGACCTCATTTCTACTGCATTAACCCTACTGTCATGCGTATTCTGACGTATCCACGTCTCGCTTCCATACATCAGTGTTGGTACTAACATGGCATTGTGTATGGCGAGTCAAGCTTTGTCACTGACATTTCGACTGGTGATCAGTGACCCCAGAGCACCGTTAACACTATTTCCCGCGTTCACTCTTCTTTCAACGTCCCTATCGTACTTCCCATCCGCAGTGAAAACACTGCCCAGATATATAATTTAATTTACTTGTTCTAGAGTTTCATCAATCTTTATCGTCACGGTTGTCATCCTTCTTCTTTCAAACACTAATAATCAATATTAGCTCTATCTTATATTAGATCTGTTTGCCTATAGGCTATAGCACAGGAGCAGAAGCCGTGAGTCACCGGCAGACGGAAAACACTACACTACGTAAACAATTTACACAAACCATATAATTTGTATTTATTGTAAACAATCAAAATACCGATTTGATTCAAAGAAATTCAAAGAAATTCGCACAAAGTAGGGTCGCGTCATATCTTTTGCAACCATCTCGCTCGCACAATCCAATATTTACAAACATTGTTCAAGTGAACTTTAGAGAAATGTAATCTATCAACTTACTAAGGAACAAAATTACAAACATATTGGAGACACCATTCTTCTCATCCCTTACCCACAAACTATTGGCCCGGCACCCGCACGGTGAATCAATGGAATGCTTAGAAATTTGTCTTCTTCATATATTTATTATTATATAACTAAATTTATTCTTTATTCTTAGTGTATCACCGTACATTCTTAGTGTATCACCGTACATTCCCACCGGAATTTGGTTAAGTCAATATAATTTAAAGAAAATTGTACACAATATATATCTGTCTTGCCTGGAGAGTGCGATGTGAAGACAAGGAGCAGAACTGGTAGTGTCATAGGAACATCAACACAATAACAAAAAATAACCAAAAATATACCTAGGTACCTATATTAAATATAAATATCTACCTACCTTAGGTAAATAAATTAAGCTGTTGTTGCGGCTGTATGTGGGTTTGTCAGTCAAATTATATATTATTACATAGCTACTTAACTAATTCAATTAAAATGTCATTTAAGTAATTATTAATTAACAGCAAATTCTAGTTAAAACGGCTGAAAAAAGCCTTTGTCAACTATATACAAAATATAAATTATTAAATATGTCAGTATTAGCTGTCAATAAGAATTGTCAAAATAATTTAAATAATTTTAAAATGTTATTAATTGATCGTTGTGGTGCAGTTCTGTATATGTTTTATTTTGTAAATCTGATATAGCTGAGTTTTCCTTGCAGATTCCTTTCTCAGTCAGATTAAACATTAACAGGTCACTGGAATTTGCTAAGCTGCTGGTCTTCTGCTAACAGCTTACTTATTGGACCACTTTGCTGCTTAGTCTTCTACTAGCAGGAGTAGAATCATTCAAAATAATTAAATTAATGACGTTTCATAAATGCCTGTAATAGGTTTATGTGAACAAAGATATTTTGACTTTGACTATTAGTTATAATAAAATTTTGCTATATTTCTCTGTCTAACTTAAATTAGGTATATTAAAGACAAATCTTTAAGCATTTCATGGATTCACCGTGCAGGTGCCGGGTCGACCGTGTGTGGGTAAGAGATGTGAAGAATAATGTCTCGGGCTTGCGACTGACAACTCATCCACCATTCTACTCCTCTCCCTCCCCAACCAAATGCTGTATGATTCCGTTAATGCCGTCTTGGAAGTTCGTTCCATAAATGTATCTCCTGCAGACCTGCTCAGACCCAATTCTTTCAAGTGGTGCAAAGAGAGAAACCATGTCCAGAAAGTCCGTAACTTTAATTTACGTTTCTCAAAGTACAGTCGGACTTAACTGGCTCCGTGGTCTAGTGGTTAAGTCCGTGGATTTAGACTTGAAAATATTTATTAATGTAAAGAATCAAAATGAATATACCCGATCTCAAAACTACACCACGTATGTATGTATTTGAAAATAAGCAATATGACGTGTTCCTGGAAACCATAGCAGACCTAACATTAAACCAATCCATCACAATTTGGCAAGCGTTCAATTATTACTCAAATATTCGATCAGTTTATTACATAGTAATCAAACCATCCTGAGAGGATTACCGCATTTGCATTCCTCTCGCTCGCACAAATCAACATCTCTAAAGATAGCTCAAGTCCGAGTGTAAAAAGTAAAGTATCATCACGATCGTTTCTCTTTCGGGGTGGTCAGAAACCACGCTTATAAAGAAGCGGATTCACATTTAGCCAACTTTACTATAGGCCAATCATGACAAGTGGCAAGCTCGTCGATGTCTCTAACATTCCAAAATCGAGAAATATCACAAATTATAAATTTATTTATTTCTATTAATAAATATTATCGTACGCAATTATATTTTCAAAGATTTTTCTAGTCCAAGTGTTAATATAAATTCGTCTGTAAACTAGTATCATACAAAATGTACGCAAATAATTTGATAAATACGTGGCTGGAAGAGGGCCGTGCTCACTGACTATCTAAATAATAATAACTATAATTATTGGTGTATCCTCGCCACCCCGTCTGGCCAGTGTTGTGAGTGTAGATCAAATTCAACAGATGTGTTCTGGAAGGCCCATCTCCAGCAGTGGAGGTCGAGGACGCTGTGTTCTAGGGGCTGTAATGATGATGATGAATGATGAGTGTAATAACTTCAAGCGTGGATATCGTATTATGTACTGACCGTCACAAGATCTGGAAGACAGTTTCTTGAGAGATAGTGTCCTGAGGAATCGCGGAGGTTCCCTCTGCAGAGTGTTGGCTCGGGACTCGTGTTGGGTTCTCCCAGAGTACCGGAACCGAGAACCCAACCGAGGGAAGAGGGAAGTCTTCTGAGCAGGTTCCGGGGACATCAGTCTGGAACACGAAATTTAATTACTCACAGATTTAAAACTTTTAAATTAAAAAAAAACACTATTATTTTCCTCTCTCGCCCACACACGATAGAACCCGACACCCGCACGGAATACCCCACGAAATCATTTCAATTGAATTTAAAATACTAAATGAGTAAAACGATGTAGAAGAAGTAGAAGTAGAAGAAGGAAGATGGTAGTTACCTGAAGAAGGTGTGGTGTTCGACACAAGTCTTCCACAGTTTCTTGGCAGCTCGGTGGTTGGCCAACTTGAACCCGACTGTGGACTCGAACTGCTCGAACTCTCCAGGTCGGAGTTTGACGTAGAAGTTGTGACGCTTGTAACTGATCTTCAAGATCTTGGGCCACGCAAACCGGTTGATGCGAAGTCTACAAATGTAACAAGTAAACTCATATTAGAGATTTAGCGAACACCGGTTCCAATTAATATTATAATCTCACAAAAAATAAAAATAATTGAACAGGAACGAATTTAAGACCCAGCTCTATTAAATAATTTATTTCTTTCGGTTAACTTGTAACAACCGGGATATTGTCATCTTTAAATTAAATACTTAAACAAAGAAAAAATGAAATAACTATGGTTGAACTGTAATAGATAATAAATCCAGAGTTATGAGTGTTATAATAACATTATTGCAATAAGCAAGTAAATTTTACCTTAATTACTACTTAATATAAAATCGGGCTGTAAATAGGCCGTGTCAACTAAATATAAATTGGTAGCTGTAAATAGGCCGTGTCAACTAAATTTAAATTCGTGGCTGTAAATAGGCCGTGTCAACTAAATATAAATTGGTAGCTGTAAATAGGCCGTGTCAACTAAATTTAAATTCGTGGCTGTAAATAGGCCGTGTCAACTAAATATAAATTGGTAGCTGTAAATAGGCCGTGTCAACTAAATATAAATTGGTAGCTGTAAATAGGCCGTGTCAACTAAATTTAAATTCGTGGCTGTAAATAGGCCGTGTCAACTAAATATAAATTGGTAGCTGTAAATAGGCCGTGTCAACTAAATTTAAATTCGTGGCTGTAAATAGGCCGTGTCAACTAAATATAAATTGGTAGCTGTAAATAGGCCGTGACAACTAAATACAAATTCGTAGCTGTAAATAGGCCGTGATAACTTAATACAAATTTGTGGCTGTAAATGGCTGAGTCAGCTTTACGCAGCATTAAGCAGTGGAAGTTGAATTCTATCGAAATTTTTGTACCATTCTTGAAACTAACGAACAAGAGGGTATTATTTATTTATTTAATAAAAATCAGGGTACACATTAAATCTAATTATATTAAAAGAAGCTAACAGTTTTAAAAACTCATAAGCGAATTGTATTGAAGTAATAGGTCATCAACACGTCAAACTATACATACATATCTTCACGCCAGATCTCTTGCGGGGTAGGCAGAGACAATTGAGCGCCATTTGACACGATCACGACATACTTCTTTCGCTTCGTCGACATTCATCAACCTCTTCATACATGCCCTTTTGTTACGAAAGCTTTTTAATGCACCTTCAGCCAGTGTTTTATTTATTTGATCGTGATATGTGAGTCTCGGTCTGCCAGGGCCTCTTTCACCCACAACTTTCGCATTATATATCTGGTTCGTCAAGCTTTCTTCGCTCATCCTTTCGACATGCCCGAACCATCGTAGCATGCCTTTCCTTATTTTTGTCCCTATGCTTTCTTTTATACCCACCATTTTCCGTATTTCGACGTTACGTATGCGGTCCGCCAAAGTGACGCCACAAATCCGACGCAACGACCTCATTTCTACTGCATTAACCCTACTCTCATGCGTATTCTAACATATCCACGTGTCGCTTCCATACATAAGTGTGTATGGCGAGTCAAGCTTTGTCACTGACATTTCGACTGGCGATCAGTGACCCCAGGGCACCGTTAACACTATTTCCCGCGTTCACTCTTCTTTCAACGTCCCTATCGTACTTCCCATCCGCAGTGAAAACACTGCCCAGATATATAATTTCATTTACTTGTTCTAGAGTTTCATCATCAATCTTTATCGTCACGGTTGTCATCCTTCTTCTTTCAAACACTAGTACCTTGGATTTTCTCGCATTCAAACTATATTTACTATGATATATTATTTTAGGTAAAAAATATCGTAATATTTATGAATAAAAGAATTACAAAAAAAAAACAATTATAAATAAAATAATAAAAAGTAATAAAATGATAGTAGAAGCATACTATATAATATTTCATTAAATAATATATTAGAATTATCATACAGTATTTGGACTGCCTCCGTGGTCTAGCAGTTAAGTCCGTGGATTTAGAAACACAAAAATATTTCATTTATTTGTGATATATCTCAAGTTTGGTACGCTGTGGACAACGACGGCTTGCCACTTGTCATGATGGGCCTATAGTAAAGTTGGCTAAATGTGAATCCGCTTATTTATAAGCGTGGTTTCTAACCACCCCGCAAAGGGAAACGGTCGTGATGATAGTTTAATTTACTATACAGTATTTGGTTCGTAATTGAAGGAAGAAATAACTTGATCTTTATTTTATTCTTGGCTAATATAGATATCGCAGGATACTTTTTTATGGTTAATTAATAAGAAAAAATAAATGAAATGGAGGTTACAGTACACAGTGAAGACACTTACTTTTCTCTATGCACCAGGAGTCCCGAGGAGCAGACCCCGAGCGTGATGTCGACGTTCTCCGAGTCCTTGGCGGGATGGAGGTCCACTCCATACATGGCCAACTTCTTGGCATTCTCCAGGTAGTTCAACTCCGCCTCAGCAGGGGTTTGACCTCTGGTGATTGAAGTTAAAATTATACACTTACTGGTCATCAATTTTTTTTCATCATCGTTGAAGCCCCTAGAACACGGAGTCTGAGACCTCCACTGCTAGAGATGGGCCTTCCAGAACATATATCTGGAGAATTTTGCCTACATTCGCCACGCTGGCCAAACGGGTTGGCGAAGAACTAAGATGATAGTTAAAACAAAAACGCTTTATCAGAAGTGGGATCACCTGTTGTCGAATTAGCTATTTATTAAAACCTTTTTAAGACACGTTTTTAAGACTGTCGTAAAAACTTATGTTTATTTATTAAGTAGTTTAAATTGTTAATAATCCGTTCATGCCATATGTTTAGTGAAAATAATGTTATTCCGTAATTGGCTAGGTGTTCGGTAATCATTTGAATGTAAATATTTATTTGTAAAAGATAGCTGTGGAATAAGTAAATGAATAATTAAATGACGGCAATTCGAGTCTGATCCCGAAATGTGTAGATACACTTTACTGGGCACGAACGGTGGATACTTCTCTACCTCGGCCGACTGTTAATAGCATTAATAGTTTATTTATTAGGAAAACTTACTTTCAATGATATAAGAAAAAAATATAAATACTATAAAGCCGATAAGAAGAATTCACAGATAGCTAAAAGCAAAACTTTTGAAAAGATTACATGAGATACAGGAACAATTGCAATTGTATTATCCATTATACCTGGCCAAGGTATATGTAGTACTAACGTATCTAAAAATATAAATGGTGCACTATTGTCCACAGTGGGAAATATTTTGGTGGCGGGTATAATTCTAATGGCCTACTGTATCGTTTCATAATTGTTCTTATACTGCCTGTCTCTGTTCTTTCTCTTCGAATAAATAAATAACAGAACTCCAGTACTTCGGATACAGAAAGGGAGGAGGATTACCTACAAAAACTCCTTGTTAACTAACCACTTAAAACCACTGGTAAGGTGGAAAGAAAGAGAGCGACAGACTGAAGCCCAGTGCGATGCTCCGACTAAATCCGCTCCACCACCAACACTAGCGTCCATGATGCTGCAGAAGATAGGAGCAGGTGCCCAAATATCATCAAGAAGCACAGCAATTCATTCACAATTACGCAAGAAAAGACAGAGGCCACAATAAAAAAATAGATACCATACCATAATAAGAATACATGATAAATATATACAACTGCAATATAAAATAAGAAACCATAAAAAACAAAAGCCAGAAAATACAAAGTTTAAAATTGTATCCTTGTGACGTGGATTCGTTCGTCGATTCTGCGACATATTTTTGCGAAAACTAGTGCATAACGTGACCAAAATAGTATACCTGTGAGTCTTGTGGAGCTCCTTCACCTTCTCCTCGAGGTCCGGCGTGGCCGCGGAGGGCGGGACCAGTGCCAGCTGTCTGCACAGAGCCTCGTCCTTGGTGCCTTCCTCGTAGTCCCCCAGCTCCGACTGCAGCAGGTACGACGCCAGGAGCGCGTGCGTCACGGCGGAACATGGCAAACGACCTAAACATATCACCACATTCTATAGATATCATCATCGCATTGCCCCGAGAATACAGGGTCCTAGACCTCCAATCATAAATGAGCCCTTCAAAAAAATAGGGCAGATGGAACTCGACTTGGAAACAATAAAATACAATCACCACAATTTTTTTTTGGAGAAATATCTAGTAAAGTAAAGTAAAGTATCATCACGACCGTTTCCCTTACGGGGTGGTCAGAAACCACGCTTATAAATAAGCGGATTCACATATAGCCAACTTTACTATAGGCCAATGATGACAAGTGGCAAGCTCGACGATGTCTCTAGCGTACCAAACTCGAGAAATATCACAAATAAATAAATACATTTACATTAATAAATATTTTTTGTGTCCCGATCAGGAATCGAACCCGGTACCTCCGAGTCTAATCCACGGACTTAACCGCTAGACCACGGAGGCAGCTATCTATTGTATGAGAATTTAAGGCATGAATCTCCATATGTACGAGGGGCGTTCAAAATATTCTCGGTATTGATACGTTACAACCTCTTTTATATATATATTTGTTACTGGCCGCTAAGATTCATCCATTGACATTAAAAAAAAGTAAAATTGGAACCGAGATGTTCTTTTGTTTTTCTGCAATTGCCGAACAAACATGAACACCATGAGCGAATTAACAATTTTAACGAAATTAGAGCACCGATCCGTCATAAAATTCTTGACAAAACAGGGTAAAAATCAAATAACCATAAAAGAGGAAATGGATTGTGTTTACCGTGAGTCTGCTCCTTCTTTATCTACTATTCAAAAATGGTCAAGCGAATTTAAGCGTGGAAGGGAGAGTATTGAAGATGACCCTAGACCTGGCCGGCCTGTAGTGGCTACCTCACAAGAAAATATTGATAAAGTGGAAAAACTTATATTGGAAGACGGCCGAGTGAAGGTAAAATCTATAGCTCAAGTAACCAATCTCTCTATTGGTACCGTACATGACATTATACATGACCATCTTAATATGTCAAAAGTAAGTGCAAGATGGGTTCCGCGAATGCTGACGCTTCTTCAAAAGGATATGCGTGTGGCTTGCTGTTCAGATTTTATCGACCTGTGTGGTGAAAATCCCGATGAGGTGCTGCAAAAAATAGTTACTGGAGATGAAACCTGGGTTCATCATTATGACCCAGAGAGCAAACAGGAGTCCATGCAGTGGCACATTAAGGGTTCAGCTCATCCCAAGAAGTTCAAGGTAATCCCGTCAGCTGGCAAGGTCATGGCCACAATATTTTGGGATTGTGAAGGAGTTTTGCTTATCGATTATAAAGAAAAAGGTGTAAATATCACAGGGCAGTACTACGCTAACGTTATACGTCAATTAAGAGATGCGATCAAAGAAAAGAGGCGAGGAAAGTTAACCAAAGGTGTTCTGCTTCTGCATGACAACGCCCCTGTCCATACTGCTCATATTGCCAAGGCAGCTATTGTTGAATGTGGGTTTGAAACTGTTACTCATCCACCCTATAGTCCGGACTTAGCCCCAAGCGACTTCTTTTTGTTTCCCAATCTTAAAAAGGATCTGCGTGGAAATAAATTTTCTGACGATGAAGCGGCCGTGGAGGAGCATTTTTACACCAAAGATAAAAAATCTTTTTATGAGGGATTAAAAAAAATAATTGATCGATCTTATAAGTGTATGAACATAGGGGGGGAGTATATTGAAAAATAAAAATATCAAACTTTTCGTACTTGTTTGTTTTTATCCACATACCGAGAATATTTTGAACGCCCCTCGTATATATATTTTTTTACTATCCAAAATCCTCATAATGACTATATGATTAAAATTCACTGATAAAATATGGAATAGGAACAAATATTTTTTTGAAAATTTGAAAATTCATTTGAGTAAACATTTTACTGCCATGATTAACCTATTGCTGAACTTATCTATACCCAAAAATACGAGACCAATCGGCTAGCAAATGGTTCAAAATATGGACACAATGCTCAAGGATTACAAGATTAGCATGATAGTCTCGACTCACCTTCTAGAAGATCCTTTCTGACAGCCAATACAAGTTGGTATCGTGTGAGCTCTTCCTGGAGCTGCGCGGGTTCTGGTGGGTAGAACTTCACGGCAAATCTCACTTTCCACGGATCGTCTGGGAAATTAACTGCATCAGTACCAAGGCATGATTTATCATTGTTAACCCATAATATACCGCTGCTAAGAGATCATAATTTTCTGTCCTATTACTATCAATTAGGTATGCTAAGTACAATCTATAGTTTACTGGTGTGTGTAGTTGTTGCTGTACTTATAAAAGTCACCAATGTTACTACAACAGGATAAGTTTCTGTACAATACGTAAAAGATGAAAATGTCTCTCCACTGCTGAATGTAAGCCTCCCCCAAGGGCAGCCACTGCACGCGGTCTCTTCAAACCCTCACCTTAGGTCATTCGTCCAACATACCGGGGGTCACCCTACTCTGCGTCGTCCCGTACGTGGTCTCCACTATAGAACCATAGCTCACTCCATAGCTCGCTGAGCGACCTTAAATTTGTGGACCAAAACCACTGTCAGTTGTCCACGTCTCTGCTCCGTACGACATAACGAGAAGTACGCACTGGTTAAAGACATTCGTCGGATGAGGAAGAGGATGAGAGATATGTCGTAGTTTCCCCCATCCTAGCTAAATGCGTCTGTTGGATTCTTTGCTAAAGTTCGCAGTCCCCAGCTGAATCTAGTCTGTCCAAGATAGACGTATTCCAGTACAACTTCGAGAATGGCATGTCCCACACAGATTGGCTTCGTCTTGACACGATCTTTTTTCGATTCTTGAGCAAGGTGACGATGATGACTATCTTATCCGCGGATTTGTGAGATGCGCGGATCATTGACATTTATGCCGTAGTAATTTCAGGACAGCATTTTAAATACGTCTTCCAACGCGTTCGTGAACAGGTTCGGGGATATGACATACCCCTGACGTACGCCTCTGCGCAATTGGATAGGTTTTGTATGCTGACCCTGTAACTGGACGGTCAGTCGTGTATCTATAGACACATTTCAGCACCTATGTTAAAAACGTTTAAATTTACATTGATAATAACAATACGAATAAAACAGCAATTTTGCAAGCTATAACGTTAACTCTAAACTAATTTAGTGACAAGACAAATTACAGTAATAAAATTCACATAAATATTCTTCCGAAAAGCATTCAATAGTTTAAAGTAAAATCAAAGGTAAATGGCACAGTAAAAAAAACGTTCATAAAAGCGTATCAGTGCTCTTGCGTGGTAACTACAGGGCCAAGGGTTACAGTTAAATAGTAGCTAGATGCTTGGGTTATGTTGCGAGACTGGAAGTATTGGCTTCAACAAGTATCTTTGAAACTTTGACTAATGCCAGATTAGTAGTCTTAAATTAAATCTAAATCAGTTGTCCCGTTGGTTGCTAAGATAACCCCAGTATGTTAAATAAGCGAAATACTTTGCAAACAAAAACACACGGGGCAACTGTTTTAGTAACAGAAACACACAAAATGCCAAAAACAATAAACATACAATTAAGTCATCGCCATCATCAGTCTGTGTCTCTCCACTGCTGGATACTGGTCTCCACCAAAGCTTGCAATTTTACACGATCTCCTACCATCCACATCCACCAGCGACTTTCCTTAGGTCATCTGACAATCTGCTTCTTCCAGTACGCGGTCTCCACTTCAGAACCCGTCTACCACATCGTTCATGGGTTCTGCGGCAGAAGCCAAAAGCCGAATGTCAAAGCATTGCCACTTCAGCTTGCTAATTTTGAAAGCTTTGTCGGTAACTTTGGTTCTCAGACGGATGTCCACGTTTCGGACTTTATCCTTCATGGTAATCCTGAGCATAGGTCATTCCATAGCTCGCTGAGCGATTTTAATTTTATGGATCAGAACCTTGTCAGTGTCCACATCTCTGCACCATACGATATTACTGGAAGAAGGCACTGGTTGAAAACTTTTGTCGTTAAACACTGTGGTATGTAATTTCCCGAATTCTGCCCATCCTAGCTGAATGAGTCTATCGGCTTCTTTGCTGAAGTTGGCTACGCCTGATTAGATTGTCCATTCAAGGTAGACGTATTTTTGCACAACTTCTACAGTGGCGTTTTCCACGCAGATTGGTCTCGGTATGAATGACCGAAATCGTAACTTCGTCTTGTCAAAGTTCATACCGAAACCGCTGGGATGCCACATTTAAGCCGTACAACATTCTTCTAAGATCCTAAAGCGAGCAATCCATTATGACTATGTCATCCGCGAATTGGAAGTGCGAGATGTGTTCATAAGTTACATACAATAAAGTACGATCAGCAAAAAAAAAGTTTTGTTGGTTGCAATTATATGCAAGGTGCAAGTGTCGCGATATGTAATTACTATTTTTCAATTTTATTTGATTATACAAAACTAAATACTAGGCAAACAAAAAACACACACAGTGTAGTTGTAGTAGTGACAGAAACACACAAAATGTCGGAAACAATAAGTATTACAATCCTCACGCCTGAGTAACTTGGAGACCCGCTTCTCCAAGTCGATCCACATGCGGTAGTCGCCGCGGTCGTCGTATAGCAGGCCGAAGTAGTCCTTCTCCACCAGATTCAGGGAGTCGCACACTTTAGACAGCAACTCGTGACCACGAATCTTTCTCTGGAAATAATAATACTCAGTTTTAATAAAGTCTGAAGGAGAAGACGCAGAATGGGGTTCCACTCTCAGTACACGAGTTCTAGCGTGAAGACAACGGAAAAAAGACTCGGAGACCTTATCGCCCTCAGGATTGACGAAACCGCTGGATTGGTCAATATAGCGACGGCGAGAATTACACGAGTAGGTATCTAGCAGTAAAAAATCAGGATTTTTCTGTCATATAATTAGGTTATAGTAATAATGGAAACTACTACTACTAAGAGCGGTGGTTGCTCTTTCGTAAGAACGCTTTCTTTAAAATCCTACAAGGTCGGTTCAAACCCCCCCGGCATGTACCAATGAGAAATACGCTTTTCTTACGTACATTTGCCATAGATTCACAACACCACTGTTCCTATGCCTCGATGAGCACGTTAAGCCGTCGGTCCCGGTACCACTAATTTGGTATTAGTGGGAACTTGTGGAATCGTTAATAAATTGTAATTTAAAATTGACATCAGATCATCGCCAATGCGTCTGGCGCGTAACGAGTTAGGCCAAATTCTCCAGATATATGTTCTGGAAGGCCCATGTCCAACAGTGGAGGTCTAGGACGCTGTGTTCTAGGGGCTGTAATGTAATGGAAACTACTATATTAATTTAGGGATCAATAAAATATAGCTAACATCAAAGTCAAGTGCAAGCCTGTAAAGTTGACGTAGTAACTTCCCATTGAGTAGTGTTGTAGTTTTCGATTAATTGAATAAACATTCTCGATGCATTCGTAATTAATAGTAGTAATGTGAGTGTTACTGACCCCGACGTCAAGCTCCATGAAGGAGCCATCGAGTAGCTCGACGTGCACCTTGACGATGTTGGATCGATGTCTCGGGGACCCCTTCTTGCCGAGCTCGGAGCCCGCCTCGGTCGGCGCCTCAGTCGCCACGCTCTCCGGCATTGTGCCTCCACAACCTCCCTGAAAAGACGAAAAGAAATATTAGACACAAGGTCATTATAGTGGATTATATACCGAATCCTTCTGTTATTTAGGAGAGTACTTCGTCGATGTAATCATAATAAACAAGATGTTGAATGATTAAATGCAAAATATAGAAGAGACTGAAGCAGCAGTGCATGGTTCGTTAAAATATAAACCGAACATTATTTACGTAAACATTTACAGATATTTGGCTTATTTAATTATTATAAAATGTTGAATGATTCTAAGCGGCAAAGTGGTATAAAGAGTGAGCTGTTAGCAGAAGACCAACAGCTTAAAAGATTCTACCTGTTAATGTTTAGTACTCTTATAGAAGGAACGAACGGACCCTTGCTATTAGTCAGATACCACTAGTTCTAGAATGGTTGTGCGTTCAGCTTTACATTACTGATTATATAAAAAAGTACAAACCAAGGAACGTAAATATTTTGCACAAAAAAGATTTTAATTTAACAACATGTTATTAATAACAATAACAATAGTGCATTATCACGAAATTATTATGACTATTAATTAAATAAACATTAAGTTTAATCAGCTCAAAACAGATCCCACGGTTTTGGCTGAGAAATGTTACAAGTACAATGAACAACCTTGGCTAAGTAAAGTGTACACAGTATAAGCCACAACAGAAGCTATACGAGTATACGAGAAACAAATCATATAAACAATAACACAAACTTGATGGAATGGTTGTGATCATTGGCTTTAGTCAATATATCTAGGATTTTAAAAGCATTTCGACCCTGCTTATATTAAATACGAGTAAGGCGCAAAGTTAGGGTATGAGAGCAAGTGACATCAGTTCCTCTACAATTACACTAGCTTGAAAATATACATAACATTATGCTGTTTTATTAATGATCTTCATTCATACAGATACTGTCAAAATTTTACAACTATCAAGCCCCTAGACACACGCTAGACTACTACTTGCCGCTCTGGCCAGAGGTCTAATGTCTATTTCGATTATAAAATGTAATTTTCTTATACTGCAAGGTTGGTGTAGCTCAATGTTCAGACAAGTGGACAACAATGGTGATATATATGACACACACAATCACACAATACACTGCAACAACGTGGGAACTAAACATGTGTCTCCTTGACAACTGACTCAACCAATTATTGTTTTCACTTCGGTACACTAGAAAACCGACTAATTTAGGTTGCGCTAGCTTAGCATCACCTTCTGTTACTTCTTCACCAACTACAGTTCGGTCGCTAGCTCTACAGCCTCAAGGAACGTTTGTAGTAGTAACTGTGGTAGTCCTAGACCTCCACTTTTGGAGAAGGGCCTTTCAGACCACGCTGGCCAGATGGGTTAGCGAGGTTCTGATATCATTTTTAATGAAACTTTATTACCAAGTTGGTGTTAGTGGAACCGGGACCGACGGCTTAACGAGCTCTCCGAGGCACGGGAAACAATGGCGTTGTAAATAATTGACAAATGTACTTAAGAAAAGTGTATTTCTCATTGGTACATGCCGGGGGGATTTGAACTGACCTTTGTAGGATTTTAAGGACAGCGTTCTTACAACCGAGCCACCACCGCTCTTTGGAGATATATTTGTTTTAGTAACATAAAGTATTATAAAAGTTTTTGCTATTTCTCCGTCTAAAATTAGGTATATAAAAGTGAAAATATGTTCTTAAATGACCAACTACATTCCCTAGATAGTTGATAGAATACATTTGTCAAAGTACACTCAGGCTTAAAACATCTTTGAAAATATTGGATTGTGCGAGCGAGAGGGATGCAAGAGCTATCAACTTAAAAGTATTGTCCAGTTGTTTTTATATGTGTAGGTAAGACTGATGGTGGAAATTTTGGGAAATAATAAAGTAGAAATAGAAGTAAGAAATATAAAAAAGTAGGCGCTATGTAAATGTGGTAGCAAATGTGTGCCAACAATAAACCTGTGTACAATTTTGACGAAGCAGGGATTTAGTGCCTCTCCACTAATTCCGAGTGGTCAATAAAAGTGAGCAAACACCCCATTAAAACTATTGACCTACATCTATGGACCGGGTATTAATTTATTTATTTAATACTTGATTGCATAAAATATACAAAACCTTAACATAATGTCGCTCGACATTCTTTACCTGTCAGGACACTGTCTTGGGAACAACGAGATCACTTATGTAAGGCAATACACAATTAAAAATTTATAGATTAAAACATAGGAGTATAGAATATTACTTATAAATTATAATACATACATATATATACATATCTTCACGCCAGATCCCTTGCGGGGTAGGCAGAGACAATTGAGCGCCATTTGACACGATCACGACATACTTCTTTCGCTTCGTCGACATTCATTAACCTCTTCATACATGCCCTTTGGTTACAAAGACTTTTTAATGCAGTCAGTGTTTTATTTATTTGATCGTGATATGTGAGTCTCGGTCTGCCAGGGCCTCTTTTACCTACAACTTTCGCATTATATATCTGGTTCGTCAATCTTTCATCGATCATCCTTTCAACATGCCCGAACCATCGTAGCATGCCTTTCCTTATTTTTGTCCCTATGCTTTCCTTCATACCAACCCTTTTCCGTATTTCGACGTTACGTATGCGGTCTGCCAAAGTGACGCCATATATCCGCCGCAACGACCGCATTTCTACTGCATTAACCCTACTCTCATGCGTATTCTGACATATCGACGTCTCGCTGCCATACATCAATGTTGGTACTAACATGGCATTGTGTATGGCGAGCCGAGCTTTGTCAATGACATTTCGACTGCCGATTAGTGACCCCAGGGCATCGTTAACACTATTTCCCGCGTTCACTCTTCTTTCAACGTCCCTATCGTACTTCCCATCCGCAGTGAAAACACTGCCCAGATATATAATTTCATTTACTTGTTTTAGAGTTTCATCATCAATCTTTATCGTCACGGTTGTCATCCTTCTTCTTTCACCTTGGTTTTTTTCGCATTCAAACGGAGTCCTTTTTCTGCACATCCCTCCTTCATTCTTGTGACTAGTGATTGTAGTTGTTCGGACGATGCCATTAGAACAGCATCATCTGCATAAAGCAGGCAGTTCACCACTAGATCACTCATCTTTATCCCACAGTTACTCTCTCTCACTCTTTTTAGGCATTTGTCGAGATATAGAGTGAATAATCTAGGAGAAAGCACACAAATAAATTATAATAAATATTTATAAATAAAATAACATACACATATACACTACATAAATAAATTTATATATCACAAAATCAAAATTAATTTAACTTAGTACGAGTATCAGAACTTGTGACATTCTAAACTTGCCAGTAAATCACTATTATAGTAGAAAAATCGGTCTCAAATTTGCTTACAGAAAGAGCCTGTGAACTGTTGATATTTGGACCTAAAAAGCAGTGAGACAGGAAAACCCCGCATCATCAGATTCATAAATTAACAGTGACTACACAAAGCTAGGCATTTTTCAGCTGCAAAACAGACGATCTTCTGAGAGTAAGATAGACGAGAAGGTTGGTGGCAATTGTTAACGTCTTTTACTAACACATTGATGACCAAAGATTTTGTTGGACGACACGCTACCAGATGTGTCACACGCATTACAAGATCGTGTCAGTTTGCATTGCAAGGCCTAGTGTACAATTGCAAATTAAAGTTGTGCGAGTTCTTTTTTACGTTTATCGGAGCGAGCAAGTACAACCTGAGCAAGTTAGTTGGCTGCGCGTGTGCGTGAGAAGTACAACCTGAGCAGTTAGTTGGCTGCGCGTGTGCGTGAGAAGTACAACCTGAGCAGTTAGTTGGCTGCGCGTGTGCGTGAGAAGTACAACCTGAGCAGTTAGTTGGCTGCGCGTGTGCGTGAGAAGTACAACCTGAGCAGTTAGTTGGCTGCGCGTGTGCGTGAGAAGTACAACCTAGCCTTAGTTTAATTTAAACCCCGGTTGTTACATTTAGGTCAACGATTAAAACAATGTAATTATAGTATTGGTTGCAATAAAGACGTACTTTAGTGTATGCAACGAGCTGGATAATTACACAGTCTAGCGTCTAGACTTTTTTAATACTATTTATGAACTTGATAATTTAATATAAAGCACTCTAAGAATATTACAAAATACAAAAGTTCGAGGCAATCTGCATATTATTTTATTGTTTAATTTATATTTTTTTTATTGCACTTAAAACTTTGTTTTGTACAAGGGCGAACTAAATGCCTTTCAGCATTTTATACATTAGAAATAAAATCAATATACATATATAATAATAACATACTATGTAGGTTGTTAGAAAGTTCAATGCTCTGGATTAGACTCACACTGTACATTATTTTATACAAACTATACACTATTATTTACGACACAATTTTGTGTGCACTAGTTTTGTGCAATACAGTATTTAAATTAAATACATTATTATCGTTATTTTTAAGGGAATCAATAAGACATCGAACGTTTAAACTTTTTGATTAAAGGTGCGTGATTGGCTCCAAGTTACAAGCTAACCTTAATCGTTTGACGTATAATATAAAATATAAACGTTTGCTATCTTATTGATCGCCTCAGAAACTAGCAGTAAGAGAGGTATAAATAAATAAATAATAAATAAATATTTCCAGACAGGTTACACAGCGCCATCTAGTTTCCGTGGTAAGCGTAGCTTGTGTTACGGAAACTAGATGGTTGATAAACTACATATTATACTTTTTTTTTTTTTTTTGTAAATATATACATATTATACATATAAACACCCAGACCGAGACAAATTATACAATGTACAACTTGCCCCCGGTGGGAATCGAACCCACGACCTCCCGAGTTCACGCAACGTTTGTTACCACTAGACCACGGAGGCGGTCATGGTCGGTATGGTCTTTGTTCTACTATGATAAAGCCTAAAATAAAAATACCATCAACTGGTTCCAACAGTGGTGATGTAAGTATGACATCATGGGCTCGTCACATGCCATAATGTGTTGACATTGACAACGGTCAGGGATGACTACTGAGTCATGGTTTTATTATAATTAGAATTATCTGGGTTAGCTCTAGCGCCAGCTTTGCTTTGAAACTCAATTCTGAGCTGATCTCCTATTTGTTTGATCCATTGTGGCTCTTCACTTATTTAATACTAGCTGTGGCGTACCCGCGATTCTGGAACCCACTGAGCAAGAGACCAGACGGATGTGGGATGAGACTAGTCTATATACACATTAGCTCCATCCTTATTATATCCAGGTGACCTCGTCCAGCGCGGGAAGTGCGGCGGTCTCTACTGAGAACCTCAAATTGCGCAAATACGCCAACTTCTTTTAACATTACGAGTTTGGGGTCGAGATGATGGGACCATGCGGACAATCAGCTAAGCGGCCGCGAGGAGTTGTCCAAACGGCTGAGTAATCTGTAGACAGGAATGGCAATTATTTCTGCCAATGTATTAGCCTCGCTATATAACTATAATTTTTTACTTAGTTTTTTATTAGGTTTAGTTTATTTATTTCTTTTATATAAGTAGTTAGTAATTATTATTTGAATACACACTATTATTGTTACTATTAACTTGAAAATAACATTATAAAACCAATATTTTTATTTCGGAAGAATATAAAACTGTTTGATGTTCGTTGCCCGTGTAATATGGTCGTCAGCGAAAAAAATAAGAGGTGACCGTAGGGTCACATGTCATGTTTAGATGTTCTGCAACCCTAACATCCGATGTACATCTCTGCAAATTTTATGACAATCGGTAGAGTCGTATCGACCTGAAGGTGCATTAATCAGTCAGATAATAAAGTTTTTATAGCCTATATTCGCCTCTAAGTTTTAAATAACATCTCTGCCAAATTTCATCAAATACTACATTACTGGACCAGTAATCATGTCTTGAAAAGCGGACAAAAAGACATACGTACATTTATACTGACAGAGCTTTTATCATATTTATAATATCAGTATGGAAGTATGGATAGGATTTATTGGCACGCATTCAGATAAGATGTGCGGCATTCGGAAAACTACGGCGCATCCGTTCATACCACAATGTACAATGTATTAAGACGAAAGTATTCAACCAGTATGTCCTCCCCGTAATGTCGTACGAAGCAGAGACGAGGAAATTTCATTGTTTGATTGCTTTTGTTGTGCCGAAGGTTTGACTTTGTGCAATACTTTGTTCAATAAGGATTTAAATAAATAATAATTGATGAAAATATTATTAATTCTTTTTGCGAATACTTACTGTGTTACGGTAAAACCGCAGTCTGAAGACAGTCTGAGAAAAAGTTTTGTGTCTATCTGCAAGTACAGTGTTGCAAGTGATGACACATTAGTCCTCCCATTCGATCTTCACAACCCGGGCTTTGGTTTAACTATATTTTTTTTAACTTGTTAATACAATTTTATACAAAGAAAATGTTGCATTACATCGGTACGCCTCATTGCGCAGTAGCAATTGCGACAATAATAAAGTCGCGACGTTGACAAAACGTCCAATTCTGAGAATAGACAATTTAAAATACAGTTGACGTGCTAGGTATCCAAAATTCAAAAGCTGTAGCTGAGTTGCAGTCATGTTGTTTACTCTACCAGGCATGGGGCTGACGTGGCCGCATAGTTCTTCGTCGTCAGCTCGGCACCATAATAACAGTTAGACCCAATTAGTCCGAATTAGCAAGTCGGGATTGTCGGCCGTGGCTACTTATTATCACTAGAATTTCGTCAATTGCAGCGTAGTTTACCGTTTAATTGGCCAAGGATTTTACGTTCTGATAAAGCCATTGTACTCTGGCATATTAGCATCTATGCTCTATGATTGGCAAAAAATATAGTAGTAGATTAGTTCAACAACAATTTGATGCGCTTTTCTTGGCTCACTTACGACAAATATATAATATTTATTATAATTGGGTAATATTTTGAGTGATTTGATCTACGAGTATAAGAGCGGTGGTGGCTCGGAAAGAACGCTTTCCTTCGCTGCCTACAAAGATCAGATCGAACCCCGGCAGGTACCAATGAGAAATAAATACACTTTTGTTACATTAATTTGTCAAGATTTATAAAACCACCGTTTTCGTGCCTCGGAGAGCATGTTAAGCCATCGCGCGTCTCGTTTTAACATAACAACTTGTGGAATCGTAAATAAATTGTGATTAAAAACTGACATCTGTCAATCGCCATCATCGCCAACCCGTCGCAGCGTGGCGAGTGTAGGCTAAATTCTCTAGAAATTACTGGAATGCTCATCCCCACCAGTACAGGACTCGGGGCTGTGATAATCATGCAATATTTTATAATAATCCTACAGGTTGTGAGGAGTAAGGGAGCGTCCATTAATTACGTAAGGCAAATTTTACACTTGTGAAGAAATGTCGTGAGATTTGGTTCGCCTTCTTCGCTCCTCTAGACCGCCTGTGTGGTTAGATTCCTGTTCGATATATAAATATAATTATTATTTTTTGAATGAGGCTTTTATAATCCTAGAGACATCAAAAACATTTTGTCACTTGCCATGATGGGCCTATAGTAAATTTGGCTAAATGTGAACTAGCTCCTTACAAATGCGTGGTTTCCTACCACCACTGCAAGGAGTAGGTACTTATGAAGATAAATTTTCTTGCGATAAATAATTACTTGAACTTTGCTGAGACTCTCCTCGACTTGAGATTGGGTAATTAATAGACGGCCATTAATATTTAATTAAGTATTTACTATACTACTATGTTAATAATTATTTCGCAGACATAATGACTTGTTATTATTTGATTATGTTTTTATTATTTCATAGAATTCTTTCAATTTGTCTGTTTTTCGGGTGGAAAATGCAAGCCCGATATATTTCTTATTCGTCATTTCTCTGCTATTCAATACGATGGTCGTTCTCATAAAGTAACCACATAAAACTTTAAATTGTATTTAATACTTGAGTACTTCACGCCAGCGTAATCATCACGTCATTTTTTAATGATTCATCTCGTTGTAACTGTTAAGCTGGAGATATATTACGCGACATACGAATCTGTAAGTAAGTCATCCAGACTTGACAGGAATTTAGGGTCTCATGTATCTGTCGCACGCCGAACTTGTGAACCACCAGACGGTGGTGAAAAAAAGGAGAAGCTCCCAGTTCACTGGTCACTGCCAGGACACATCACCATAGCATCAAGAGTTGGAGCAGAGTTTTTGAGCACACTATTCTTAAAGTCTTATATATTTTAATAAATATGGGTCGAGTTGCGTTCACGGGTTCACCTATCAAATATTTTATTCCAACTGTGACAGGTGGGGCGCTAGGCCGACATTTTAAGTAAGTGTTATGGATAGGGAATATAAGGGATGGATATATATAAAGCGTGATATTGTTTTAGAAGCGTTATACTATATAGATAAATATGTATAGAATATAAAAAACGGCGTTAACAATGTCCTTCAAAGTGTTAGCTTAGGTTAATCGTTACAGTTTGATCTCAGTTAAATAGCGGGGCCTGACTCAACCTCTTCTTGACTTCTTTATTTTATTAAACAACTAATTCTTCTACTTTCTATTTAAAATTATCTTCCTCTGACATTTTGTGTAAGAGAAGACAGAGAAGACTAATTTCTAAGCATTCCATGTTGCCGGGTCCATCGGTGTGGGAAAGAGAGATGAGAAGAATGGTGTCTGACCAGCGTGTCAATAGGCTATTTGACAGGTTTTCAAAATCCATTTTATATTATGCAGTAGAGTTTAAGGAACCCAGTAAAAGTTTTTTTTTTTAATTCTGGTACATATTTGCTGAAAAATATCAAATTGAAAAAACAATATTTAAAAAGCATGCCAAACGCTACTTTGACAATATGGCGCCTCAATCGGGTCTGTGACGTCACTTGCCTGTGTGGCACATGTCATCCGCATACATTTGTCGTAAACAAAAAACAAAAGTGCGATTGGATTTACATTTTATCAGTGATTTATGTAATAAAATGAGTTACAAATGGTGTGTAGTTCCAAAATGTACAAATACGTCGTTGAAAAATCCGGAAAAACTATTTGTAGTGTTCCAAAGAATGTCAAAGTGCGGCGAAAGTGGTTGCAACTTTCTCGGAGGGATCCTAATGACATAGCGAATAGTACAAATATTTTCTTCTGTGAAGACCATTTCAATGTAAGTAAAGATATTAAGAATGTAAATGTTTTCGTTATTGATTTGAGGTTATAATGATACCTCTAATGTTTTTAACAGAATGTCTATTACAACTCGCTTCAAATACTTCTGATGTTTTCCATAATATTAGTTAAAAATTGTAGCTACAGAGTCTTATGATTTCAATAAGCATTATACTAAAAGATCCCCACTAACTTGTTTGTTTGTTACAGATGGAAAATGACGGCAAATTACTTACAGTACAAAATGGGTTTCAGCCAGAAATTAATTTTGAAAGATAAAGTTTGGCCTTCTAAATTTCATTGCCAGCCAGATCGCATTAAAAGAATGTGTGATGCTGGTCCTTTACGATCTACATTTGTCAAACGCCGAAGAATGGAACTTGTTAAACAATGTGAAGACATTCAACAACCTACAACTCTTAAGAAATTTTTATTAATGACAGTGTTGCTTTAACATTTTAAACTCTCTTATACGCCTTATGACTCTTTCCACATGAATCCTTAAACTGGCAATAATTTTTGTTTGCCGTACTTCTTCTTTAGATAACTTTGACCCAGAGGCTACACTAGGAGGCCTTAACAGTTTGATTCCTTTTTTACTTAATGTTTGTTCCACATGCTTGAATCCTTTATCAGCTAATATGACAGTACCTGGATCTAGATAATCTAGAAAGTTGCAATTTTCCACAATAGAGACATCACTTGCTCTTCCCCCAAAACCAGGAGAAATATAATTGATGAGACCATTAGGCGTACATGACATCAAATACTTTACAGTATTACCTTTCTTATAATCTGACCAAGTTAATGCTTGAAAAAGGGCTTTGGAAGGCTTTTGTATGTCAATTTCCAGGCAATCAATAATACAACTTACATTGTGATAGTTGTGTCGAAATGAAATCGGCAAAGTCTTTCTGATAGATTGTTTATTTAAGTTAACAATAAAAAGGCGTAAAAAGCTAGCTATAATTGGAATATTTTTCAAGAATAATTTACTGTTATATGATACTGTCATTATCTTTAAGTTCAGAAAAACTAATTTATTTTTTTTCAAACACATTAATATATGTTCATTTGGTATGTGGGTGTGCTTATGGATTAAATGAATTAAAAAATAGCAGTCAATGCTTCTGAAATGCATTTTTGCCACACCTTTCTGGGATGTCATATATGTATCCAATCACTTAGTTACGCATTCTGTTTATATTGGAATTTTTATAATTTATTAAATAAAACATTTGAAAACCTTTAGTATAAATTTTATTTTACCTTCGTTATTAGTTTTGACAATAAAATATATTTTATTAATGTAGCTACAATTAATAGAATAAAATATATTTTATTGTCAAAACTGTGTATATTATTCAATGTCCACAGTTTTTGGTTACATTGTGGTAGTAGTAAACCTTACAACAGCTATCCTTTTCGAACATACAATAATTTGAGTAGGTAATCTGCTTTTAAATAGCTTGTAGGTAGACAAGGTTATATTATTATTGGTCTGTTTATGAATAGTTTGTGGGTCTACAAACTATTCAAAAACAGACCAATAACAAAAATACTTTAAAACTATTTAAAAACAGAATAATAAGAATACTTTTTGAACTTTATATAACATGAACACACAATATTACACTAGTAATCACTATAATATTCACTTAAATTATAATATAGCTTAGATAAAAGCCAGGTTTTTAATGTGTACTTACTCGTAAATGTATTACCATTTAGGGTTTTTAACCTTAATGACAAATGATTAAACATTTTTATTGCAATTATATATGTACTTTTTTGGTACATTGTATTATTTATTTGAGGTATACAGAGATCATATTTATATTTATTACTAATTCATGTTTTTTGATGTAACATTTAACACTGCAGTTCAATCCCCTGCCTTCCAACCAGTACGGTGAAGCCATAGCTAAGAACATTGTCCCTCTCTATAAAATTATCTTTGTTTCATTACAAACAGATAACATTCTAATATGTATATACAAATTACAGTGAGAAACTTTTCATCTCTGAATGTATTACGGAGGGACATAGTAGTGTATTTATTATAACTTGTTCTTATACATTTTTTCTGTAACATAAAGGTAGTTTGAATATTTACACTATTACCCCTGAATATTATACTATATGGTAATTGAGGATAAACATAGCCATAATAAGCACTTATTGATATTTTAAAGTTTTTAATAACATAAGAATAAATTTATTTATTATGAACTTATATTACTACCTAAAATATTTTTAATTAGGTACTGTAACACTACGAATTAACAGTGGAAAAATATTTGCTTTCCAAAAAGATGCAACATTTATTAACAAATTACTCACATATTCATTGTCATAGTCAACTACAATCACATCCACTTTTTTTGAATCTTCAGTCAGGGTGAGCCACACAAAAGTAACCTTTCCTCATTTTGGTAACAAACATTTGCAGTTGAATTTGAGCTTGGTACTTTTCTGAAATGTTGCCATACAAATGTAATTATTTTTGGTACTTTCACTTCCGCAGGGCTTCACTCTCTTTTTCAGTATATTTTGCACGGTTTTTATCACTGAGGATTCTAATCTTCGGCCTCTTTTCATGGCAGGCATCTCTGGGGCTTTTGCTCCCATGATCTCTACTAAAGATCCTAGAGGCTATTATTGGTTTCACATTGAGGAGCTTGCTTACACAACTGTTCCACAGTCACATATTTCAAGGTTGTACCTACTCCAGAAACATTCCACCTCAGTGCAAGAAGGTTCCTCTGTGCGACGATGGGTCCACATGAGGAATGCCACTGCATGTTTACAGCCACCAGCTGAAGCTGCACAGTCCAAGCACTGACAGCTAACAATTTCACCCTTATTCTCGTCTATCACCATAGTGACATTGTAAGAGCTGCTCCTCACCTTGTGCTTAGGACAAATCTTACAGTTTAATGTGCAAAGATCTGGCTCGCGACGCAGCTGCACATTTCCAATGGCATCATCTCCATATGTTTCCCTTGCAGACCTGCAAAAGTAAACAAATTATCGTTTATGTTCACGAAACTGCGCCAAACTAACTTAACATTTATAACCTATAAAAGTCCTTGCTTGTTGTGGAAGTTCATCATTATTTCACTTTCTTATGATATAATTTAAGTTACCACTAAAGTGTTACTATACTTACTTTGCTGTCTTCACATTTTTTAGCTCCGAGGCATAAAAGTCGGAATCATTTTTGAAAAATAATCCGACTATGATTGCGTCGACTTGGGGCAGGTTTCTGCTGTCTACTTTTACAAAATCTTTGTCCATGGTAAAAGTACTTGACAGAATTTGTAAAATATTGAAAATAAATCACACAAAGTATTATTTATGCGTGTAATAGTGTATTATCTATGCGGTTTACAAGGCGTGGAATCTGTGTTTACAAGCAGGTGACGTCATCATAAACTCGACCAACCAGGAGCGTTTTGTGTCACGTGACAAACATTTAAAAAATGCATTTTTAATTACGGATTTTTAAATAAATTAATCATTAATTTCAACTATAATTAATAAATACCCATTTTTAAACTCTTAATGTATACTGATAACAGTAATTGACACTTTATTTTTCGCATTGTCAAATAGCCCATTGTAGGCTAAATACTCCAGATATGTGTTCTGGAATGCCCCTCTTTAACAGTGGAGGTCTATGATGCTGTGGGCTCTAGGGGCTGGGATGATGATGAATGGAATTTAATGGAACAAAAATAAGGCAAATAGTTATAAGGCATCTGGTTTACATTACAAATGAATTATTATTATTGTTAAGACATCCAACAGGATCCTACACCAATTTATCCCATCCACATTCATTCCAAAATTCCTACCACCAAGCCTGGTAGAATCGTCTATGGATCGCGAGTAGTTTCGTGATCTACCACTAGAGGCGCCCAAGTTGGCGCCAGTACAAAATCTACGCTCGGCCCGTGCGGTTCGAAAATCACCGCGATTTTAGTGTGAAAGCTCCCAAGCCGGGTTGGACTCTAAATCGTGCCTAAAACAGTTCCGAGAAAGTGAAGTGCGAGAAGAAAGCGTGCCCGCAGTGAAAACCTGGCCTTTTTCCCGTGGTATGTCCCTTTTTCTTGTCCACTTGTTGGTTCTAGCAGATCCTTGCCATTTGCTTTAGTGACTCATTTTCTAGACAAAGTAGCAGAGTAGACCGCCTGACCGATGGCTGGACCCGTGTTACCCAGTACGGACCATTAATTGTTCCATTCGATCCGGGTAAAACCATTCAAATCATAAAAATACAGTCCATTCAAAAAAATCCTACTATAACACGTGGTGCTCAGTTTTTGGTCAAATCTACTTTGCTGCTAAGTTTCTCGTGCTAAGTAATTTTGTGCTCGAATTCTATAGTTTTTAATCAATTTTACACTATTTTTCTACCTATTTTGTTACCTTTTAGGCCTTAAAGTTCAAAAATATTTTTCGTTAATTTTTATTTTTCGGCTATTGTTTTTTGCTGTTACGTAGGTAATTAATAACTAAGTAATTATGTCTAAACAAGTAGAAGCACACGTTAAAGTGCTTATATCACGTTGTGAACATTTATTTCGTTCGGTACAAATATTGTACGATTTATCGAAAAACGCACACAAAGATAAATCGGCGGAATCGCAATTTCGTTCTAGGTACAAGGGTTTAGGTCGTATTCGTGACGAGTATTACCAAATAAATGATGAAATATGTATCAAATCATTAGAATTAAAACCAGAAACGGAAATCAATACAAATAAGTTGTCTGCGTTTGATGATTTATATTATCGAATAGAAAACGTCATAGATTCCTTAGAACCAAGTACAAGTACCGCGTCAAATAAATCTATAAGCTTAGACAATAAGATTCCTCAGATTAGGTTACCAAAAATAGAAATACCTAAGTTTGACGGTCAAATTGAGAACTGGCCTACCTTTATAGACAGTTACATTCCGTTAATACACCAAAATTCATCTCTTACTGATGTAGAAAGGTTTCATTACCTAGTATCATGTCTGTCAGGTCCAGCACTAGGTATTGCTAAGTGTTTACCGCTCACTGAACAAAACTATCAGATAGTCTACTCATCTCTCATTGAGCGTTACCAAAATAAACGTATACTTGCCACTACTTACCTCGACAAAGTGTTTAACATGCAGCAGATAACAGCACCTACTCATGAAAACATCAACAAAATATACAATGTTCTTTATGAGTGCGTAAATGCTCTTAAAGCCCTAAATATAGACAACCTAAGTGAGTTTTTGTTGTTCTATCTATCTGCACGTACACTAGACTCAGATACAAGGAAACGTTTCGAGTTACAAAACATAAGTGATATTCCCACTTTCAGGGAATTGCAATTGTTTTTACAGAACTACGTTAAAGCACTCGAAGTTAGTAAAGACACTTGTTTAAAACCTTTATTCAATAAACGTAATTTAAATCAAAACAATTTAAATAAACAACCGTCTAAAAACTCTTCTGTTACTTCCACTAAAACTGATAAACAAATAAGCTATAATTGCCCTTGCTGCAATTTATCACATAGCGTTTATCGGTGCTCTAAATTATTAAATTTGACTACTGCATCTCGGTTACAGCTTATAACTAAACATAATCTTTGTCACAACTGTTTACGTGTAGGACACGGTGCAAAGGTATGTCCGTCTAAAACGGGTTGTTTGGTATGCGGCGCGAGACATAATACATTGCTGCACGGCGATCAATCTCCCGCGGTTTCGTCTGCTCAAAGCAGTAATGTATCGTGTGCCATTCAAGATGTTCAAAACGTAGTAACGCCTGTTTCAGCTGCTAGTACGAGTACTTCAGTTGGTTTAGCGTGCGCGCGAAAACAAATTATGCAACTTCCTATTATTGAACGTACTATCAAAATATTAGGTACTGCCTTAGTACTCGTGCGTGGTTATAACGGTACCCTACATACAGCACGCGTTCTTATTGATAGCTGCTCACAGGATTCGTTCGTTACTAGTAAATGTGCTCGTAGATTAGGGCTCTTTACCCGTCGTTGTCACTATTCCGTTGCCGGTATAGGGCAAAACGCAGTATGCGATGTCAAAGGAATTGCAAACTGTACAATTATGTCCCGAGAGAATGTAACGCCTAAATTTAATATTTCTTGTTTAATTATACCTAAAATTACCTCGTTTATGCCTTCTGCTAAACTCCCGTCATCTGTCCGTCAACATTTTCAACATTTAAAGTTAGCAGATGATGGTTTTGACATACCGTCGCATATCGATATGCTTCTCGGTGTCGAATTATTCGACCAGTTATATAACGGCGAACGCTTCGCGCCCGGTCCTGGCTTACCGTGTGCGCTGTCTAGTGTTTTCGGCTGGGTTATTACTGGTCAATATCAATGTGACTTACCTTCAACCGATCAGAGGATCCTCTCCTTAGTGACGTCGACTCGAACTGTCGACGAAACGCTGAAGCGGTTCTGGGAAGTCGAGGAGCCCCCGCTCGCTCCGCCTACGCTCACAGCTGATGACTCAGCTTGTGAGCAAATGTACAACGAGTACATGTACCGTCAACAGGATGGTCGTTTTATTGTGCCGCTTTTGCTCAAAGCTGGTGCAGGTTTAGGTGACTCGTACCGTCAAGGCCTAAACCGGTTTCTTAATTTGGAAAAACGCCTTGCTCGTGATCCAGAATTAAAAACCAAATATATTAACTTCATGCGCGAATACGAAGAGCTGGGACACATGCAGCCCACGAGCGAGCCCTCCGCCCGCGCATCGTATATCATACCGCACCACTGTATCGTGCGCCCGAGCAGTGCTACGACCCCAGTGCGTGTAGTATTTGACGCTAGCTGTCAAAGTTCTAATAAAAAATCATTAAACGATATTGTTTACACCGGCCCTAAGCTACAAACTGATATCGTCGATTTAATTATAAAATTTCGACTTCATAACGTCGTATTTACTGCCGACATTAGCAAAATGTACCGGCAGATGCTCATCAGGCAGGAAAAGAGATCCTACCAGCATGTATTGTGGCGTGATGATCCCTCCGCCCCGCTCCAAGAGTACGAGCTCACCACGGTCACGTACGGGGTTAGCAGCTCGCCGTACCTAGCTATACGGACGCTGCACCAGCTCGCGGCTGAGCACTGTGAACAGTTTCCCCGAGCAGCACAAGTGTTGCGCGAGGAAACGTTCATGGATGACGTCACGACTGGATGCTCGTCACTAACGGAAGCGATCCAACTCAAAAATGATCTTGTCACTCTTTTAGGCCTAGGTTGTTTCGAGTTACGTAAGTGGAGTTCCAATAACTCACAATTACTCATCGACATACCTGCTGAGCATTGTCAATATTCTAAATCATTTGATGACACCGAAATTAATCTTAAAATTCTCGGCATCAAGTTCGATCCAATAAAAGATTGCTTTTCTTATTCAGTTTCTGAAATAAATACAGAGGATACGAAACGTTCTATTCTCTCATCTGTATCTAAAATCTTTGATCCACTAGGCTGGATCTCACCTGTTGTTTTCTCCGCCAAGGTGCTATTACAAAACTTGTGGCGATTAAATTTAGGTTGGGATGACACCGTTCCATCTCATATTGCAAAGCAATGGCATGACATTTCTAATTATTTAACTAAATTAACAGAAATAAAATTACCTCGCTTAATTTTACCGCCAAATTCACCTTCTGTGTATTTGGTGGGCTTCTGTGATGGCTCATCCAAAGGATATGGCTGTTGTGTGTACCTGTGTACAGGTCACCGTGACCGCTTCACGGTAAATCTGTTGGTAGGTAAGTCTAGGGTTGCGCCGCTTAAAACTTTAACGGTAAATCGGCTCGAGCTGTGCTCAGCGGTGTTACTCGCCGGCTTGTTACGTCACGTGTTTGATCTGTTAAAAACTAAAATTAAAATTAATTCCGTGACGGCCTTCACCGACAGTACCACTGTTTTGTCTTGGTTAGGCACACCCCCGTGCAATCTCAAAACTTTCGTTGCTAACCGTGTAGTAAAAATCACCGACTTGATCGACAAGTCGTCGTGGCGTCACGTGTCGACTCACGACAATCCCGCAGACTGTTGCAGCCGTGGATTGACGTGCACCGAGCTAGCTGCCCACCCCCTGTGGTGGACCGGTCCGCCATGGTTGGCCAAACATCCTACATTTTGGCCAAATAAGTCATTAAATACTTTGCCGCCGGAACAAATTCCAGAACTAAAATCAGACGTAATTTCTAGTAGCTTGCTTATTGTCGCTGCACCTTCATTTACGCAAGTAATTGAAAGAATTTCGTGTTTCTACAAGCTACAACGGGTAGTCGCGTGGTGCCTGCGTTTTCGTAGAAATGCTGGGTCTACCATGAACGCTCGAATATTCACACCGCTGTCTGTAGTCGAAATAAATAATTCCGTGCGTGTTATTATTAAATTAACTCAGTTTAATCATTTTCAAACTGAAATAAATTCTATCACTTCCGGCCTGCCTTGCGTAAAGTCAATTCAAAAATTATCACCTTTTCTAGATACAGATGGTATCCTGCGAGTGGGGGGAAGGATCGCCAATTCTAGTCTATCCGACCTTAACGTACATCCGTATTTATTACCTAAATCTTTTTATTTATCTAAATTAATAATAGATTCTTTACATATCCGTTATTTACATTGTGGCCCACGGCAGCTACAATCCATTATCCAAAGACAGTTTTGGATATTAGGTATTCGTCTTTTAATACGTTCACGCTTATCTAAGTGCGTCACCTGTTTTAAATCCAAACCGGTTCCATGCCAACCGAAGATGGGCGACCTCCCGGAAGCCAGGCTTCTCCCGGGACGTCCCTTTCTTAACGTAGGGGTCGACTTCGGCGGTCCGTTCGTTGTAAAGGAACGCAGGCGTCGCAACGCTCGTACGTATAAGGCATATCTGTGTCTCTTCATCTGCCTCTCGACTAAGGCCGTGCACCTCGAGGCGGTGACAGAACTGTCAACTGAAGCGTTTCTCGCCGCGCTAGACCGTTTCGTTTCTCGTCGAGGACTGTGCTCTAAAATAGTTTCCGACTGTGGCACAAATTTCGTCGGTGCTAATCGCTGTCTCAATGAAATTTACGACTTCATTGCCCGTGAAAAGACAGACATCGCGGACAACTTGTCACATCGTCGTATCCAGTGGGATTTCAACCCACCCGGTGCTCCACACTTCGGTGGTATTTTCGAGAGTGGTATTAAATCCACCAAATACCACTTGAAACGCATCGTGGGTTGTCAAGTTCTCACGTTAGAAGAGCTATTTACCGTCTTCACGAAAATCGAGGCTATGCTAAATTCGAGACCTCTGTGCGTATTGTCTACAGAACCACGTGAGTCCGACGTGCTCACGCCTGGTCACTTCCTAGTAGGCGCGCCGCTCGTCGCTGTACCCGAGCTTGTACACGACGAGACTTATCATCCGCGGTCTCGTTGGCAGATGCTACAGAAGCTTACTCAGTCTTTCTGGCGCGTCTGGCAGCGAGACTATTTACACACGTTGCAGCAAAGAAACAAATGGTTTGTTTCCACACCTAATGTTAAATTACACGATGTAGTTATGATGGTGGATCCAAATCTACCACCCTTGCAGTGGACTTTAGCTGTTGTAACTGAACTACATACAGGTGCCGATGGTACGGTGCGTGTCGTTACTGTTCGCACGCCCAAAGGGCACTTCTTCCGACGACCAGTCGTTAAGATCTGTCCTTTACCTTTAAATTAGTTTTCTGTTTCTACTTTTTTCTTAGTTAACCTAGCATTTAATTTAAGTTAAGTAAATAGTTAAGATTTCGAGCACCAAATTATGGTTTAGTTTAATATTTGTTTTGAAATCTTAGATGATTTCAAGTGGGGGGAAATGTTAAGACATCCAACAGGATCCTACACCAATTTATCCCATCCACATTCATTCCAAAATTCCTACCACCAAGCCTGGTAGAATCGTCTATGGATCGCGAGTAGTTTCGTGATCTACCACTAGAGGCGCCCAAGTTGGCGCCAGTACAAAATCTACGCTCGGCCCGTGCGGTTCGAAAATCACCGCGATTTTAGTGTGAAAGCTCCCAAGCCGGGTTGGACTCTAAATCGTGCCTAAAACAGTTCCGAGAAAGTGAAGTGCGAGAAGAAAGCGTGCCCGCAGTGAAAACCTGGCCTTTTTCCCGTGGTATGTCCCTTTTTCTTGTCCACTTGTTGGTTCTAGCAGATCCTTGCCATTTGCTTTAGTGACTTATTTTCTAGACAAAGTAGCAGAGTAGACCGCCTGACCGATGGCTGGACCCGTGTTACCCAGTACGGACCAATTATCTCTTAGTGTCGTGCCTAATATTTAATAAGTTTGGCCATTATACTCGAACCTATCTTGTGCTTAAGCTTTGCATAATAATTTTCATGAGTTCCCAGCTTAACTTTGTATAATTGTACACCGCAGGGTTGATTCATACTTGTCGTTGTTGTAATCACTTGCAAATAGTCTGTGTCAATTCTAATTAAACTTTATGATTCGTGTTTTAAATATTCTTCGTCTTATTTTTCGTATGGTATCTGGTTCACATCATTTAAGTTTTTGTTTTGTGAAATTCAATAAGTATCTTTATAACCTACTTTATAATACGAGTATGTATGTTGAGGCAAGCATAGTGGCGCATGATTTCAGTTCCTCACATTCTAGGACTTTAATTCTACTAAACCTGCCTGTCCCGAGAAAGCGTATACTTATTAACAAAGCTTTTATTTTGTGCAACTCTCTTAGTCAAAATTTTACCAGTTTATCATCATCAGCCTGTATTTCTCCACTGCTGGATGTAGGCCACTCCTCCCACAAGGCTCGCTACTTAACGCGATCTCTTGCAAACTGATCCAACCCCCAATGTCGTCCTTCTTCAGGTAATCCATCCATCTGACGGGGGGTCACCTTACTCTGCGTCTTCCCGAGCGTGGTCTCCACTTTAGAACTTGTTTGCACCATCGTTCGTCAGTTCTGCGGCAGATGTGTCCAGCCCACTGCCAGTTCGCTTGTTAATTTTAAAAACTATATCAGTCTAGGCAGTGAGCTGGTGTAGGACCATTTAAAAATAAAAGTTTGGAAGGCCCAACTCCAGCAGTAAAAGTCTAGAACGCTGTGTTCATGGACCGTGTAATGATGAACCACGCCTCCTAATTTGTTAAAAAAAACACACCCGCAGTCAATCAATCAATAGAAGCCCTAGCACACAGACCCAGACCCCTTTACTGCTGGAGATGTCTTTTCCAGAACATATTTTTTGAGACTTTGGTCTAGACTCGGCACGGCTGGCCAGACGCACGCACAGTAATGTGTAACATAATATGTCACGGAAAGAAACTATTTCATTCGATTTTCTCCCACACTCATGTGTCAATTTTTGAGATATCAACTGTCGTCAAATCGGTTATTGTGTAAATGTAATGCCCGTTCTACTTTTCTTTGCTTTAGTGGACATGGCAGCTAAAGTATGATATAATGTAAAGTTGTTAATTTGCTAACAATATAAGGCAGGTGAGACATAGCAAAACAGTGTTATCTGTGAGTGAGTAATATGGGCAGCACTTAAGATAGCCCCCTCAGCTAACTAGTGATTGTCGAGGCTGAAATACTGGACTGCGAAGACACTCTTTACACAATTAGAATTAATGGATGCTAAACTATATTTTATTTAAATAGGACTTGGAAATAGCATAAAAATTTATTCAGCCTCATATCAGACCCAGAGAGGTGTGCGATAATACTGCAAGATTTATTATAATACCAATAATAATTATCTCATTTTAGAAAAATCACATTACAGCCCCGAGAATCCAGAGTCCTAGACCTCCACTGTAGGAGATAGGCTTCCAGATATTTCTGGAGAATTTGGTGTACACTCGCCACGCTCTGGACAGACGGGTTAGCGAGGATAAGATTTATTTTATCTTCATTTCTATTCGGAGTAAATCCAGGAGAAGTAAATGTTATTGCGTGTATAGTGCTTTAATACTGGAAGTGTCTTGTGCATTAATTTGCTAAGTACAATAAATTATATAACTCTTCAGGTAAAACTTATTAGCCTATTAACTATCTCCATTAGACAATTATGGTACTTAGGAAACTTTAAAATGTACATATCTTATGCAGGCGCATAGTCTAGTCTACCCAAATTTAAGTTGGGTTAAGTCTTTGATGACAGTAAGAAATAGGAACGGTAGGCAGCAAAGAATATTTTGAGTAGATAAATAGTTTTTTGCGATTTCTGACATTTCTAGTCATCAAACCTCAGTCGGTCATGTAGAGTTTTAATCCTTAGAAACAGGATCGATTGGCATAAAAAAAGCTTTTGTGTAAAATTAGCTTTTCTTGCTGACTACTTTTTTCTAAAATCTGTGAATACAGTGTAAACTCCATGTAACGTCACTCGATTTAACGACAAACTCCCTAAAGCGTCGAAATCAATTGGCTTTGGTTGGTTTAGCTTGTCTTCCAATTCTGATTTTTCTTCTCTCCATTTACCGACAACTCTCTATAACGCCATAAAATGCAATTACCTTCAGTGTCGTTATATAGAGTTTACACTGTATCTAAAAAAATATTAATGGTCTCCTAGGCCAGTTTTCCCAGGACCATAACGGTTGAGGTTCCTGCCCTTACTGTACCGACTCAAATTATTAATAAGTAGTTTCAATAGTGGTATAAAAGGATTGGGTTCATATTATTTGAAGGAGTGGTTCCCTGGCATCGCGACCTCGTCAGCGTTGTCCTTAATTCGAGCAATTCTCCCGCTAGGTGCAACCGGCTGTTGCGTAATCAATGTAAGATCGCGTATGAATGAGATAATAATAGGAAGCTTACTTGATGTTGATAAGATTCTCGGCCAAATCGATACGATGGCTCCGACAAATTTCGAAGGTATTATGAAATTAAAGTATTCATAGATATTTGTGAATATATTAAATTAAGAAAGAAAATATTTATGTTGTTGACATAAATTAGACTAAAGGTAGATGCGACTAATAGATGTTAGATGGTAGTTAGGGATTGCAATCCCGCACCTCCTTAAAGCAGAATAGGATCCCGTGGATCCAATGCAAGTCAGCACTCTTAATAAATGTAAGTTATACAAAATGTTTTGTTTCAAAAAGTAACGTTATATATTTAACGATCAACACAAATGATATTATGACTATATACATACTTATCAGGAATAAATAAGTATTTATGTATAATTATTTTAAATCTATAAAAATAAATAATACTCTCGACATTATTCCACCCTGCTTGTACACCCTGCTGCTTGTACACCCTGCTGCTTGTACACCCTGCTGCTTGTACTTATTAATCAATATACTATAATTACTAAATAATTGTTTATTACTTTTTTGCTATTTTACCATTAACCATATCTATCTAAACTAAGTAGCTAACTTTTAAAAATAATTGGCGCATATTTGCAAAATTGCTGTATCCGCGTTTTTAGATATGTTTTCGTACGGTCCGTTTCGCGAAAATGCAATCCCTAACGTTCGATCTATATATATGATTAGATACAAATGTGGCAAAAATTCTCTACATTGTACCAGGTTTTGTGCCAAAAAAATGTCTAGCGGCATTATATCCCAAAATTGATAAAGTTTAATAATTCTAAATAAATCGGATTAGTTTACAGTAACCACCCTATATTTAACCTGATGTTTTTTATTCGTGCTGCTTGCTGATAGAAAACGACGCGCTAGCTCCAGGACTGTTGCAACTGGAATCAGACACGACTGACTTTACAAGAAGCTGTTTTACATTTGGTTTATCCCTTAAATATCCATGGATTAGGCAGCACTAAGGAAGGATCGCTAAATACACATTTAACGCTAAAAATACATTTTAATAATTAACTTTAAAATATCGAATACGTATGTGTATATATGTATGTAAACCTTTTATGTAATTCTATTATGTAAGTGCAATAATATTAAATAAAATTGCATGGGTATACACTTCCACACTCCCAAAGGTCGGTTGTCATTAAGCCCGCCATGTTGTACATCTTTAGTGCAATAAACTATTTTAAATAAATAAAATAATATGTCATGCTCGTAGAATATTAGATTAAGTTCAGATCGCTGTCGATAAGAGTGTTTAACATCCTGGACGTGAGCCAAGTGATGATATTCTGGGCAAATCTACGATGTCCCTAGCTAATTAGTTTGATATCAAATATTTTAATCACCAAAACCGAATTGATACATTTTATTACATCCTAATCTTGTCGTAAGATGTGAAGACAGCAGTTACATTTGCCTAAACTTGCTTGCCACACTGAGCTCAATTTTGTTGGATTGTGGTGGAAAGTAAGATAGAAAGTCCATGTTCTCAATAAAAACTTTAGGACAATTTGTAAGTCATTACGCCCCAACTTTCCGGTCGCTGGTCCGGACGTCTCCGCTATTTCTCTTCCATTCACCGCCAACTTAAATCTCTCATTGATGACAAAAGATATCATTGCATTCTACAAAGTCTAGCGTTCAGCGGAGCAAAACTAAGCCAAATTCTCCATCCCATCTTCGGCAGAGGCGGATCTAACACCCTTATTCTTAGAGATTTACTCAACGGCTCCAACACTTAATCATTCCTTCCAGCTGTCAAACGGAGGGACGACTCGGCACTCGAGGAATAGAATCGTAAATAAAATAAAGGCACTGTAATTGCAACGATTCAATGTATGTCTGGATTTAATGGAGTAAACGAATAAAGTTTAAAATGGTATCGAATCTTCAGGAATCAGTTCGGTCAATCGGTTCGATGGTCAGCCGTAAAGTGGTATCATTTTTATCTTTGATAGTACCAATTAAAGTACGCAATGACGAAATACGCAAAAGGGTAGGTATGAAAGAGAGCATAGGTACAAAATAAGGAAAGGCATGCTCCGATGGTTCGGGCATGTCGAAAGGATAAACGAAGAGAGATTGACGAACCAGATATATAATGCAAAAGTTGTGGGTAAAAGAGGCCCTGGCAGACCAAGGCTTACTATCACGATCAAATAAATAAAACAATAGCTGAAGGTGCAATAAAAAGCCATCGAAACAAAAGGGCATGTATGAAGAGGTTGATGAATGTCGAAGAAGCGAAAGAGGTATGTCGTGACCGTGACAAGTGGCGCTCAATTGTCTCTGCCTACCCCAGGAGGTATTTGGCGTGAAGATATGTATGTAGTACCAATTACAGATTTCGTTTAGCTACAACACAGCCTTAATCAGCAGTGGGAATATTATAATATGTGTACGATCATATTATTAGCCTAACTATACTATAAAAGATATCGTGAGACGAATAGTGAATGTAATAAAAATATCCCGAGCTATGTAAGGCTGCTTATTCACCAAACGTGTTCAGGAAAATATCAACTAATAATATTATTTGATGACTTATTTATTTTCTTTATTTAGACAACATCTTAATCATTATCATCACAACCCTTAAAGCACCACATGCACTAGATATAGATATTGCAAAACATATTATTGGAGAATTTGGCTGCCTGACTCACTGACTGTCTCCGTGGTCTAGCGGATATGTCCGTGGATTTAGACTCGGAGGTATCGGGTTCTATTCCTGTTATTAATTTAAACAAATAAATATCTATTATATAATCTAATTGTCATATTTCCCGAGTTTGGTACGCTAGACATCGACGAGCTTGCCTCTTGTCATGATCGGCCTATAGTAAAGTTGGTTAAATGTGAATCCTCTTCTTTACAAGCGTGGTTTCTGACCACCCCGGAAGAAAAACGGTCGTGATGATACTTTACTGGCCTACGTTAGCCAGATATAAAGAGTTAAACAAAACCATAGATAGTTATAACAATTATAGCAGTTATATAATCCAGTAGTTGCTACTTAAATAAAAAAAAAATATCAAAAATAATTTTAAGTATGGATGATGATGTGATGTGATAATGAAGTTATTGGAAGATGCTTTTCTGATACCCTGCTGTTGTTTTTTAGCACAGGTGGATAAACAGCTTAATGGCTGCTCTGACCCACAGATGACATCATCTGAATAACGTAATGTATCTATGTGACTCGAGTCAAGGTTCAATTTGGATTAATAGGCTTTCAAAAGAAGACTCGTTTTACTACTATACATTGTGTTTTTTTATTTCATACTTTACACGACATGTGACATCGCGCAAACCTGATGGTAAACGGTACGCGCGGTCCAAGAATGGGAGCAGGACGCAGGGAGCATCAGTCTCTACCATTATGCCGGCCTATCAAAATGATTTTTCACACTTCGCCTAAAGAACTTCAGGTTATAGGAATAGGGAAACGCACTGGCTGGGAGAGCATTCCACATGTTCAGCGTGCGGCAGATAAAAGATTCTCCAAATTTATATGTACGCGTAAGGATAGTGGCTACGGTATGGGGGTGCATATTTTTAAAATAAATTATAACACTTTATTAAATTTGATAACTGGTGCTGAAAAGAGATGGGTGTTGTGTCATTATTTATGTAGTTGTTTTATTTTGTAAATCTACTATAGCCAGAGACATTAACGTTCACTTGCAGAAACGATAATTAAAATAATGTCTGATCAATATTTTGATATACGCCACGTGATTGGTAGTTAGGTTGTCACTTTGGTTATTCCGGCCAATGACATGCCTCATAAGCATATGTTTAACATGTCAAAAGAGAGAAGAAGACATATTTCTAAGCATTCCATGTGTGCGGGTGCCGTGTCCATCGTGTGTGGTGTGAGAAGAATGGTGTCTCGGGCTTGCGACCGACAATTCTTTTAGTAAGTGATGCAAAGATTTTGCTGGAACTCCTCTCGCACCAACTTCCACTGCGTAAAGCACCCGTTCCTGATCATTTCTTTTGTGAGATCATAATATTTATTCGACTTCATGTTGTGGTCTTTTGGAATATTTGATTCCCACGGAAATAAGCTGTTTTGGCCGTAAATCTCGTTGGCTATAGCCAGTTTACCATGCAGATAAATTACTCACTGAAATCTGTCAAAGCTGCATGCCTTCTGTTTCCAAAATACTATATTTTTGTCGGGATAGCCCAAATACCAAAATACTCAAGCACTCGTTGCAGGCATATGGAGGAGAGTCTGGTAGAGACTGATTTTTTTGGGTCGTTTTCTTCACCACATTTCAAAAGCGCCATCGCGGCTTCTTTTAATATCAGCCAGCTACAAGTGATGCGAATGGCTGTCGTGCAAGACGCATAGTCATGTAAAACACGCTTGGTTGGTTGCCGATAAGATCCTTTCTAGATATAAAAATGATACTACAAGACATTTGTCGAGCTTTAAAACGTAAAGTTTAATTTAGTACAAGACCATGTGTCGGGTCAGCCTGCCCACGCCGGGTGATGTCATCGGGGACAAGGCCCGAGGTATCATCATCATTGCCACTTGTTTATGTGATTCTTCATTATCATACTGTACTCAATTCCTCCAACTAACCAACTTATTTTGAGACATTTTGGAAGCTATAAGGGTGATACAATTACAAACATGTTGAAGATTATTAATCATATATTTATTTTAGTAAAAATTGATGAAAATCGTTACAAATGTTTTGGCTATTTTTATCTGTCTAAAATTTGGTATATGAAAGTGATAACAAGACACCATGCTATCAATGACATCCTGTCAAGGGCGCTACATCTGCTAATATCCCCTGCATCCTCGAAACAAGGGGATAATTAGGTCTGATTGTAGGCGTCCGGATGGGATGTTGTTGATTTCATAAAATCCGGCCTTGAGAAAAACCTGGGCCGCGCAGAGTCAGCCACACGGCTTAAAAGCAACGAGTATATACGCGGAGATCATCACCACTTCATTCCATTTGCAGCTCTGGCTTTTTCTCGTGAGCTTGGAAAAAAACTCCGCTTGGCGACGGGTAACCCTTTGAGTAGATAATATTTTGTTCAAAGGCTCTCTGTTCAACGATGGAACGCAGCGAGTGTCCTCGGCACACGACGCCCATCAGACGGTTATAATTCTGCTTTTTATTTTTTTACTTTTATTTGTAGTGTAGATTATTTTATTTATAATTTATTCGCTGTCATGATAATATTTTAAACATTTTACACACCTTATCTATGTATAAAAAAATAAAGGTTTTTTTTTAAATTAAATTGTAATTTTGTAAAGATTAGTTGGTAGAAAATGCATTTACGGCATTAAGCTCGCCTATGTACCTACACTAGTTTTGGTCTTGTACAATTTATTATTATTACAATATTTTATCTAAAAATGCATATATTACTGTGAATACGCCAGCCCAAATCCCCATACAAGATAAATGTACTTTGATAGCTTGACTTGTACTTTTTATCTATAGCCATAAACAACAAATAAAATAGTGAATTTGAAACAAATATTTACCTTGAAGAGAACGTAAGGTTCATTCAACGTGAGTTACGAAATGTCATTCGCTCATCGAGCTGATTACCTGATTAGATAACGCGCAAACTGCACTATTTATTTACCTGAAAACAAAAAAACTAATTCATTACTTTTTATAACATTAATGACCCAACATCATGAATCCATAGATTATCCACTACCAATGTGCCCTCGGCTAAGGCATGAGTTATTTTCAATTAGTGTTGCCCAAAAAAAGACCATTGGCTTTGCATCCGAACAGCTGGCCTCGGTCTTGGTCTTCGGATTGGTTTTGCGCAAGAGACTCGCAGGACTCTTGCTTTGACTCAAAATATATATTTGTATAAATAAATATATAATTGAAATCTGATAGCTGCTGGTCTTCTGCTAACAACTTACTCTTTGGACCGCTATGCTGTTTAGTCTTTTACTAGCAGGAGTAGAATCATTGAAAATTATTTAAATAATAAAGCCTGTAATAGGTTTACGTGAATAAAGATATTTTGACTTTGAGACTCTAGTGTATGTCTGTAAACTACTATCTCAAAAACTACTGGTCTGATTTACTTGAAATTTGCAATAGTTCTTATTGATCAACTATATCCAATAAATGATGGTTTATTCATTAAAACGAACAACTGTCGGAACGTAAATGTTTGTTCCACATCAAAACAGTTTTTGATATATTTCAAAAGACATACACGACGCGACGCTGTATCAATTTAAAAAAAAACCTACCTCATAAAAACATATATTATTTGCAAATATAAAAAGTGTGAGATCAAAGACCGAGGTTCGGCAACGCTAATTTCAATTTGCATGCTGGAGACAGTAAAAATATGCTGACCTTAATTTTATA
Source organism: Tinea semifulvella (assembly GCA_910589645.1). Taxonomy (NCBI): domain Eukaryota; kingdom Metazoa; phylum Arthropoda; class Insecta; order Lepidoptera; family Tineidae; genus Tinea; species Tinea semifulvella. The sequence continues at coordinate 431,386 of OU342605.1, forward strand.
TATCATCTACTACATTGTACCATATTTTTCAGCAAATAAAGATTTTGAATTTGAATTTGTGTTGCAACTTCCCAACCTAAGTGGACAATCAAGCAGGTACAACGTCAAATAAAATCGGCGTTTTCTATTGTTTGTATGTAATGTAGACTTTATTTGTATAATATTAAATAAATATACAAGTAAAAGCTCTATTTTATGCAAACCTTCAACGACACGACTTAATAGGAACGTGCGCTAACACAGAGTCAATATCCTGCCAATACAGAACATGTGCCGAGGCTTCAGGAACGGAAACTAAATGACTTCACTCCAGGAATTACTGTAAGTATAAATCCTGATAAAAGGTTCAATACTTTTGCAAATGTCAACATTCTCTCGCCAACAAGTCTGACCAGCATGGCGGGAGTAGGAAAAAAAACTATTTGGAAGGCCTATCTTCAGCAGTCTAGGACTACGGTGGTTCTGAATGACAAGTAGAACCAAATAATATTTATATACAAAAGTAGAAATTAAAAAAGTAAATAGTTCGCTAAGCAATTGGGATTCTTAATTCGATAATTTAAATCAGATTTCGTTATAGTCGTATATGTAATGTATCTGCTTGAGGTAATTTTAATATATGAATCGGGCCTATAGTAAAGGCACAAACACGTAGTCATTACTAATAAACCTATAATTGCAAAATGATCATGGATTATTTTGTTCATTCTTTTCGCAACCGGCCGTCAGTCTGCTTTGGTAAAACAAAAGAACTGTATCTACAAACTAACTCTCACAAATATTGGTAGAACGTTAATTAGAATAGAACTTTAAACTGTCCAAAATTGATGGATAGGCGTTTGATTCTTGGCAGAGAATTTTATCGATTTCACACATTATGTACTCACGCTTGACGTTATGAGTATTTATGTTCTCGATATCTGGATTTTTATGAATGTAGGTTAACTGCTTCGGTTATTGTTGGCAAATGTGCGTTATTTACTCTTTTATAATCCATATCCACATTAAAATTTTGGTATGTTAGTAAGGATTACCCTAATCATGCTCTTCATGCTTCAGCACGGGGTCACCTCGCGAACTGTGCAGACACATTACTTACTTCACTCTATCGTACAGAGTTATTTGGCATGTTATAAATTTTTAAACTAACTTTTTTTACTATTAACTACTATTTAATTTCTAGATTTATATCCGTATATGGTGCTGACATCCAGTCATAACTACATTGCATGCTGACGCTCAGTGAGACATCATAAGGCCATAAATATTAATATTCATTTATTATTGTTGTAACATATTAGGTTACCAATAAAGAATTGAATTTGGATCACTTTAAATACCTCCTTTTATATATATATATATATATATTATCTTCAATAAGTTACATTTAATATAAAAATATGTATAAAGAAATAAAAATGAGTAGTTAAACGCGTACAGGTGTGTTATGACGCGCCTAGTCGTTGCCCTGGTTTCTCGGCCGCACCTGTGAACCGTGACACGCTAGGGGTAGTTGTGAGGTCGCTAGTCACTCAAACTTGTTAAATGATACTTTTATTACTAAATTATTTTGGAAACTACAACTTTAAAGCCTTCGTCAACAAGCATTTCTGCAGAGGTGACCTGGCAAAAAAGGATAATTTCTGCCTAGTAGACGATTGATGAGCGGTGGTGGCTCGTTGTAAGTACGCTTACCAATCCAAAAAAAAGGTATACGGTGCGAACTTCAACATGTATCAATGAGAAATACTTTTCCTACGTACATTTGTCATAGATTACCAACACCAGTGTGTTCTAGGGGCTGTAATGACCAGACGATTCATTCAAACCTCGACGGGCATGCTCCTCCGTGTAGCCAGTGAATGTGCGACGCCTGCTCATGTGCTCTACCACGTCGCCAACCGTGAGACCAACAACTGTATTATAAAGGGATTTTGATTTGTTATAAACACAATAACTACTTAACTTATTTTTTATAAATATTTCATTTATAGACACTATAGCTCAGCGAGTAACAAAAATACAATAAAGTACCTACCTAAGGTATCAAAAATATGTCATATGTCATTATTTGTCGTTGCGCCAAAGCTAAAGTTGGTTCATATTTTAAACCGTTTAACGAAAAACCATGATAACGAAATCGGGCCACAGAACGCAAGTTTTGAATAATTGAATCACAAATGTTACCTATTTTGATAATGAGAAATTTAAGTAATTTTATATCCATCATACATTTTGGGATTTTGACTAAAAATATGGGTTTTAATTTTAGTTGTTACACTGCACTTCTGGCAGAGTGGTCGTGGTCGCCATTTGAGTGCTAGTGGCACGCCGTAGTCACCACTCCTCTCGACTGCAGCTAATATGTATATAAAAAATATGGGTACATTGGCCCTTTTATGATCAACACTCCTCAACCCCAATTTCGTTCTAATTCAACCAAATAGCTTATAATTATGTTAATTAAGTTATGGAAATGGAATTACGTGATTTACAACTGTTTTCCCAAACTTCTTTCACCTAGAAGTTTCACCTAAATAACGCAGTAAATAAATACGATGTTTCATCAGACGTAGTGCAAGGGGCCCCTAACCGTGAAGGGTACAATTAGCTGATCACGTGATCAGCCAAAATTCTAAACCAAACCATTATTTGTATGATTCCAACCAAACAACTTCATAGAGTTGACTGTCTGTAGACACGGCATAACTAAGAAAACTATTAGCTAAAGAGTCTACGCAACAAGAGGGCTCAATTAAAAATATTAAAGAACTAAATCGAAAATTGATTACAAACGTACAAATTAGGATAACAATGCGTTGATTTTAATTTGTTTATTCTCTATACTATAGCGAGAATACGAACAAATAAAATATTAAAGGAAATCAATTATTTTAATTAATAACTTAATAATTGAACAAATATTTCTACTTAAATTGCGGTTAATGAATCACTGTCTAGTTAAATAATAACATTTTCCGCTAAACAAACAAGTGTAAAGTTAGTCATTACAGACATCAACCAAGTGACGATATCACTCATGTATACTTTTTTATGGATATGACGAGTGGATACAAATCAATCTTAAAATACATGTAATAGTACCAATAACATTAAATTCGTTGTTAGAACATTTTTTTTTGTTGAAACGTACGAGTATGACAAAAGGACCAAATAAAAAAAAAAAATGCAGGTCTTTTTTATAATAGATCTCAAAATTAAATGGAGATACACAAAAAAACCGGCCCTTCATGCAAATATATACAATTCAGATATAAAAACTCAAGTAATGTATGAAAACATTAAAAAAAAAAACTTTGAAAGCATAATATTAAAACGTAAAGATTCTTCTAACTTGAACTTATTTCTAACTAAAATACCTACATAATATATATTTAAAAATTAATGTTCAACCTATTTTTTATATAATTGCCTTGTCATTTAGGAATTCATCGATCGTGTAGTAGCATTTGTGTAATGGCAAATCCTTAAATGTATCTGGTAATTTACTATATATTTTTGGAGCCAAACCAAAGAAATTTAAAACAAACCAAAAACAAGGGATGCTGTTTCTTAAATACATCAAGATCAAGTTGTTTCTTTTTACCAAATGTCAAAAGAATAAAGAATGAAAGAATAATACGGGATGCTACTTTTAGTCAGCTCGCACTTCACAGAGTAATCTCGAAAATTACCAACGGCTTAAAAGAAGCTCTTAAATCTTTAGCTATCCTGTCGTATTTATAGTGTTTCTCTAGTGAATGGGTTTGGGAGATGCTTTTCCAGGAACGGGTTCTGTACGATGTGGCGTAAGCATAAACAATCATCGTACAAATTAAAAAACGTTTTCCGTGCTGGTTCCCATACTCTGTGAAGCATAAAGTCCCCCACAATTAAGCTCATTAGGTGCTGAATACGCAGTTTTAGTAAAAAATAGTGCACGGCTTTTTGAAAAATTACAGATGCCAGTTTTGCAAATTGCGGGCTGGATTAAAAGTAATTCAAATTTCAATAATAAGGGCTGTCAGTTTAAGGACTAGATGATAATAACGAGAAAGCTAGTGAGATGCAATAGGATGGAGCAGGTGCGTTGGAAGGAACGAATGGTAAATTATTTAATATATTTTATATACAATTGTAATATTATTTTTATGGGCCTTAGTACGACGAGTATTTAAGTATTAATGTAACCGACCACTGGTTGTAATTTTTTTGTCTCCTCTAGTTGTACATAAGCTATATCTACCAGGTCGTTGACCTAGCCAGGTGCGTGACGTCACCAAGTAGCCATCCTATTATGTCATCCGCCTAACTGTACTTAGCTCCAAGTTGCGATATAAAGTAAAGCGATCAAGTCTCCAGGACAAGGGATTATCTTGATCTACCATATAACGACTGTTATATGAGGTGCAATGAAATATGAATAGCTTAATCATACATTTACATATTATACCTACTGTTATATACACCATAATATTAATACACTTTTATTTTTCATTATACATAAACATACATACTTGTATATACACTTACTAACATTGTGAGAAGCTTTTTAGGTAGTGTAGATATACACAAGTGTATACTGCCTCCGTGATCTAGCGGTTAAGTCCGTGGATTTAGGCTCGGAGGTACCGGTTTCGATTCCTGGCCGGGACACAAAAATATTTATTAATGTAAATAAATACATTTAATTTATATTTAATATATTTGTGATATTTCTCGAGTTTGGTACGCTGGAGACATCGACGAGCTTGCCACTTGTCATGATTGGCCTATAGTAAAGTTGGCTAAATGTGAATCCGCTTATTTATAATACGCCGAAAGGGAAACGGTCGTCTTTACAAGATTATAAAAAAATATTCCTGCCTAATTTAGTTGCATAATACCAGAGCTTACTCAAGACCCTTCTCCGACAAACATCTTTTGTGTAGTTTTTGAATAAATTACACTATAGTAGTGAGGCGTGTGTTATAGTTACACAGCCGTACGGGAGAGTGTACAATTGTTTACGTTTCAGACGGTTGCGTCACTCCGCCGGCTTGTCTGCGATTCTGGGTCAAGTAGGATTTAATAAATCGCTCAAATTACTATTTTCACATGCCGACTCCAGTTCTTAGAAAACGTTATAGAAGGGAATTCATAATTATTACATTCTAAGACGTTTCCTCAACGGCTCCTCTACTCAAACATTCCCTCAAGGGATCCTGGAAATCGGTATTCTTAGTTGTAAACTCCCCAAATCTCAAAAGGTATATAATATATTACCATTTTAAATATTTCCGGTACGATTACTTTTTTTTTCTGGAAACTGCAGATTGCATTCCCGTATTCTAAATATTAGTTTTGTTGTAATTACTATACGTTCTACCATTTTTGACATCCATAAGTCTGTCTCTTTCATACTATGAATATTCATGAGTCAGTTGTTGTAGTGTGTGTGTCTTATAATTTTGCAACGAAATCTGATTTGAACGAGTTTGACAATATTTATTTAATTAGGATCACCAACAGTAACAAAAAAGTGAATGTTACCCTAGTCATATGTATGTATGTGACCACAACATGTCAAAGAACATTTAATTATAATAGGTACATTATAAGGTTAAGAAATGTAATTAATAATAATAATAATGAGAACAAAACAGTTTAAAACTAATAATAATATAAATGTAAGCTATGACTTAAAGTAATACCTACGAGTAAAATGATAAAATTAATTATTATAAAAACTATTTTGTTTAAAACAGAGTTCTTTAACTAAAATAAGTAATATAAAATACAGGTTTAAAAAATATAGATATTAGCGAAAAATAACATAACTTCAAGGTTTTATTTACCTTGAGTTAAGTTCTATTCCTCGAGCGTAGTGACTGTTTGACAGCTGAAAGGAATAATTGACTGGAGGAGCCATTGAGGAAAGGTCTAAGAGTACGGGTGTGAGTCCTTAGACCTCCAGGGCTAGAGATTAGCCTTCCAGGACATAATTTCTGAAGAAATTAGCCTTACCTCGCCACCCTTGGCAAGACGGGTTAAGAGTTATATTATGAGTTATTTTACTGCAGCCCAGTGTTACGCAATAGGACTCCCCACGCTGACCTTGACCACAATCAGGGTGCTGTTGGGACTCCCAGCCATCAGGGATGATACTTTCAGGCATGATGGCGGGAAAGCCATCTGTGCGCATCTCAGAAAACATCCCGAAACCACTAGACAATGTAGGGATTCCCAACTGCATACAAAAAGCATTATTACGAGTATTGTTGCAGTGTTGTAGGCTTTCTTCGTGTAGCTAACCCATAGGCCGCTTGTGTGATCTTTACTAGTGCTGTGCAGCGAGCAAACCTACAGGCCAGCATGTTGCTTCTGACCGCCAACGCCATCGCTCCCCAATAACTTTATCATCAATACATTGGTGCTATGTATGAAGATGGTTTAAGTTGTAGCCAAGCAATAATGACGATGGTACCGCCGACGGCGTTGAAGTCTGTGTGCTCACGCAACGCAAACACAGGGGGAACATGGAAAACGGAAATTTCCTCCAGGGTGACCAAAAACAACCAACTTTATTTTATTACTTAGTCCTGTTTAACTCTTACATTTTTTGCATGCTAAAGATGTGGGGTCATTCTCATAACCTGGAGTCAAGCGAAGTGTGAAAACGCATCTTGATATAGTATCAAAAGCGCGCTGTAAACGATCAAACCAACCACCAAACAAATTTCCGTAGATTTTTACTTTATGATTTTTGCGCCTAAAACTATTACGAAGAATATTAATTTTTACTTCCTTCGTAATGTCCTTTTACGAAATCTCTTTATTAAATTTGTCTTTTGTTTTGCTGAGCTTACTTGTTTTTGACAAAGTAAGTAATCTTAGCCGAAATGAATTGTAATGTAAATTCTTTATCCCTTTTGCCATTCAGGATATTCCTTCATGACGCCAAAACAATACTTTAGTTTAATTATGCTCCTTGGTTTAGTACTATACAACGTCTGTGCAAGACTACGAATGAGATCTTGTTTGACAATAAACCGCCGGAGGACACGTTCACACGTGTTTGTAAAACACTACTGCAATCCAGATTTCATCAAACGCTTATTTGTCAAACACGACTAACAATGCCGTACCTACACTATCATATTGTTTGACAAACACGTAAACTTAACTTTATCAAAACATGTTTGATCATTTACAGGGGGCTAAATCGTTAGTTAATTTTACGCTGAGTTTCTACTGTCGTTTTAAATTAACTCATGTCATAACTATCACGACAGTACGAGTAGTCCAAGGAGTAAGTTCCTACTAGCTAAAGACTAACAGCTTAGTTAATTGAAATATTAATATCGGATTTAAAAAATAGCAAAGACAACTCAGCTGTAGAGGAGTAACAAATTAAAAGTATCGTCAATAACCATCGATGTATAAAGATAGGTCTATTCCAATACAAAAAGACTTAGTTCCACTAATTATATTATTATAAAGCGATCTCAACGCTTGCTAGCTCGCGTCTGTTGGTGCCATATGACTTCGATTGGATTTGCGGGCACATTTTTACATCACTAAGGGCCTCTCTATGTATATACATCGATGTCAATAATATAACAAAATATCAATGAATCAATCAAGCCAAAATCCACTATCTGACCTAGTTTTATTTTTTATTTGGGCATTTCTCTGTAAACTGGGCAACTCATTGTCCCAGGCTAATTTTGTTAAAAAAAATAAAAGATCTCAAATATTTCGTAGATAATTCCAAAAATCAATACCTTAATCTAGCCCTGCTTAACATTAAAAATCCATTAAAATGAACTTTATCATATTAAAAACGTTTTTATAGTTCCTAAAAACCAGTCCCCTGGTATGTCACCAAAGCAGAATAGTTACTTCGGACTAAATTAATCGAGACAGTATCTATTGGAATTTATCGAATTGTTGTACTATTAAATCAATATTGTTTGATTGTCCATGAGACCTTTTTATTTTACATAAATATTATTTTACAATTAAAAAAAAAGGCAATGAAACTTTGTCTTCGGATTTAGTGAACAGTCCCCCTGTCTATATTTTAAATTACGTGACACGTAGCCGAAAGGTTAAACAACGCCTTTTATGCGTGTAACAAAACGCAACAAGTCTGAAGTTTGCGCGGTTGCCGCCATGACGACCCGCACGTCATCTTATTTAGCAGTGTGCGAGCGTTCTTCCATGGAAGCCGCGTTGTAACCTGACTGCCAACAGTCCTCCGGTAAGGATTATTTTTCTTCTATTTATGTATTTTAATGATTCCTTTAAACATTTAAATTGTTACAATAGATACATATTTCCTATGTGCAGCAAAATAGCATAAATCAATTACAATTTGTACTACTCATCAATTCAATCAAATTAAACAGTCCCATGGCAGCAGTCCCCTGTCTTTCTACGGGACAGGGGACTGTTTCCACATCCAGGGGATTGTGTAAATTATATTTGTTATGGTTTTAGATTTGTTTTGAGAATGGCGCCAAAGAAAAAAAGCCACTAAAGAAGAGATTCCACAAAAAAAAAGATAAGAAGAGCAAAAGAGATATGAGAAGATTAAAAACTACCCTCAGAAAAGGGAAGAACTTAGAAAAAAAGAACGCCCTAAGTACCTTAAGAAAAAAGAAAAGGGAGCTAGAAAGTTTTTGAGAATATGACTTCACAAGAACACCGAGATGCCAAGAAGAAGTGGAAAGAGTATTGCACAAAGTATCGCAATAAGAAAAAAAAGTATTAGCAAATATTACTAATTCATTTATTAAAGAAAATACTCCAGATTCTGATTCTTTATGTCAAATGTAAATACCTGAAATAATAAATAAAAATAAAGAAAAGATGCTTAGATATAAAATAAGTAAGTAATAAAGTACAAAAAACGTTTATCGCGACTAAAAAAGAGCATTAATCTGAAGCCCAAAAATACACCAAATACAAAGTTTCAAAAAGTGGCAGATATAGAATATCTGAAAAGATTAGTCAAAAAAGCACTTTTCGGTGAAGTATTAAAACAAATACAAGATAAATTTTAGAGATGAAAATCGTAAAAAAAAGACAACAAAAATAGTTACTGGAAAGATAGTTGATAAATATAAGTTATGGCGAATGAACAACACCGGTGTGATAAGGCAAAAACGGGTCATCGACTGGAAAGAAGAAACAAAATTTCAGATGAATGTGTAGGAGCAGTTGTTAATTTCTATGAAGATGATTCTAATAGTAGGCTAGGAGCGGGAAAGAAAGAATTTATAACAAGAAAATCAGAACGAAAACAAAAGCGATACATGCTTGACGATAAATTGACAAGGGCTGTGCGAAAAATTTCAACAAGAGAAGGGAATTTCACACTAAGTTATTAAACTTTTTGCAGACTGCGTCCTTTACGGATTGTCATGCCCAAAGTTAAAAAACGTGATACTTGTTTGTGCATTATTTACAGCCCTTAGAACAGAGCATCCTGGACCTCCACTGTTGGAGATGGGCCTTCCAGAACATATATCTGGAGATTTCGGCCTACGCTCGCTACGATGGCCAGACGGGTTGGCGAGGATGTTTGTGCATGAACCACGCGAACTAGACTTAAAAGCTTTATTTAATGCAATTTTTTAAAATTATAACAGCTATCATAGATTGCTTCAGGAGCTGTGTTGTGACCGCTATTATAAGATGTTTGTCCAGAGAAATTTGATAACATAAGACATAAGTATCAGTTATAAGATAAGGATATCTGAAAAAGTTAATTTTACCTAAAATCCAAAGACTAGTCGAGTAACCAAATACATTAAGAAATCCTTTCATGTAAAACCGCGCGACCTCATTATAGCAAGAAGAGCTAGAGACATTTTTTTGTCACGAAAGAAATATTGTACACCAGTTTAGTGCAATGAAGAAACTTAAAAGTGCGCTGACAGAAGAAAATACTCTCATTCACATGGACTTTTCTGAGAATTATTTAACTAAATATTCTCAAATACTTCAAGCTTTTTATTTTGGCGGTTAACGCACACGGTTGTAGTATATTTGAAAGATATATATCTGATAGATTACAGGGTTAAGTACTACATAAAGATAATTGAATCTTTAAATTTTTATTATTCAGTTACTTAATTCTTAAGCTCTAAAGTTAATAATAATAAAAAACATTTAATTTCGGTACAAAAATTGTATTTTTTATTTACATTTTATTTTATTCACAGTCCCATGGCTTTGGCAACAGTCCCCTGTATATTTTTTTCAGAAAATGCTTAATATTTTCTAAAGTAATGGGAATATTTGTGGTTCATCTGCCGAATATTAATAAATAGAAGGATACTTATTCCCTAAATAAAATGTATTATATTATGAGCAAAAAAGTAGCCTAGACACTTTCCTCGGAAAAGTTGCCCAGTTTACAGAGAAACACCCATTTAAACTTACTTTGCACTTCACAAATAGTCGGCCAAAGAGCATCACAGAATTTGCTAACTATTTCCGCGAAATAAAATAATATTTTATTTTTTTCAACAACCCATATGTACCCTCGCCAGACGTCACTTAGATCGATGGTGGGTAGCACTAGGTACACCCTCCCACTCGCAGCCCCTATCAAAACAATTCATAGACTTGCGAGGGTAAATTCTATTCAAAAGTTTGTCTACGTGATTTCACTTTTACGAGGGAAAGTTATAAAATATCATTATAATTGTCTCTATCAATCACAGAATAAAAATATGGCATTTGTATTTATTTATAAATTTTCCAGGTGAGTCATTATGTCGTTATTAATGACCCTAGAACACACAGGTCTAAACGTTCATTGATGGAGAATTATGGAGAACATATTTCTGGAGAATTAGGACATCTCCCGAAACGCTGACCTGACAGACGGGTTGGCGAGGTCTAACATGCTATCTTCCTCACGGGAACGGTAGTGTTCTACTCGTAAATCTACTTATAAATCATACAACGCACTCGGCACACGCAAACCCAGTGTGGCGAACTGACATGATGAAAAAAAATGGTTATGACCAAAGCAACTCATTATACGTGTCCGTCCGTGTCATTATTGCGTCCGCGTCGAGATGACGACTAATTTAATTTTCCGTAAATATAAATCCAACTTGTTCGGTCACAAGCCCGAGGCACTAATCTTCTCCTCTTTTCCCCAGATATGACGGACCCGGCAGCAGCAGAAATTGCTAAGAAGCTGTCTCACTGTGTCAACTGTGACACCGTGCCCACCTGACAGACAAGACAGTGGGGTCGTCCAAGCTCAGATGTTTAATGGATCTGGGTTGGGGCTAATCCCCCATTTTCCACGGCAGCATCTGCTGTTCCTAATACAACACGCCTTTACTACTTTAACAGACATAAGTTACATTCTTTTACAATTGCCATTATACCGGCTTGACAAGTAGCTTTAATTCTTAGTGGGTAAAACGAGAAGTTTCTATAGAAAACAAGCCAAATACAGTGTAGTGGCATGGATTCAGCCCAGTTTCGGCACGAGGTCAGCACCCGCATTATATTCGGTCAGCGACTCGGCTCCTATACTTATTGACATTTATTCGGAATTGTGTAGAAGATAATAAAAGAGGGATGGTCTGTTAGATGCGTATTCATTTTTGTCTTAAACTGTACTCATTTTAGTTAATAAATTTAAAATAGTATCAGTATCATCACGACCGTTTCCCTTTCGGGGTAGTCAGAAACCACGCTTATAAATAAGCGGATTCACATTTAGCCAACTACACTATAGGCCAATCATGACAAGTGGCAAGCTCGTCGATGTCTCCAGCGTACCAAACTCGAGAAATATCAAATTAAATATTATTTAAAATATTGTAGTAACAAATCTGTCAGAATTGTTTGTGCATCAAATATTCTATTAATCATTTTGATTATTTTCTAATCAAAAAAGAATGGTGTTTCATACTTGTGACCGAAATAGGCTGGGTTTAAAAAGCGCCCCTTAAAACGGATTTAAATAGAATAATAATTAATTGCATCAAATGTTTTGACTAATCGTTTTTTGTAGTTGTTCGTAAATGGCTGGTTGTTGGCAAGGCGCCACACTAAATCCATTAGTGGTCGACCAAATAACAGTTCAACAACATTTCGCCTTTATAAAGTAAACAAACAGAGCTGCTACAAACAATACTTTCAGAAACGTTTCTAATACGGCAGGCGAAGCATGGTGCTACAACGTTTTCCCTTGATATTGTGACTTATTTTGTATGTGGATAAACACAAAAGTACGAGGGGCGTTCAAAATATTCTCGGTATTGATACGTTACAACCTCTTTTATATATATATTTGTTACTGGCCGCTAAGATTCATCCATTGACATTAAAAAAAAGTAAAATTGGAACCGAGATGTTCTTTTGTTTTTCTGCAATTGCCGAACAAACATGAACACCATGAGCGAATTAACAATTTTAACGAAATTAGAGCACCGATCCGTCATAAAATTCTTGACAAAACAGGGTAAAAATCAAAAAACCATAAAAGAGGAAATGGATTGTGTTTACCGTGAGTCTGCTCCTTCTTTATCTACTATTCAAAAATGGTCAAGCGAATTTAAGCGTGGAAGGGAGAGTATTGAAGATGACCCTAGACCTGGCCGGCCTGTAGTGGCTACCTCACAAGAAAATATTGATAAAGTGGAAAAACTTATATTGGAAGACGGCCGAGTGAAGGTAAAATCTATAGCTCAAGTAACCAATCTCTCTATTGGTACCGTACATGACATTATACATGACCATCTTAATATGTCAAAAGTAAGTGCAAGATGGGTTCCGCGAATGCTGACGCTTCTTCAAAAGGATATGCGTGTGGCTTGCTGTTCAGATTTTATCGACCTGTGTGGTGAAAATCCCGATGAGGTGCTGCAAAAAATAGTTACTGGAGATGAAACCTGGGTTCATCATTATGACCCAGAGAGCAAACAGGAGTCCATGCAGTGGCACATTAAGGGTTCAGCTCATCCCAAGAAGTTCAAGGTAATCCCGTCAGCTGGCAAGGTCATGGCCACAATATTTTGGGATTGTGAAGGAGTTTTGCTTATCGATTATAAAGAAAAAGGTGTAAATATCACAGGGCAGTACTACGCTAACGTTATACGTCAATTAAGAGATGCGATCAAAGAAAAGAGGCGAGGAAAGTTAACCAAAGGTGTTCTGCTTCTGCATGACAACGCCCCTGTCCATACTGCTCATATTGCCAAGGCAGCTATTGTTGTTTATTATATATTGTGGGTTTGAAACTGTTACTCATCCACCCTATAGTCCGGACTTAGCCCCAAGCGACTTCTTTTTGTTTCCCAATCTTAAAAAGGATCTGCGTGGAAATAAATTTTCTGACGATGAAGCGTTGAAGACGGCCGTGGAGGAGCATTTTTACACCAAAGATAAAAAATATTTTTATGAGGGATTAAAAAAAATAATTGATCGATCTTATAAGTGTATGAACATAGGGGGGGAGTATATTGAAAAATAAAAATATCAAACTTTTCGTACTTGTTTGTTTTTATCCACATACCGAGAATATTTTGAACGCCCCTCGTAGGACTGAACATTACATTAAAATTGCCAACCAACTTTGAAGCTGATGTACTCGTAATTGCGTTTTTTCACGGTGGAAATGTCAAAATAATGAACACGTGATCGATTGAGATAAATAATCAAATCCATATTAAACAGACGACTATAATAATAATAAACTCAGTACAAAAACAAAAAATTAAGTACATAGACGAACTTAAGGCAGTAAAAACATATTTTACCAACTAATATTTTCTGGATGGATCAGAGCTTGGCAATGGGATATTAGGTTTATGTTAACATTGTAAAATAATAATTACATTTAGTAATAAAGTATTAAATTAGTCATATTTTTATCATGAACATAAAGTAAACATCCGTTTATTATGGTTTGTGTGAAATAAAACAATACGTTATTCATAAAAATACAAAGTAAATAAAATGGAGTCGATTGTACATTGATGTCACTACATAAATGGTGGCTTTTGTTTGTTTTAAAATGTACATTACTGTTATCGTCAGCCATATCAGGAGTTATTTATAATAACAGCCAGTATCATAAGTTTTGCATTGCCATTTATTTTATGCAGAAATATAAGAAAAACAAATATAAACTTAATATTTTAGCTCTAATAATTATATATGTATATAAGGAGAGGCATGGTACGATGGTTCGGACATGTTGAAAGAATGAGCGAAGAAAGATTGACGAACCAGGTATATAATGCGAAAGTTGTAGGTAAAAGAGGCCCTGGCAGACCGAAATTTTCATTTTTTTTTATTATTATTTTTTTATTTTTTATTTCCAGACAGGTCACACAGCGCCATCTAATTTCCGTGCTAAGCTACGAGGCTTGTGTTACGGAAACTCGATGGTTGGTAAACTACATATTATACTTTTTTTTTTGTAAATATATACATATTATACATATAAACACCCAGACCGAGACAAATTATACAATGTACAACTTTCCCCCGGTGGGAATCGAACCCACGACCTCCCGAGTCCACGGCAACGTTTGTTACCACTAGACCACGGAGGCGGTCAACATATCACGATCAAATAAACAAAACACTAGCTAAAGGTCTTGAAAAATCCTTCGTACCAGGAAGGCATGTTCTTAATAAGTTTTATGTATTGGAAAGTAAATAAATGATTGAATTTTTTTTTTTTTTTTTTAAAGAAGTTGATGAATGTTCACGAAGTGAAAGAGGTATGTCGTGATCGTGTCAAGTGGCGCTTAATTGTCTCTGCCTACCCCGCAAGGGATCTGTAGTGAAGATATGAATGTATGTATAATATTTATTTACTCATTGGAGATAGAAAAGACACCCATGTTGTAAGTATGGGGCTAAATTGTATTCATAGTTAGAAAAAACATTTTATATAATTTAGGTGAGCAAAATGTTTAGAATATCGTGATGACAGCTCCAGTACTGAAGAACTTGATTGTAACTATATAAATATAAGTATATAAACTACATGTTTATCATTGTACACAGCACAAGTATAAATAAAATGGCCCAAAGTGAATGATGTCATTTGGGTTAATTTGGGTGGTTCAAGAGGCCTGATGTTGACTCCAACAACTTGCTTATTTCACACGGCGAGAAATACCAAAACTCGCAACGGAAAGAACGAAACAATGCAACTCCATTTGATGCATTCACTCGTTACTTTCACCCTTATTAATAGATTTTTGATATTTCGCACGCGCACGGTCGGCAACCAACTTTTTTCTTTCTAGTTCGCGCGGCTTAGCCACATTGGCTTCTATTGGAGGTCGGCTATAATTAAGGCGATTTTAATTTTGTTGCTGCTGACCGGAACAAGAATCGGGTGCTCATCCCGAACCACTCCCTGAGGTTCTTGAGCCAGGCAGGCGTCTTCTCCCCGGTCTTCTGAAGCCTTGTATCTTGCCTTGCCTGCAGCAAGCTATACTTTTTATTGCGCATGATGTGTCCCAAGTACTCTAGCGCGCTGGGCTTGATTAGATGATAGAACTAGATCACGTAACACGTATTGCGACAGGGCGCGCAAAATTTAAATTTATTAAGTAAACATTTTTGGGTTGAATTGGATAAAGGAATTTATTTACATTTACATGAACACCAGGGAGGGGAGGATGATACAAGGACTGTTAGAAGCATAATACAAAAAATAAAAATATATAGCCATCTCAGAACCAAACCAGCTATTAGGTACGTGGAAAGTTTACTGCTGCGGTAAGTGCAGCAAACGAATAAAACACAAAGCATTATCGTATGTGCAGTTATTTTTATTACAATAGGCTACATAACAATGTACATAGCCCTTATTACAGGGTATTGAGGTTCAAATTGGTAGTTTGAGAATACAGTCGCGGTGGTAGTATAAAAAAGTAATCGAACTACAGAGCATAGAATAAATAGAAATGACACAAATTACATACCGTGTATTTTAACAAACAATGATTAATTATTTATTTATTTAAAACTTTATTGCACTATGTACAAAGGCAGGCTTAATGTCTAGCATTCTCTGACAGCCAAACCTTTAGGACATTTAGACAAGATAGGCGGTGGGTGCAATTAGAATTAGGTGAAATAGAAACAAAACAACAATATATATATTTATAAATACATACATACCAATATGTACATAAAATTTACACATTAATACATAAATAAGTTATACTATAGATATACTTAATATACATACATGAAATAAAACTACGAGTACTTACATCAAGAGAGTGCGATTAAATTTACAATAAAATGATGCTGCTGCAAAAGAAGAAAATTGATAGAAGAAAAAAAAAGAAAAGGAAAGTTTTATGTATATTTTTTTAAAGAGCCCTTTTAGGTTAACGAAATTATAACTTTTGTGCAATGGCCATAAAACGGGAACGTGTCTAGTCTCCTTCCAAAGTCTGTGGGTTGACCTGACAAAATGTTGATATTTGCGTGACACCTGTATTATAGGGACCATTAGCATTCAAGTTATGTGCGAGCATGCGAAGGTACAGGGTTCGATAGGAAGCCACTGAACCGAATGACTGCTCACTATGTGTAGGTTCTATAGCGGAGGGAAACGTATAGAAAAAATCAAAATATGTATAAAAAGGTAGCACATTACAGAAATTTATCACTTTTCTAGTTTGGGTCGTCTTTTTCAGGTGCTTCATCTTCTGCCACCCTATAACAGCTCCCACCAGCGACCTTCTACAGATCATCCGTTCATCTAATGAGAAGTCGTCCTGCTCTATGAATTATTGTACGTGGTCTGGACTCCAGAACCCATCTTCTTTCACGAATTCCCGTACGTAGTCTACACTCCAGAACCCGTCTACTTCATCGGTCATCCGTTCTGCGACAGATGTGTCCGGCCCATTACTACTTCATCTTACTAATTTTGAAAGAGTCGTTAAGTTTGGTTCAGAGACAGAACGTTTCGGAGTCATGTTATCTGGAAATACCAAGCGCTCTCTCAATAGCTAGCTGAGCGACCTTAAACTTGTGGACCAGACCCACTGTCAGTAGGCAGGCCGAACAAACACTAACCAGAAGGTAATGCAAGTCGCACACAATTTCGCTTTTGATATACTTAAATCTACATCTAAAAGCAGTAAGCATATAATTTTGTTTAAAAGGTTCACTTACTAAATTATTATTGTAATAATCTACAGAACCTCGTAGTTTCCGATGGAATGACGCGACGATGTTGGTATGTGGACCAACCTCGGTTGACGACAAGCCATTTCTCTTTAATAGTTCCTACTCACATAAGGTTTTTACTATAAGATTTTTGATAGTTTTTACAAATACCTAGTAGTTAAGCGGGGATTAGGCATATCATGGACGGAGTTCCGAATCACACAATCCATACTGGAGGAACTGGGGATCAGACAACGTCTTTCCTCGACTGTACAATCACGCATTCTCACTTTCTTCAGACACGTGGAGAAACATCAATCGAGCGCCTGGTTATCCAGGGGAAAGTCGATGGCAGGAGGATGCGTCGCTCCGATGAGATGGACTGACCAGGTGAAGTGAACGTCATTGACAAGCTACCAATCACGTGGCCTATATAAAAATGGTCATAATTTATATTTAAATTGGGTTTTGTATTTTTTGTTTCAGTTTATTTTTTATTTGTAGTAATAATTTCGTTTTTAATAAGTTTATACAAAGCTGAATCTTCATTCACAAACCGCAATTAATTGGTTGGAGGGAAATGTTCGATGGCGGACAGTAAGTTTTCCTTAATTCGGTAACGAAACCCAGTTTAATAATAATTTGGGAAACATAACGTGAAATTGATTCGTGAAAAGTTAATGCAGTGTGACAAAAAGTGATAATTTCTTGTCCATTAGCACACAATGAGTTGGCATTGTTCGCGGGACGACAAAACATTGCCTCATTGTTACTCATGCCTCAACTTTCCATGTGAGCTTTCAATAATACAGTTTACTGTCTCTGTGGTCTAGCGGTATAGTATGGTGTTATTTTTTTATCATTTATTGATTGCCGCTATAGAAGTTGCTTATAATTGTTTTAATGGCATGTACTGTCATCGTCATATTGAAAATTGAGAAGTAAACAAATGTTAAATACACCAAAAATAAACATGGACCATCGTACTTTCCAAGAACGTGGTATAAACGTGTCAATGAATTTACGGACTAATTAGTAATAAAAAGTTTGGTGATTTGCCTTAAAAAACCTTAAAAAAACGTTCATTGAAAAATAAAAAACGTATCGCCGGAAGTGTTGCGATAAGTTATGGAAAATGTCATAAATATGGCTCTAGGAGCATCGACTCACTATTTAAGAGACATCATCTTCAAATCTTAATTTCACGAAATTTCATAGCCCAAGTTTATATATAGAAAATCTTTTTTTTTAAATTTGTATAATAAGTTGTAGCTGAACCAAATACTCTTGCGCCATTCAGTACTATGATACTCGTAGAAAATATCAATAACTCTTCAAATCAAGCACCTCGTTAGTATCGAGGTAGTCATTTTGGTGTATGACTCATTGGAGATATTTCAAAGGAAAGCGTTCTTAAAATTGAGACATCACCACTCTTTAATCTGAAACCGTCACTATGCTCGAGGAATACGACTGTTAAATATAACCTCCTAGAAGGGTGTTTATCGATATTATTATCTATTTATTAATTACTTAAAGTATACATTACAATGAATACAAACAAAACAATTTGTAGTTTTTTACTATTGTAGTTCTGTACCAGAGCCTCGACACATTTATGCTTATATATTAAGGGATTAGCTTAAAATCAGCGACTCTTAAAGCGTCGCAGCTCAATGCTGAGCTGATTCCCTATTTGTCACCACACACTTTTAATTTTAAGTTTACTTTTTTTTGTTTGTTAATGTGACAAATAAAATAGTTTTCTTTCTTTATTTCTTTCAAATCTATTCACAAAATTATAAATATATTTACGTAAAACGTCATTACAGCCCCTAGAACACACCGTCCTAGAACTCCACTGTTGGAGATGGGCCTTCCAGAACATATATATCTGGAGAACTTGACCTACACTCGCCGGGCGCTGGCCAGTCGGGTTGGCGAGGAACACGTGAATATAGAGGTAACGTCTTAGAATACCTATTTCGAGGATCCCTTGAGGGAACCCGTTCGACAGCTGCAAGGAATGGTTAAGTGGACCAGCAGTTGAGGAAACGTCTTAGAGTACGAGTGTGGGCTTAACGGGGTAAATCCTAAAATTGATCAGTTACTAACGATTTTCCAACCCAACCAACGGGTGTGGAGTAACATTAACTCGTCCAGTGAATACCTTTCAGTTCACAAAGCATTTCAATACATCAGCATGTCATCTGCCTATACCGTCATGGTTCGAAGAGCATGCTTCACTAATATTGCCAGTGGATAGTCACCTCTGTTCTTACTACATTAGGGTCAAGTTGATGTGCACTAAGGATTATTATCAAGCAAGCTTTGTATGGTATGTAGTTAGGCATTGCCTTAGGTGGTACACAAACACGTTATATGTTAAAACCTTGACAGATGGTGTTTACGCCTATATTATTAGCCTTATATTTATCTAAAAATATGTAAATAATCGTGTTGCAAAAACAATCGAATGTGACCTACCTTTTATAAATTTTCGTTCAGGGTAAGTTAGAGGGGTCCATAGGATGGGTAAGCTTTTTTTTTAAGCCAGCAGTTATTCTTTACTTAAGCGCAAACAATAACTAGTAAAATCCCTTAAATAGCGGAAACTGTCAGTGTAAAACGGTATTAAAATGGGTAGTCGGGTTACTTCTGTAAAACTACAAGACACCGGTGATGTCACTTTTAATTCCAATTTTAGCCATAGGACTTGTCGAATTTTGACGTGTTATGCTATGATCGGCAAAACTCGGGCTAAAAGAATTACAATATTATTAATTAACCTAGAAAAATCAACTAAATCTAAATAACAAATTAAATATAATAAAAATTTAAGCATCCTAATGTCTCAAACCTTACAATATAAAAATTTCCTCCAGGCCATTGTCCAGTAGCATGGTGCCCAAAACACTGGCAACATTTCCTCGTTGAATTTCGATACTATCTTTTCAGCGAGAAAGCTGCCAGCCCGGGGTCACCAGAGACGTCGACTAGTTTTTTTGAAATTTCCTTAAATAAAGTTTTTGCCTCGAGGCCCCACGGTCCCATGGTTTCAACGACTAAAAAAAATTAAAAAATTCATGGCTGAAAGTAAACAACAGAATCCACTATTTTGACAATCAATCTAACGTGCGCTTTGGTAATGGAATACAGCTGCCGGTTTCTCTACCAACTTTTGAAATAGGTATATATTGTAGAAAATAATATGGCCGAAATTTCCCGACGTATTTAAAAAGACCTGTTACTGTTTTATCTGACTGAGAACGAGAAGAGAAGACAAATGTGTCTAAATAAAGCCGTGCTAATGTTAGCCTAGTGAATCCCAGATGTCCAAGTGAATCAAGCCCATCGCATTCCTGGGCCAGAAATAGCCGCTTCCGCATAGCTGCAGGAATAACCACCACCGCGCTGTAGTCCTATTAATATCTAACGCGAATTACAATATAGTTTTCTATACTAAGTATAAAACCACTGACACATCTAATGGTAAACAATTTATTTTATTTTTATTTAAAGACTTAATTGCACTATCGGACTTAATGCCGGCATTTTCTGACACCCAAACCTTTAGGACATTTAGACAGTATAGATATTAATTAAGTCAATATATACATAATGCGGTGATGGCTTGGTGTATCGTTTGGGACTTCTTTCTGTCGATATATATATATTTTTTAAATTATTATTTTTTATTTATTTAGGAAACATACAGATCTTAAAATATAATTACAACAATTCTAAAAGTTACACAATCCAGCAAAGTTTCCACTTAAATATTAAACATAGATTTTGCAAAAAAATAATAATAATAGGGATAAGCTTAAAAACAATACCTATATAACAAATATAACTAAATAATATACATATATATAGTAAAATAATGGAAAAAAAAGTAGTAATAAAAAAAAAAAAAAAAAGTTCTCCAAGCATTCCAATTATGATTCATTTAGATAATTTAATATTTTTTTTTTTTAACCTAGCATCACTAACACTGAACAAATCAATATCACCGAAATTACCGCACCGTCTGGCTTTCCCGTTACTAAGAGTTTCTTTTTCCAGATTGTCGGCACCTCTTCTTTAAACCCTCTTAAGTAGTTTTAAATTCGAACCTTTTAGCTCGAGTAAACAGCACTGGACGTTTTAATAAAGCTATTGTCCGCAACTGGTGGTAAACTCAACAGGCGTGGTATCGATCGCTAGGTAAGCGATTTCCGCACACCCACTGAGCAATCAGTCCGGTAGGGGGTGGCACTAACCCCGCACCCGTAGGCTATTCGCGTCTCTTCCTATTAAGTAGCATTTTAAACTTTGCAATCCGGCTCGAAGGATCATATTATAATGATATCCGGTTCCGTATCTGCGATTAAGTTCTCTTAAGAATTTCTTTAGCACCATCTCAATTATTTCTTTGTACACACTGAAGTATTGGTTCCACACAGAGGATGCATACTCTAGCTGCGACCTGACGAGTGCACAATAGAGGATCCTACACATGGATGTTTTAAAAAAAAAAATATGTCAGCCATGAGTGATTCCAGTTGCTAACATTCATGGACCTCGCGCGCTAATTACCATCAGGTGGGAGAAAGGTCACATGTCGTGCTAGTATATAAAAAAAAATACTATCTAAAATGTCAGTCGTTTAATTTCCTACAATGCTCGAGTACATCTAAAATACACTCAAAATTCAAAAATCTTTAAAAATGTTGGACTGTGCGAGTGAGTTGGATGCAAACAACCATTATTATTATTTATACCCTTAGGAATTCATTGTACTAGCGTGGTCGGACTGTGGGTCAACAAGAGCCTGGTTCTGATAATGCTGGGTTTTCCTTGTAGGTTCCTTTCTCAGTCAGATTACCCATTAACAGGTCGCTGAAATCTGTTAAGCTGCTGGTCTTTTGCAACAGCTTACTCTTTGGACCACTGCAGCACTGTGTTGCGTGGTCTTCCATAAGTTATACCAACGGTCCTTGAAATACCATTTAAGTTATTAAGTAGCAAGTGGATATCCTTCAGTTAATTAAGCGTAGGGAGTATTGTTTGCATAAAGCGGAAGTTAGTTGCAGACAATGACGAGACCAATTAGATAATGGTCCACCAAGACATCTCCAAAGTCTGCCGCCAACTCGGTGTGGTTAGGCCTTTATTTATGCGGGAGGGACATCCGCAATCTACATTTGTAAGCATTAAAGGCCTAAACACAACGGAAGCGTACATAAGACGGAAACGTTTGTGTTTCAGTTGTAATTTAACCACGCACACAGGCGCAAACATGCTGTAGCCAAATTCCCTATGCTTACAAGAAATCTGCTGAAAATCAGCGCTGTGAGCCAGTTTCGCAGCTCAATGATGAGCAGTAGATCTAGCATGCACAAAATCCCTTATCCAATCGAGATCGAATCGAGTAAAAAAAACATACTACTAATTTATAAATCGTCCAACTCAGTTATTTATGCAATCAAGAGATCCTTTCAGCAAGTCAATCACAACAGTTATTTATGTATTTATTCAAACTTTATTGCACAATATATACAAGAAGCGGACTTAATGTCGCTAGACATTCTCTGACAGCCAACCTTAGGGACATTGTAGAACATTAAAGACGTAAGGTAGGTGCAATTAGAGAAATATGATTACGTAATAAATTTGCAATATTATCTAAACTAAACTACAATAATAAATACTATAATAAACTAAATATTAATAATACATAACGTTATATTAATACATACATCACATAACACTAATACATACACTACAAATAATAATATACTGAATAAACTAAATGAGTTGTTAAGAGCTATTTAAATAATATGAATATACAATTTTTTTTAAAAGGTTTCGGTTGGATGCTTGTCGTATACCGGCAGCTTGTTCACAGTCAACAACACGTCAACAACAACAAAAGAATCGTTCATGAATCCAGAGTGGTGCGATGAAATAGAGAGAACAGAGTTTATTTATAAATTATTTAAAACATAGGTTGCTTTACTTTATTATATATAAATTTGGAGACTCACGATGTAGCAAGCTGAAGATTTGGAACGCATGCCTATAATCTGGAGTCCTTCAAGCGAAGTGTTAAAAAGTGACAGGACAACATAAAAAAAACCATGCACAGTCTGCTCATTGAGCATGGAACTATGATTTTGGTCAACTCTGACATGTCTTGTAAATACATTATTATTTTAGTAATAGTTGATCAACTGCTCATCATACCGTCACGATGACGAAATTTCCAGATGGACGCATCGGAAACGATCTCGCCAATGCCATACCAACTTGACTTGCTCGAAGTCTAAGATAATGTTTATTAATAGAAATTAGTAACTTATTACAAATACAACTATCGCCGATGACCTAATGATCTCAGGTCTGAGTCATAGCGATAAGCGACGCGATTAGCGGACGCATTATATCTAATAGGTATTTCTTTATAGCAAATAATAACCCATTTAATAATTAAAGTACTGCAAAGTCGTGAAATATTACTTCATGAATAACAGAGTTGTAAATACATATGTGAAACATAACTATACACTATGGTGGTAACTAACAATTTAATAACCATAATTTACATCGGTGCTTGATATAGGCATATCAGCAATGCACTGATCGCCTACTAATCAATAATAAAGTTAAGCAGTTACAGCCAACGCGATTTAAACAGAATCATTAATTGATTTCTACCTTTATTTCTCTAGAATATAGTTATTTATTTATTAAAGGAAAACTAATGACTAATAACAAAATAGGAAAAATGTATATGGAGACATCAAGGCTCAATTATAAGTTACCTCAAATGGACTACAAAACCTAATGCAAGGGTTAAAATAAAAAAACCTTACAAAAATCAAAACAAAGGGCACACAGCTAAGGCATATGGGTAGTACAGAACAATCTGGTCACTTGAAGCTAATGAGCTGCGGGCAAACGTTGGTTTCGTATCTAACAAATCAAGCTTAGAACAGTTACTATTGAAATTGTTACATGACCTACAAAAGAATGAGCTTTATTTTTAAGTAAGTCAGTATGTTGTAGTTTGCACCTACCTCACAACACAAATGGTTTCATTATCCCAAGTTTGGTTGCTAGAGAATGCCGCGGCATTAAGTACACCTCTTGTATAACTAATTTTCGTTTTAAAGGGTGAAAAATACGCCCGACATACGAGTACTTACTATACTTTGACTATATTCAGATTATTTAAAAGTGGAATCGATATTCTTGTCTGTCTATTAAACACGTATGTTTACCTTCACTAAGCCTAAATGTTTCTTCTACTTCATCTCCCTTTGATTTTCCCTTTTATTAAGTTATTTGGTTACATATTTTATGTAGTTAAGTACCAATAATATAGTAGCACACTATATAAAATGTTCACACGTAGATGTTTTGATAGCTGAAAGCAAATACACTTAAAGCTTATCTGTATTATGGCTTTATAAACAGCAAATCGCTGCTTCTTATCGCTCCTCTCGCACAGCGTGAAATAAACAGTGGTTGGAGATAAAATCGTCACCCATTGAACGTGTAAACATAGTTGACCCGGGCCTGTGTTAGCTCACTTCATGACTCAAGTTGCACCGACATTATTATTATTGTGGGATGACTAGGATTATTTATATTCTAACACGACACGTGGTATCACATCTCAGCTCTGCAACTGCAAGTGAGGAATCTTGCTTTGCGCAAACGAAAGGAGAGACATGTTTTTATACTGAGCCGATGCTAAGAGGAGGACGTGAAATCCAAGAAGGAATTTTAAATGCTTAGGAATACTCACCGTTCCATGTCTCTATATTCTGGAACTAGCTAATTTTATAAGAAATAATACAAAACTGTACCCAAATAACGCCCAAAATCGCAATCGCATACTGCGGTACCAAAATAAGCTAAAAATACCGATAGCCAAAACGACACACATGCCGAATAAAAAAGTGTATTTGGTATGGCTCCAAAAATATATAAAAAATAAATGATGACATTAAATCACTTCCGAATCATAAATATAAAAAAAATCTCACTGACATGCTGATAGACAGGTGCTACTATTAATTGCGGGACTTTCTAGAAGATAAATCGCTGGCTATAACAAATTCTTAAAATTATTATTTCCTACTTTGACATTCATATTTCTAATTTGACATTGTTATTATTAATAAGTTGGTATTTAAAAATTGATGAACATATATATTAATATAATTATCATTACACCATACATAGTACCGTATTGATCGTACTTGTTACCTAATAGTTATACGCCCTCCGGCAAAACATAGAGTACAACACTAACTACACTGTATAACATCACACAAATATAAAAACCTATTGTTCATAAGAAATAAATGAAATGAGTTGAATTGGAGCAACTGAAGTCAGACATCAGTTTCTAACACTATGCCCGTCTTGATAAAATGCTATTTCGCTTAAAGGACTCTAGGATATAGAGGAAAATAAATATATATATATATATATAAATAATTTGGTTATGGCCTGAGTCTAAGCTCATTATTATTGTTTGTTGGCCTATTTATTGTTTTCTTATTTGTATTCGTCACCTGTGTTGTTGTGTATCACTCATAATATTATGTTTAACTGTTTAATTTGTCTATATATAAATATAAAATCTTCTTGGCCTATATTTTACTAATATTATATTATTATTATTATGTGTAATAAATAAAATCTATTATTTTTATTTTGTTAGTTATCTTGAAAAATTAATAAAAATTCAAATATGAATATAAAACACTAAATGGGTACTGTAAAGGCTAAAAACCTCACGTAAAAGGTTAAATCATGCGCTATCAATTCATAACCACTCCATAACAGCTTTTCAAACTTAGATCAATGTTCACGAGACACTCTGTGAATAAATCTGAGATATTTAATTGAAACGGCACAAAAAAGTGGTAGGCTTGCAACAAGCTCGCTGTAATTACATAATACTCCGCTCCGTAAATGGTTGCTAACGATATAGCATTAAGATGGACCACCCTTCAAAACAATATCGACAAACTAGATTCACATACATCGATAGACTATCACACACTTTCTGAATAAATAAATTAACAGGCATTTGTGACGTCATTATTTAAATATTGTTTTGAATGATTTGACCCTGCTAGTGGAAGACTAAGCAGCAATGCGGTCCAAAGAGTAAGCTGTTAGCAGCAGAACAGCAGCTAAGTGTAGACCTGGGATCTAGTTCTGCTAAATTAAAAACGTTGACAGAGTCACACTATGCTTGAAATATTTCAGTACTTATTACATACATTACTTACAAAAGGAGTTTCGGAAATCTCAGCCGCTGTTATTAGAAGCTTGGCTAAATTAACGTGCACAGCGGCCCTGTTCTGTTACATAGTCGCTAACTAGAGATTGCAACCCGGTATGTTTTTCAACCCGGTCGGGTCCGGTCACAATCGCCGCCAACCCGGCCGGGCCCGGCGGGCCTTGAAACCTTTGAAGTATTTTATGAAAATTTGCTTTAAGTAAATGGAGGAAAAATACAATGATTCAAGGTTACGGAATAATATTTATTTCAAACCAGCAAATCAACAATAATCAGTCTTAATCAGTCTCAAAATCACGAGTTTTTAATACAGAATTGGTTAGTTTCACTTATGAACGGAGTAGTAACATTAGTGTTACTAATTAGGTTTAAGCAAGCATTAGTATTCAGTAATTAAGTTTAGGATAGAAATGATCTTCCACGCGCTGATGAAATGCCTGGATTTAGAGGATTTCGAGAAAAAGTTTGGAAAGTAGTCAAATTATTTAAGAAGTTGCCCGTAATTTAATTACTAATACTATACAGAGTAAAGAGAAAGACCTGCTTGCTTAAAGTTGATTACTAATACTAATGTAACTATTTGAAAACATAGTATTAAAATAATAAACTAATAACGCAGCCTAATGTACTAAACTTGTCTTATCAACTTAGATAAACTTTGGTAGCTTTAGTAAAAACAAAACAAATTCTTAAGAGCAATAACTATATGGGTGAGAGGTGCGAGAGAAGAATGGAGAGCGACCATTGGCGCGTCAGAACGGCAACATCGCGGTTCGCAGCGCTTGCCATGCCAGTTTTCTATAAGTTGGGGCTTCCGTGCCGCAGTTTTCGTACCTACCGGGCCCGGTATGACCGGCCGGGCCCGATGGACGTCTAAAAGGGCACCGGGCCCGACCGGTCCGGTTTGCAATCTCTATCGCTAACGTTATTAGTGGACTTTACGTTAGAGATTGCGTCATAATTATAAAATATTATTCAATTCTCAACTCTATAAGCGCTCGATATTGCCAGCGGCCGTGCAAATATCAACTTTAATAGCGTGATATATGTATATATAGTTAACGGTTTCCATAACGTTTGCGACTAAGTAACAGAAAGGGCCGCTGTATACGTTACATTAATATTACAAGTAATTTGCACATATATAACTTAATAAATAATATCTACGTATTGTTGCAGTGAAGTGGACACTGACAGTCAGTCTGATGCATAAGTTCAAGATGAAGATATGGTGATAGCTAACCTCGGGATTTATTTGAAGGATAAAGTTGAAACGTTGACATACGTCAAAGAATCAAAGTTACCGACATTGCTTTCAAAAAAGATGTGGCAATGGGCTGGACACGTCTGACGCAGAACCGATTATCGATGGAGTAAACGGATTCTGGAGTGGAGACCACGTACTGGAAGACGCAGAGTGGGACGACCCCACGCCAGATGGACAGATGAGCTGAGGAAGGTGGAGGATGGATGAGGGTGGCAGGAAATCGTGTAAAGTGGCTCCTCTTGAGGAAGGCTATAATCCAGCAGCGGAGAGACACAGGGTGATGATGATGACGACTTATTGTTGTCGTGCCTTTATTCTTTTAGTACTATATTATTATTGTTTCTTAACAATATAAATAAATAAATAAAAAACAAATGTTATCTGGTTGAAAAAGCCTGTGCATTATTAAGTTCATGTATGTACATCTGTTAATTAAGATATTCATGTATACATCGAAAACTGATTAAAGAACACCAACTATAAAGCCTTGCATTCTACTAATGCAATGTTTTAATGGCGTCCCAATGGAGTCGCGTTGGAATAGTTTTGGTGTGGTATGCCAGTGACTTTCCACTGAACAAAGCACTCAACAATTTCGTATTCTATTAATTAATGGCACGACAATGGCATTTTAATAGTCGAATTTATGTATTTCTACTATTAAATAAGTCCATCGATAAACGCGGGAGTACTGGGTTCGATTCCTGATCACAATAATTTATTTGTGATGTTTCTCGAGTCTGGTACGCTAGAGACACAGTGCCACTTGTACACTTGTATTAATCTCAGTCGTTGAAACCATTACGGTTAAAGAGTGTACCTTTTGAACCGGTCTAGCCAGATGGTTTAGTTCCACGCCATACATGGCTATCGGCAAAAAACTAGACGCCTGGGTCTAACGGTTTTAGACGAGCCGCGGGATTGGCTGATCATAATTTTAATCCTTCAGTAAAGCTGAAGCCGCAGCTTAATACTGACCTGATTTCCTATTTGCTACCACACTATAGTGTTTTTTTGTTAATTGTAGCTCCAGACATAAACTTAGCCGCATATATGAATATAATAATATACATTAATTAAATACACTGAAAACCTTAAATTTTAGTCCAGCCAACTTTTGACTTCCAATGAACCTGCTCAATCGACGACGTTGTTAACCGTGTCGTTGCTTATTTTACTAAAACAGCCGGCGAGTCATATTATAAATGGTCTCTATACTTTCTAATCATATATTATATTCATATATGTACATATATCTACTATAATAAGGACATATTGATAAGTATTTCTATAGTTTATTGGTTAGATTTGCACCCCACATATTGACTAATAAATAGGTGGTAGGTGGACTGATGGTGATTATTTGACCAGTTTGCCGGGACGGGGAAGTAATCACCGTTCGTGCTGATAAACCCAGTAAAGTGTATCGACACGTTTCGGGATCAGGCTCGAATTGCCGTCATGCCCAGTCAAACCGGCATAGTGTTAGGGTCTGATGTCAGTCATAATTTTAAGATTCCAGTTGCTAACATTCACAGACCTCGCACGCCATTTACCATCAGGTGGGGGCAAGGTCACATGTCGTGAAAGAGTATAAAATAAAATAAAAAACTGTTCCGGTCACCCAAAGGTAAGCTGGTCGAAAAAGACAAAGCCTTTAAGTTCGCCTTTGTATATACTTTTTAGAAAAGTGCAATAAAGTATTTTAATAATAATAATAATTTCCAACAATACATTAAATGTATCATTATCCATTCTTAAAAACTTACTTGGATTAAATACACCAGCCAATTTTTCAATTGGTCCAGTTAAATAATCGTGTAGGTCCAAAACAATGTTGATTTAAAAAAAAACTCTTGTTTTTAACAGTTTTAATAACATCTTGTGCCCCTAACAATAAATCTTATTTATTTATGTTTTATTACCATTTGCCCTAATATTGATATTTTTTTCTAAATCAAATTGAAACCTATTTCGAACAATACAATTTCGAAAAAACGGCAATTGAGAAAAAAGCTAATCGTTATGATAATTGTAACCGAAGAAACCGGTCGCGTACGTCTGCATATTTATAGCGTAAACAGTGATGTCACCAACCGAACCAGGAGGCCCACTCTATAACTAATATTGGACGATTATCGAAAACTATTGAAACTTATATGCTGTTACTAAGTTTACGTGCACAAAGGTCATAGTTAAACGTCCATTTTTAAAGATACATTTCTTAGGAATCTATGGATTTACCGTGCGGGTGTCGCGTCGGTTCCAGCGTATGTGGGCTAGTGTCTCGGGCACTACTCTAGGTTCATATCTTTCTGAGCACGACATGTGACATGGTTCCCTCCTGATGAAAGCGGCGTCCAAGAATGGAATCAAATGACAAATGGCAGCCCCAGACAGCCGACATAAGTCCCTACCACTATGCCGGCCTACCAATACGCTTTTTCAACTTCGCTTGAAGGACCTCAGGTTATAGGAATGGAGAAACACAGGCTGGGAGTGACTTCCACATTTTCAGAGTGCGACAGATGTAGAGTATCTAAATTTATTTTATTTGTACGCTAGGAATAGTGGCTACCGTGTGTATATCTTGGCCTGTGGTTTATCTGCGGAATAGATAATAAGGGATAAGGTTATGGAGCTCCTCAGAACCCTCACTGCGGTTTAGCTTATAGAACACGCTCTGAGAGGCAACGTATCGGCGAAGCTGAAGTGATTCGGGAGTTTAAGACACTGGTGTCGCCTCCTGTCTGTATCGCCGCCTCTAACCTAACCACCCCAGAGGGAAGAACAGTATTCCACGCATCAACTTATTTATTTATTTAAAACCTTAACATGCAAAGGCGGACTTAATGCCGCTAGACATTCCCTGGAAATAGCAAACTACATCTAACTGACGCATTTGAATCAGTAGTAATCTAGTTATCGAGCATAGTATGCCAAACCGTGCAAAATTGTTCTTTGCATGATTTTGTTCTATGCACTAGTGTATCGATCTGAAAAATTAGAATATTCGGAATTTAAGAGTAACCCCCCAGTCCAAAATACCGTCAGTTTAAAACACGCAACCGATCGATACAATATTACTTAAAAGTGGATGCTTTTAAATTTACACAGTTATCTTTAATCGTTATGTCTTTGAGTCTTGATACGGTCGAAACGATTGGTTGCAAAGTTGAAAAAACAATTTAGAATTTAAAATTTTGGTCATAAATATTATAGGCCGAGCTAGTTTTAGCCGGTCCTGTGCGATGTGGTACTACTCGGTAGTAAGCTTTCCTTATAATTCAAAAAGGTCGCGATTTGAACACCAGCATTTGTACATGAGAAAAACAGTTTTTTTACAGACATTTGTCCATATATACCAACTTGTGCAGGTATTGTTCTGACCCTCGTCGACCAGTCTGCCCACCATGGCTAGTGTAAGCCAAATTCTCGCTCTACGAGTATATGTTTTGGAAGGCCTATCTTCAGCAGTATTGTAGAGGCTGTGAAGAATAAAGGAATAGCTTGGAACTGTCATATTTGTTCAAAAGTGAATCGCTGATAAGCTCTTACTTACTTAAATTTTGCCTTTCCATAACGCTCTCTAGACAGGACAATGTCATGTACCAGTAGGAATTTATGGTGTTAAAAATAAAATAAAAATTACAAAAATAAACTTTATCAAAAGAGACTTACTTTAAGTTCTGGTGGGAGAGATAAATTTTAACAGAATGAATGTATGTATATTAATGTATATTCGAATATTATAATGACCTTAATTCACAGTGCAGCATTTAAAACTATCAAATATATATATATATATTCATTTTTGGAGAATTTGGCATACTCTTGCCAATAATATATTATTATTATAAATATATAATTCCGTCGCCGGATTTCCGCTGAGGTAATTCCGCCACCGAACATCGCTGACACACTACAGTATCTCGCGGATTACCAGTTTAATGCCAACGTTTTTTTGTTGGGCGCATAGATAGATACAATGCGACGTCGAAGATTTGATTTGCCCCGATAATGAGCGTTTCGCTGACGATTTCGCGACGAACTTTCAGAGTAATGTGCCGCTGGCCTAAAATATTGAAACGTACATATATAGGATGTTTTCCGGTGAGTACCTAACAAAAGAAAGTTCGTACCTATAACAACGACAGTCTGTCAAAACTATGCTAAAGAGGTAATTTAACTTTTGAACAGTAATTTTGATGCTTCTGTTCCGCAATGACCAGTGTTTTGAATCTGGGTCAAGAATGAAGCCTGTCTTAACTAGCTTTTTACACTCCAAGTTCGTTTTATCGAGTCTTTTTTGTTTAAGTCGGTGTTAAAAAGATAAATTAATTACGATTTTTTACAAATTAATTTTGAACTATGAAGTTCGTTAAGATTACGTTTTATTAGGGTTACCACATATCCTGTTTTTCTAGGACACTTTCTTCACCTCCTTGTGGTCATAAAAGTGCCAATCAGGTACTGTGACCACCTTCCGAGGAGTACAGAAAGCTTCAGTGGACAGCATCGGCAGAGAATAGGTGATGCGCGGGGGCCAGGAGTATCGTTGGTGCTGCGTGAAGCAAATCCTCGAATGTATTTGGGTTAAATAACACCCATTTTTTTGAGGTGGTCTGGCCGCACACGAATTCTCAAGACCTTGAATCCTGTGTCATACCACTGTAGCTTGTCTATAGTTGCAACTAAGTCGATCTCCCCTCGGTCATGTATGTGTTTGATGACATCTTGGGATGTCATGTCCTTGCGCAGCCGCGATACATAGACATATGTGGGTACCGCAGCTTTGAGAGCGCGCTACTGTTCGGTTCATTAAGCCGTCCGGTCCCGGTTCCACTAATATCAACTTTTAAAATCGTTAAAAAATGGACATTAGATCCTCGCCAACGGGTAGGCCAAATTCTCCAAAAATATGTTCTGGAAGGCCCATCTTTACCAGTGAAGGTCTAAGTCGTGAAGGGTAATGTATGATATGAGTAAATGAAAGGATAAATAAAACAAATCCAGTGTTAAAATAATGTAGGAGCTACTGTATCTTATCTAAAGTCGTAAAGGTGTGAAAATATTAAGACAAATCTATGTCACGCTGATAACACACAGCTGACCAACATTATAAATCAACAATGTAAGTTTTAGCCGATCCATGGAATAAGCATAATACATCGTTTCATATTTTTTTTATTTTAAATTCTTTATTGAAATAAAACTAAACTAGGCACATAGGCGAGTTTATTTATACAGATAATCCCAAGTATACTGTATACATTTCACGAATCGAATCCATACAAAAAACGTTTTCTTAGATATATACAGCACAAAACGAATATTTATGATACGAATTATGATAAACGATGCAAAAGACATCATCTACTACCACTGGAAGTCCGTCGTAATATTGCTGACATCACCTATTTAGTTGGTGTTGCACGTGGGATTGTAGATTGCCCCAAACTATTAAGCAAAATAACCATGCGAATACCCACAAGAACCGTGAGAAATCCCGCACTCTTACTTGTTCCAGGCTGCAACACCAACTATAGACGCAATGCATTTTTCAGTAGGGCGGCAATAATGTTTAATGAGCTCAGCATCGATGTCGATCTCTTCAATGCCGGCATTGCAATGGTTAGAAGAGTGATGACGAATGAGCACTTCGAGTTAGTAGACTGACCTATTGTTTTTTTTTATTTTGTTTTCTTTTCTGCAGTTGTATTTATTTGTCATGTCTTTTTATTATTTTATGTTCCTGTATTTGTACTTTACTTTTCTAAAAGTTTTTCTTGCATGCTTTCTATTGTAACTATCTGTGAATTCTTGTTATCGGCTTTATAGTATTATTATCTTTCCTATATTTGTATTGTAGCTGTAAGTTTTCCTAAATAAATAAATAAATAAAATAAAAATAACTATGTTTAAACTTTGGGATGGTGAGAAATTATAGGCAGGTAATATACCTATATTATAACATACATAAATATATTGTGTGCTAAATATTTTATGAATGTACCAGATGCAGTGTGCTCCTGCTTATCAAGAAACAACTTTGTGACTAATCGTTTAAAACCTCATGACCAGCGCGGTAGCTTGTTCGACTGGCGGGCTGCAGAGTGCAGACACAGTAAAAGAATCTCAATATCTGCTAGGAGAGTGGGAAGGGATTTTGAGTTGGTTGTTGAAGGAAGAACGAAGAGGGAGGCTGTGCGTATCGCACAAGAACTTAAATCGGGTTTAAAGGTAGAAATATGATGGATTTCCGATAAAATACATTTTGAAAGATTTCAATGCTAACTTTGCTTTTTGCGAATTAATTCGAAAATTCGTAACTGAATTCGCAAGAAGCAAACGATCCGGTTAGTATAATTTTGCAGATCAGTCGCCAGCTTAAAACTGGAGCACTCATTGTCACAGCTAGGCCTTGACCAAATAGTTGACCAAAACTGACAATGATGTCATTGGATAAAACTACACATGAAGGCAATAAAGTCGGGTCACTAAAAAGGATTTTTAAGAGGGTAAAGGTTTGTTACTGGTACTTCGCCGAATATTGTTTCGTTTGTTAAATTCAGATTAGTTAATGTGATAGCTCGGCACCGATGCTCGCGACGTCGACATTCACATCCGCTCGAATTAAACTGACAGTTTTCTATGGAGATCTGTCGCTTTTCATTCGAATATTTTGAACCGACACAAGTCAAAAGCGCCAGAGTTAGGCCCCTGGTCGGTCGTTCCACACAAACTATCCGTAAGTACTTACGTCTTAATAATTACACATTTATTTTTAGTGAAAAGTGTTGTATTTACTTCTCTGTTAATTATAACATACGCAAAATATGCTTGTACATAATAAATAACTTTAGTTAATTCAATAAAATTATAATATGTATTACCTACAGAATTTAAATAAATAAACTATTTATTATGTACAAACATATTTTGCCTATATTTATAGAAACATTTCCTCTTAAAAATAAATGTGTAAACAATAAGACCTACTTACAAATAGTTTGTGTGGAACGACCGACCAGACCTATCGCCTTCAACCATCATAGAGTGGTCGTGGAAGTTGTTGAAGAAGTCGCCGCGTTCGTTATTGTAACTCCGCATTAGTAAAGCAAATTAGTACTAAAGAAAAAAAATACAAGTGCTGGTTTTAATACACCTCATAATTAATTACAATAATTGCTATAAATAAAAAAAAATAGTAAATAATATGAATAAATGAAAAAATAGATGTAAGGATAACTTTTTCTCACTCTCTCTATCTAATTAAATACAAACTATATGATTCTGTTTAGTCTACCTTAGCAACTAGTTTCATAAGCAGTGACCCCTTTTCCTTGCTTGCTAGTGTAAATGATGGTCATTTTAAAGTTATAATAATGACATTGTCTTCCTCACTGATGTCATGAAGTCCAGCTCATGCCATCAAGGAAGTTGTTTATCATCATACACTTTTAGGTCTAGTGATTCAGGTTTATTAATGGAACGAACTTTCAAGATGGCTTTCAACAGTATTTGGTTGGAAAGGGAAGACAAATAGGAATAAAGGCTGGTAAGCATGCTATTGCTTAGAAATTTGTCTTTTCTTTATTATAAAATCTAAAAAGGGCCAAATTTCTTAGCAATCTGAGGACTGTGAGTGTTCTGAGGAGTTCCATAACCTTATCCCTTCTTCTCTATTCTGCAACCATACCACATGCATTTCTCAATGTATAAATGTGGAATGCTCTCCCAACCAGTGCATTTTCTTATTCCTAATCTGGAGTCCTTCAAGCAAAGTGTAAAAAAGGAACTTTAGGCAAGCATAGTGGTAAAGACTTATGTTGCATCAGTTTTGTGGGGGGTGGGCGCTATATCGCATTTATTGTTATGCATAAATAAACAAATACTGTCTTGAGTGTATAGGAGAAAGCCTATTGTGAAGGATTGTAAGCAATTAGCAATAGATACAAGTGCTAAACATATGGAATGCTGTCCCAGCTTGTTGCTGTTCCACTCTTTTAATTTACTAATATTACAACAAATAGTGGGACAAACTATCATAGATAACACAAATTTCCAAGCATTCTATGGATTCAACATATGGATGCCAGGTCTATTGTGTGTGAGAAAGAGAGATGAGAAGAATGGTGTCTCGGGCTTGCAATTGACAATAGGCTGGTTTACAAAGGAGGCCATTCTGCTCCTCTCCCTCCCCACCCAAATACTGTATGATTCCTTTAATGCTGTCTTGGAACCTCGTTCCATAAAAGTATTGACGGCAGACCTGCTTATGCCCAATTCTTTCTGTCAGTATCATCACAACATTCGCACACATCTGAAACCATTACATACCGTATTTTGAGATTTAATTGTTAACAAATTTCTGTGCTTATTGATATTATTACCTTAATAAATTATACATACAAGCTGTTAAGTAATGTATCATACAATTAGGTAGCTACTTACCTATTATGTATAATTGTATACAGATCTCAATTAAGTAGCAGTAGGCATACAATAGCAGCATGACTAATACCTAAGGAATTTATTCTTCAACTCACCTTCAATTAATGGGTAAAAATATATTTTACTGTACTACACATAGCATTAAGTGGTTTTATAAAAGACTGTTTAAAGACTGACTGATGCCATATACTCTATGTCCATCCCTGGGTTGCAATGAACATCTCTGCCAAATTATATCAAAATCGGTCCATTAGTATAGGCATGAAGGCGAAACAAACAGACAGACTAAACAGATAGCTGTGGGGTCAAATGTCGTAGTCAAATGATGACGAAATATAGCCTAGGTCTTATTCTGATGTAAAATTAAGTATTACTATAAAAGTTTCATTAAAATCTGGTTTTCACCCTTCCTCACAATCTTTCGCGTTTATACTATTAATAAGATAAATGGCAAAGTAACGGATTGTTGAAGTTGTGCATAGTAATAAACATTATACGCGGTAAAATCGTGAACCTGTCCACCGGACGAGGAAAGTAGCACACCGGCGCCGCGCCCAAACACTCCACCCAGCCAAAGGGTAAATATTCCAATAAGAATGCACACCGGCCACAAAATATTTAATGAACACTATAAAAACACCATAATCCTGCATTTAAAACATGGTACCACCCTTTCATTGAAGTGGGATACGCTCATACGCATTAGAAAGTTACAACCCATTCATCAAGTTTCAATAGTACGTTGTGTAAAACTGTAAACAAATAGAATTGCAACTTTTATATACAAACTTCCGCTTACCTTTTGGTCAACAAGATCCCATTAAATGGGCAACGTGGAGCGAAAACCGCCGGTGTGTGAAGTCAAATCCCTGTTTTCTTTACAAAAACACCGGAATTTTTAAAACAGTACACTTGGTCACATTCACTGCACGAAAACATGTATTGTTATCACTATCACCTTTTCATCTATAAACTATTTTTGTTGTAACTGGAAAAAACTTTTGCGACGCTATTTATTACAATTTTCATTCATCGCAAGGGAAAACGTTCGAGGCGACTGGCAATTACCGAAAACTGCGGTCGCGGGCGACAGTTCCACCAACGAGCGTCAATCGCCATATTGGTAAATTACGTCATCCGGTTATACATTGTTGCCACAATAAAAAAATAGTCTGTATTCCAGACAATGGGGTGTATCAGGCAAAGCTTATTGTAGATGTCGCTAGCGGCAATGGTACCTTAATTTGCACCTATATCGCATTATTTTTTTAATGTTTTTGAAGTTTTAATTTTTATAACAGAATAATGTATTTTAAATTAACGTTACCTACCTAAACGCACACACTTTTAAGTGTACAAATCGAGATTTACAAGCAAAATCAAAGATATGGTGTTCTCAAAATTACCGCTCTATTAATTAAACCTTTTTTATTTTTAAAGACGGTGTGCGCGTGTTTCTTAATTCGTTTTTAAGGTAGCTAACGTTAAGTTAAAATACATTTTTCAATTATAAAACTTAAAAACTATATACATAAACACATTTCAAAAATGTTGCGTCATACTCGTAGGAATAGATATAGGATACTTAGATTGGCAATGCAAAAGAGAAAGAGCACAGTATTGCGTATGTTAGAGCGAGATAGATAGACAGGACCATTCACTGACACGTTCGCGGCTTGTAGCGGCTGGCGTAATTGTAAACAAAACAAATTCCGCTTATATTTGTAATAATCTAGGGTTTTATAGTGTAAATTTGAGGTTAATAGACGTAATTAGTCATGGTTACTTGTGCAGTGCCTGGATGTAACTCATCTAAGGAAGAAAACCCACATAATTATTCATTTCACACGTAAGTACTATTGAAATATTTAGGTGCCTAAATACAATGTTTTAGATCTGCTACTAAGGTTTTATACACAAACAGATGGGAAAAATAAACGCCTTTTATTACATTAATACTCTGAATGCATAGGAATTCAATTTAAGATAATATCAAATACGTGAATTTCTACTATTTCTAACCTCACTTATGTAGAGATTGACACATATCTATAACATCTTATCGATATGTCGCTAAATAGCAAAGGTAAATTCATATAAAACACTAAGAAAAATATCATAAGCAGTCTAAATTCAATATGTGGGTACCTAAGAAGTAATTGTTAGGTTGTTGCTTGTGTGTGCCTCGTGAGTCGTTGTTAGCTTTCAGGTTCTCATGTTGTGGCGTGTCCGGTGGCCGTCCCTTCCTTAGAAGGTCACTGCAGTGGTGGCACGTGTGACGGGTCCCGGTCCGTCCCTAAGGGCCTGGTTGAGCGGGGGGATGGCTGGCACATGCGTTACGTCCGTAATCGGGTGCTGCTGTGGGGGCCTGGGACCTCTGCCGAACACGTTCAATTTATTGTTCTTAAATTAGCAGAGGTTCTGCGTTTTGTCGTCTTTGCACGTCGTCGGTTGCACAAGAGGCTTGGGCAAGCAATTTATTTTAGTTTTGCCTTACCTGGTAGGGTACTACTGTACCAGGTATTGTGTTCTTATAGGACAATCTTGGAGTAAAGGATATCTATTTTATGTTGTTGTGTAGTTCTGTATTTGTTTTAATTTGTAAATCTGCTATAGCTGAGTTTTCCTTGCATATTCCTTTCTCAGTCAGACATTAACACGTCACTGGGATCTGCTTTGCTGCTTAGTCTTCCACTAGCAGGAGTTGAATCATTAAAAATAATTTAAATAATGACGTGTCACAAATGCCTTTAATAGGTTTACGTGAATAAAGATATTTTGACTTTGACTTTTTTTTATATACCTACAGTGGTTTTATTTTTCATAGAATCGTTTACTTTTAGATGGTGTAAATAAATAAACATAGTAGAATATTTGCTAGGAAACGCAACTGAAAAAACAATATTTTTCAATTATTGTATAAATTTTTCATCGTTTAATTGAAAATTTAACGTTGAAATCCTTAAATAATGTAAATTAAAATGTTACATTACCAAAATATGTGATTAGAAATTTGGGGTTTGCAAAAAAATATTTTTTCAAATATTAAATATTAGGTTTCCAAATTAATTTAATCAGTTTTTCGCATTTCCTGGCAAATTTTCCCGAAGTAATGTTATTTTCACTAAATGAAAAAAAAATTGTAGATATAAAAACGAATGAATACATTTTTTTAGATTTTCTCGGTAAATTTTTGGTTAAATGGAAAAATGGCATGCACAAGTTATAGATGTTTTTTTTACCTATATTAGCTTGTGTTCCACTATTGCAATTTTGTTTATATGTTTAATGTACCTAATAAGCTGTTACTTTTTTAAAAATAAAAAATCCAACATGTTTTGTAGTTTAATTTTTAACATTAACTTTATATGTAACTAGATCTGTGTCAAATCAGACAACACGAAAACGTTGCAATCTTTATCGATAATCTAAGTCAAGGCAGTCGCGAACATCACTATCCGTTTCGCACACATGCGCATTTCACGCACACCGGTGTTTTTCATTTTTGGTCTCGCCCTAATCATTCCATTGCCAATCTATATATATACTAAATCTATGCTCGTAGGTGAAAACAATCTCTCTCTAAGTCGTTTTGACTTAGCTTTTTTTTATTTTGCTTTAAAAGACGTTCGAGTAGCGTTTTCATCTGGATAAACTGGTAAGATAAAAAATTATTATTATTATTAAATTCTTTATTGCACAAAATAAGTGTACAAAGGCGAAGATTAATGCCTACAAGGCATTTTCTAACATCTAACCTTTGGGAGAGTGTGAGATTAAGGGTAGTGCTGATATCAAGTTTAACAATATAGAATATACTACACACATTACATACTAATAGATACTTACACTGTTACATAAATTACACATATACCTATAAATAAACGTATATACACATATATATTATGCCAAATATATATTTTTAGCCTGATGACGACTCACTGTGACAAAAATGGGGTGTATCACTAACTTTTTATCACGATAGATGACGCATGATACATGGTACCTAATATAACTGTCAGTTGCATAGAAAACTTGTATTTTTATTACAAAATTTATTATTTTCTAGATATTATGCCGAAGTGAGCAGCTTTTTAGTCTAATAATTGAGATTTCTAAGCGAAATTAAAGATATCGTGATCTTAAAATGGGGTGTATCACTAACTTTTTATCACGGTAGATGGCGCATGATAGATGGTACCTAACAGAACTGTCAGTTGCATAGAAAATTTGTATTTTTATTACGAAATTTATTATTTTGTGTATACCTATATTGCGGAAGTGAGCAGCTTTTAAGTGTACAAATAGTAATAATAATAATAATAGTACAGGTCGCATCCCAAGGCACGCCTGTCTCAATGACGTCATTCGTCGGGCCCTTGTGTCTGTGGGTTCGCCAGCAATATTAGAACCCAGTGGCATGGCTCGCGACGATGCCAAGCGGCCCGATGGAATGACGTTGGTTCCATGGAGGATAGGTTTGCCTTTAGTGTGGGATGCCACCTGTATGGACACCCTGGCGCCTTCCCACTTGTCCTTGACTTCTAAGGACCCAGGCGCTGCTGCATTACAAGCAGAGAACCTTAAGCGGCGGAAATACATTCAGCTTATTGGGAGATGTGTTTTTGCGCCGTTCGGAGTTGAAACTCTCGGGCCGTGGGGACCAAGTGCACACGAAATTTTCAAGGCGTTGTCAAAACAGCTCGTCAACACCTCGGGAGACAAAAGGGCTGGGCAATATTTGGGCCAAAGGATCAGTATTGCCATTCAACGTGGCAATGCTGCCAGTATCCTTGGCACCTTGCCCATTGGCAGCGATTTGGAGCAAATTTATTATTTATAATATTTTTTATTTTGTTTTTTCTTCATTTTAGTTTTTAGTTATATTTTTATTTATTAATTAGGTTTATTTTTATTATTAGTAATTTATGTTATAATAATAAAAATCGTTTATTGACACTTTTTAAAAAATATGCGACATAGGTGTAAAACAAGGTACCATTGCCGCTAGCGACATTTACAAAAAGCTTGCCTGATACACCCCTTTGTTATAATATCTGAAAACTACTTTTTAAATTTGCAACACACATTTGTAATGTCAAAACTATCGAATTGTGTGGGTCTTTGTCCTATGAAGATAAATAATTATATAACTACTCGCTTTGGCATTGTTAATGTCCATAAGACTGTCTCTTTCTTAGTAATAAATTTATCAGACCAGATTTATATTTTTTGCTTTAGAACATAATCTGATTCGTCATACGAATGATTTCTTTATTATTTTTATTGCAATAAATAAAACGAGTTTTTGAACATTCGCAGAAGTAATTTAAAGATTATCAAGTGTTTTATCATCCATCTAATAACCCAGCATCTTACTATATAATCTGTGAACCCAGCATCAAATACCATGAGCGGTATAGACATTATTTTTGTAAACATATCGATGTCTTCTTTTCTTATTTGTTTTCCAATATTTTTTTTGTTGTTTCAGAATCCAGAGAGTTGTACGAGGAAGTTAAGCTTTACAAAAATGCTAGAGAGCGTGAAAAGTACGTATTCATATTGTTATTTAATATAACAAAATTCTAAGCTTATAGATTCTTCTTTTGTCTCAGTCCTTTGCAGTTGTAGCCGTAAACCT
Source organism: Tinea semifulvella (assembly GCA_910589645.1). Taxonomy (NCBI): domain Eukaryota; kingdom Metazoa; phylum Arthropoda; class Insecta; order Lepidoptera; family Tineidae; genus Tinea; species Tinea semifulvella. Next base: position 473,239 of record OU342605.1, read on the forward strand.
CTGGAATCAGTTGCCTATAAAAATCCGGCAGGCCCCGAGCAGGGCTATCTTTAAAAAACTTGCTATGCACACTACATGAAGTCATAATAAATTTAGTTTATTTCTGGCGTTACTGATAATTATAGTATTTGATATGGTTATAGATAGTATTACATTTTATTTTATATGTATGTATATTATTATTGTTTATATGTGTAGTTTATATGTATGTATTTGCATGTAGTATTAGTATGTAGATATGTAAATATTATTTATTTGTATGTGTATGTAAGTATGTATTAATTTATATATGTCATTATATTGTCTATTTAAGCCTGTAATTGCACCTACCTAACATTGTTTAATTGCTCTTGTTGTCCCAAAGGTTTGACTGTCATGGCATTAAGTCCGCCTTTGTACTTTGTGCAATAAAGATTTAAATTCCTATTTATCGCTTTATAAGCGGAGAATTCGACGACTATTCCACTTGTGATAGGCCAAGCAAAGCACTGGTACTGTAAACTACTGTCGTTTCTAAATACCCTGCAAAAATTTTCGTCACAAATATAGTTTATAGTTAAGAAAATCTCTTTACGTTTAAGACTAGACAACATGGCCGAGTTATATGCTGTGGTAACAACGCTTCAACACCTGGAGAAGGCGTACATGAGAGATTGTGTGCGAGCCCAGGAGTACACAGCAGCGTGTTCTAGACTTCTGGTGCAGTACAAGGTGGCCTTTAAGCAGGTGCAGGGCGGAGACTTCCCTAATATAGAGGCCTTTGTTAATAAATATCGGGTAAGAAATACAATAAATATTACAATCTCACAAAAATTTGCTAGCTATTGCATGGATAGTATATTAGTATAGTATAATATTATTAGGGTGCTATTTTAAGTACGATATGCAATTTTCTATTTTTTTAAATTCTGGCAGCATTGATTCTTCACATCATGCCCCCTTTATACAATAATTCATGTTTATAATTCTCATTTCTGACGTTAAAGTCTAATTCACAAAAAATAAAAACCTACTTAAATTAAAAAACAAAACCTCTTTTTTTAAATGGTAGGGTGAAAAATATATGTTATTCTTCCAGTTGGTGTGTCCGGCTGCTCTGGAGAGAATCCGAGAGAACAAACCAAACCTTATCAAAGATGACAAGGGAAACACTAACAAGTATATAGCTGAAATTGTATCTGTAAGTTTTATACTGACTTATCATTGTCAACTCATCAAACTCTTGCTTCACATAATGATATAGGTGATGACAGGACACTAAACAAACTCCAATACTCTCTGAAGATTACAGATAGCAGAGGATGCATGGCAGAGACATGATTGGTTTTCCAACTGCACCTTATGGTCAAGAGGATCACATTAACATCAGAGCTAGAGTTACCTGCTGCCACCTTTGCTATTGATGTTCTTGCTCATTCTACCTAGCCTTTGACATTTCTGACACTCATATTTGTTCTTAAACAACTTGGACAATCTGTATTTTTTATAGTTCTCCACCTAAATCCACAGGCAAAGAAAGTTTTTTTTTTAAATATATAACTACTGTAGAATTATAAACAGTGTTTGTCTGTCTCCAGCTGTTCATAACCCTGATGGACAAGTTGAAGTTAGAACTAAAGTCCAAGGACATGATCCACCCGGAGCTCCGAGACCTGCGAGACTCAATGGACCGCCTCCTCATGCTACCTGACGATTTTGAAGGAAAAATAAAGGTCAGTCCATGTTTGTCTTTCTTAGCATGGATCCAGCAACAATAGATTCTTGAGCCTGCAACCAACATAGGCCGGGGTTGAGGGCCACAATGAGCCCCTTTTTTCATTGCACTTTTCATCTACTATTCTTGGCTCCTCTCTCTACACAACTTGGAAGCATGATCCACACAAAGCTCTGAGTATATGTTGTATAAACCATAAATATAAAAGTAAGTATTATCTATGTATGTGTATGTAGTTACTATAACTTATTTATTAGAATTTAGTATATTGTTGTCATTGATATATAATATGTAGTGTATGTAATAATATGTATGGGTATATGTAGTATATGTATTTATATATATATGTATTAGTATTACTATATTTATTAGTATATAGTTAAACCGTAGAATTTAATACAATTTTGCACCTACCTTTCAATATAATACTCAAGTTGTCCCAATGGTTGGCTAGGATAGAATGTCTAGCGGCATTATAAGCCCGCCTTTGTCTTTGTGCAATAAAGATTTAAATAAATAAATAAATAAGATCATGCGCGAAGGAATACTGTTCTCACCTATAAGATGGTTCTGCTAAGTACCTTTCAGATGCCCTCAATGTCCTGCAGAGGTGGCCTATTATATATATTCATTCATTTCCACAGCACATTACAGAACATTAAGGTTAGTATATAATTGAGTTTATACATTGGCCTTAAACACACAGGTGTCAAAGAAAAGAAGAAATACAACCAAAAGATACAGAAATTAAATTTAACAAAAAAAAGAAAACAATATATATATACAAAAACGACACCAGTGTCTAAACCTGTTGAATCGCTTTGCCGAGATGTGACCTTCCTAAATGTGTTTTAAAAGTGTGTTTGGAAGAGCTCCACTTTATTTCTTTTTATCTATTCCGCAACTGAACCACATCATCATTGGAGATTTACATCGCACATACATGTGTGTCAAGATGTAGAATGCTCTGCCAGCCAGTGTGTTTCCCCATTCCTATAACCTGGAGCCCTTCAAAAAGTGTGAAAAAGCATCTGACGATATTAGAGTCAGATCAGTCTTCAGTTTGTCTCACATACCGATTACCAACAGGTGGGCGCGATGTCACATGTCGTGCTCAGTAAAAAAAATAAAATAGAAGTATTAAGTCTGTTTTTTATTATTTTCTTCAGGTACAGCAGTGGCTGGACACGCTGGATGAGATGTCTGCCTCAGACGAGCTGACTGACACACAAGTCAGACAGTTCACCTTTGATCTCGAAAGCTCCTATGGGGCCTTTAATAAAATACTACATTAAAATAGCAGGCTATAATGGTCCTTAGATTAAAACAAAGGAAAATATATGGTAACGAAGTCATTACCCGTGGAACAAACTATCTCAAACTGATGCACTTGAATTTGTAGCAAGTTAGTAGTAAGCTAGCTATCAAGCAGTAAGGTCGCCACACGCGCGACTCCTGTGGATTGTCGGTGATGCAACTATGGGTTTGACTTTGTGTGTAACTGTCTATCAGTTCCACATTTTATAGAGAACAATATATAGCTTGTATCATATAAGATACGAATCTTTTCTTTTAATAATAATAATGGTCACACTTTTTATACTTTGTAAATAACTATTTATATTCCTAATTCAAATTATTAATAAATGTTTATGATAAATAAACTTTTGGTATTATTTTATTTGAACATAATGAGGAAGAATGTATTTTAATTTTTTAGCTTACCGTATTCTCTATTAAAATATATATATGTATAAGAAAAAAATAGTTACATAAACTAACTTTATTGAAGATATAAATTTATTTTTAAACTAAGTATATTTAAATAATTTATATTTAAAATAAGTATGCGAAGCGGGATTTGTGACGTTATATTACAAAGCTCGCAAGTGTAGACCATAGATATAGAATGTCTATGGTGTAGACAGACGCATTCGGGACTATATTTTCGGGAATTTAGAAGTTGGTGTTTATGAATAAAATAAAAGCTTGTTTATTATGTTTTTGCATCTGTCTTGATTTTTCTATACATATTCCAATTCGTATTTTGAACTACATCAAAGGGTACTGCTGGAAATAGGCCTCACGGCCTCACACACTCCTTGAGAAATTGGGGTGTCCCGTTAGCGTGCCAAGCTAGCCGAACGTTGTTAAATTTAATATCTTTGTACATTACTTCAAATACAGATATTATAACTTTTATTAGAATTTAATGATATTTGGTAATGAACGTGTCGACGCGCCGTTGGTTCGTCACGCTTGAAGAAGTTTTAATTATAAATATTGATTACGACTGAAATGGTTGGTTCCAAAGTTTTAGCTAAATTTCATTAACAATGCATTATTTATTTTTTCTATTATTTATATGCCCCTTTATAAATGTAAGAAAGTTTATTTTTGAATCCAAAAAAAGTCACATTGAGTCAAATACTGGCGGGCGCCAAAAGCATTTTTTTTTAGTGATGTGCTCATTGTATTGTATTGTTTTTTTTTTTCAGTGCGAACTTATAACGTTTACGACCGTTAATCCAAAATATCATTTAGTATCTGAAGGCTATAATTTAGCTAAAGATATGTTTTTACAAGAGCGTGCTAATTATGAAGACTTAAAAGTAATTTCATTGCAAGCAATCGATACGTTCCTTGATTTAGTTTCTATTATGAATCAAGAAATGGCAAAAATATTAAAAAGCACTGTTACAAATTTTTATAAGACTAAATATTTTAAAGGTTTTACTAAATACGCTATTTCATTTGAAGAGGTATTTTAACCATTTATTAATACTTTAATTAATTACCCAAATAATTATAATAAAATAAATTTTATGCATCATTTTACAAGAGTCGTTCAGTTATTTATTATTAGGTACTAACCGATATAATAATAATTAATTGCAGATAATTGATATCATGACACATTGTTTAAAGGATCCTTCAGAAAAACTAGACTTGGTACGTAGAAGCTTTCAAAGCGTTATCAAGAACTTCGAAGATGTAAGAGACTTTAGTGCCGTAGAAAAATGTCGGGAAGATATGCCTGATGAAGTCGCTACAGCACATTGCATCCTACATCAAGCTGTATTGTTAGTATTCCAATATTTAGAAATGAGAGGCATATATACATTTTTTAATACACCTTATATTTTCATAGGTTTAACGAAACCATGCAAGATAGTCTGATTACAATAGTAAAGATAAAGACGCGGCAACACGCCCAAGATATGAATGACTCACTTTATTACGTACAGAAATGTTTTAATGACTTTGTGCCAAATTTCTTTCAACAACTTCAAGTAAATGTTTATACGGACAACTGTAGTTATCTCAAGATTATTAAAGTTTCGATAGATGATCTGCTGAAAGATCAATGGGAAAAAGATAATAACGGATTTCTTACAAAATGGGAACCATTGGTCAAAATATTTAAAGAAAAGTACGTGTATATATAATTACATTACTATAACTACCTCTCAGTAAAGTATCATCACGACCGTTTCCCTTTCGGGGTGGTCAGAAACCACGTTTATAAATAAGCGGATTCACATTTAGCCAACTACTATAGGCCAATCATGACAAGTGGAAGCTCGTCGATGTCTTCAGCGTACCAATCTCAAGAAATATCACAAATAAATTAAATGTATTTATTTACATTAATAAATATTTTTGTGTCCCGACCAGGAATCGAACCCGGTACATCCGAGTCTAAATCCACGGACTTAACCGCTAGACAACGGAGGCAGTCTACCTACCTAATTGTAAGTATCCCCCTTATAGAATTTTAAAAAAGACCAATAATTTTATTTTCTTCCAGATTACGTGTTAGCAATTCTATACAAGATTCTTTGCTAATGACTTTGATTCAAGCAAATTTAACGTCACCTGATATTTATAAAACTTTATTTAAATAAAGAAATACAAAATGCTGTCTGTTTCATTCTGATTTTACTTATATCGATTAAATGTTATATGCTTTTGCACCTCACTATTGTAAACATAACACTGAGTTTCGAGATTAGCAACGCAAATGCATATTTTGAATAGCAAACGTTTCATCATCAATAAAAAATACTAACTGCTAGCACTAAAAAGTAGCTTTTGCTTTGCTGTGGTGTACGTACAATTTTCAGTACCTATAGCTTACTGTTGGCGTTACTTAAAATAGTGGGCACGCTGGTTTGTAATATTGCTTGCTACCAGATGTTAGCACCAGTGATACCGGAACGTATCCTGTCTTCAACTTGGTGCTTTAGTACTTAAAGCTAATCCCTCTGTGGCTAATCCAAACAGTCGTTCACCACAGATTATATAGACATGTACTACGTCGTTCACCTTACACAAAGCGAAGTAAAGTGATCACAGCGCTTCTACGCTACGTGAACGGTGACGTAATTTACTGTGAATGCCGTTTCCTTGTCATTGGTTAACGAAGTCATCAGAAACTCGCGTTTGGAAAAGCCTCTAAACGTCTGTCAAAGACTCTTCACAGAGCGCTCTTAAAGCATCTAGTCGAACACGGAATTTGTTTCAAAACAAAGCTAAATTATTTGCTGATTGTTGTAATGTTTTAATTTAAATAACTTTTGTTTGATAAACAGAATCTCAAGATGTCTTTTCCGATAAAAGAAAGATTACAGAACGGGTACTCGGTAGACGAACCTGACAGGACACCAGATAATATTAATATTTCATCTTTTGATATCTTCATGTATGTTGTGGCTATTCTCGGCCACTTTCTTGATTTGGGAATTGATATTAATATTGCTGTTCAGTATTATTTAGTTAAGAACTTAGTTGAGTTCGGTTGGACGCTTGTTTTCATATTATTACCAGCCTTTGTGAATACTGCAGTGTCTGTGAGAATGTGAGTATACTTTACCTGTATTATGCAAATTCCGGCATTAGTAATTTAGATAAGAGTCATATAAGCATAACCTTATTATAAAACCAGGGGTTGAGCCATAATCTGCCAAGTTGATATGATATGAAATACCCCACATTTTCCTTCTTCATCATTACAGCCCCTAGAACACAGCGTACTAGACCTCCACTATTGGAGATGGGCCTTTCAGAACATATATCTGGAGAATTTGGCCTACACTCGCCACGCTGGCCAGACGGCTTGGCGAGGATATGATGTCAATTTTTAATGACAATTTATAAAAAAATCCACAAGTTGGTATTAGTGGAACCGGGACCGACGGCTTTACATGCTCTCCGAGGCACGGGAACAATGGTGTTGTAAATCTAAGACAAATGTACGTAAGATAAGTGTATTTTTCATTGGTACATGCCGGGTGGGTTTAAACCAACCTTTGTAGGATTTAAGGAACGCATTCTAACAACCAAGCCACCACCACCCCCCGAGCCACCACCGCTCCCCAAGCCACCACCATGCATTTTCCTTCTTCACTGTAAAACAATTTTCTAGCTACATCTAGGGCAATTAATTGCATATTTCATTAAAAATTTGCTATCCAACATTTACAATATTTTGCTTCATTGCCATTTGCCTGATCCAAATCAAATCAAAAATCAAAATAATTTATTTGCTAGAAAACATGGTTACATGGCAAGATGTTATAGCTATAAAATTCGCTTCACATGTTTCACCTCAATGGCATGCAAATATTGGGCAATTACAATATGAGAAAAGTCACTGACTGCAAAATAGTAGGTATATTGAAGCTACGCTCGGACTATATACACTTTAGCATCAGTTATTGCTTGAATATTCTTTAATTGTATAAAAACATTTTTTTATTAAATAATTGTACAGATCCTTTTTGAAAAGGTTAATCGGTAATACTTTGATATTTTCTGGTAAGTTATTAAAGAGTTTAATTAACATTGCATGACTGTTTCTAGAACACATTGTTGTTTTGCAAAAAGGTATTACCAAACGATTTGGATATCTTGAAATAATAAGATATTTTTTGTAAACAAGTTGTAATTAAGCTTTACAAATTTGCAACATTCGAATATATATATGCCTACTAGTGTCAAAATGTTGAGTTTCGTAAACCTAAGTTGTGCAGACCCCGACTCAATGGAACTTACACCAAACATAGCCCTGATGCATCTTTTTTGGACTAGGAATACACAATCTATGTCAACAGAATTTCCCCAGAGAATAATTCCATATCTTAATATAGAGGCAATTTGCTGCAATATGTGCACCTTTCAGTAAAAAAATATAAAAATTGCAAATTTCTGTGCAAGATGTCTCCGAGTTTAAATTATGTAAAACAATTGCTATTAACACGAATGATTCCTAAATGATAGCTAAATATTATAGTTTATTTTTATGCCGGACTTTTTTCACCAGGTATGCCCAAGACAAGTCTGACCTGGACTCCCTGTCTGTGCAGGTTACCCGCAGGAAGTGGCTCCGAGTCTTTATCCTGATGCTGCAGATGGCACCAATCATGAGACTTGGGGATGCACTCATGTATGTACAACCTGCTGACAATTACTACTGTCTATCCTTAGATATATAGATAAATTATTTATTGCACACTTAGGCTTGGATTAATAGTCATTGCTCGGCCAGTGCTTAGCACGAGCCATTGCACAGAACTCTCAAAGTGACAAATTTTACTTAAAAAAACTACCAGAGTCCTAAGTAATGGCTTGTGCTAAGCACTGGCAGAGCAACGACTATTAATACGGACCTAAATAAAATATGACCACCTGCTGGAAGATATAGATAGATATAGAAATAAAAAACAAAATAAAATAAAATACAATAAAAAAAAAAAGTAAATGAATAAATAAAAAAAATAAAAATATTGACATTTTAGAGTGTGAGTAGACCAGTTTATTAAATGATGATCTGGTAGATGCCTGCCTTATGTTTAATAGCTAGATTGTTCTACAGAATTGTAGCAATGTATTCAAAACAAATCCGGAATGATTAGAAGGAACGGAAAGAATAGTAACATTAGTACATGAAAAGGCCATCAATACAAATGATATCAGTCTCTAGACTATGCTTGAGGTGCTGATTTGTTATATAATTACTCCTATGCTAAAAACACAAAAATGATATTTTTTTTAGTTTTGATATATCTGGTGAAAGTTCTGACAGAACCAAATAAGTGCAATTAATTTGCACTGATTTAGATTTTTTTTGTTGAAATTCTAGATAGATTTTTTCAATTCAAGTCATGATATTCCGCAGTTACGCTCTGAAGTCCCGTCAAGCAGCTTCTGACAATGATCCAGTCTCCCAAAGACAGTACTACCGACTGATGTTAAAGGAAGATGCTGATGCTGCCCTGCTGAGGATCTTTGAGTGCTTCTTAGAAGCAGCACCACAACACTTGCTTCAGGCTGCCATCTTGTATCGAGGGGACGAGAGATTTACTGGTGAGGAGAGTTAATTTTCTCCCTACTCTGTTGCACCGCATCAGTACATTTTAGAAGTTAGCTCCCAAGGCATAATTAGCATTTTCATTTATCTCTCCCCACCGCATCTTGTCTCGCCAAACATTAATAGTGCTTCAGTAGCACTAACTTATGGCTCTGTTATTTAGCGACTACCTCCATTGACTATCTGTTAAGTCCATATATTTAAATGCTGGGTTTTATTCCTGGTTGGGAACACAAAATATTTTATTCATTTGTGTTATATCTCTCGCTAGAGACATCGACGCCACTCGTCATGATGGGTCGGCATTATGACTATCTCGAGCAAGGGATTATGGTTGTGTAATGATACAATAACTTTGTTTGTCGTCATTCTGTGTTTCAGTCCACCAAGGAGTGTCCATTCTATCATCGCTGGTGAGCATGGGTTGGTGCTTGGCTTCATACCAGAGAGCGCTCAGGTTTGCTCAGGAAGACAAACTGAACATGGACTGGCGAGGGTCGGCACTCCAGACCATATGGCATTTCCTCGTTACCTGTAAGTGACATCACTCTCTCACTGCCTCTAGAACCTAACTAAATTGATTCTAAACCTACACCTAGATTAAAGATCCCATACAAAATCAAAGCATAAAACTGGTTGATTAATTGTCATTCACTTTGCCCTCAGACTAACAAATCAGTGGTTTCCAAACTTTAACAAACAAACAAAATGTACTGGCACTGCTTGGTTTAAGTTAGCTATTTTTTTATAAGAATAAAGTCAAAAATACAATCAATCCAACATATGATGTTTCGAGTTTAAGTGTACTTTACTTTGTAAATATAAAACAGTCAATCAGCATTCTAGGAAATTTAATTACTGTCATTTTGGACATATTTTTACTTTCATATAACTAATTTTAGGCAAAGAAAAATAGCAAAAACATATTGTCTAAGCGCAAATAGTTATATACATACCAAGTCACAGCTTAGACATTGATTTGTTTATTCCGAGAGAAGCATAATAGTATCTAACTTGTCTGGCCAGGGTGGCGAGTGTAGGCCAAATTCTCCAGAAATGTCTGGAAGGCCCATCTCCAACAGTGGAGGTCTAGACTCTGTGTGCTAGGGGATGTGATGATGATGATCTAATTTTGTAACATTAAATATGTATAATTGTTTTTGTACATTTGTACATTGTACATGTTAAGCGTACATTAGCAATCTTTTCTCTTTAGTTTATATTTTTGACGCATTCGGTGAAGCTAGGATGGGCGGCATTCGCGAAACTTCGACACAACCTCTCATCGTCCATACCAGTGTTAAAAGACAAAACTCTTCAACCAGTGCGTCCTCCCCATAATGAGGTTCGGTGCAGAGACGAGGAAAACGACAGTGGGTCCGATTTACAAATTCAAGGTCACTCAGCGAGCTATGGAGAGAGCTATGCTTGGTATTTCTTTGATGGATAGAATTCGAAACGTCGTTCATATTCGTTAAAGAACCAAAGTTACTAAAACTAGCAAGCTGAAGGCCTATATCCGGCAGTGGAGAGACACAGGCTGATGATATTTGTAAGTATTGGGTTCATGGTAATCTATACGAATACGGATTCGTCTCAACTGCGCCACCAAATTAAACCAGCTTGTAATCGGCGGACTGGCTTCCCTTGAGACCCTTGAGAGATATATTTTTGTTATGTTTTATAATTTATTGTATGTACCTATTAGGGTAACTGTAGTTACCCTAATAAAATAAAATAAAAATCATGACAAGTGGCAAGCTCGTCGATGTCTCTTTCTACCAAACTAGGAATCGAACCCGGTCGGTGATTTGACTATATTTCTCACCAGTACACTGAGACATGAACAATGTTTGTAATTATATTGTTTATTTCCTTTTCAGTATCACGCATATCGGCTATATCCACGATCGCCTATCTCTTTCCTTACTGGACCATCCTAGCTTGTGGTGTCCACATTATTATCATGTCCTCTTGGGTGCAAATATTCGACAGGTCCCCATTCTGCAACCACAACAGGGTGGCAGAACTCTCCTTTTCCCTCGCTTTAGGCACCGTATACCTTTTCACCTATATTTTACCTGTCGAAGGAAAAACTAGATATAGATATACAATTTTTTACACAGTTTGTTTTGTTGAAAACTTAATTTGTGCTTTCTTGTGGTATCAATTCGGTGGTGATATCAAGACTACAGTGTTTTATTTACCAGTTTTAGTACTTAGTATTGTACCTTTTATTGTAGGCATTCTTGTAATGATTATTTATTATTTGTTCCTTCACCCTAAAGTTAGGAAAGGTGTGAGGGACTTCGAGATTAGCTTTAAAGAAAACGAAGAGGCTGAGATGATTAGTTAATATTGTTATTTGAGACTGATTGAATATTATTTTTCTGTTTATTTATTTATTATTTAAAAACTAATTGCACTATGTACAATGGTGGACTTAATGTTACTAGACATTCTCTGTCAGCCAAACCTTTAGGTCATTTAGACAGTAAGTCAATATTTAAATATATACATACCAATATTTGAATACACATACATAAATAATTAATAATATATATAGCATATACACATAATAAATATACAAATAGACCACTTGTGTACAATGAGGGACGTTATATAGAAACAATGAAGTTGTTGCTGCAAATGCAAAATGGAAAAGAAATAAATAAATAGAAAAGTAGAGACAGGTGGACAACAAGTACTTATATACTCTGTACTTATATAATGGTAAGTCGTTCCAGAGATTTGCAGAAACAAGAAACAAAAGGGGCACAAACTATTGGGAGACAAAAGAGGGGTGTGCTGAGGTTTATTATGCGCAAACATTATGTTAGATAAAATTGATGATAAATAAAAGGGGCACAAACTATTGGGAGACAAAAGAAGGGTGTGCTGAGGTTTATTATGCGCAAACATTATGTTAGATAAAATTGATGATAAATAAAAGGGGCACAAACTATTGGGAGACAAAAGAGGGGTGTGCTGAGGTTTATTATGCGCAAACATTATGTTAGATAAAATTGATGATAAATAAAAGGGGCACAAACTATTGGGAGACAAAAGAAGGGTGTGCTGAGGTTTATTATGCGCAAACATTATGTTAGATAAAATTGATGATAAATAAAAGGGGCACAAACTATTGGGAGACAAAAGAGGGGTGTGCTGAGGTTTATTATGCGCAAACATTATGTTAGATAAAATTGATGATAAATAAAAGGGGCACAAACTATTGGGAGACAAAAGAGGGGTGTGCTGAGGTTTATTATGCGCAAACATTATGTTAGATAAAATTGATGATAAATAAAAGAATTCACGATATAATAATTTGTATATGCGATGAAAATAAACAGAATAGTCGGTGCAGATTTAAGGCTGATACTCAAGTAAACAAGTGCACTTAAGTGAGTGATGAATTACTAATTAAGTAATCATTTGTGCCAATTTTTTTTATTGTAATAGCTATATCTTTTTACAAGATATAACTTTAAAACCTGCGGGTGATTAAATAATCTATATATTTAATTTTAATAGTAACTCTGTTCAATTATTTCAAAAATTAGTGTACTATGCATTTAATTATCTTTAGCTTTATTTGAATCTCCTATACTATTATTGTTAATCTTAAATCTTTTTTATACCATGTGTCTATGTATGGTCTTACGTCAGACTAACTTGTACATAAGTACTATAAAAGGCCGGTTCGGCTGCTCACACAGCCGAATTCAGAAAGCACAACAAAATTATAACTTTGTGGCATTTGGTGTTGAAACAATGGGGGTATATTCTCTTGATACCCACTAATTCATAAAAGAGCTGGGTAAACGATTTTTTCAAGAGTGATGATGAGAGCGATCCCAAATGCCATAACTACCTAAAACAGAATATGTCGATTATAATTCAACGAGGAAATGCGGCGAGCGTTGTAGGTACCCTCCCTGGTGGTAAGCCCTTAGTTTATTTTGTAGAATAGTTTTAATTTCATAGGTATTTTTAGTTTTATTTAATATTAGTTTTTTAATAAATTTTATTTTAATATTTTTGTATCTAAGTACTTCGTAATATATTAGTACTATACATATATATACTAATTTGTATGTAAAAGCCAAAAAAATACATTTCCAACATACGGTTTGTTAGGAAAAGTTGTTTGTATTTATCAATAGAATAACATTAGTAAAGTAAAGTAAAGTATCATCACGACCGTTTCCCTTTCGGGGTGGTCAGAAACCACGGTTATAAATATAAGGGGATTCACATTTAGCCAACTTTACTATAGGCCAATCATGACAAGTGGCAAGCTCGTCGATGTCTCCAGCGTACCAAAGGAGAGAAATATCACAAATAAATGTCCCGACCAGGCATCGAACCCGGTACCTCCGAGTCTAAATCTACTGACTTAACCGCTAGACCACGGAAGCAGTTAACATATTAGTATAACATAAGACCATACAAAGTCACCCCGTGTATTACTATAGTTTGATTTTCTAAGAATGTAACGTAAAAATATTTAATAAAATTTGACCCGGACTATCCAAAAAAACAACAAGCATCCAAAATCTAATAATATCCAAACCTAATCCAGGAGAAAGTACTTTAGCTGAGCGATGACTCTTGTTTCGTGTTTGGCCAAAATTCAGTCACAATAATGCCGGATTTTAGAAAATTGGTGTTTTTTCATAGTAAAAATTGCCGGACGAACTTTTCTCCCAAAAAATAGCTCCCAAACACACTAATTGACATACGAGTATAGCGCTCAAACTTCACACGAACATCTACAAAGGTTGTTCCAATCTAGGAAAAAACAACTGATTCCAATGGGGTTCCAGGCAAAGCTGTTTGTAGATGTCGCTAGCGGCAATGGTACCTTATTTTACACCTGTATCGCTAATTTTTTAAAATGCTTTCGTAGTTTTATATGTTTATAACAGAAAAAAATATTTTATATTTTACCTACCATTTAAAGTGAATTAAGAAAACACCGTCTTAAAAAAGAAAAAAAGGTTTTATTAATAGAACGGCAATTTTAAGATCACCATATCTTTCATTTCGCTTAGAAATCTCGATTTGTACACTTAAAAGCTGCTCACTTTGGCATAATATCCAGAAAATAATAAATTTCGTAATAAAAATACAAGTTTTCTATGTAACTGACAGTTATATTAGGTACCATCTATCGTGATAAAAAGTTAGTGATACACCCCATTACGCGCGTTGTTTTAATGTACCAGTCCGGGTCAAATTTGATATTTTATTATTTAAGTTAATTTCTAATTTGTTATAAAGATAATACGTGTTTTAAAACCAAATTCATAAGTAACTGGCATAATAATCAATTAACTAAAATATCTATTGCCAATAATAATATATAATTGTGTTCTACTTGTGTGAACCTCCAAAGGTAAATTGTTACCATTCTGCCAATAATAATGTTAAGTGCTGTATGGTTTACCTAATAATATAAAATAAATAGATAGCGGCAGGTAACTCCTATGGCAGTGTTCGACTGGAACAATTGTTACTTCAAAACGCTTACCTAACTGTTTAAAGTTATGTGCCGTCACGTGCCATACTTAACTTAAGCCGCGTTCGTGTTATAGCATTTCCAACATTTCGTAGGAACGTCATAAACCAGTGTGAAATGTCGTTTTTGTTAAGATATACAACTTTTTTTAACAATGCTAACATTTCTTAAAAAAAACGAGCGGTGAGGCTACTTTTTGACAAGTAACAAATAATAACAAATCAATTGACAATGTATTATGGTCTTTGAATTTATTACATAAAATGGTTTAAAATACATTTTAAACAAATATAATATAAACTATTAAGTATACAACAATGTAAACAAACCAATTTATATGTAAATGACATCTGTCAAAAAGTAACATCAATAACCCTCCTTTTAACACGGTACTGGCATACATTAGCATCAAATGTTAGAATTTTCATTAACCGAACGACTTGTGCTAAAAAAAGTGGTATTTTCATGCTAACATTTGTTAAAACGAACGCGGCCCTAATGTTTACTTTAGGGTACTTGCTAGGACAACACGTAATAGGGATTTGTTTTCTGTGCCTCGCTCTAAAACAAGGTATGCTCAAAATGTTTTGTACATGTACCTACATGTACACTTTATACCTAATAGCAAGTTAGATATCGATTTGTTCATATGCAGTCTTTAAGAAACGACTTCGCAACATGTTGAAGCGATTTCGTCGAGGGACACTTATTGTGTTTTAAATCTGTCATTATATATCGCTTTCGTATCTTCTCTTTATCAATATTTTTCTTGATTTATATATATTATTTTTCTAATGGTTTGGTGGAGACGATGTGTTAGCAAAATTGTTAATTATTGGAACTCGAGGTCTGATTTTGGTTTAATTTGTTTCATGTATATTTTCTTTATGTGACTGTTTGTTTACAAAATAAAATAAAAATAATTAAGCTGAGTTGCACCGAAATGCAATCTCTGTAGTTGTAACAATAATAGTTTAAAATGGGGTCGCATGTATGCGTTTTATTTTGAAGGTCGGTATTTTTAACTTTAAACGTTATAATTATAAAGACTTAATTTTGGTGCAACCCAGCCTTAATAGTATGTAAGATAAATGCCATTCGCACAAATGTGCTCTCTCAAATACTAATCTCAATTATTTTTGTATTAAATTTTGGGAATAAATATATTTTTAATAATTCTGTGTTTTACTTTTCTTCTTAATATCTTACTATGGTCGACCTGGAAGCAAATAAAAGAAAGCTTGCTTTTTTTACCGAATTTTGTATAAAAACCATAAATATATGTAGGTATATATGAGTATAATCTTTGGTTCACCCTCTTTTTGCCGTTCACAATTATCCGAGGTACCTAAGCAATTTTAAAAAAATGGCTATCGTAATATATTTTTTTATAGCTTCCAACTTTATGTAGTCTAATAGCAGATGGTAACGAAATATGGTGTCAATTAATACCATATCTGGGGTGTATCACTAACATTTTATCACGGTAGATGGCGCATGATAGATGGTACCTAATATAACTGTCAGTTGCATAGAAAACTTGTATTTTTATTACGAAATTTATTATTTTCTGTATATTATGCCGAAGCGAGTAGCTTTTATGTGTACAAATCGAGATTTCTAAGCAAAATTAAAGATATGGTGATCTCAAAATTGCCGTTCTATTAATAAAACCTTTTTTCTTTTTAAAGACGGTGTGCGCTTTCTTAATTCGTTTTTTAAGGTAGGTAACGTTAATTTAAAATACATTATTGTTATAAAAATTAAAACTACAAAACCATTAAAAAAATATGCGATATAGGTGCAAAAAAAGCAAAAAGCTTTGCCTGATACACCCCATTACATACGACAAAATTATAATGAAAATACAACAATGTATATATTACTTTGTGATACAATATATGTTACTCGTGCATTTGCGGGGGGCTGAGTGACAATAAATAATAATAGATTATTGACACAAAAGAAAATATATTGAACAAAAAAAAGTACAGTGTTGTACATGCTTAATTTAGTAGAAGACTTCTGTCCCCTATACTAAGGTTGTCCTGGTCTTATAGAGGACAGTTAGTTGACAGACAAGGAACGTGATGATTGACGCGTCTATTAAAAGTATGCACGAGGAAGTATCAAATCCTCACTGTTACCAATAATCCGCCATATTTAATTATCCCACTTATAGTGCCACCGATTTAGCGGACGGCAGCTAGCTATTTGGTCTGTGGCAGCGTCGCTGTCGTCGCATTAAGGCCGAGTTGTACGAAAACGAAGTTCTAACAATTAAAGTTAAAAAACGCCGTCGATTTGCCAGCTGGCGGTTGACCGTTAAAATTAAACACATTAGACGCCATTTTAAACTTTAATGTTAACAATTGGAGATAAAATTTTGGTGCAAACCAGGCTAAGTATTGTTATTTAAGCTAGAATAACAGCATTATAGTCCAAGAGCGACCTTAACCGACCGGTTATCGGAATGAAATGTACTTTTTATATAATAAAATAACCTAAGAAAAGAAACGGCGATAAGTGAAAATTCAAAATTTATTTTTCAGCCCAAACGGTTTTATGGTTTTACCTGATCAATCATGTCTCAATAGGTATGTTTTCACTTCAGTGAACGACCATATTCCCTTTCTGGCAGTCAGATCAATTAGATACGAATTCATGTAGCTACCTTTACTGGGGCCATTTGATGTCTCACAACCAGATTTGAGAAAAATCACAAAATATTACATTAAGCCAATAAAATAAAACGAAAATAAGATTTTATATCTATATTTCACCAAATGAACGGCGCGCGTTCTCTTAATATTTTGAGTCCATATTTGCTCCACTCTGTCTGATTTATCCACAATTCCATTGCACTATCGAGGCATGACATTATCGCTGCTCCCTTCCACGAAGTGCACGCTGGATCTATATCTTTGGGGCTTGTCACAATCTCCAGCTGCTCAGTCTTATAAGCATACGGTATTTGTAATGACAATCTATTTTGTAGCCATAAAGCCAACCCTTGGACTTTAACTCCTCCGCCCACTATCAAAATATTGCTATACATTTTTCGTTTCAATTCCTCGCTCTGACATCCCTCTATGCTTTGCAATATTGCTGCATCAAGCTCCAAGACCTGGCCCGGGCCCAGCACCAAGTCAGCTGGCCCGGCTTCCAAGTTGTCTACCACCACATCCTCGTCTGGGTTGGTGGCAGGCTCCTTGTCAATGATTGGCTCTATTTGACTCTCATTTGCAATCGGGTCGATGGTTTCACGTTTTCTACCTGGAAAATAAATAAATATTATTGTTAATGCTGTAAGCCAATCATTATAAAGATTAAAATAGTACATTTTCTAATGTATACATCAAGGTGACTTTACCAAAAAAATCTGGTGATATGATACTAAAAATCCATGCCAAAGTGATAGTGATTTTAAAAGTGACAGAAGACTTAATGGACGAGTACTGGTTTGACATAATATTTCTTAAAAGAGCTCTAGGATTGAAACCATAATATTCAAATAATTTACCGGTTTCTCTTAAAAATTCAGCATCAAATGGGTCTTCAGGATCGCTTGCCAATCTGTTTTGGATTTTGGTTGTCTTGGGCCCAGTTATGGTGAGCAGATCTGTGTAGAACATAGCCAGAGGTGATATTATACATTCATCACCAACTTGCAGGGTGTATTTGTTGACCACATCTCCAGGGTGATCCACCAAGAACACCTTTTCTTGGGGTCCACACACATCTAAATTTACATGACAAAAATCTTGGTATAACGCTCTCATTAGCATGACATCTCTTGGAATATTTTCATTCCAGAGTTTATAGGGAAATGCACTTTTTTGAAATAACCAAGATAAAATCTGACAAACATCCCCAGTGCCATAGTCCATTCTTAACCTTGTAGTCTTATGCGAGATGCCATCTTCAACACAAGAGATGGCCGTCTTCTGATCCCCAACATCAACCACACATGCAGACCCTATCCCGGCCCCAAAAGTAGCTCCAACACTCTCTTGAACCAAGAAACAATGACCAAAACCCAAATCTCTAAGCACAAGATTCATTAAATCCTTCAAATGACTCCGGGAATATATATCTGGTATTAACAACACACACCGATACCTTACTAGGTCTGTTATAGGTATACTGAGTTTAGTTTCAATTATATAACTCCATATTGTGAATAAATCATTGAGAACTGATGATATTGAGCCTCCAACCTCTGCATGCAGATTAAAGTCACCTCTCCGGAATGGAAAATGAAGGTTATAAGGTAGCTCTGGATCTATGTCGAGCGTCCGATCTCCTACAACAACCTCACACCTCTGTCTGGGCCATGGTTCACCATCATTTACTGTCTCCGGGTTAGATCGGCGATTGAAAGCGGCTATTTGTTGCGGTGGTGTGGCATACCTCCTTGCGCCATTAGATTGTGTGCATGTCTGGAGCGTGTGTGATATCTGAAGACGACATTCTTCAAGTTCATCAATCAATTCTTTAGTTTTAGGAACACTTGGCGGCACATACGGATCGCGATATATTTTTCCTCCATGACGTCGTTTTCGCGCGACGCAGTGCAGTTGTTTCACTGGAATCAGATCAGTAGCCTTTCCTATCCTTACAAAAAGCGATCCAGGATGAATTACTATGACCCTATGGGCTGGAAACTGCAAGAGCTCCGGAGGAACCGGCTCATTTATCGGCATATTCATCAGAAATACTCCTCGTACACCACTATATAATTTCTTATAATAAAATGAGGGATGAGACTGTTTCAATGAGTGATATCACATGTATTATAATTATTTATTAATAATATAAAACAAAATAAAAACATAACCAAATATGCTATTTGTACACGACCTTCCAATTCATGCTATTTCCGTAGTTTAAATATAGATGAAATTCAGCAGGTAGCCTTTATGAGTATATCGCGCATAAATTGTAAATATCTGAAATCAAAATAAGAAATTTAAGAAATAATTATTTAAAAGTACCTACTTACTACCACAGACTATATAGCTAATCTTACTACTTAACAAAACTGATACTGATATAAATAACTGTTGAAAATAAAATAAAAATTAACTTATTTTATTTATTTAACGGAACGCAGGGTTAGCATACTCCTTTTTACGCAAAATTGAGGGTATTTATTTCATTATAATGACCGTTTTAGTATTTTAATGACAAGTCATCCATGAATGGTTATATTTATAACTTATGAATAATTAATATCTTAAATTTTACTGTCGATATTGATTTTGAATTACCGGAATTATTGAATTATAGGAACGTATAAGGAAAAAAAAATTTGTCAAATTTTGCAATCGTTTCGTCTGTTTTCTTTCTTGTTGTTTTGCGATAAAATATCTTTAATAATAAAGAGCGTATTACTAATCTAAATAAGTATTTATATAGTTAAGATGGTGTCTCGCAGTTTAACAGAAGTGTTTGTGTTGATGCGCAACAATGCAATGCATAGCAGACAAATATTTACAGATCAGGTACACCCTAATATTGATTATATTTATGTTTGGAGTCATAGTTCATCTTATTAAAGTTGTTTTTTATTAGCAAGACTATTTAACAGTATTTAGAAGTTGCCTGACTAATTATATTAACTAAAGCTTATTCAAATGACTTATTTGTATAAGTCTTATTCATTTTATAGGTATAGATTTTCACTACACTACAGAAGTGCACCAGCCTATATCTATAAACAAGATAATGGAAACTTGCTAGGTCCATTATGTGAGATGACAAAAAATATATATACTTTGGATTGCAACCAATGTATGCTAAGTTGAGGTCCCCTTTTTTATTCCAAAATGGTACACTCCCCATCCACTATTCTGCTTCTGTCAGCCTCAAACAATTACTATATGATATATTATTCGGTAGCGTGGTGGTGATGAGTCTTCCGAACATGTCCGTCTGATGCACCGTGGCTCAGACCCTGACCTGGAGAGTGGTACCTTGCGCACTCCTCCCCCCTGGTCAGACTGTCTAGAAGAAGCACAGTATATTATTACTAGGTAAATATTAAATAATCTTCCAACCCAAATATAAAAGTACAGGTTATAAGTTCTGCAGTTTAGGGTTAAGACAACAAGAGCCTAGACAAGAAGTTTACAAAAGAGCAGAGAAATCTGTAAAGAGCAAGGCGGGAAATTTTTGAATAGAGTGGAAAAGTTGCCAGTCTCCTTGAAACTATCTCTGATGGGGTGTCTCTGGAGGGCATTTTTATTTATAGATAGTTTATTTTTTTATTAGGTTTACTTTATATTTAATTTTATTTCTATTATTAAAGTAGTTACCCATTTGGTACATTACTTTGATAATAAATAAACAGGGTAGAAAACAGTAATTTGTCTGAAATTCCTTCAAAGTATTTTTTTCTAAATGGGAACCTTCTATTAGAGAATCTGGTTATAATATAATTGAGGGTTAAAGCTGGTAAAGGGTGTGTAAAGCAGCCATTTAACCAAGCTTTTAGTCACAAGCCCTCACACACAAATGGCCCGGGACCTGAAATGAATCCATTCCATTTAGCATTCTAAGCCTATAAATTTAATACATATTTGTGTTACTTTATACAATGGTTGCATCACATTCATCACTCCCATATATTTGTGTTACTTTATACAATGGTTGCATCACATTCATCACTCCCATATATTTGTGTTACTTTATACAATGGTTGCATCACATTCATCACTCCCATATATTTGTGTTACTTTATACAATGGTTGCATCACATTCATCACTCCCATATATTTGTGTTACTTTATACAATGGTTGCATCACATTCATCACTCCCATATATTTGTGTTACTTTATACAATGGTTGCATCACATTCATCACTCCCATATATTTGTGTTACTTTATACAATGGTTGCATCACATTCATCACTCCCATATATTTGTGTTACTTTATACAATGGTTGCATCACATTCATCACTCCCATATATTTGTGTTACTTTATACAATGGTTGCATCACATTCATCACTCCCATATATTTGTGTTACTTTATACAATGGTTGCATCACATTCATCACTCCCATATATTTGTGTTACTTTATACAATGGTTGCATCACATTCATCACTCCCATATATTTGTGTTACTTTATACAATGGTTGCATCACATTCATCACTCCCATATATTTGTGTTACTTTATACAATGGTTGCATCACATTCATCACTCCCATATATTTGCACACATTTGTGACCACTTTTGCAGCACATTTTAAAAGACTAAATTGATTCTATTTTTTTGGTGCAAGTCATTATATAAATTAAAAAAACAGACATTATATAAATACATGCAACAGAGCCAACATAAAACTTGTCTGTCAGTATCTTATTTTCTGATAACCTACATTTCGTCGCTTAGCAAACAATACTGCTCAAGTCAATTCAATTTATTTAACATAGAAGTGAAACTTAGATATTTAAATTTAATTTAGCGATATTCATTCACTAATTAGTGACAAAAGCTGTATCTAATATTAATGTATTGTTATTATATAAGAAGAAATCATCTATTACTAATTAGAACATAAAATAAAATATAAAAACAGTTTTTTCACACCCCTGTAAAATGAGTCAAATTTACTTGCTTGGTATTGTTTGCTAAACAACAATTTGTCGAAAATGGAACCATCTAACAATAATTAGTGACTTTATCCTTTTGCTGATGGTCTTCTCATTAGATTAAAGCTTACTCATTACATTAAAAGTAGTAATTTGGAAATATCTTATGTGTTGTTAGGTTTGCCATGCCCTCTCGCTTGCACACTCAAATATTTTCCAACATTTTTCAAGCCTGACTGTACTGAAAGGTAGTCAAGAAAATGGTGGAGTTTGCAAATGTTAATAACCCTCTTTAGACACCTGACTTCTTGAGGGATTGTGAGAGATCTACAGCTGGTAGATGGTTGTTTTCCAGTCTAGCCTTGTATCTGGTGTTGCAGGAACCATTTAAAATAAGCTAAAATACATAGAGTACTTATATCTTTAGTTTACGATGTACTTTTTTCCAGACTTCGCACCAAGATATCAGAGCTGAAAAGTCGTCATGAGAAGCAGATCTTGCGGCCCTCCCTGGATGACAGTGCGGAGGAGGAGCACATTTCCCGACTAACTAATGACATTGGCAGACAGTTTAACCACGCACACAAGAATGTCACACAAATCAAGGCACAAATAAGACATGGTAAGAGTTCTATCAAAGATCCATAAGTTAAGAGATCCAGCCTCCTCCCTGGAGAACAATTGAACCATGCACACAAGAATGTCAGACAAATCAAGACAGAAAACAAAATCTAATCATTTATTTTCTTTTTTAACTGATTTAAGTCCGTTGATTTCGACGTGGTACTGGGTATGATTCCTGATCGGGTCACAATAATTTATTTGTGATATTTCTCAAGTTTGGTACACTAGAGACATCAATGAGCTTGCCACTTGTCATAATGGGCCTATAGTAAAGTAACCTAAACTTCTTCAAATTCCTGGTCTTTGACCGCCCTGCAAGATACAGTTGTAATGATAATGTTTCTTATTGACACTAAAATGTTAGGCGTCATGCACAATCATTTGTTTTATATTATAAATTTGTTTCAGGATCAAAATCAGAGACAAAACTCGCGACAAACGTAGTAATAGCTCTAGTCACAATCCTACAAGACTTAAGTCTGACATTTAGGAATGCACAGTCTAATTATTTGAAGTCGCTGACCTCGAGGGAGGAGAGGTCTAACGCCTTCCTCGACTTGCCAAACTTCGAGGAGCTTAGTTTAGACAATGAATTGTCAAATTTAGACCAGACTGACTTATTATTTAGCTTGCCGAGTACTTCTGCGTTAGTTCATAGCGAAGCTGGGCCATATCAAACGCAGCAACAAATGCTTTTATTGCAGGAGGATAACACTAAGATGGTTGCCGAAAGGGAACAAGAAGTTAATAAAATAGTCAGGTCTATAGTTGATTTAAATGAGGTTTTTAAAGACCTAGGTCATATGGTCCACGAGCAGGGGACCGTTTTAGATAGGATAGACTATAATATTGAGCAGACCCAGCATCAGGTTCACGAAGGGTTTAAACAGCTTCAGAAAGCCGAGCGATACCAGCGGAGCAATAGGAAAATGCATTGTGTATTAGTTTTGAGTGTCACTGTAGTACTGTTGATAATGTTATTAATTATTATTAAGAGTTAGTGCCTTATTTATCACAAAGAGCTTTTAAATCATCTAATTTATTTATGGGTTCGGTTTTATAATTGTATTTTCCGAAGAACGAAAAAGACTATCACCAGTATACTTAGACGTTTCCTTAACTGCTCCACGTAATAATTCCAGCTGTCAAATGGAGGGACAACTCGGCACGTCACTACGCTCGAGGACTAGTACTGTCAAACTCGACGTAGGTCGCGACAATCCTTAAAACCTTTGTTGTTTTCGGCTTATATTTAAACTTGTATTTGTTATTTATAATTAATTAAATTAGTTATTTTAGCTAAGCCACAATTTACAGAATATTTAATCAAAACAAATTGTCAAACTCGTTCTTATTACAATTTGGCCTTCTCGGGCTCTTTTGTATTGTCACATCACATTGTTATAATTATTTAAATAAATTATATAAAATTTGTTACAATACAATTGAATTGACCTAAATATAAACATACACCAACAGTAAAAGGTGTCCAAAATATATTAATAATATACATTTGCACATCTACCACTTCGATATATATAGATAGATATATTAGAGAGATACAAAAATTATCTTACAGGATATGTCAAGTCCAAGTTTTTCGTTCATACTGTGGTTATTGTCAGTCAAAAGTGGTGTTATTTTGTTTAATAATGTGCTACGTTGTGAATAATTATGAAAAGCGATAAATTTGACTCTATACGGGTATATGGGGCAGAAGTTAATTTTTTGCGGTTTTCCCGCGCTGTGAACCTCCCGTATACCCTACGTGTTTGGGCGATATTGACGTCAATTACTCCATGAAAAGCATCAAATTCTGCAGCACTTGGAATTTGATGATCCCAACTCGGTTATGAACTCTGTTATGAACATATATTATGTAAATAAATTACGTGTTTAGGGCTGATGTAGGTATTCTGTACAATGTCCTTTAAATATACTTAAAAAAAAAACAATCTTTTGCGTTACCATATTCTAAATACTTATTTTTATTTAAGAATGACACTTGCACTTTTGTCATCCAAAAGTCTGTCTCTTTCATATTACGAAAATTGTTAATAATTTTGGAACGAAATTTGATTTGAATGAGCTTAACAAGTTGATTCCTTTAAAGAATATAGTTATAAATAGTTAACTAATTTAATTATTAATAAATACAAGTTTAAACAATATAAATATTAATTATTGGAAGTCGCGATGCACCTTCAGATTGACAATTCTATTTCTCGCATGTCGAGGCGTCCCTCCGTTTGACAGCTGGAAGGAATACTTGAGTGGAGGAGCCGTGGAGAATAAACGTCTAAGTTACCCTCACTTTTATAAAGCAGGAATAAGATATCAGACATTAAAGTTTTTTATTATGATGCAGGTGATTGGCTCAACTAACTTAAGTGCCGAGCCCGCTTCCAATCAGCTGACGTATAAAAAAAAGATAAACGTTAAATACCTTATTGTACTTACCTTTATTTAAACTGTCATCGTAGTCTAGCGGTTAGGTCCGTGGATTTAGACGCGGAGGTACCGTGTTTGATTCCTGGTCGGTACACAATAATTTATTTGTGATATTTCTTGAGTTTGGTACAATTAAATCAATTGCCATTTGTCATGATGGGCTATGTAAAATTGGCTGAATGTGAATCCGTTTCTTTGAAAGCTTGGTTTCTGACCACCCCAAAAAGGATACGGTCGTGATGATAGTTAAGTTTTTTACATTACTTACCTTTAAATAAACTTAATTTTCGTTTCTAAAACCGAAACATAAAATATAAATAATCTCCAGACTGAATTGATTACTATTAAAATATATAATTCATTAAATCTAATTAATATTTACGTAATGGAAGTAAGGTACAAAGATTTTAATATTAAATAATATTATAATATTGCTTCATGATTTGTTGATGCGGCGAAGTGCCAAGAACAAGTTTGTGTGCTTCTTGCTGTGTTTGACTTGTCGTTTTTTTTACTTTATGTTGCTTTGTAAGTCGTTCGACTTTGCGTTGCTCTATGGTTATCATTCGCAACCAAAATTCAGTAAAAATGCGAACTTTGCTTTGCTTTCAAATCAAATACAGCATAAGAGGACTTAACGCTTTTGTATCCTTCTGCACAATCTAATATTTTCAGTGCTCAGTGTACCTTTCAGAAATGTTAACAACTTGCCAGGAAATAAAAGTCACAGTTCAATTGCACTATAAATTTAAATCTAATTACTATATTTTACTGTTATTTCTGTTTTAATTGTATTGTCTAAATGATATAAAATCTCTTTGGCTTGTGTTCCACTATTGCTACTTTGTTTAATATAATAAGCTGTGATTTTTTAAAAATAAATAAAGTTCTCTAAAATCAGGTAGGTATATGAAAGTGAAAATATGTCCAAAATGTTCGTAATTTTATTTCCTAGCAAGTTGATAGGCTACATTTCTCAAAAGTACACTTATGCAATGTTCGACTTGAAAGCAAATCTTTTCTTTACCCAATTTTGTATGAAAACCATACAGCAAGTCGAACGACTTTCAAAGCGAAATAAAGTAAAAAAAAGCGACAAGACAAACACAGGATCAGACTTAAAGTATCTACGAAAATATTGAACTGTGCAAGTTAACCATTTTTTATGTGTAATACAAACGTAATTTTAAGATCAATGAGACGTGCCTAGACTTTGCTCTTAACTATTTCCATCACCGCTAGAAGCTACAGTTAGTTTAATAAAAAAAAGATATTAATTTTCGACGCCCATTTGATTAAAATTTATTTTTGCTTACTGCTCAGTCCAAGCACACGTTATCGATCTGTCTTACTTATATTTTCAATTCTGTGTCACAAAACTATATATTTAAAAATGTATAATAATGATATGCCAAAACTACGACCAAAATAGTAAACAAAATGTATTACGCACATAAAAAATCAAAGGGGTGGAACTCCCCCAGCCGCGGTCACAGGTTTTGTAATTAAAGAAAATTTAAGTCAATATTTTGTACGGAAAAATAGAAGCCCCAAGTGACATGAAATATATTTTCTCAGCTGCATCAATTCGAAGTTAAATAGCTAATAAAGGTTGCTTTTTTTACCGAATTTTGTATGAAAACCATAGACAAAGGCCAAATTGAACGATTTTCAAAACGAAATAAAGTGAAAAAAAGCGCTTCAACATAGGGGCTAGGGGCAAAGACAAAATAAATACGTTCCCATACACGAAGAACAAAGAAATAATTTTAAAAGAAAAATAATCAATCGACACCAACCAAGTAAAAAAGGGAGTCCTTAGCGCCATTTTGCGCATGTGTAAGTTTTTGTTTTGTAAATTAATTTACTGTGGATATTGTTAGTCAAAAGTGGCGTTGTTTTGTTTAATAATGTGCTACAATATGATTAGTTATGGAAAACGATAAATTGTCATTTGAATATGGGGAACAAATTGCAGTTTATTTTTTGCGGTTTTCCCGCGCTGTGGACTCCCATATTTTACCCGACGTGTTTGAGCTATAATGCCGCGAGTGACTCCAAGAAAAGCATTAAATTCTGTAGCATCTTAAATTTGATGATAACCTCATTAACTAATAAAAAAGAAAGAAATATTACGTCAGTCTTGGCTATATGGGCTAGACCCTTTGCCTTCTCTATCACCTCATTCATCATCCATCGGGAGAAGAGAACACAACCAAGTAAAAAAAAAAAATTACAAACCAAAAATAGCTTTATTTCCGGTTTAGGGTTAATTGATTAATAGTTCTTTCCCTATGGCTTCACATTAGTAGAATTTTATCTTTTAACAATGAAATTGTATCGTGTTACCCGTGGTGTGACCGGAGAACTCCAGAACTAAGGGGCTGTGGGGCGGCGAGTTCGATACCTAAAGTTAAAATGAACTTATTATGATAAACATAGCATTTAATTTATTCCATATGTCTAAAAAACATTCCATTTTCCAAATTATTGAAGAATTACACTTTACTCTAAATCAAATCAGACTTTGTCCAGAAATATCCAGCAGTAAAGGTCTAGATCCTCGGCAACCCGTCTGGCCGTGAGTGTAGAATTTTCTGACCTATCTCCAACAGTTCTAGGACTTTGTGTTCTAGCGGCTGTGATGATGAAAGGTATAGGCTTTTTAAGGGCTGTTATAAAAATAAGAGGCTTATTTATTTATAGGTTATAATATTTATTATTCCAGCCCCTAGAACACAGGCCAAGGGCTGTATTACTAGTCTGATCTAACCCTCGCCAAACCGTCTGGTCAGCGTGGATTGAGAAGGTCAACTTCTTCAGAAATTTATTTTTAATGTGCACTATCTAGTCTTATAGTCATTTATAAGCCAAGTATAGTTTATTTGTGATAGTTATTTGTCCTATATTAAAATTATTTATGTTGTCAGAACTCTGTAAGGCACGAGGCAAGTTTTCAAGCGACCAGCCAGCGAGTTTGCTAGCTTATTGTAAATAAACCTATGCTCCTTTTTTACAATGTGCTAGTTAAAAATACGATTGTAAAAAAGCTGTAAAAAAATTAAAAGCCGCGACTTTAATTTGGTCAATTTACTAGCCGTGTGTCATCATTGCTGTGAACTAGTTGCGACTATTTTTGCGTTTTGGCAGCAAAACAACTCGTGATTCCAACTCGCTTGCTAGTTCGCTACTGAGCGAGTGGAATGTTTTGTGTCTCATCGACACTCGCTCACTCGTTCGCTTAAGGATGATGACTTAAAAAGTTATCTCATAGGATGAATAATTTAAATATTGAGTTTAACTCTATTAAATTGCGTTCCAAAATGACAAAATTTCTTCCTGACAGAAAAATCTTCAGAGACTAGACAGGCTGCCAAAAGTGCTAAAACTAGATTTTTTGCATTATTCAAATATGTATTCTGGAACGCAATCTAGAACGAGGTTGCTTATCCACCAGAGTGCGAGGTCTGACAAAATTGAGCGATAAATTGGGCTGCAGCCAGATTCTGTTTCTTTTGTTATATAAGGGAATCCTTTAAGAGGGTTTCACGCTTTTGCATTCCTCTCGCTCGCACAATCCAACATTTTCAATTCTGAGTGTACTTTTTGAGAAATATAGTCGCATCAACTTTCTAGGAAAAAAATAAGGACATTTTGGACATCTTTTCACTTCTATATATCTAATATGATTAATAAGTATTCTCCAAAATGACAGCAATTATATTTCCTAGTAAGTTGATAGACTACATTTCTCAAAAGTACACTCAGAATTGAAAATGTTGGACCGTACGAGCGAGAGAGATGCAAAAGCGTATACCCTCCTAACGGACAATCTTAACCGCTATTAGAGTTAATATTGTGACGTAAGCACGGCTAAACTCGCCCATTTCCAACAGTAAATAAAGAAATCCTTTGAAACAGAAAAAATATATTGAAAGAAATAGATCCGCTGGTGGGTAAGCTCTAGGACTTGTGAATGTGAGTACAGTCACTGACAGAAGCCTGAGACGCCGGGCCGATCAGTCGCTGACTGTAGGTTGTGCCAACCACGTTATTTATTATGTAAAGTTATTGAACTTACGTTATTTAAAATCAAAATATTTATCAAATCAAAACTCAAATGTTTTAATTTTACCCCAAACTTCTAAGAGTTTTGTAAGCCTTGCATCTTTCTCGCTCGCACATCATTTACCTATAAATGTAGTCGATCAGCTTTCTAGTAAATAAAATTACCGTAATTTAATATCTTACGTTTCTGAAAATACTTTAAAATATTGGAAATGTACGAGCGAGAATAGTGCAAGCTTTATAACTTTTTTAAGTTGGTACCATCTTCCTATCAAACATATCCCAGTGTTTGAAGACGCGAGTTTTCAACCAGTGCTGTCGTACGGAGCAGAAACGTGGACACTAACAGTGGGTCTAGTCTACAAATTTAAGGTCGCTCAGCGGGCTATGGAGAGAGCTATGCTTGGTATTTCTCTGATGGATAAAGTCAGAAACGAGGAAATCCGTCGGAGAATCAAAGTTACCGATACCTTAATTAAGTAAGCTGAAGTGGCAATGGGCTGCACATGTCTGTAGCAGAACCGATGAACGATGGAGTAGACGGGTTCTAGAGTGGAGATCACGTACAGGACGCAGAGTGGGACGAACCCCCGACAGATGACCTAAGGAAGGTCCTGGTGGCGGATTGGTGAGAGATCGTGCAAAGTGGCTCCCTTTGGAGGAGGCCAACGTATATCTAGCAGCGGAGAAGCAGGCTGACGATGATGACTATGCTTTTATTTCTGTTATAAAATTTGAGGATAAATATCATTTTATACAAAATCGGCATATGACATCTGATTGTGACATGACAAGCTATTCTCAGGACGCACATGCCTCCTACTCTACGATCAATCGGAATACAGTCGTTGCAAGGATCGCATTTATTCGTTCGTTCTCGGCGATTGCAATATTTGTTTGAATTTTACGGCGAATTGTGTTGACCTGCTGTTTTAATGAAAGAAAAAGGTATATACTATATTTCTAAATATAATCTTATCACTTTAATTATGAAGTTTCTAAACTGGTTTTCAGTCATATATTCTTTTTACGCAAAAGTTGATTCAAAGGCATTTTTTGTTGTCGCGTTTTGGCCCCATTTTTCTTTTAAAGGTATTTTCACATATTATTATTCTAACATATTTGCTTTTTATACAACAATGTCCCGAAACAAGGCCACTACTAAAATGTATATAACTAGCATCCAGTGTCACCAACAGTCCACAAAATACCTACTCACTTATGGTGGACATTGGGGAAGTCATTAGACGCGCTATGCTGCCAATCGGAAAGCTATTAATAAAACAAATATAGAATTGCACTAAGAAATTATATTTCAAGAAATGAGAATTATTTAGTCACAGATCCATCAGGGACGTCGTCGTCAGCGGGCGCCGTCATCAAAACATACTAACATAATAAAAACATTGAATTGCCTATACCAGCCAGTCACCTACAATTGGTCCAAATTATTATTTTTATTTAAAGCACGGCATAACACCGCGCCCACCTGATGGTAAGCAGTACGCGAAATCCAAGAATGGGAGAACTGACACCAGTCCCTACCACTATGCCGGCCTATGTAAAGCACTTAGTATGTAACACACCCACGTTTCACTAGGTTTTGTATTTACACTACGTTGGACTATTATAATCTTTTCACTCTTTAAAAAGAAATAGAAAACAATAAAACTGCCTTCGTGGTCCAGCGGTTAAGTCCGTAGATTTAGACTCGGAGGTACCGACTTTGATTCCTAGTCGGGACACAATTTATTTGTGTTATTTCTCGAGTTTGGTTTGCTAGACATTGACAGGCTTGCCACGGGTTTCTGACCACCCCGAAAGAGATACGGTCGTTATGATACTTTACTCCTACAGCTCACACAAAACTGAACACTATTTCATAGCTGCATACTTTAGACTTGGCTTCGCTTTGTATTTTATGAGCCAACATTCACTGCAACTAGGGTTACAAAAAAAATTAGAAAAATCGTTGGAAGGTGCGAGCGAGATGCAGAGTACCAACCAACTGAAACTAAAAACTGAGGTTAAACACATCACGGTAAAAAAATGTAAAGTATCATTACGACCGTATCCCTTTCGTGGTAGTCAGAAACCATGCTTATGCTACTGCAGATTCCCATTTAGCCACCTTTACTGTAGCTCATCATGTGCAAGTTCGTCGATGTCTTTAATGTTCTAAACTCGAGAAATACACAAATAAATTATTGTGTTCTGACCAGGAATCAAACCCGGTACCTCAAGAGTCTAAATCCACAGACTAATCGCGAGACCACCTTGGTCCTTGGCTATGATTTTAGCATACACATTATTTTACATACACTTACAATTTTGCTTACGGGAGTCTTTTGCCTATAGGAGTGCTCCTGGAAGAAAGCTGAGTAGTTGTACCTAGACCCTCTGCGTTTGGGGCATTGTTACACGAAAAGTGTTTGAATCCAAAATAAACATTGCTGTTTGTTATATACTAAAATTACAGCAGTAGTACCTAGAATTAAGGGCTAGTAATTCACCACATCCTTAAGGTTGTGGAGTAAGGTAAGGTGATCCCTCTCACTCGCACAATCTAATATTTTAACTTCTGATTTACAGTAGAATTTCTATGAAAAGACAGACAACGTAATAATAATTGTCCTATATTTTACTAAAACAAATATATGATATCTTTAAAACATCCATAATTTTCTTCCTTAGTAAGTTGAGACTATATTTCTCAGAAGTACACAAAAAAGAAGTAGTTCAAAAACTATGAGAATATTTGATTGTGAATCTGTGCAAGAGGGATTTGGAAGTGTTTAAGTAGACACAAGCCACTAAAAGAGTGGTGAATCACCAGCACCTAAGGATAGAAGTTTTATCCTATTATTTTATTTAAAAAATGTTTTAGTCACAAAAGCTCTGCAAATAGGCCTCCAATATTTTTTATTGTTTTAAGAAAGTTCCTAATTAGTACAGAATAAAGAAATCTCAATGTAGTTCCACTCACCAATGGTTTCTGAAAGGATCATTAATTTATTAATTGTACTTGTATCACACATAAGCAGTATTATGCCATTTGCCATTCCACAACTTAACATGTTTTAACCTTTTTTACCTCACTCCCTCGAGGATATTACGGAAGTGCAGTTGTTTAATGCTCATAGCTTATGTCAAATGATTAAAATGAGATCGCTGCAGACTAATACTAAAGCTTAAAGTGTATGAAATTAATCATCCTTCCAAAAACCATCAGTCAGTTAAATAACCTTAACATAAAACTTAATTTTGCCTTTTAAAAATATAATTTAAAGAGAAATAATTAAAATATGAGTTAAGTGCATGATGGCGCTTAAAGGGTAATTAGTCTGTAGGTTTAGCACAAGTTCAACAAATTGTCTCAGTCATATAGCAGAAAATGTGGCCGGAGAATTCAATCAAATCTGTGGAATGTCGAAATTGTCCTAGCAGAAACTTCATGTCATTAACCTATCACAGACCTAACAATATCCAAAATATTTCAACTCTTTTTGTGAACACCATCTTCTTATGTCTTTCAAACATAAAATGATTCTTATGACTCAAACAAAAGACAACCAGAAACCAAACTATGAAACCGAACACCTAGCCCTATGAATCTTTGTGCTTATTGTAAAATTCGTCTAAATAGGTTTTGTATGCGGGCGGGTTGGCCCAGAGCTTGGAGGCGTGCTGGTTGAGGGGGCTGTGCACATTAGGCTCGGCCAGTAGGCTCTGGATGGAGAGCAGCACGGTGCGCACGTCGTACAACGCCGTCCACTTGTCCTTCAGGATGTCTAGACAGATGTACCCGCTCGTGTCCACGTTCGGGTGGAAGCAAGGCGTCACGAACTTCACCACGGGAGGCGCGTACGGATACGAATTGGGGAACTCCAGCGACAACCTGTACTTGTGGCCCGCGTACACGGTCTCCTTGGGCCCGCTGATGGTCCCGATCCATTTAAACAGGTTTTCGCTCTCGGGAAATGCGGAGATCTCTTTGTCGGCGCATCTCATCAGTTCCATCAACTCCTTTTGCAATCTGAAAGAGAACAATTCGTCCGTGACCAACCAACAATAGAAATCTCTCATCCCTCCCGTGCGTTTGGCGAAACTTACCGTTTACTGACTGCGTGATTATCCTTTACCGTTATTGTATCTTCGTTTTGTTTCGCAGGATTGGAACTCGATGCATAATGTGGATTAATGTTTTGAGCCATATTTAGACAAAAAAATCGAACACAATGCCTCCCAATTTCTGTTGAACTTGCTACTTCCCTTAAAATTTGAAAAAGCTCCAATCAAATATTGGTATTTTTTGACAACCAGTAAAAATTAATGGCGTCACGTATAAAACTTTGTGGCGACATCTAGCGGTAGAGCAGGTCAAAAATTATCCTGTCGGTAAAACAGTTTAGGAAAATTGTTTATGGAAACAATACACATCCTGAAATTATTTTAATTTACGAAATTTTGGGGTGTCCACGAAAAAGTGGCATTATTGCATATATTACGACGAAAAGGATTTTTTAATGTTTTTCATTTACATTTAGAAAGAGCAGTAGTTGATACTTATGATATTCGATGTAAAATAAAAAAAGGTAAACTTAAGATTTACACTTTACTTGAAAATAATAATAACCATCAGCGAGATGAAAAAGTAAGAGTAAACTTTCACTGCATTGATATCCACTAAAGCGTGAAATTAAAAATCTATCTGTCTCGGTAATCAGTAAAAAAGAGTAAAACATAAAAGTCTATTTAATGTTTTCCATCCAGTACTTGTGTTTAGTTTGCTTTAAATCGTAAGGCATAAAGTTTAAAAATATATATATATTATACAAAAAGGAGCACCATGTTTTTGACTGTAAGTAAACGAGTTATTTAATTCAAAATTAAACTTTATAGAGATTTTGGAATATTCCTATGATTTAGGAATATCCAAAATATTACATTATTTATCCTACTTTTAAAAATATATCTAATTTGGATGGTAATAAAAGTTTAGCATGATTTTATTTGTACAGAACGTTAGACAAATAAATTAAATAAAATTTTAATTCGTTCGGTCTATATCAATAATAATTTTGTTCGTTCATTTTTTGACATCATTGAAGATCAGACGCGTAGATTACACGACGCTACATTTGTTTTTTGATCGTAAAATATACGTTTTTGTGATTATTTTC
The DNA here is from genome assembly GCA_910589645.1 of Tinea semifulvella. Classification (NCBI taxonomy): domain Eukaryota; kingdom Metazoa; phylum Arthropoda; class Insecta; order Lepidoptera; family Tineidae; genus Tinea; species Tinea semifulvella. Next base: position 507,780 of record OU342605.1, read on the forward strand.
TCAATGTAAAGTGTTTATACTGTTACAATACACAATCTGCATTACGATGTCACCAACAATTTACTTTGAAAACCACCATGTTGCTGACATTAATGACACTCAAAACGTGTCGATGTTACGGAAGAGGTTTTCTGAGAAGTATGGCTTACCAGTCAACGATTTCTACATAACAATTAATGGAAAGCTCGTGGATGAATATTACAAGCTAGACGGATGCGATTGTCCTGTTAGAATTAATACTAAACTGATAGGAGGAAAGGGTGGATTTGGGTCTATGTTGCGAGCGATTGGTGCACAGATAGAGAAGACTACAAACAGAGAAGCGTGCAGGGATCTGTCTGGGCGTCGTCTGCGGGATATAAATGAAGAGCAACGACTTCGGAAGTGGCTGGACGGGCAGGAGGAGCGCGACAAAGAGGTGGCAGACCGAAAACAAAAGAAACTTGAGCGAATGATGACTGAGCCTAAAATTAATGTGAAGTTGGATGATCCTGTGTACGAGAGGGAGCGGAGAGAGTTGCCGGAGCGCGTGAGTGCTGCTGTGGATGCTGGATGGGAGGCTAGTTCTAGTGAGAATGGGTTAAAAAGGAAAGCTGAAGTTATTGAGAAGGGAAAAGGTAAAAAGAAAAAGTTATGGATAGATGCAGACCTCTCGGAATGCTCCTCCTCTGACGATGAGGGAGAGACACAGGCAACCACCACAGTCTCTACGGACAGTGGAAATGAATCAGATCTCACATCAGAAAAATCTGAAGCAGTGAAGAAGTAGACCAGCTGCCAAAAATAAATAATTCACCTGCGCTGTTGAAAATGACTTAAAATAAATACTAAAATGTGTGTAGTGCAATATTGTCATGTAATAAACAAAGAATTAACTTTTATTGATAATAATATTCAAGTTATGGACAATAAGAGTTTGTTGCTGGTGAAATAGACCACGCAAAACCTGCTGTTTTAATCTATTTAAAAGGACAAGAGAAAAATATCCGAAAGGAAGGGCGGCAAAACAGAGCATGATTCACAAGACATCATCACTGTCTTTAAGAAAAGATTCCCATTTTTGTGGCACGAGAGATACATAGATTGTCACTTGTTATGTTTAGCCTATGTATTCTACCAGTCTTCTAAAAGATATGCTAGTTTCTCGTCAAACCTTGAATTTTAAGCATGCATAAATATACAGAGTATTTTTTTTTATCGCACAAAATATAAAAATATATAGGTACATAGGCGAGCATAATACCATGAAGGTATACTCTGAAGAGTAAATGACAATAACACAAAAATATTAAAATATAAGTAAAATTAATAAATATATGGTTCATCATTACAGCCCCTAGAACACAGCGTCCTAGACATCCACTGCTGGAGATGGGCCTTCCAGAACATATATCTGGAGAATTTGGTCTACACTAGCCACGCTGGCCACATGGCTTGGCTATGGTTATTTTATTTTATTTTATTTTATTTTATTTGGGTAACTCACAGCTAATACAATAGATTAAATACTATGATAATGACTACAAGCTAATTAAGAGTTACCACACATAACAAAAATACAAGCAAAAAAGAAAACCAAAAGCAATAAAAACTAAACCAAAAATAGTTACTCATTCATTTAGAGTTACGAAATTGGAAATTATTTTGCTCCTCACGGAATAAATGCTATCACAAAATAAGTCAATGTCTAAATTGTGACTTAGTAAGTTAAACTGCTTTATGCAGATGATGCTGTTCTTATGGCATCGTCCGAACAACAACTGCAATCACTAGTCACAAGAATGAAGGAGGGATGTGCAGAAAAAGGACTCCGTTTGAATGCGAGAAAAACCAAGGTACTAGTGTTTGAAAGAAGAAGGATGACAACCGTGACGATAAAGATTGATGATGAAACTCTAGAACAAGTAAATGAAATTATATATCTGGGCAGTGTTTTCACTGCGGATGGGAAGTACGATAGGGACGTTGAAAGAAGAGTGAACGCGGGAAATAGTGTTAACGGTGCCCTGGGGTCACTGATCGGCAGTCGAAATGTCAGTGACAAAGCTCGGCTCGCCATACACAATGCCATGTTGGTACCAACACTGATGTATGGAAGCGAAACGTGGATATGTCAGAATACGCATGAGAGTAGTGTTAATGCAGTAGAAATGCGGTCGTTGCGGCGGATATGTGGCGTCACTTTGGCGGACCGCATACGTAACGTCGAAATACGGAAAAGGGTTGGTATGAAGGAAAGCATAGGGACCAAAATAAGAAAAAGCATGCTACGATGGTTCGGGCATGTTGAAAGGATGAGCGATGAAAGATTGACGAACCAGATATATAATGCGAAAGTTGTGGGTAAAAGAGGCCCTGGCAGACCGAGACTCACATATCACGATCAAATAAATAAAACACTGACTGAAGGTGCATTAAAAAGTCTTCGTAACCAAAGGGCATGTATGAAGAGGTTAATGAATGTCGACGAAGCGAAAGAGGTATGTCGTGATCGTGTCAAATGGCGCTCAATTGTCTCTGCCTACCCCGCAAGGGATCTGGCGTGAAGATATGTATGTATGTATGTAAGTTAAACAACGATACTGCTCTAGGTATATAACTATTTTGCCTATAATTGCTATGAGCATGAGGTACACATAGTAGGTCTGAAGCACGCAAGCAATAGCATCAATCATATCTAATAATTCTGGACAGTCAATGATACCTCTGGCAATCTTAATGAGAAAAGTCAGGTCAGCTACATCGCGTCTGATCGAAAGAGGGAGGACGTGATATTTTATACAACGCTGTTCATAAGTAAGACCAGGTAATTTAAATTTATAACTGAGAAATCGAGTAAATTTTCTCTGGATTTGTTCAATCTTACTTATGTAAATATTATAGCGTGGGTTCCATACCTGACAAGCATACTCCAGGTGGCTTCGGACATACGCGCAGTACAATACCTTGACAGTTTTCATTTTCGTAAATGACTTAGACATACGCATAATAAAGCCTAGGGCTTTGTTAGCTTTCATAATTATGGAATATACATGACTATCAAAATTTAATTTACTGTCATGTACTACGCCTAGGTCTTTAGCTTCCACGACTGTTGAAATAATTTCTCCATTGATTTTATATGTAGAATTGTACCCATTAATTTTGCGAGAGAAGCTGATTGAGAAGCATTTTGAAGGATTTAAATTTAATTTGTTGGAGAGACAATAATCACTCAACCTAGAGAGATCATCCTGAAGTTTGGCTTCATCAGTTGAATCGTTACAGACTCTAAAAATTTTTATATCATCTGCAAAAATAAGAAACCTGGAATTAATAAAACAGGAATCGATGTCATGAATGAAGAGAATGAATAATAATGGGCCTAATAAAGACCCTTGTGGAACGCCAGAAGGGATTACCGCCCATGCTGATGTATAGCCGTTCAGGACAACTGCCTGCGATCTATTTTTGACATAAGACGAAAACCATCTAAATAAGTCACCCCTAATGCAAACTGCCAGAAGTTTCCGGAGCAATAACTATGTACAATACAATAATTATGTACAAGTATATGGTTTAAACATCTAAGGTCGTAATAAACATATACATAACTTGCAAAATACTGTGTATAAATAATAATACCTCATCTCCTAAAGCAGCCTAAAATTAAAGCGGAGTATTTAAAGGAGTTATAAGTACATTTCTACATACATCCCTATGCTGGAGATAATCGACGGTGAGTACAGCGTGACAGGAGTATTGGTCATGGACACCGACGGTGGTTAGATAACTATTCAGTTACAAGGTCAGCATGGAACGCAGTATTAAATATATAATTAACCTTATAACACAGTTCTGTAGGGAGAAAGGGAGTGATCAGATATAGAACATGGATCTGTGTTTAGACACACAGGAACAGGTGATATTACGAATGTAGATCCGATTTCGACACACAAGAGCAGTGATATTATGAACATGGATCTGCGTTTAGACACACAGGACCAGTGAAATTATGAATGTGGATCCGCATTTAGACACAAGAGCAGTGCTATTAGGAACGCGGATCCGCGTTATAAACACACAAAGGGTACCCATCTAGGCTAAGGGTACCTTTAAAATGTAATATAAAACAAAACATATTTATAAATAATAAACATTTTAAAAGCATTCATAGTTATTTTATTTCGTTCAAATTGTCAACCCGACTGGATACCTAGGCTTAATTTTCCGTTAGCCATTTGATGAACTTCTTGGCCAGATGCTTGGCTGAGGGTCTCCATGAGCCCCTGGTTTCAACCCCAAACGACGATAATTCGTAACCTGTACTACGGTTGGTGTATATGCGCAGCTTGGGGATCTTAACAGAAACCGCCGCCCTTCCCCCACTTGACGAGGTCGCTGTTTGATGGGGCTAATGTGTCTACATCCCACACCAGGGACCCGTCAATTTTCCACGGCTCAACGGCTATGCCGTCGCGTCAGAACTCTTGCCGCGCAATCCCAGCGGGTTCTATAAGATTGCGGATACTCCAGCAGTGACAAAAGCTCTTCGGATATCATCCTGTTTTTTTTTTATTTTTATTAATAATGGGGTCGCCAACAGCTCCCATGCATTTGTATCTAAGGCTAAATCATAAGTCTGATGCTGCACTTATTATAGGCGACCACCACATGCTATAACATAACAGTTAAACAATAATCAAGTCAGCCATGAACCAAACATAACATAATCTGAGAACTAAAATTACTTAAAATTTAAATTTAGATTATTGTTGAGAGCAGCATTAGTTTTAAATTAATTTATAGTATTTTTTAAACATATAAATGTGTTTTCCCTTTACGGTGCCACCCCGGTACATCAGCCACCTAAAAGTTGTGTTGATTGTTGTCAATTTGTAGAAGTACATTCTTGGTATCGTGATGGTGGCCTCACTGGTGAGCCTGGTTTGCAGCAGGCCTCAGGACTACGATGAAGACGACCACGACGGACGAGCGTCTGATAAACATGGTAACTAGTATAATTTGTCCCTATACTTATACATACACAGTCAGTTGGGTTACTTAAAATATCTTATTACCTAATTCATTTATATTGTTTACCATTTGTGCTGGCTCAGAATTTCTTCAATCACGACGTACAAACATTTCAGTACCTGAAGAGCTGAAGCAAGCCTTGCGTCTGCTTTGCCCTAATTCATCTTATGGTAGAGCTTGCTCAGGGATGAATGATAGACGATAAAGTTCAATGCCAAACTATTTTAATGAGTTTCACAACTTCACAATTACAACAAATAAACAAAAATAATATTAAACGTTACGAATGGCGCGCGCGCGTGCTGTCGTCGGCGATGTAGCCGTGGTGTGTCTCAAATAGGCTACTCTTGGCGTCTCACATTGCCTACGGCGGTGAGAGCGAGAGCGACAACACGCATGCGCAGTAAATCTACAAGTCGACGATGTACCGCGCCGGAAGTCGACCCCGCGCAACTCTTGGCGGCAATATACGATTTACTACATACTCCCCCTCTAGTTCAGGAGAACGCCCTCGCTCCTGGACTAGATTCTGCCCCTTAGCTCCAACAGTGCGGGTAGGGCGGCCGCGATTTCTCTTGGGTATGACGGGTCTAGGTGGGGTATCATGGCTACCGATATAGGGTGTAAGATCTTGTACGTGATACTTACCGAGAAGATTGCCAGGCTGTTCGATGTCTGAAATCTCGTAAGTTGTGGGACTGACCTTTTTAGCCACACGATAAGGACCATCGCGTCGTGGCACAAACTTAGAGGTTAGTTCCTTAGAACTTTTGCTGAGAACGTGGGATTTAAGGAGTACTAAATCATTTACCTGAAATGATACTGCCGGACGGCGCGAAATATCTGCGTACTCCTTGTTCTTATCCTGCTGGAGCTCCACGCGCTCGCGAACAGCTGACAAGGAATTTAAAAACTTCCCAAGGTAAGGAGTTATTTGTGGTACAAAATTTTCTTTTAATTGTATGGCACGAAGGTCATGTGTGACCTCTGTGGGAGATCTCATCTCTCTGGCGAAAGTTAAGTAAGCTGGTGACATACCTGTTGTGCGACATTTTGAACTATTTAATGCGAAACGAATCACCGAAAGCTTCTTTGGCCATGAGGTGTGATCTTCTTCCACGAGTTGTGCGAGTAAAGCTTTGACATCGCGGTTCTTTCGCTCCGCAGGGTTAGCTTGTGGGTGGTAAAGAGGAACAAAATTTTGCTTTACCTTTAAAATGGACATACACTGCCGCATAACTGCCGACACAAACTGTCTTATTACTAACACAAGGTATATATTTACATTTATTACTATCGTTCAAATTATAATTTGACAAAAAACTTTGATTTAAATTAAGGTCAATGTCCTTTTGAGCAGGCAAAACACTGTAAAAACTTTCTTTATAGTTATCACTATCACACACGTACGCAGGAGAGTTAGTAAAAACACGGGATTCACCTCGATTTGCTAACTTACGACACTGGTCTCTGAGATGTCCATAACTCTTGCAGTACGAGCACACGGGACGCTGCTTCTTGCTGAAGTCTCGCTGATGCGACGGCATCGCTGGCGGCCTAGCCGCGGCGTCGGAGTCCCGTAGCGTGGTGGTAATCGGGCGTGCGAGCGCAGAGGCCGGCGGCGGAGGCGCCGGTCGAGGCTGCGCGACGGTGGAAGCGCGACCTTGAGTTACCGTCAACTGGTCGCGACGTGCACGTTCCGGCAAAGTGACCTTGTCGCCTTCACCGATCGAGTCCTCGATGTTACGAGCTCGACGAAGTAATTCTGTGAACGTGATGAACTCTTCTCTGCGTAGTCGTTTCTTGATTCTTATATTGAGAAGGGCATAAGCCATGTCTAATTGCGCCCTGTCGGATACATCATCCCGGGGAATTTTTGCCATCATGGCACGAAAACGGGCCAAAAATACGTCCGTGTTTTCTGCACCCTGGGGTGAGGAGAAGATATCGAGGTAAACGCGATGAGGCGGTCGTCGATCACCAAAGGCACTTATTAGATTATCCTTGACCTGGTGCCAGGAAGAGAAGGTGTGCTTTAGACCTTGCCACCACGTGGCTGCTTCATCTGTAACTAGCATTGCTAGACCGCGAATGATATTTGCGTCTGATACAACGACGCAGTCGCAGTAGCTCTCCACTGCGTCGATGAAAGCTTCGACCGATTCGGTCGAGCGGCCGCTGAATGTTGCTTTGCAGCGAGCCAGGGTACCTTGACCAGGATCTAAAAATGTCGAGGACCGGGGTGATGGCCTCTCCCGCTGGCTCATCAGCGTCTCCATCAACTCCTTGAGGGCGCTGGTCTGCGAATTCTGCAGGGAAGCCATGAGTGAGGCAACATGCTCCTGTGTGTATGTTCTATCACCCGGTGATGAGGCGACATCTGCGTAACGGTCTTGATGAACGGGGGGAAAGTTTGGAAGGTGGTCACCCCCGTCGTCGTCACGAATTGTGCTCCTAGTATTAGGCATTTTAATGTTAATCACTGAACAGTTAGGTACGAGTTTATTTTTGCACACGACGTTTTTCGGTTTTATGGCGCGAACTCCCGAGTAGACGCCATTATGCACGGAGTCGAAAAAAACCACAAAACCAAAAGTTAAAAAGCGCGAAAATGTTGTGAGCGTCCTTGAAACAAACACTCACACGTTGTACACCGATTTATTTATTGTAAACGTCCTTAAAATTACACTTAACACTTTGGGACGCCGTTTTATTGTAAGCGTCCTTGAAACCCCATTAACACGTTGGGACGCCAATTTATGGTAGAGCTTGCTCAGGGATGAATGATAGACGATAAAGTTCAATGCCAAACTATTTTAATGAGTTTCACAACTTCACAATTACAACAAATAAACAAAAATAATATTAAACGTTACGAATGGCGCGCGCGCGTGCTGTCGTCGGCGATGTAGCCGTGGTGTGTCTCAAATAGGCTACTCTTGGCGTCTCACATTGCCTACGGCGGTGAGAGCGAGAGCGACAACACGCATGCGCAGTAAATCTACAAGTCGACGATGTACCGCGCCGGAAGTCGACCCCGCGCAACTCTTGGCGGCAATATACGATTTACTACAATCTGCATTACTTTAGCCACATTGCAAGTAAAGTGATATTTCCCGAGTTTGATACGCTGGAGACATCGACGAGCTTGCTACTTGTCAGTAGTAATTATTCTATCGGTGGCAACTTGTCAATAGCCATACCCTACCATATGTACCTACTGTATATATATTTCCTTAAACATTAAATAAAAAAAAGTTGGCTAAATATGAATCCGCTTATTTATAAGCGTGGGAAATGGAAACGGTCGTGATGATACTTTTTTTTTACGGAATTTTGCTTTTTATTTCTTTATTGAAATATAATAATCTATTTTACACGTAAAATGGGGCCTCCACCACGAATGTAACCTAGAAGCCCACAGACCTGCGCTCCAAGCACCAACTAAATTTGTCTAAAACGTGTGGTTATCTTTCAGATGACGTGGCCAGAGTCCAGATCAAGGTGTACCGCGGCCCCACCAACCATGACGGCCATGCTCCGTGGGGATTCTGGGTCAAACAACCCACTGATGACGAGTAGACTATGCTGTCACAGACGTCATTACTTTAGCCACCAGTGAGTGTTAGGAATGTGCTAGGAAATGAGGAACCAATAGTATCGCTACATTATCACCAGAGACTGAATTATACTCAATATTGTTATTATTAAATCGTTTATTCAGATGAAAACTTAAACTTTAACTAATTACATTTTTTAAAACTATACGTTAATCTGCTTAGCAGTTTGTTGGCGAATAGTACACTCTTTTTTTACAGTAATTTTACAATGTGAAATGCAATTCTAAATAAGGAAAAATGTTGTATCTATCTAATTATTATTTATTTTATTTCTTAATCAACATAAATAATCAATAAAGGCTTATAATTATTATCTCTTTATTATCATTATCAGCCTAGATCATATACTCGTTTATCTATTACAAATTAAATTATTCTACATTTTGCTAGTATTGTAAATGAAACAATGAGCGTGTCTTAAAACTTTTTTTCGGCCGAGTGTAATTTTATTGTCATGATCAGCAGTTAGGTTGACTAGCTTCAAATTGATGTTTTTAAAAGCATAAGGTTTCTAACCAACAACTAAAATTTTTCATACAGCATATATGATGAGAAATGCCAAAGATTATTAATTTCTTGTGATGTTGTCAAACATTATTTTAATATAAAATAAAAGTTTTATAACATTGTTGTGTTTTATTTATTTCTTATAAATAGTTAAAGCAATGGTGCGTAATTTCAGTTTGGAAAAAGCAACCGGATCACTCTTGGTATTTGGGTTCCTGAGGCAATAAGGAAACTTTTTTGTGTAAATCATTGGTCATTGGTATATACAAAGTTATGCTACAAAATGATATACTATCTACACTAATATTATAAAAAGGAAAGATTTGTATTTTTGTGTGTGTGTGTATGTTTGTAATAAATAAACTCAAAAAATTACTGTCCCGATTTCAAAAATTCTTTCACTATTAGAAAGCTACATTCACCCTGAGTAACATAGGCTATATTTATTGCTAGAAAATATTAGGGATCCTTACTAAAACTTTAGTAACGTAACCCAAGGTGAAAAAAAAGCCATAAAATATCTTTCGAACGATGATAGAACAAAAGTATGTTTTACAATATTAAAGAACATATCAATATCTACAAAAGACTTCGCGATACCATATGTCCAACTATTATCGTTATGTCACAATAACCACTTAAGTATTACATTTTAAAAGTTGATAGAAATACCGACCAAAATTAGACCATGTTATATTATAGGTACGAGTACCTATGTGAAATAGGGTGGGACTACTCGTCACCAAGTCACTGCGACCAGAAGTGATCTATTGTGACCTCCCTAAGACTATAGTTCGCTCGCTAGCCCTACGGCTTCAAGGAACCTTAGTATGGGCTTAGGAGCGGCGTCGCACCTCCTCGGGGCTTAAACTGTGAGCACCCAAAGTTATTTTAATAAAAATTAGAATAAAGAATTGGAATTTTTAATAAGATTTTTTCTTATTTTTATTATTAAAAGTATGAAGTTGTTGTTTTTAATGAAGATGCTTTGAAGAGCATTGTGTTAAACAATTTGATTAGCTGGTAAAGTAGACGGTGGTATGTGGTGATTATTTTTTTATTAAAAAAGTTTAGGTACATACGTTTGAGATTACTTACCAGAATTTGATTCTTATAAGCGACATTATCAGCTAGTGCAATAATACAGAATGAGTTTTTCAAAAATCGAATGATGCAGTTTTTCGATATTCCTTGTACACACATCAAAAAAGTCTAGGGATCAAGCATGTTTATGCGGATTTCTTGTGATTGAGATGTGGCTTTGTAATAAATTTATGATTTTATAAATTTATATGGATCCTTTTTGGTGCATTTCATAATTTAAAACAGGAACTGTCAATCAAATTCGAGTAAAAGATGAAAATCAGCTGTCAATATTTTCCCTATAAAAACATAAGACGCATTGAAGACATTATTAGTGCTACTGTTTCCCTACTACTGATTAAAACCAACGTTATTATGGAGCGGCGACGTCATTTAAGCAGGGAAGAAATGATCAGAGCCGTGGGAATGATAGAAGCTGGTTCCCGGCAACGTACTGTGGCTTTAGCTCTGAATACAAGTCAGAGTGTTATCAGTCGACTTTGGACACGTTACCGAACCACTGGTACCGTGGCTGAGCGCCATGGAGGACGGTATCGCTGCACCACACGGAGACAAGACCGATACATTCAAATCACAGCTCGAAGAACTCCAACAATAACCGCCATGATGTTAGCCGTGAGCCTTCATCGCTCTTCAGGGAACTTAATTAGCGACCAAACAGTCAGAAACCGCTTGCATGAAGTGAACCTTCATTCCCGAAGACCGCTACGGGTACCACCTATAGCAATGCACAATCGTAGGACTCGATATCAATGGGCTCTTGAACACAGAAATTGGACAGAAGAACAATGGCGTTTCGTGTGCTTTTCTGATGAGTCTCGTTTTGGTATGAGGCCGGATACAAGACGTATACGACACTGGAGAACCCCTGGACGCCAACAGCGATTAAAATCCTGCCAGGAAGTCCATCCTTATAGTGGTGGAACCATCATGGTATGGGCGGGTATTTCGATCGGCGGAAGAACTGAGTTGATTTGGATCAGAGGCAACCTCAACGCTCAAATTTATGCTGAGACGGTTGTATCAGACGTCATCGTTCCTCTACAAGTGCATATCGGTCCCTTATTTCAGTTAATGCATGATAATGCACGACCGCACACCGCAAGAGTTGTAAGACAGACTCTCGCCGCAGCTAACATCAATGTCCTGCCCTGGCCTGCTCAGTCGCCAGACTTGAACCCGATTGAGCATGCATGGGATATTCTTCAGAGAAGAGCTCTGCCGAATATGGAGGGTATCCAGTCGCAAGAAGACCTTTTTTTGTTGTTGCAACGAACATGGGCGGCCATTCCACAGCGTAATTTGGATGAACTCATTTTGAGTATGCCAAACCGATGTTCTTGTGTTGTTAGTGTTCGCGGTAGAAACACGGATTATTAATTGTTTAAGTTACCCAATAAAATTAAAAAAAAAAACTGTTATTTCAGTCTTTTTTTCGAACTTTAATGTTAGTGGTTCAAATGTCAAAAATCCCTTTATTAGGAAAATGGCAATTTTTTTTACTAATGCAAAGGTGACTTGGTTTATCGTTACTGTAGACAAACGAAAACATTTTATTTGATCAATCCTTAAAGAAAATTTTAATGAATATCAATCAGGAGAAAAGTTATTGCAAAAATATATGTTGATCCCTAGACACTTTTGATGTGTGTAGTTTAGGATTTGGCCTTGAAGGCACAATTCAAAATTTCCTCCTGTTTATCCAAGTACCTATAATATACATCAATCAATTATTATTATTTACCCAACATACTTATACAATACTTTTAGACTCCGAATATTCCTTTAAACTATAAAAACATTTACACTCTGAATTTTTAAATTGTTAATTAAAATATTTTCATAGTTCCCTTACACTTAGTGGAAGCTTATTAAAGATTTTAATAGCCATTGTCCCACAACTTCGACTATGCCAATTACTTCTAGTATATGCGGAACTAACCTACTGGGAAACCTTTTATTAAATTTACACTTATCTTTTAGAGTATGAAATAGATCTGGATGACATATTACAAACATACAGCATTCTATATAGTATATATATGAAAGGAACAGTCAATAATTTTAATTTCTTGAACAATGGTCTACACGAGGTTAGTGGAGGTACATTACATAATGCTCGAAGACATTGCTTTTGTCCTATGAAAATTCTGTTGATTTCTACTGCAGGACCCCATATCAAAATACCATATCTTATATATAGTAGTAGTATTTCTTCTTCCATTGGCCATTGGCGGATGTGCACGAAGAATCGTCTCCCCTCCAGGAATGATGGCAGTAACCTGACCGGCGTGGTAAATCGGCATCGAAGAGCTTCGACAGAAGATCGGTATGCCACACTCTGTCGAACGCTTTCTCCATGTCAAAAAAGATAATGACAGAGCAGCGGCCCTTGTTGAGGTCCGATGCCACGTTGGAGATGGAACCGGGCTTTCTCGAGTGAAGTCGTGTCGCGGCGTGCTCTACTTCTGCTGGCGAGACGTAGTAGTGGCCCGGCAGTGGTTCCATCTCCTCGTGTAGTAGTTTCCCACACAACGCTCGGTACTATTGATAATATTTCATCGTCGACCGGGAAAGGCTGAAACTGCTGCTTATATTTGATGCTACATAACCATGGTAGGCTTGAAAAGCTGCATCTGAGTATGTAATTCTTGACAACTTTCGTAAAGGGTACACGAAATGATTAAATTTATTAGCAATTTTCTCAACATGTAGCTTCCATGAGCACCTATTGTGAATTACTATACCCAGAAATTGAATGTCGGGAGTTTCTAAAATGTTTTGATTATTATATGTCACATTAATGTCAGTCCTATTTATATGTCTATTTCTAAATTGAATATATTTTGTCTTATTAATAATAACTTTTAAATTATTTGCGATTAACCAATCATTGATATCGCTTACAGTATTATTACATCATTGTAGTCATTGGTTCTGTTATCTGTGATTACTACCGATAGATCATCAGCCAACAGAGTGCAATTAGAGGTTGTAGCATCAGGTAAGTCATTAATTTATATCAGAAACAATAAAAGGCTGGGCCTATCAAAAATAAAGGATAGGACACCAACTTGATTGTATTTGGTCAAAGAGCTATAGGTGGCTTGAACTTTATTTATTAGACATATCCGTTATTTGTACATATTGTGATCTCAATGAGAGATAGCTGAGAAGCCATTTTCCTGTTAACCCACGGAGACCATAAGCTTCACATTTTTTTTGTAGCAGACCATGAGAAACGAAATCAAATGCTTCTTTACTCATATAAAAAAAACTGATGTAGCTTTGAGACTAATAATACTATTTACTATATTACTGATTATGTAAATTAATATACGTCAAATATAAATTAAAAGCTACCTAAATAATAAAATTAAAAATAAACTAAACTATAAATAAAAAATGTCATCTAGAGGCATCCCATCCGAGATAGTCCCAAGGAGACTGGAAACATTTCCCCTCTGTACAGCGAGGCTAATACGTTGGCAGAAATAATTGCCAGCCTTCCTGTCTCCAGACCTTTCTGTCAGCCGCTTTCACAACTCCTTGGCCAAGCGCCTCGCTGACGGTTCTCATGGGCCCAAATCTCGACCCAAAACGGCGAAAATTTGTAACTGGTACCAAGGTAAGACGTATTAGCGCAATTTGAGGATCTCCGCAGAAAACGCCGCTGTCACCGCGCCAGACGAGGTCGCCTGGATGTGAGATGGAGCTAATGTGTCTACACACGTCGCATCCCACACCAGAGACCTGCCAAGTTTCCACGGCCCAACAGTCAATGGTTCTAAGATTGCGGGTACACCAGCAGTAACAAGAGCCCTCCGAGCAAAGCTCGTGGTGTCTGAGATGATCGACTGGTTCTTCGCATCGACACTGGTGCGGGTGGACAGTCCGGGCTCCGAGACGAAGGCACTGATTATTTTAAATGCCGCAAGTGAAGTAGATTTGTTTTTTTGAAACCCGTTTTTTTCTGGTTTAATAATGTTATATTTTTTAAGGACATTTATATATCTGTTGTACATTATTCGTTCAATCAGCTTTGAAAGCACCGGTGTCAGTGCAATGGGTCTATAATTATCCATCTCAGTTTCGTCACCTTTTTTGTAAATTGGTTTAATAATTGTGGTTTTTAGAATATCAGAGAAAGTTCCCTGCGTGAACGATAGGTTTATCAAGTGACTTAATTTTGGAGCAATAAGTGTCGAAGCAAGTTTTAAAATATTTATAGGAATTTTATCGTAACCCACTGATTTTGTATTTTATAGGAACGTACCTAATACTTTAATTACTTTAGAAGCAGTTGTCGGCATAATATACTTCTGTCTAAACTTTTAATATTTTTTAAATATTGTTTTTTTCATTATCATTGTTATTGTAAGTAGTAGGTTTATAAAATAGTCATTGATTTTCATTTATTTGAAATGTCATTTAGATTAGTTATAATGTGTTGGCATTATTGTTAGGGTTGACGAAAAATAACGCGTTACCTCTTAGGAATGTCATTGTTATAATTTGTAGGTATTGAGTCATTTTTATTTGTACATATAACCTTAAAATAATGAGATATTGTCCCTATTTTGGGGTTTGATGTTGTATTTATTTGTTACTATTTGTATTGTCAATTTTTTTAAAATTAGGAAATGTTATATTAAGTTATTTTTATTTGCTGTCATTATTTTAAAGTAATGTGAAATAGTACCAGTAGGTTTGTAGTTTTTACTAAAATAAGTAATTTAACTAATTATTTATTCGAAGGAAGTAAGGTACAATGATAAAAAAAACTAAATTATTAATTAAACTAAAATCTTAAAACATAAACTACCATTAATTAAAAAATAAAACTATTTAACTACTTATTTCATTGCTTATTTGTAGTTAAGAATTCTTCGCGCCATTTTGCACGGACATGTCAAGTCCAAGTTTTTCGTTTTGTAAAATGGGGCGTATCAGGCAAAGCTTTTTGTAGATGTCGCTAGCGGCACTGGTACCTTATTTTACACCTATATCGCATTTTTTTATAATGTTTACGGATTTTTATATGTTTATAACAGAAAATTGTATTTAAAATTATTGTTAACTACCTTAAAAGACGAATTAAGAAAGCGCACACCGTCTTTAAAAAGAAAAAAGGTTTTATTAATAGAACGGCAATTTTGAGATCACCATATCTTTGATCTCGCTTAAAAATCTCTATTTGTACACTTAAAAGCTGCTCACTCCGGCAATATAACCAGAAAATAATAAATTACGTAATAAAAAAGTTTTATATGCAACCGACAGTTCTATTGGGTACCGTCTATCATGCGCCATCTATCGTAATAAAAAGTTAGTAATACACCCCATTAGTTTACTGTGGATATTGTTAGTCAAAAGTGGTGTTATTTTTTTTAATAATGTGCTACGTTGTGAATAATTATAGAAAACAATAAATTTGACAAATTCTAATCTGACACGAGTAAGTATATGGGGCAGAAGTAACACTTTGTTCCCGCGCTGTGAACTCCCGTATACCTTTCGTGTTTGGGCGATATTGACGTGAATTACTCCTTGAAAACCATCAAATTCTGCAACACTTGGAATTTGATGATCCCCAACTCGGTCATGAACTCTGTTATGAACATATATTATGTAAATAAATTACGTGTTTAGGGCTGATGTAGGGCTTGCTGAAAATAGTGGATGATTTCTGCTCATGGACAAAGGGAATGAGAACGAAACCATCAAAATGCTTCAGCCTATGTCTGGCTAGGCGAAACACTACATTTACGTCTTATGATCCTGGACTGACTATAGCAGGGCAGAGAATAGCTCCGGTAAATGAAACCATGCCCTTTAAATTTCTTTTTTTTTTTTTTATTTATTTGGCAGAAGGATAAATTTTCAGGGAAAAACACCATCCCTAGAAGTAGTTGTAAAACAATTCACTGACGACATGAATAGGGTTACTCAACAGCCTATAAGCAATGTCAAAAAAGCTTGGATATATGACAACTACTTAGCATCTCGCCTCACTTGGCCTTTCCTAGTATATGATTTCAACAAAAGCCTACTATCAAGTCTGGACGCGGACGTCATAAGAACATTGAAGTCTTGGCTTGGATTAGCCCAGGGTGCTGACTCCTCAACATTCTTTAGAGGACGGAGAAACTTCGGAATGGATCTGAAAAGACCATCTGAATTATACAAACATCTACGTATAAGCAAATATCAAATTCTAACCAGCTCCCAGGATAATACAATTTCATCCCTTCCAAGAGACCCTCTGGTCTCAGATATGGAACCGAGACTACTATTCTTCAAGAAATTCATGACAGGTGCCCAGACTGACAAAAGAGGCATTGGCTGGAAGAAAAAAGAAAGTGACAAAGAGGTTATAAAATCCTTCCTCAGGAAAGATGAAGAGCATGAATACAGAGTGCACGCGATGACTCTAGAAGTTCAAAATGACTGGCTAACTTTGGGCGATTTTTGCATCCCTCCAGCCCTAAAGTGGCGCACACTAATGTACGATTGGTCTCCGGCGTTGCTAAAGTTCTACCTAAACGCTTTTCAAATGTCCCTCCCGGACCAGAGTAATCTGGTAAGGTGGGGAAAAGCTACGGAAAAGAACTGTACATTGTGTGGTGCTGCCATAGGAACTGCTAGACACACACTTGTAGGGTGCGTTACTCTCCTAGAAAAGGGCTATTACTCACGCCGACATGACAAAGTCCTAGGTGTTATCCGTGAAGCAGTAAGTCTTTCTATTGCAAGAGCCAGAAAGGGACTGACTACAAATAAAACTTTGACCACATTTGTAAAGGAAGGGCAAAGCACGAAAACTAAATGCAAGCCCACCTCGATCCTTGGCGCCGCATCAGACTGGAAAATTCTCATGGATACATTTGAACACCATTATAGGATCCCAGATGAACTAGCTGTATCAGCCTATAGGCCAGACATCTTAGTGTTTTCTCGGAACTTGAAAAAAGTTATCCTTATTGAACTTACCGTTCCGTGGGAATCAAATATTCCAAAAGACCACAACATGAAGTCGAATAAATATTATGATCTCACAGAAGAAATGATCAGGAACGGGTTCAAGACTCAGCTTTACGCAGTGGAAGTTGGTGCAAGAGGAGTTCCAGCAAAATCTTTGCATCACTTACTGAAAGAATTGGGCCTAAGCAGGTCTGCCGTCAATACATTTATGGAACGAGCTTCCAAGACGGCATTAACGGAATCATACAGTATTTGGTTGGGTAGGGAGAGAAGTAGAATGGTGGATGGTGAGCGTATTATCGCGCAATAGAAAAAAAAAAGGAGGCCTCCTTTTCTTAAACCAGCCAATTGTCGGTCGCAAGCCCGAGACACCATTCTTCTCATCTCTTACCCACACACGATGGACCCGGCACCCGCACGGTGAATCCATGGAATGCTTAGAAGAAGAGAAGACAAATTTCTAAGCCATTGTCTTCTACAATGTCCTGTAAAACACTTTTTAAAAAATATTGTAGTTAATTATTTTGGAGAGGATGTTGTACCTTTATTATTATTGTCTGTTCCCTTAAAATTAAGAAATCTATTACATATACTTAATAATTAATATCTTCTATTATACAACAGATTTTATTACGTATATCTTCAGACTCGATAAGGCACTTTACCATACAGTAGCGTCTAGTTTTTCGGATAATGATTTTTGTCTTTAAATAAGTAATCTTTTTTATTTTCAAAAGAGGTTCTACCTATGACACCTGAAGCCTAAAATAAATATTTACTCTTTTGACAATTACACGCGGCATACGTAGTCCCAAAGGTAAGTTTTGTGTTAAAATTAAACGCTAAAGTAAATATTTTGATAGTACTTTAGACTATGCCTCAGTGGCCGTAGATTATAACGCGGAGGTGCTGGGTTCGATTTCTCGTCGAGAACAACAAAATTTCATTTATTTGTGACATCGATAAACGAAAATATTGGATTAAGCGTAAAACCCTCTTAAGTTGGTCCTATTTTTTAAACACGCGTACCGCTTACTATCAGGTGGGAGCGGTGCCACATGTCGTGCTCAGTATTTAATAATAATAATAATTACCTCACTCATCTCTCATCCTTAGTTTGATACTGTTAAAATCTATCCAAATATTCGAAAATAGATTAGGCCAGAAAAGTACAGATAACGCGAGAAGCCGGCTGCACAAAGGCTTCACTATCAGTTTCGTGAGTATCTTTGACCAAAGTGCCCAAATTAAAAAAATAATATATTTTGTAAAATAGTAATTCAGGTTCAGTCCATTCCCCAACCTAATATATTTTTAAAATCTCAGGTAAACAATATGTTTGTGATATGAAACACACATTTTTGGAAGAAAACAATGGAATTTTGTGTTATTAGTCGGTGGACAGTTGTTAAATATGAATTTGTCACAAATTAAAAGAAAGATTCGTAAGTACCTATTCGTAATAATATTATTTACAATAGATATAGTATATACTTAATTGGCAATGGAATGGATTAGGGCGAGACAAAAAATGAAATACACCGGTGTGCGTGAGATGCACGCACATGTGTGCAAGACTGATAGTGATGCGCGTAACTGCCTTGACTTAGATTATCGATACAGATTGGAGCGCAGTGTCTACTGGTTTGATACAGACCAGACAGATTACCTAGGCACATATAAAGTTATTAATTGTTTTAAAATCAAATTTGACAAAGTGGCTTATTAGGAAACGTTATTATAGGATAAGCGAGTATTTAAATAGCAAGAACAATTAATGTAAAATAGTTTTCACATCTAGATTCATAGTTTTGCACACCTGCATGAAGGTTGGATACAATTTACCTTTATGTAGGTACCACATCTAACATCTTGTACTTGTTTTTTATGTATTCTGGCAAATAATATTTTTTTGTTTTGATTTGATACTGTACACGTAACTATAATTAAATCAAAACAACCTTAGATTATTGCCAAAAATTGCAAGATTAGTTTTATTTACGATTGAAGGTAGTTCCGTATAGGCCAATGGCCACTATTCCTAAGATGATTTTTTGTTTTCCCATTCCTATAATTGGTTTATTTCAGTTCGCCGAAAACTATTGTTCATCAGCAGTATAGCGATAGTTGTATTCTGCTTGTGGTCGCTATGCCCGAGGACGTCTGTCCATCATCAGCTCGACCACTTTAAGCAAAGCAGGCAGGTTGCCAGCTACATTAATTATCAGTAAGTATTGTCAGAGCAGCTACAACCGCTGTATAAATGGTTTCCCTTTTTTCTTTTCCTAAATGTATCAATGAGAAATATATATTTTAAAAATATATTTTAGATTGTAAGCTGACACGGCCCCTTTACAGCCACGAATATGTATTAAGTTGACATACCAATTATAATAATTATTATTATTTCGACCGTAAGCTGACACGGCCCCCTTACAGCCACGAATTTACATTTATTGACATAAATATTGTAGTTTAATACATTTTTTATGTATATTTAGATTGTAAGCTGACACAGCCTCTTTAGAGCTACGAATTAATTTATTAACCTAACATGTGTAATTTATTTTAGTCTATAAGCTGACACGGCCTTTTTACAGCCACGAATTAATTTTAACTACCTAGTTTTAAGCAAAAACTTGTTTATGGCAACAGTGTTTTAGTTGAAGATGATGGTATAGCTGATATGATGGGTCTACCCATAGTAGCTGCTGGTTATTTTATAATCTACATGATAATAAACTATGGAGAAAAAATGTATTGACAATATCCAAGCGTTGTTGTGACAACCAAAGGAAATAAATAATTTGATTTGATTTGATACGATACACTTTTCTTACGTGCACGAGTAAGTAGAATTTATTTGCCGGTGGCGAAGCGTACCAGGGTAAACTCCATTAAGCAGACTTGGCACCTGGGATTTATTTGAAAAGTGTCATGTTGCGTCAAAAAAAGATAAAGTAGTGATGCCGACTAGGACTGTGTTCTAGGGCTTTGATGAATAATGAAAAGATCTATGGAATAGTATTCGAATTTTTTGTACACTGGCTTTCAATATTAGGGTCTCCCTGAACCCAGAAATCATACTTCGACACTTGGGCTTGGGCAACATTGTGATGTTAGCGAAGCCAGCAGATATAATTTACACATTTGTGTAAATACAATATTGGTGATTCACAAAAATATGAATTTGATGCCAATTCAATCGATTACAAACGTATAAGGGCAAAAGAACGGTTACAATACAGAAATTACAAACATATATTATATACCGTATCTTGGATCGGATACAATTGAACGCCATTTGATATATACACACTCTACTCACCCCACTTCGTAGTGTAGACGCTTTACTGGCCTGTATTTCTTATTTAGTCTTGGCAGGCGAGTCTAGTGAGAAATACACAATTTTTTTTTCCATTGGAACTTAACTTTAAAAAATATATCTTTAATCGTACATTACAAAGAAGCAACCTGCCCGTTCTTGCTCAGTCTTAAAAATCCTGTATAAAAACAAAGGACTATTGTTTACAGGTTGGAGCCTGTGTTAGAGCCGTCTATAGGATGTGCTAGTACGAAGCTACTGGCGCTTGTAGCTAGTGCCCCAGCGAGGGCAGCGCAACGTCGCGCCATTCGGGCCACGTGGGGCTCCCACTACGCCACATACTTCATCCTGGGTCGAACACGCCACGAAGGATCCATCCCGGTAAAGGCCAAGGCAATAGCTGCTCGGGTTTTACGAATAACCAGACATGCCGAGAGTGGGTTCTACTAAAATTAACTTTGCTTAAAACACACAAGTACTCTCTTTCTCTTTTCTTCTTTCGCTTTTATGAGAAGCCGAAATGTGGTTGGGTCGAGGGCTTGAATATCGGACTATTTTTCAATTCTTGTATTGGGTTTCAATATTAAGCATTGTTTCAAGCGGTGTTATTTTTATTTAAATATCACCATGGCAAGCTTACAATATTAGTTCTCTTTGAAAGTCAAAATTGGCATTTGACATCATTGCAAATGGCACATACTTTCCACGAGAACAACAAATAGGTGGTAGGCGGACTGATGGTGGTAATTTGCCCAGTCTGCTGGGGCGGGGAAGTATCCACTGTTCGTGCCGATAAACCCAGTAAAATGTATCCACAAGTTTCTCAAAGGCTTTTCAGGCTCGAATTGTTGTGATGTCGGCTGTTAGGGACTGATGTCTGTCATGAGTGTCTGATTGCAGTTGCTAACATTCATGGACCTCACATGTCACATGTCATTATTATAAAAAAAAAAGTATCAAAAATTGTGTTAAAACCGGAATTCCAGAGCTCAAGCTCTAGTTGGGACGGATGCGGCAGTTGCACAGTGAATAATTGCAAGTTTACGTTTTCGTTACTTAGTCGCAAACATTATTAGTGGATTTCGTTATTTACATCAGAGATTGTTGTTATAATTACAAAATATTATTCAATTCTAAACTCTATAAGCGCTCGACCTTGACAGCGGCCGTGCAAATATCAACTTTAATAGCGTGATATACCTATGTATAGATAACGGATTCCATTATATAACGTTTGCGCTTAAGTGACAGAATAGGGCTGCTGCATTTCAGTTAATGTTAATGTTACACCGCCTCCGTGGTCTAGTGGTAACAAACGTTGCCGTGAACTCGGGAGGTCGTGGGTTCGATTCCCACCGGGGGCAAGTTGTACATTGTATAATTTGTCTCGGTCTGGGTGTTTATATGTATAATATGTATATATTTACAAAAAAAAAAAATATATATAATATGTAGTTTATCAACCATCTAGTTTCCGTAACACAAGCCTAGTAGCTTACCACTGAAACTAGATGGCGCTGTGTGAGCTGTCTGGAAATATTTATTTATTTATTTATATTATTCGTCATGGGAAGTTTATACTATTTTATATATTGCCTTAGATCTCCTAAGATATTAGTTTCTGTGAGATATTGTTTATATTATTTTCAGGAATCTATCCAAAAAGAATCTAGCCTGTACAACGATATAGTTATAGGTGATTTTATAGATAGTTATGACAACTTGACACTAAAGAGTGTGTTCATGCTGGGCTGGGCTGCCCAACGATGTGGGGCAGCGCGGCATGTCATGAAGATCGACGACGATGCGCTGGTTAACCCGTGGATGCTGGAAAATGTACTGAAAGAACATAAAGATGCTGTTATTATTGGTAATAAACGATTATTTTGCATAATCACAATAAAAGTGTAAATTACGCGATTTAGCTTTGGCTGAGATAGAATAGTTCAAACTTCCCTATACAATAGTAAAATTACATTTATCAGTAAAAGTTTTGAACAAAAACAACGTAAATAAACAGCATATACTCGTAGCAATAGCAAAAAAAAAATATTTAATAAAAAGTAATATTTCAGGCCATGCCAATATAGGCATATCTCCTATTCGCAACGAAAACCACAAATGGTATCTCCCAGCCTGGATGTATCCAGACAAAATTATACCAGAAGCACTCAATGGTATTGGATATATTATGAATGGTAAGTTTATTTAACCCCCCTTTGATTGTGTGTGGTATCATAGAAGAAAGAACCAATTTAGGTGTGGTTTGAAAATAATTTGCTAAAAGGGGAAAACTCTACCTATCCTATACCATTATTATTTGAATTTGCGTATTTTTTTTAGTGTTTTCATTATTCAAATAATAGTGACATAGGATATATTTAATTAATTATTTAACACTTTATTTCACAAAGACAGAGGCGAGCTTTATAGCCGCAAGGCATTTTCTCATAGTCAACGATTGGGACAACTTATCAAAGGTAGATAGTTTATAACTAACTACATGAATTATACTAAATAATAACACTTAGACAAATTATACTTATACATACATACTTATATATATTGAAGTAGCAGCACACGACGGGTTATTAAACTTTGGTCTTATTTGAATTCAAGATCACCTGACACTTGATATTGAAAGACTCAATAAAGTAAAACTAGATAAAACACTTTACAATATTTATTTATTTATTTATTCGTGGGAAAATTTACAGCCTTTGCAATATTACAAAAAATATCTAATCTCAAAGCCTTACAAATTTTTACTGTTAGCTATAAATCAAATCATTTATTTCCTTAGGTTAGTACACAACACTTGGATATTGTCAATACATATATTTTTATACAATATAAACTTGGCTGTACCGAATCTAACAGCAATACAATTTATAATAAATAAAACATTGTTGCCATAAGCGAGGATTTTGTACTTATTTATAACTAGATACTTAAAATTTAATTCGTGGCTGTAAAAAGGCCGTGTCAGCTTAGGATCTAATAACATTTATGTCCTTAAATATAAATTCGTGGCTGTAAAATGGCCGTGTCTGCTTACAATCTAGTAATAATAATATTTATGTCCATAAATATAGATTCGTGGCTGTAAAATGGCCGTGTCAGCTTACAATCTAGTAATAACAATATTTATGTCCATAAATAACAAATCGTGGCTGTAAAAGGGCCGTGTCAGCTTATAATCTAAAACAAACAATTACAATTATTAATAATGTCAACAAAACCCAATTCGTGGCTGTAAAAAGGCCGTGTTCCACTTAAGATCTAAATAATATAATTTTTATAGTTTTTGTTATTTTTTTTAACAGTAGTAAGTTTTTAATTGTTTTAACAGTAATAAGTTTTTAACTTCTTCTTCTTTTTGTATTGGTGAATGCTGTGACACCTAATTGGTACATATATTAGATAAGCTATAATTATACTATGTTATGTGTGTGATAATATACGTACTGCTGTGTGTACTAAATAAATAAATAAATAAATAAATATTACTAATATATGAAAATATATGAAACAAATTTCTATGCAATGGTATCTTTTAGTGCGTCCTTAAGATCATAGTAACTTTTATTAATTAATATTGATTTAATCTTTATTTTATATTTTGAACATTCTAGACATTTTATTTCCTTAGATAGTTTATTGTATAGTTTAATACCATTGCATAGAAAACTTTTCAATGATTTTGTTAGGCGAGTTTTGGGGCATTTAATGTCATCTCTAAACCTTGTGTTATGGGTATGCAGGTCAGAGAATTTAGTCAAGTTTTTTTCATTCTTTTTAATGTACAGCAAGCATTCCAACACATAAATAATGAAAAATAATAAAAATAAGAACCAACAAAATCAGTACAATAACAATGAAATAACAATTGCATTTGTATACTGATCCCGTTTTACAACTTAAGAATTATACAATATAATAAAATTTATTAAGTGTAACAACAAGTATTAGTAACAATAAGTAGGTATTCAAACAACACCTGATCAGCTTAATTTCTAATTACAATAGTTAGGTTAGGTTAGGTTAAAGTGAGCTCCGTAAACTTCCAAAGTTGCAACATTCGATCCCTAGAAATTGTATCGCGCCATAAAATGAAGGATTGCTATTGGCCCGATTACGAATTGTCGTTAACCAACCAAAAAGTATCGGAATAAGGAATGTTGCCACTGCGAATTAAATAGAATTCTTTGTCCGAACCGAATGCAAAATCGATACCAAAATAGTACTCGTATTTTGGACTTTATTATTAACTTAAATAAATCTATTAAATTACAACTTTAAATCGAGTTCACAATTTCTTACAATTTTCATTCTAATAAAAAGTACCTTTGAAAAATATAAAATTTTAGGTTACCTGTCATTCGAATTCTTGGTGAAAGAAGTCAAGAATTCTAAGACCTCTAAAAATCGTACGGCGAATATAATTGATTTATTTTATTTTTGGTTTTACAGGAAACTACGTTGAAAAGCTGTACAACGCATCGTTTGAAGTGCCACTAGTTAGTTTAGAAGACATTTATATTACTTATTTAGTGATTAGAAAGTACCTAGGCCTGGATCTCACCTTCGACTATCGGATAAACCCTTATAGGCCCATATTTGGCATAGATTGCGGGTACTGGTCCTTGGCCGTCAGTCACAGTGTGTTGCCAGACGAAATGTTGCAGTTATGGAGTAAAATAGCAACTCTAGGCAAACTGCAAGACCAGGGTGAAAGCGTTTGCGGGTATTACTTGACTTACTTTAAATCTGAAATGTTTTTGTATCATCCTGCAGATTAAAGTCTATTAGCTTTCTAGGAAATAAAATGACGAACATTTTGAACAAATTTTCACTTTCATATACCTAATTTTAGACAGAGAGAAATAGAAAAATATCTATAACGATTGTCCTTTATTTTACTAAAAGAAATATATCATTAATATATCTCCCAAATGTTCGTAATTTTATTTCTATCTTCGAAAATAATGTTATTATTTGTTATATCGTTTTTTTTACATAATATAAAATTTAACACTAAATTATAAATACACCCAACCACACTATAAATATATTAAAAATATTGGATTGTGCGAGTGGGAGGGAAGCAGAAGCTTTAATGTCTGGCGTACTTACGGGTCGATAGCTAGCATACTACTGATTCAAGTGCTCCAGTAACTTTTTTTTTGTTTAATATTTAGCAGGACATGTGACCTTGCGCCCACCTGATGGTAAGTGGCGCTCAAGGTCTATGAATGTTAGCAATTGGAATCAGACACTCATGGGCATGAAGGCAATTTGAGCCTGATCCCGATACGTGTGGATACACTTTACTGGTTTTATCGGCACGAACGGTGGATACATCCCCGCCCCGGCAGACTGGACAAATTACCACCATCAGTTCGCCTACTACCTATCTTAGAGTTAGACATAGTTTTGTTAGTTTCGCGCGTAATGTCTTCGTACTGTACTTACCCTTGTTGTAATCTAAGGTAAGTGAGCGTCACTTCGTTTACCGTAACTCTAGTAAATACTCGTATTTTTGTTGAATAAGACATACTTATTTTTATAATTTTATCGGGTCTTTACGCTATTTATCTTAAAAATATATCGAAAAGTTTAAGACATACTGTACCTAAATTATTAACTAGAAAAATGTTGAGAATTATTAATAAAATAAACTGTTAGCTATTAGCTTGAAGTTTTTATTTAAATATCCCCTAAGTTTTGAGCATCGACTACTAGGCAGCGAATTTAAAAGTTAGCGAGTTGCAATTTACGCGGCGAACAAGTGCCTTCACTTGTAGCCACGATTCAGACTTAGCTGTAAAGGCACACAGGGCCAACAGTGAAGTGAGACGGTTATAGGGATTTAGCCCGTAGGCGTCATAAGGCCCCACGGTGAGTCGGGCATGCGAACCACAACGCAGGTCAGGCCCTGGTAGCACTGATTATTTCCCTATTTCGTCTATAAACAAAAAAAAAAGTGAGTATTGATGACACACACAACTTTCCGAGTCGCTCATCAATTAGTTACTGTACTCTTGGGCTCAGTAGCAACCTAGCTAGGAAGTTGGAATCACGTATTGTTTTGCGTTCTATTATTTATTTTTTCAAGCTGAAAAATGAAGAGGAATACGCGTGATATTATAGAGTTTTTCAACATCTACGAGCAGTACTCAAATTTATGGAATATAAAAGACAAAGAGTATACCTACTAACACAAAAATAAAGGATGAACATTTTAAAAAATCTCTTAGTTAAAACTTCTCCCGCGCTAACTAGGTACTTCCGTTCATATTTTTGCTGACTGTCAAAACGCAAAGATACTCCCTACTATACTATTTCCATTTCTTTATTTTCTCGATGACAGATCTAATTTGATAGTTGTAGTGTTGTGGCCAAATAAGTAATGATATCGATTATATATATATACTTTATTAAAAGTACAATTAGTGAATATTTTAAAATCGAAAAAAAAGCCTCCCTAAAAGATATGTTATCGACGAAATAGCTGCCGAATGTGGACATTTGGTTCTTCGACTTCCGCCGTATCATTGCCAGTACAATGCTATAGAACTAATATGGGCACAAATCAAAGGACACGCCGCTAGAAACAATACCCATCCCCCTTTTACGGCAAACAAGATGTTAGATTTATTAAAAAATGCATATGCGGAAGTGACTGCCGAAAACTGGGAAAATATTGTGAGAAGAACCCAAAACACTATAATGTCGGATTGGAAAATTCATGTGGCATTCGATAATTTAGAAGAACAGGAACTTATAATAAATGTTGGGGAGAACTCATCGAGTGACAATGACGATTCATTAGATTTGATTAAAATAAATAATAATTACCTGTCGTTATAATTATTTCGTTTCATTGTCGAATACCTACCTATACTTATTTTACAACAGCTATACTTATTACAAAAGGCATGGTGACAGTGATAAAGAATCAATTCATTAAAATATCGCTATACATAAAAGATGATAAAAAAGGATCAATATTATATAGAAATGTTGAGATTAATAATATTTTTAGGTTTAAAATATGCAGTCTAAACCTTTGGTTAAAACTGTGAATGACGTCACAAATTTATATACTATCGATATAGATATTTCATTCATTACATCACTATTCATATTGCCTTAGAATATAACTTTATTATAATGTTGGTTATTTATCGTACTTTTAAAAAAAATACTGCATATATGGACTCAATTTGTCTTGGATGAATATTATATGGGATAAAGGAACAAAATTAGGCAGTTGTCGTATTTTTTTTACCTCGCATTTAAAAGTTTATTTTTTGTGTAATACTTATGCGCAGTTACATTTACAGGAACTGTCATCGAGAAAATAAAGAAATGGAAATAGTATACATATGTAGTTCGCAGCGATGATGACACACGGCTAATTACAAGCCAACACGTCAGCGTCGCCAGCGAATTGGCGAGTAATACGGGGCGAATTGAAAAGCTGCTAGCGAACTCGCTGGCTTGTAGCTTGTAAACTAGCCCCGTGTCATCGGTGCTTATGTACCCAACATGTCACTATTCAAAACGATGGTATAGGAGTTGCGGGCTGTACCTAATAATAAATTAGCATAGGCCTGCAATATTGGACCAGTGACCGCGCTAGTCACTAACGGTTCCGTGACGTGAGGTCTGTGTTATCAGTACCTATATTTGTTGATTGTGTTATCACATTCATTGTCGTACTAATACGAATATTGCAGGGAGTATAATACTATAAGCAGGGCTGTCAACACTAGAAATTAGATATAGCCAAATTCTGTAAACGTTATAGGTATAAAGAAATTATTTAACGAACGAAACTTTCAATAATGTGCAACCGTTTTTAATTTGTAGTAACAAGTACTAACGATGAAAATGACAGTAATTTTTAATTTTACAAAATCAAATCAAAGCAAAAACGTTGACACCTATTGTATTTTTTATGAATGGTAATTTATTGTGGGAACCCTAGCAGTTACGGTTGGTCGAGACGATGACGTCATCCCCTTTGCATACCTATTCTGGTAAAGTCGATTCTGTTCCGAAAAGTGGCATTCAAGGTGTGCTGAATGCTAATGATATTTTTTAATAAGCTAGTCTATAAATAATTTAAAATAAATCGATTTGTAATATTTGTTCATATATGTCGACCAAACAAAACTTCCAGTAATCCTATTTATTAAAATTAAAGATATTTATAAAAAACAACGGTGTTTTTTACATTTATTTCATTAATAAAATAAGGGTTACACCCTTAGTAGTCTTAGTAGTAAACAAGTTAATTGTATATAGCCTTTAATATGATAAGATCCGTAGAAGAGCGACCTTTACCGATATCCGAATGAAATCCACTTTTTATATATTTAAAGACGCCAACAAAAGCGGCGGTAATGGGTTACCTAACGAAATATGTTCAAGTTTAAACAGGTAAAATTTTTGAAGTGGGCTTGGAGTACTGTCTATGAGAAATAATGAAAATTTAATGAAATTTTAATAAAGAATAAAAGGGCATCATATTTTTTTGAAAAAACTAATATTCTAGCTGGGAATCGGATCCGAAAGCTTTGACAAAAGGGTTCGATTCCTGCAGTTTCCTTAAGTTTGACGTTTGACATTACTTCCCAAAATTTGATCCTTATAAGCGACACTATCAGCTAATAACATAATACAGGTGATTTAATTAAATCCAACTAAAAAATTGTCTAGAACATATTTCGTTAGGCAACACATCACCGTTGCTTTTGTTTGCGTGTTGTATTATCTAAATTCTAAAAAGTGAATTACATTCAGATAACCGATCGGTAAGGTAGCTCTTAAACGTACCTTGACCAAGAAAACGGGTGCGTCGCGGGACGTACCGCAAAAGTGAGAACTAAACTTGAGGTTATTGATTTCGTAGTTGGTAGGAATATGGAAAATAAATGAATGCATGGTATGATTGTAAATGTATGTATGTAATTAATTTTAAAATTTTATAAATGTAAAGTCAAATGCAAAATATTATTACAATATAACAATTAAATATACATCTGACATACAGACATACGTTCAACGAAATATGTAGGTTGGGGACGTACCAAGCGCGCGCAATAAAGTTCTCACCTTAATATATGTATAATCCATAGATATAGCGCGACGATCCTATGTCTATGGTATAATCGCAAAACAGGATTGTATCCACCGTCAAGAATAAGGCTCCAAATATTCAACAGGCTCTTGACATAGCAGCCATTTTGATTGGCTAGTATTTTGCCAGTTCAAGTCAGTTGAGAAATGCCACGCGTGAGGGGAGGGCGACTTATGAATTTACTATTTATTATTTTTCGTAATATGTTAACTTCTAACAGTGTTTAAGTGATATCTCACAAGTTTTTAGGTTAGGTGCGTATACTAATTTAATAATAAAGTGCCTTTAGGTGTGATAATGTGAATAGATTGGTTTTATCTCGTGATCTGATAATGCTAGCAAAATGTTTAGAAAACCAACTGTGACATCGTTTTGTATAGGTAAGTGGTGATTTTAATTAATCTTATTTATTATCTATTTAATCCAGACGTTTAGGTTTTGTTATCTTCATTCTGTGCACCGCATCGGTTGGGTTATTAGGTATACTATGTACCAAGCGTGCGTTATTACAAAAAAATCTAGACCTCTCGCCAAATTCTGTTTTACCGGCCTCGATACGAGTAGTTCCTGCTCTCATCTAGCTACTTCGTTATTATCTCTATTAAATTGTTAGGACTGTTAAGAATAAAACATACAAAAGTGATTTTTAGTTCCAAGGATTTTTTTTACCATTTAATTTTAGACTTTCATTATCTAAAATATATTTTGTCGTGCTAAAAGGGCTATATTGATTATATATATATATTATATATATTGATATTCGTCAGAGAACGAAAGTTACAGACATAGCTTTTAAAATTAGCAAGCTGAAGTGGCAATGGGCCGGACACATCTGCCGCAGAACCGACGATCGATGGGGCAAACGGGTTCTAGAGTGGAGACCACGTACGGGAAGACGCAGAGTGGGACGACCCCCCGCCAGATGGACAGATGACCTAAAGAAGGTCGCTGGTGGGGGTTGGATGAGGGTAGCGAAAGATCGCGTTAAGTGGCGAGCCTTAGGGGAGGCCTACATCCAGCAGTGGAGAGATACAGGCTGATGATGATGATGATGATGATGAAAAGGGCTATAAACCCCTGGGTTCGTGAGCCACACGTAACGGTGCCCAGCACTAAAGGTCCATGCCGGGGAGGACGGGGGAATGTCCCCATCCCCAACCCAGGCCCATTAGACATCCGGGCCTGGACGACCCCACTGTCTGTCTGTTCACGTAGCCGTGTTTATTTTAGGTTTTCTGTTTGATCCTACCTAGTGAAGGTTAAAAACAAGTTTGGTTTTTTATTTATCATTTATTGACTACGTACCGAGGTACGTATGGATGTTTTGCATTGTGCATTGTACATTACCTTTCCGGGCTGTACAGCATGATGGATCGTGTATAAACACCAAAATTTGGTAAAGAGTATACTCGGAATAGTATTCCCCTTTGGCGCCATCGAGTCGAAGCGCGCTCGGCGACGACTTGGCGGGAGTGTGTTGGGAGAAGTGCCAGCTTGTGTAGGGTTGTCACAGTTTAACTATACTTATAAGTAGGTACCTATATTTCGATTCGATTAAATTCAATTTGCAAGTAGGCATTGGACAATAAATATATTGTATTTTGCGCTTTTATATTTTCAATTTATTTATTATTTTGTATTGTTACAACCTTATTAAACATAAAAACAGTATAAATCTTATAATTATAGCAATCTGCCTCTGTGGTCTAGCGGTGCCTTCACTCCGTAGCCACGACTCAGACTTAGCTGTAAAGGCACAAAGGATTTTAGTTCGTAGGCGCCCTGGGGCTTCCTTAGGAAGCTTCACGGATGAGTCGGGCATGCGACCCCCACCCGCGTTGGCCCTTCAGGCGTATCATTGATGATTTATCGATCACCATCTATAAAAAAAAAAAACTTTCGGTTAAGTCTGTGGATTTAGACTCGGAGGTACCGGGTTCGATTCCTGGTCGGGACACAATAATATTTATTAATGTAAATAAATACATTTAATTAATATTTAATTTGTAATATTTCTCGAGTTTGAGCGCTGGAGACATCGACGAGCTTGCCACTTGTCATGATTGGCCTATAGTAAAGTTGGCTAAATGTGAATCCGCTTATTTATAAGCGTGGTTTCTGACTACCTCGAAAGGAAAACAAACGGTCGTGATTATACTTTACTGATATAGCAATCTAAGACATACACAATTATTAAATAAATACAATTAGGAACATAGCTGCTGTAAAGAAGCACTGTCACATACTATAACTAAGACATACACAAACACCATTCGAAATAAATTACTAAATCGAATACTTCATTATTACTTAAGTAAAAACCAAACCTGTTAATTTTTACTTAAGTAATGATTAAGTACCAAAAGCATGTTCGAGAAAGTGTCTGTAAGCAGCTAAGAAGGTTCATATTACTTACTGCTATTTTCAAGTCAAAATTCGACCACCTATAATGGACATATTTTTTTCCCCGCAGGCCGTCGTCTGAACATATTGCTGCTCATCCTGATGGTGGTGCTGGTAAACACGCTGCTGGTCTCCCGAGACCTGTCGACCCTCACCATGAGGGCCCTGACCCCGCCTCCTCCGCTTTATCACCAGCTCGACCACCTCATGAGGACCAGGAAACTAGATGACTATGTCGACGACTTGTGAGTCCATTTCTAGACCTTTATCCTATTTCCAGATGGATCATTCTTCACAATTCAATTCCCTCCACGCTGCACAGTAATTCACCTAGAACGTCACAGCTATTATGCAATTTTCTTCTCGATAAACACCTCGTTCCGAATCAAGCTCAGAGCGCTTAGAATGAATATGATACTAACAGTCGTTCTGAATCATATATCGCGATTTGGGAGCTCAGAGCGTGATATCAATTTGGAACGGTCTAAATCGCATTTTCATTCATAAAAAATAGTTTTTTTTTTTAAATGAATAGAAAATAAATTGCGGATTCCACATCTCCAGTATTCATAATACTAACAAACATACACCTCTCGGTTTATTCATCTTTATATGTGTAAAGTTTAATATTAACTTATTTTGGTTTTTTTAAATTACTTGCCGTGTTATAGACATTTTTTTTTCACTTCCCACTTAAATATTAAATAGGTTTGTTTTAGAAATAATAACAAACTTATACACTTATAAACGAATTACAATATTAAATAATTTAAAAGAAAAAACCTAATATTAAATAAACTTGAAAATGGCGCGCGACATAATGACAAAAGACTGACAGCGCTCAGAGCGATCTACATCGATATCGTGAGCAGTCTAAGCGCGAGGAATAACGTCATTTGTGACGTCACATAGCTTTGGCAAAACAGTTTATACACGTCTCATGTGCGTGCTTAGGTTACTATTATCGTGTCTCAGAACGAGGGGAAAGACACATCTTTTAGCACATTTTAGTTAATGTAAAGTAAAAGAAAAAAAGCAAGCCCAAGGGTTCCGTCGCCAAAGAAATTTGCCATTGAAATAATTATATGATTGAAACTCATAAAACAAATAATTCCCATTGTTGGGGACATTTGAGCTGGTCTCGGTTTCTAATGGGTCCCGACTGTTAAAGTAGCTGTGTTTCGCATTACAATGTATTATTTGTTTTATGTGGGTCAATGCCGAGGTTCGAACTGACCTATTTCGGATTTTAAGGAAAGCGTTCTTTCCTCTCCGTATCGGAGGCGAGAAAAATCAAGGTTTAAAAGAAAAAGGATGACAACCGTGATGATTGATGATTAAACTCAATCACAAGTAAATGATATTATATATCTGGGCAGTGTTTTCATTGCGGATGGGAAGCATGATAGGGATGTTGAAAGAAGAGTGAACGCGGTAAACAGTGTTAACGGTGCCCTGGGGTCACTGATCGCCAGTCGATATGTCAGTGACAAAGCTTGACTCGCCATATACACTTATGTATGGAAGCGACACGTGGATATGTTAGAATACGCATGAGAGTAGAGTTAATGCAGTATAAATGAGGTCGTTGCGTCGGATATGCGGCGTCACTTTGACGGACCGCATACGTAATACGCAAAATCGTAGGTATGAAAAAAGCATAGGGACAAAAATAAGGAAAGACCTATGGTTCGGGCGTGTTGAAAGGATGAATAAAGAGATATTGACGAACCATATAATGCGAAAGTTGTGGGTAAAAGAGGCCCTGGCAGACCTAGACTCACATATTACGATCAAATAAATAAAACAATAGCTGAAGGTGTATTAAAAAGCCATGTCGTTCAGCAAAATCAATGGTTATTTGTTATTTTTCAGAGTAGATCCTTTGGTGGATCCGTCTGAAGCGTGTATTGATGACGAGATCCCTCTGGTTGCGCTCGTGACCAGCGCCCCTCACAGGGTGCTGCAGCGAGACACTATCAGAGGGACCTGGGGCAAGGAAATTCCTACCTACTTCTTCCTGGGCCTTCCAAGTGATCAGGTTGACGAGCAGCTGGTCAGTCATATATTATAGCTAATTAAGAAAAATATTAATATTAAAATCACTTATCGCAAGTACCTAATTATGATAATAGATCCTAATTAATTGGTTAACTTTGTGGATTTAGACTCTGTGGTACCGGTTCGATTCCTGGTCGGGACACAATAAATTATTTAATTTATTCTTGAGTTTGGTACTCTAGAGACATCGAAAGATGGATCGGACGCGCTGGGCCTATCCCGTGGCCACTTCCATTAGCAGATCTGATTTTTTCTTTTATTGGGGCTGTCTACATGAAAAGTTTGCAAAGAGACTATTACATCTGTGGTGATCTGTGGATCAATTGAGTAGCGGAAGAAATTAAAGTAAGTGGCTTTACACGACACGTTAACAAGCATTTATCCGACGTTGTGGAGCATGTATTGCAGTTCACGGTTCTCTTTTGAAAACGTAGTTGAAGTTTTTAGATTTAGTAGTAGGTAATAGTATTATAAATTTCAGTTATTAAATAATATTATCTTATCTTTCTTTTCACACATGTGTAACTCAAATACCACAAAACAAACTTTAAATAGGGTCCAAATGCCGCAAAACAATCTTTAAAAAGGATCCAAATGACTAACAATAGCGATAAATATAATTATTGTATTTTTTACTATTTTGAAGTTTAAATGCATATTTTTTTAAAATGCACTAAATGGACCACTCATTAAAATAATGGGCACTGACCGTGTAGCACATTTTTTTTACACCACTCACATCTAAATTTGTATAATTTGTTAAAACAATAAATTTTTATTTTTTTTATTTTTATTTATTATACTTTGGAGTTTACATTATAAATCTAAATTGTATGTGCTAGCGCTAGAACCCGTAAAACACAAAAAACAGACCTAAATAATAATGCCATTCGTAGAAGTTACAGCCACATAATAAAATGTTTTTCGATTTATAACTAATATTTTTAAAAAACCTATGATTAAAAATGGTTAATTTTTTTTGTACGTGATAGGTGAATACCTGTACTATAGCCTTAACGTTGGACCACTAGTTACGCCACACCCTGTATAGTAATAACATTAGTCTTATTGTACACAGCAAAAATAGCCCCAAATGGATAATGTCCTTTATCTTCAGTCGAAAGCTGAGAAGATTTTTTACAATTTATAAAACTTGACTAATAAAATTTGGTGATTCATGTGACCCTTCACCCACGTGAAGGTATTTTTCGCTAACCACTATACGGTCAAACAGCTAGTAATAAATAAATTCGTAGCACAATAACTTAAATACCAGGAAATAAACCCGGTACCCATTATGTTCCGCGTCTTAACCTCTAGACTACGGATGCAGTGGTTGGCAATTAGTAAATAATATTGTCCACTTCTCAGGTAGAGTACTACATTGAAGCTAAACAGCATCGAGATATGGTAGTCTGTGATTTTGTGGACGGATACCACAATCTAACTCTGAAGACGGCGTGCATGCTCCAGTGGGCAGCACGCCGGTGTGCCCATGCTGGGTTCGTGCTCAAGACTGACGACGACGTGCTCGTCAACCCGTGGAGGATGACACACGTGTTACAGGACAACCGGGATGCTCTCTTACTGGGTCAGTCACATTTTTATTCTGTGTTTTTTTTACTTTAAATATTGTGTAAACAATACAATCCAATTGGTTTATTTTGCAAGTAGGCATAGGACAAAAAGATATGTATTCTGCACTTTTACACGTCAATTTTTACAATATTGATTTACAGTATTGAGGATTACATATTGGTGAATCTGGAGCAGTACATGATAACCATCATTTGGAAAGAGAAACAATAAAATAGTAAAATAACAAAATTATAAATACATAACATTATAGCTGCTGTATATAGGCATTGTCACACTATAAGCTAAGACAGACACAATTATATAAATGTCAATGTCAGTTAAGATAATAGCTGCTGTATAATAACGTCATGGTGACCATAGATTGTTAGTAGTGGTGCACAAAATAATTAATAATTGAATTCCATATAATTGAATTATTGATTTTGTTCAATTACGTTTTTCTACAGAAGATTTTTATACTGGGTGACTTTGTATGGACTTACGTTAGACTAATATGTCATTCTATTGATAGAAACAAACTATTCCTAAAAAAACATATGTCAGAAATGTCATTTTTTTTCGGCGTCTCCATACAAATTGGTCACTTTAAAATAGCCATTTTTTTGTCATTTCCGACCTATGGTTTGTTAGGAAAAGTTGTTTGTTTCTATCAATAGAATAACATATTAGTCTAAGACCAACAAAGTCACCCCGTATAATGAATAAATATATTTATTTAATTATTCACAGACAGAAAGAACAAAATAACAGATTTAATAAATATCCTACAAATAAAATAATATTCAAATATTTTTTTTTTTTTTTTATCATTGTATGTAATTTGTGATATTTATTTATTTAAAACTTTATTGCACTATGTACAAAGGGCGGGCTTAATGCCGCTAGGCATTCTCTGACAGCCAACCTTTGGGACAATACAGAACATTTAGTCATCTAGGTGCAAACGATTGTAAGAAACGTTGCCAAATAAATTAATTTAATCTTACATACAATATATATTCAAATAAATACACATACATACAAATATGTACACAAAATAAACAAAATATGAACCGGATACATGTATTTTCATTTGTAGCCGCTTCATCTTGTTAAGCAACACCTCTGAGAGATCAACGCTACACACAACACAATAGTCGAGGAGAGGAAGAAGTAGACTTTAGAAAAGGGTTATTTTAGCTTTTAAAGGCAGTGTTTTTTCGAGTTTATTGAGAGAGTGCAATGAAGCAAATATTTTACGACTCGTACTATTGACCAGTTCAGGTTAGGATCAAGTTGCACACCCAGATTCTTTAATTCGCTACTGAAAGCAATCAGGGCGTTGTCAAACCAACATTAACACTGTTTATTTTATTAAATCTACCTTGATCAGCATTAAGCTATAATTGACTGGCACTTGTTCGGATTGACAACGACCCCGAAGCGTGTTGACCACGAGTGTATGTTAGATAAATCAGAGTTAAGCCAAGCTATTGCACTATTTAGAATAGTATTATCTATCTGCACGTAGAGCTGCAAATCTTCCGCATACAGGTGGTAGTGGCAATGAAGACAACGGGTAAACAGCGAGCGAGTAAATAGCCAATTAACGGCCTCCAAATTATAAGAATGGAGAAACTGGCACATCATATACCTAGCTCGGTTAAATTCGCATTAAATCTGACAGTGGGTACATAAAGAAAAATAAAAAAATCCAAGATTTTTACCCGACAGCGCGACGTGTATGTATAGTATCATCACGACCGTTTCCCTTTCGGTGTGGTCAAAAACCACGCTTATAAAAGCAATTTTACTATTAGCCAATCATGACAAGTGGCAAGCTCATCGATGTCTCTAGCGTACCAAACTCGAGAAATATCACAAATAAATTAAATATTGATTTGATTGTCCCGACCAGGAATCAAACCCGGTTCCTCCAACTCTAAATTCATAGACTTAACAGCTAGACCACAAAGGCATTTATGTATGTATTAATAATATATGTATGTATATTTGTTCCTTTGTGGAACACTGGAGACTAAACGCTTTGGCCGATTTTCGTGATTCTCTCGTCAATCGATTTGTCTTCATCATGTGAGTGTCAAAGTCAAATATCATTAAGATGACATCCAGACACATTGTGGAAAAAAAAATTAAAGTCGACCAACGACAACATTATAGTTTTGAATTTGCAGTTTAACATAGTGTACCTATATATTTATTTATTTAAAAACTTAATTGCACTATGTACAAAGGCAGACTTAATGCCGCGGCATTCTCTGACAGCCAAACCTTTAGTACATTAGGACAGTTTCCTTGGGAAGTACGTGCAATAATAGATATAAAATGACAATTTATAAAACAAATACATAAAAATAATACTTAATTAATAATAAAAAATAAAAATTTGATAATCATATGCAATGGATTATATTATCACAACGCGTGCAGTTCTTTGTTGGTTGAACAAAGGATAAGCAATAGTGATGTGCAATAATTGCGATAACGTTTTACGTTTAGTTGTTATTATCATCGACATTTATAAACAGCGAGAAGAGTAGCGGCGAAAGAATGCCTCCTTGGGGGACGCCCGAAGCAAGATCGCATCACCCCGATGACACCTGATCAACTCTAACCCGTTGCTGGCGACCATGCAGATAATTAGAAAACCAAATTACCCTAATTACTCCGACGTGATCTTTAGACGAGATAAAATGGCGATGAGCAAAATAAATAAAATTTCGTCAATTGTAATTCTAATTTAGGGCCTCTAAAAACCCTCTTAACCATTTCAGCTCAAAGTTCAATAATATTACTAAGAAATTATGCTAAGTTAACAAGTTTCATTACATAGAGTGCTATTATAACACCCCTTAGTTGTAGGGGTGGATCAGAGGGGGTGAAAATTGTCCCCTAGAATACGCATTTCGTGACCGTAGACACTTTAACATGTGTAAAGTATTATCACGACCGTTTCCCTTCCGGGGTGGTCAGAAACCACGCTTATAAATAGCGGATTCACATTTAGCCAACTTTACTGCCGGCCAATCATGACAAGTGGCAAGCTCGTCGATGTCTCCAGCGTACCAAACGAGAGAAACATCGATATACGAGTATATAATATATAATTTATTTATTTCAATTATAAATATTATTTTGTCCTGACCAGGAATCGAACGCGGTTCTTCCGAGTCTAAATCCTCGGACTTTCCCGCTAGACCTATACATACTAATATTACATAAATAAAATAGATTTGATACGTGTATAATTATTAATAATATATATATATATAAGCAATGTCAAAAAAGCTTGGATATACGAGTATGACAACTACTTAGCATCTCGCCTCACTTGGCCTTTCCTAGTATATGATTTCAACAAAAGCCTACTATCTTGTCTGGACGCGGACGTCATAAGAACATTGAAGTCTTGGCTTAGATTAGCCCAGGGTGCTGACTCCTCAACATTCTTTAGAGGACGGAGAAACTTCGGAATGGATCTGAAAAGACCATCTAAATTATACAAACATCTACGTATAAGCAAATATCAAATTCTAACCAGCTCCCAGGATAATACAATTTCATCCCTTCCAAGAGACCCTCTGGTCTCAGATATGGAACCGAGACTACTATTCTTCAAGAAATTCATGACAGGTGCCCACAATGACAAAAGAGGCATTGGCTGGAAGAAAAAAGAAAGTGACAAAGAGGTTATAAAATCCTTCCTTAGGAAAGATGAAGAGCATGAATACAGAGTGCACGCGATGACTCTAGAAGTTCAAAATGACTGGCTAACTTTGGGCGATTTTTGCATCCCTCCAGCCCTAAAGTGGCGCACACTAATGTACGATTGGTCTCCGTCGTTGCTAAAGTTCTACCTAAACGCTTTTCAAATGTCCCTCCCGGACCAGAGTAATCTGGTAAGGTGGGGAAAAGCTACGGAAAAGAACTGTACATTGTGTGGTGCTACCATAGGAACTGCTAGACACACACTTGTAGGGTGCGTTACTCTCCTAGAAAAGGGCTATTACTCACGCCGACATGACAAAGTCCTAGGTGTTATCCGTGAAGCAGTAAGTCTTTCTATTGCAAGAGCCAGAAAGGGACTGACTACAAATAAAACTTTGACCACATTTGTAAAGGAAGGGCAAAGCACGAAAACTAAATGCAAGCCCACCTCGATCCTTGGCGCCGCATCAGACTGGAAAATTCTCATGGATACATTTGAACACCATTATAGGATCCCAGATGAACTAGCTGTATCAGCCTATAGGCCAGACATCTTAGTGTTTTCTCGGAACTTGAAAAAAGTTATCCTTATTGAACTTACCGTTCCGTGGGAATCAAATATTCCAAAAGACCACAACATGAAGTTGAATAAATATTATGATCTCACAGAAGAAATGATCAGGAACGGGTTCAAGACTCAGCTTTACGCAGTGGAAGTTGGTGCAAGAGGAGTTCCAGCAAAATCTTTGCATCACTTACTGAAAGAATTGGGCCTAAGCAGGTCTGCCGTCAATACATTTATGGAACGAGCTTCCAAGACGGCATTAACGGAATCATACAATATTTGGTTGGGTAGGGAGAGAAGTAGAATGGTGGATGGTGAGCGTATTATCGCGCAATAGAAAAAAAGGAGGCCTCCTTTTCTTAAACCAGCCTATTGTCGGTCGCAAGCCCGAGACACCATTCTTCTCATCTCTTACCCACACACGATGGACCCGGCACCCGCACGGTGAATCCATGGAATGCTTAGAAATTTGTCTTCTTCTTCAGTTATAAAGTATTTTTTGTCGCAATAAAATGACAGCGATAGAGAACTTCAATAACAATAAAATAAAAAACTAGGTGCGCGTTCGAGGAGGGGTTGTAACCTATTTTAGTTTCCACAATGACATCACCCACCCTGTGGGGCGATTATTTGCCTATCTCTAATTATTTTACCTTGTGAATCTGTTTATGTCCTTGCCGATTCTATTTCTTAAGAGGGTTGCTTTGCTTTCATTTGAAATGAAATGAAATTATTTGTTTGCGTAGAACATGGTAATAGTAAATGTTAACAGTAAGTTAGTTCTTCACATTCGGCCATTTCTGGCACACAAACTTTGTTAAGCATTCTTTACAATCTTATCTATACTACGTGGAATTTGTTAAAGAGCAAATATTTTTATATTACAATCTAGAATAAAATTAAAGAACTATGTATTTTTTATTTTAATTATTCAGTAAGTAAATCTTAAGTTACGGTGCAGAGAAGTTATCCTAAAAATATCGCAACTCATACTGAGCCTAATCAAGTAGGTAGCGAGAGGTCGACGATCGCGGGAACGTTGACTTACGTAATTCTTTCTCTCTATTTCGTCTCTCGGCTGTGGGTGAGATCAATTATTAATGTTTGGTTTTTTCGTAATGATATTTATTTTTTTAAAGTAAGAATTATTTTTTATAAGCTAGCACGCTAGGTCCATGAATATTAGCAACTGGAATCAGACACTGATGACTGACATCAGTCCCTAACACAATGCCGGCTTACTGGGCATGACGGCAATTCGAGCCAGGTCCCGAAACGTGTGGATACACTTTACTGGGTTTATCGACATGAACGGTGGATACTTCCCCGCCCCGGCAGACTGGGGAAATTTGGAGATTTACATCTGTCGCACGCTGAAGATTTGGAATGCTGTGTGTTTTCCATTCCTATAACCTGAAGTCCTTCAAACGAAGTGTGAAAAGGCATAGTGCCCTACCACTATGCCGGCCTATAAAGATGTCGGTCGTCTGAGGCTGGCGTCAGTTGCTCCCATTCTAGGACCTCGCGTACTGCTTACCAATAGGTAGGTGCAGTGTCACATGTCGTGCTCACTTAAAAAAATAAAAATATATATATTTTTTTTTTATACTAGCACGACATGTGACCTTGGGCCCACCTGATGGTAAGTGGCGCGCAAGGTCCATGAATGTTAGCAACTGAAGTCAGATACTCGTAACTGCCATCAGTCCCTAACACTATGCCGGCTTGACTAGATGCTTTTTCACACTTCGCTTGAAGGACTCCAAATTATAGGAAAGTGGAAACACAGAGGCTGGAAGAGCATTCCATCCTCTTTGTAAATTTATTTTGTGCAATTTAATAATAATAAATGTTTATTTGTTTGTTGTAGGTTACATGCGAAATGGTACGAAACCCCACCGAGACGCGTACGTAAAGTGGTACCTCCCTCGCTGGCTGTACCCGGAGGAAGACATCCCGCACTACCTCACAGGCTCTGCCTATCTCATTAGTGGTAAGCACACAAGTCACAATATTAATGTTTACATTTGTATAATATTATTGTAATTTTGACGTAAGCTAATAATTCATTAATTATTAATAAGTCATTTATTTCTGATATAAATTCCAGGGTGGCCACGATTTTAAAGAAGCGGATTCACAAGTGGCAAAGTCGATGTTACCAGACTTGAGA
This sequence comes from Tinea semifulvella, assembly GCA_910589645.1. Taxonomy (NCBI): domain Eukaryota; kingdom Metazoa; phylum Arthropoda; class Insecta; order Lepidoptera; family Tineidae; genus Tinea; species Tinea semifulvella. Next base: position 549,996 of record OU342605.1, read on the forward strand.
AATGTCACAAATAAAATTATATATGTCACTGCATATGTCATGGTCTTTATTGGCTTTTTAATCACTCGTGGTAGAAAGTAAATGCTAAATAAAGATTAAACTATGTTCTGGAAGGCTCCTGTACAAAAGTGAGCTCTGGCCGCTGTTCACTTCCACAGTCGCAACGTTCGATCCCTGGTATTGTTTGACAAAGGTTTGTCATTGGTCCGATTACGAACCGAGGAAATTGTCATTAACCAATCAGCAAGAGCATTGGAATTACGAATGTTGCCACTGAGAATTAAATTGAATTCATTGAAGTCCATACTAAAATAGTACTCGATAATCACATCGATACTAAAATAGTACTCGTATTCGTACTTTATTATTGACTTAATTCTATTCAATCGAACAATATGCGATTTAAGGTAATCTATCATTTTCTTATAACTATATATTAATTATTGTGTCCCAACCAGGAATCGAACTCGATACTTAGATCCACGAACTTAACCGGACGCTATTTGGGGCAAAATAAAAAAAAGTAATATTATATTTTAGGCCAATTTAAAATGAATAGGCACTATTTAACAGTAACCCGGCACCCGCGCGGTTAATACATAGATTGTTAAAAAGTATTCTTTTGTTTCAGGTAATCAGTTAGAACGTTTATACAGGGCGGCATTTAGTGTGCCTCTAATTAATTTAGAAGATGTTTACTTCACCTACTTAGTAGCCAATAAGACGCTAGGAATATCGCTGACGCATGACAGTCGTGTCAGTCCATATCAGCCAATCATAGCCATGGACTGCTCCTATTGGTCGCTCGCTACCATACACAGTCTAACGCCGGATAATATACTCAAAATTTGGCCAAAAGTCAAGAATATAGCCAGAATGTATGAGCTTAAAGATGAAGTGTGTAACGATTTTGTTTTACATAAATATTTGGGCATTGAAACGCTTTTGTATTGAAGTGAGGTTTATACTGAAATATGTGGAATAAACCTTATCAATATCATTAATAACAACGAATAAAATAAGTTTTTATTAGTTATTTGTGTGGAAAAATAATTTTGGCCTTAGTTTTGCCGTCATTTTTGAAACTATATTCCGAGGCTGCATTAGCGGAATCAAACACTTATGTCGTGTTCGACTTATAAGCAAAGCTCGCTTTTTTATTGAATGTTGCTTAAAGCGAATGAAAACGCAAGTCGAACTTCACAACAAGTCATACATGGGGTAAACAATTTGGTTCTGTAGGGAGAGGAGCAGAATGGTGGGAGTATTATTGTGCAATAAAAAGAAAAGTTTTTAAACCAGCTATAGCCGGTCGGGTTCCCTCTTCCCCACACTCCACATGGACCCGGCACCTGCACGATGAATCCACGGCTTACTAAGTTTGTCTCCTTTTGTGTGACTATAAAGATTACAGAGAAGTGAAAGCCTAAGCTTATTTGGTCATAAGGTGTCTCCCCCCGCAATGTTAATCCATATTTCACCCCTTAAAACTAAGCTCATCTAGCCCTTACACTGGGCAAGAAAGTTTCCCACACGTAATCAACCTGGCACCCGCACGGTGAATCCATATTTTAATTACCTAAACCTAAGCATATTGGGTGACAAGCCCTTACACTAGGTTCCTTAGCCCACACACACACTCTGACACCCGCACGGTGAATCCATATGTTAATTATCCAAACCTAAGCATATTAGGTGACAAGCCCTTACACTAGGTTCCTTAGCCCCAGCACACTCTGTCACCCGCACAGTGAATCAATGGATTATGGAAGTTGTTTTTTTAAGACTTTGATTTTAGTAGCAGCCATACTGATAAAGTATAAAAGAACTGAGGGTACAGGAAAGCCTTTCCTGTCTAAAGCTAGATTTAGTAATAAATGGCCTTAACGTGTATAATTTGTCAAATATAATTTTGTTAAAAGACTGACTGTTTATTTAAAGGGGGTTTAACGCTCTTGTTTCCCTCTCGCTCGCACAACACAATATTTAAAAATATTTTTTAATAGGGTGTATTAGGCAAAGCTTTTTGTAGATGTCGCCAGCGGCACTGGTACCTTGTTTACACCTTTTGAGGCATCATTTTTTAAATGTTTTGTAGTTTTGTATTTTTATAACAGAAAAATGTATTTTAAATTAACGTTACTAACCTTAAAATAAGAATTAAGAAAGCGAACACCGTCTTTAAAAAGAAAAAAAGTTGGATTAATAGAACGGCAATTTTGAGATCACCATATCTTTGATTTCCCTTAGAAATCTCGATTTGTACACTTAAAAGCTGCTCACTTCGGCATAATATCCAGAAAATAATAAATTTCGTAATAAAAATACAAGTTTTCGATGCAACTGACAGTTATATAAGGTACCAACTATCATGCGCCATCTATCGTGATAAAAAGTTAGTGAGTGACACCCCATTGAGCGTATTTTAAGAAATATTATTATTATATTTTCATTATCATATACATACTTAGGTACCGAATTTTAGATAGAGAAAAAAACGTTTTTCTACTATTTTACTAAGATAGATACAGTGTAAACTCTATATAACGACACTGAAGGTAATTGCATTTTATGGCGTTATAGAGAGTTGTCGTGGAATGGAGAGAAGAAACATCAGAATTGGAAGACAAGATAAACCAACCAAAGCCAATTGATTTTGACGCTTTAGGGAGTTTGTCGTTAAATCGAGTGACGTTACATGGAGTTTACATTGTACATGAATAATATATCTCCAATTGATTGTGCGAGCGAGAGATTTGCAAACCCACTAAAGATTACTTATAACTGTAATTAGGAAGAACGGAATAAGAAAAAAAAAACAGGATAGCTGATATGTAAAAAAAAAAAGAATTATAGAACTATACGTTTGTCTAATCATTCAATGGCTCAATTGAATAATTATGTCACTTTTGTTCTATGTCAAACTGATAGCGACAGACAGTAGATGATTAGCTAGACCTAGTTTAGCAAAATGATTAGTTCTGTAAATTTTTAGCTAAAATTGTGCCTTGTAAAATAAAATTTAAAATGTGACTGTAATTAGAATAGGCAATAGGGAATAGGCAATAGGGAATAGGCAATAGGGAATATGCATGTAAAAGTATTATCACGACAGTTTTCCTTACAAAATATAGTTTTGTATGCATTTTTTATTACAAATTTATATACAATGTTGTTTTTTAAATTATTTTAGACGGTTTATTAAATTTTAATTAGAAAAATAAAAATACTTTAATTTGCAGAAACTAAACACTACTTTTTGTTGTAAATATTGTGACGTCACAGCGCACAAAACAAACACATTTCATATATTTATGTACGTTGTTATATTCTTAATAAATCCTAATTAAAAAAATACGGAAGGACTTTATAATCATTCCCGTAAAGAAGGAGTTTTCTTTGTCGTTACCAAATAAATTTTAAGCAATACACAAACAACTACACCCTTGTTTCATGTGTTGTGACGTCACAGAGATGGCGTCATAGTGATGTATCGTTTTTGAATGTACATAGCAAAATATCGATCCTTTTTTGTATTTAAAAACAGTTTTATTTTTAGGTATGATATAATTTTTAAGTTTAACACAATTTGCGATCATCATCAGGGCACCAACTGTGACAATTTACGATCATCATCAGGGCACCAACTGTGACAATTTACGATCATCATCAGGGCACCAACTGTGACAATTTACGATCATCATCAGGGCACCAACTGTGACAATTTACGATCATCATCAGGGCACCAACTGTGACAATTTACGATCATCATCAGGGCACCAACTGTGACAATTTGCGATCATCATCAGGGCACCAACTGTGACAATTTACGATCATCATCAGGGCACCAACTGTGACAATTTACGATCATCATCAGGGCACCAACTGTGACAATTTGCGATCATCATCAGGGCACCAACTGTGACAATTTGCGATCATCATCAGGGCACCAACTGTGACAATTTGCGATCATCATCAGGGCACCAACTGTGACAATTTGCGATCATCATCAGGGCACCAACTGTGACAATTTGCGATCATCATCAGGGCACCAACTGTGACAATTTGCGATCATCATCAGGGCACCAACTGTGACAATTTGCGATCATCATCAGGGCACCAACTGTGACAATTTGCGATCATCATCAGGGCACCAACTGTGACAATTTACAAGTATAATAATTAATTCACTCTGATAAGAACAGACATCGAAATTTTGTAAATTTAATTAAAATAAGGTTAAGTTACTTTGTAAATTTTACCTGTGAATTTTTGTAATTGGCTTATAGAATAATTCAAATATTGTATATCTAATTGCAATGGCTGTAATTTTTTCAAATAATAAATAAATAACTACTTTGTTTTATCGAATACAACAACACACAAAGCATACCACGCTTACGACAATCCCCACGGTCCACTAGTGGAACATGCAGTGTATATAAAATAAATAAAATAAAATCACATATTCCCTATTGCATACTCGTATATCTATCGACGATCATCTAATTTAATCCATCCATGAATAAAAAGTTTATTGTTCAAAGTACTTAAGCCAAAAATACAGAGTAAAAAACATCGCCACAGAAATGATTAATTTTTGTCATAATTAATGATTAAACATTGAATGAAAGATTGTTATTTATTTATTATTTTATATTATTTATTCATTAGCAAGACGTATTGGATAGATAAGAGCCAAAGACATCAAATATAAGATAGAGGGGATTGGTTGTTATGTATTTTATACAAAATTTTCGTAACATTATTTTATACACCATCTACTTTGTTCTTCTCTTGTTGAAGAAGAATGTGTTTTACACTTCTATAGCATGCTGATCGGCATATTGTCCGTTAAACAACAAAATCAATAAAGTGCACGTCGTAACACTTATAAAGTAGAAATAATAACGGTCCCAATATTCCCTGTGGGACACCATATTCCATAATTATTTCATTAGAACGTACATTATCTTATGTTATGGTGCTGTCCATGAAAGTTATTTCAATGTACTGCTTTCTGTTTAGTAAATAGTTGGTCCTCTAATGCCAAGTTATATAATTTATGTAATAGGGTGTTATGACAAACAAACTCCAAAGCCTTTGACATATCCATGAATATACCTACGACCGTAATCTGGTTATTGATAGATCCAATACTTTGCTCTATGCATGTTAGCTCTGCGAGGTTACCTACCCACAGCCTACACAGGTTGTATATGTGCTACACAGAAAATAAGTTTACACAAATAACGACGACTATAACCGGCAATGCACTGTCATAGAATAATTAATTCTTGCCCTATTTATTATATATTTAATGTCTTTAGGGCTGTCAGAAATGTTGGATGACTCCTCTTGTTAAATCAAGAATCGATGTTCCTAATTAAATATACTAATTAATGAATCGTTTTGTTGAATTTTATTTCTACTGCCTTACCAAGCGAACTAGATACTCGGGTGGAATGCGGTCTTCCCGTCCACATACGGCCCCAGGTACCGCGTTCGTACAGTTATCAAGTTTACACCAAAGAGTATTCATACATATAAAGAGTAACTAATTTTAAAAGAATGACTAATCTCGCGAAAAAGTGGGCCTGTAGATCCTAAAAGTGAATACATACCTATATAGAATATATTAGAAAATCAATGTCTAAACCCGCAACCAATTAACTGTGTGCCTAAATTTAAAAATATTTGTGTATTTTCTAACTATTTTACCATATGGTATGGTACTGACAAGGTATGGTACTGACAAGGTATGGTACTGACAAGGTATGGTACTGACAAGGTATGGTACAATACATTTAAATTATTTTTTTAGAATCGCCTGTTGACAAAATCAATGGCCGACCTATTGAATGTATACGTATTAAAATTAATTGACGGCAACTTTATTATGTTCAAACCATAGACAAGAAGTTAGTTTCATCTGCCAGACACTAGGCGGCGCCACTTTTCATATAAATCAAAATTCTAATTTTCCACCCCTTGGTTTACGCTATTAATAATTTCTGTACTTATTTTGTTATTGTTGATAGTCTTTTCACTTACAGGTAAAATAATTTAAATAGAGGGTATTCAAATGCATGGAAGAGGCGATTCTGATCCTGAAAACATAAATTGGTCGAGAATTGAAGAAAAAAACACGTTATCGTATTTTCATTATCCATATAATTTTTTTTTCATTTTTTTATCCGTACCCGAAAGGTGCGTTGCTCTAAGGATGCAGGTGATGCCACATTTACAGGCGTCTAATTGGCTTGGTCGGGTCATAATACTATTATTACCTACCCGGTCATATAGCTGAAGCAACAGATTTTCCTGACGTGTCCAAAATTTATAAATTATCCGAAATATTAAAATGTCACATGTCGTGATCACTATGAAGAAAATAAAAATGAGGCTCAGAAAAACCCCTTATTAGGATCCAAATAACTACCTACTAAAAATTCTAAAATCTTAATATACACAGCTGGTATTTGAATGTATTTTACAGCTGATAAGAATGAAAGAAAGATTGACGAACATGATTTTTACTTATTTTTGTAATCAACATTGTTCTTTGCAATTATTTTTAACGGCAGGGAGGGATTTCCCATTGGCATGAATTTGTTAAAAACTGTGACCTATTCAGTCCGATAATGGTGTTGTCACGAGTCAGGAATATAAGGCAAAGATAAATAAAACATTTATGTTTAGCTTATATTTTAAAATAAATAACTTGCCGGCATGTAGGTACCAATGAGAAATACACTTCTTTCTCGTACGTATATTAGTCATAGATTTACAACATCCATAGTTCCTTTGCCTCGAAAAGCACGTCCTGTAGCATTATTCTGTTACTTAAGCGCAAACGTTAGTATAGTGGAACATATAAATATTAAAGTCCGCTGTCAAGATCGAGCGCTTATAGAGTTGAGAATTAAATTATATTTTGTAATCATCACGCAATCTCTGACGTAAATAACCAAATCCACTAATACCGTTTCTGACTCGGTAACAGAATACTTGGACTTGTGGAATCGTTAATAAATTGTGAACAAAAATGGCATCAGACCTAGTGTGGGCCAAATTCTACATCTACTCGTATATGTTCTAGAAGGACTATCAGTCAGTCCACCAATGAAGGTCTGAGTTCCAGGGACTGTAATGTCATAGATATTAGCCGAAGAAACTGGCATGCTTTTGTATCTACCACCCTGGCCTACTGCGGCCAAATTTATTCCTAATTTTTTCCATACAGACAAAAAAAAACCAATAGATTTAAATTAAAAACTAAGTAGGTTTTTTTATTAAATACTAAAACTAATTTAAAATAAATAAAAGGTGTCCTTCTCTAGACGCCCCAGGGAGACTGGCAACATTTACCCTCCGTATAACGAGGCAGAAATAATTGCCAGCTTACCTGTCTTCAGACCTTTATATCAGCCGCTTTAACAACTACTTGGCCAGACGCTTGAAAAAACAATCTCAAATACCTACACTACAAATACATTGTCGCAACAGCTTCCAAACAAGTGCCATGCACGAAAAATTACAAATAAATCGATTTTTGTAATGCCTACAGCCAGAAATCGATCCGTTATCTTTCCGTTTAAATCAACCTATGCCAAAAAATATTTTTAAAATTCGTCCCTGAACAGCACGTGCGAAATTAAATAGGAAGTTAAATAATAATAAAAAAGTCAATCTCAGATTATAAAGTGGTATTATTCGGCTCGTCACATTAGTTCCTTCAGCATGGAGTGTAAGTGGTGGCTGGTGGTGTTTGCTGTGCTCCTAATCATTCATGCTGACCAAACAGAAGCTGGTCAGTAGTTATTAATATTATCCATATAATTTAAGTATAAAAGATGGCTGACCATATATCATTTCACTACAGAAATAGCAAAAGTGGTGAGGCCATTATACTAGGCCATCCACCTCGCTAGGTTGGTAAGCTGAGTTGGAGTATGTGTGGAATATAAATACGAGAAAATGTGACTACTCATTGTTACTTACCCTGTGTTTGACTTATCGCTTTAAGCGCTTTATTTCGCTTTGAAATTCGTTAGATTTGGCGTTGCTCTAGGGTTTTCACACAAGTTAGGAAAAATCGGTAAAAAAAACCGTTGAAAACTTTACTTTCAAGTCAAAAAGTTTTATTGTAATGAGTTGTAATTCAATTTTATTGTAGTATTTATGCAGATTATAATAACGTATTCGAATTTTAAGTGATGCTTAAGACTATCGATATAATATAAATAATATCGATATAATAATATATAATATCGTATATACCACATATACAAGTACCTAGTGGTTATACCTCGCCTAGTCACACTTTCCCCGTATCTTCATTTACCCCAACTCACCTTACTTGTAAATAGCGCTGCTGATTGGAATGGCATAATCCCTATGACTACTTTAAACAAATCATAAAAACTGTTATTAAGTTTGGTATTACAATCTACTTAATTCCTACGCAAAGTTGAAGAATGTTAAAGACTGAGCCAGTCAAAAGTGTAAGAAGAAATATACTGGGTGAGTTTTTATGGTCGTACGTTAGACTAATATATGATAAAACTTCTTCTTCGTCATTTTGTATCGAAAAGCCATTTTTTTTTTCATTTCCGACATAATATGGTTTAATTAATAATAATGGTTTCTTAGGAATAAAATAAAAAAAAATCAAAATCAAAAATCAAAATATTTTTTATTGTGGATCATAGGTTTTTAGTATAGGTATTGTACATGCTGTTATAATGGTCGCTATGTCCCGTCCATTGGACATACAATAATTATTTAAACATTACAAAAGGTTTTACAATGTTGTTGATGGGTGATGGTAAGGGGCATGCTAATTGTTCCTCTCATGTTTCGGAAAGATAGTCTGCTACGCTGTAGTAGCATCTTTCAGACAGAAAGCTTTGAAGCTTTGACTTAAAAACTGTCATGTTTTCAACTTCACGGATGGATTTGGGAACTTTATTGTAAATTTGTGTCACCATACTTATAACATAAGTAATAATTTGTTTCTATCAATAGAATTACATATTAGTCTAACGTAAGACCATATAAAGTCACCCCGTATATAGAAAGTCTTAAAGTATTTGCAAATGATTTTAAATCTGACTTTGTAGGTTTTTATTACCATATTATGCAATAAATGGAAAATAGTAGAAATATAGAAAGTGCGCCTGATATTTATAGCAACTCGTGCGGTCAAACGTGTGATTATTTTATTGCATCATCATTTATTCAGGCATTTTGTTAACCGGTTACATTTGTGTACGGCAACACGCGCGTTGCAGCCCTGTTATTATAGATTATCGATGGAAAATTTCCAACATGCACAGTAAAGGTAAAAAAATAATAGTACCTTTCCGCAACTAGCCGTAAGTGTACTTTTGAGAAATGTTGTCTGTCACCATTCTAGGAAATAAAATTAGGGACATTATGGAGATATATTAATCGAAAGAGCTTCCAAGACGGCATTAATGGAATCATACAGTAACTGCCTCTGTGGTCTAGTGGTTAAGTCCGTGGATTTCGACTCGGAGGTACCGGGTTCGAGTCCTGGTCGGGACACAAAAATATTTATTAATGTAAATATATACATTTAATTAATATTTAATTTATTTGTGATATTTCTTGAGTTTGGTACGCTGGAGACATCGACGAGCTTGCCACTTGTCATGATGTAACCCTGTCGCAAGCCCGAAACATCATTCTTCTCATCTCTAACCCGCACATTGTGGACCCGGTGAATTCATGGAATGCTTAGAATTTTTTCTTCTCTTGTCTTCATATATTTGTTTAAATGCAGGAAAACCGTTATATTTAATTGTTTTTGCTATTTTTCTCTGTCTAAAATTAGGTATATTGAAGTGATAATATGTTCAAAATTTTATTTCCTAGAAAGTTGATAGATTACATTTCTTAAAAGTACACTCAGACTTCAAAATATTGGAGTGTGCGAGCGAGAGGGATGCAAAACCCAAACATTCATTTCCTATATATTTTGTCAAATATGATTTATGGCTATTTGTGAAGTACACAATTCTCTTAGTTAGATGCTTTACAATCCGCCTAACCTACGATTAGGGATTTCTCTTTCTCTCAATAATATACGACAAAGCGATCGGTCTGAAATAAAATAAAATAAATGCTATTCATTATTTATCACAAAATTAACCTAATACATTCAAACATAAGTTATAAATTGCCTCGACAAGCCTCTTTATATTTTAACATGTCCTCACGTTGTCGTTGGCCGAAGTTGAAACGTACTGTCGGAAACATCAGCACATTATTTTGTGCTGATATTTCTTCCGGTTTTTCAGAGGACGTCACCTATAATCTAGTTGATACACGATCGATGCGCCTAACCCACACACATTTCTGTATTTAAAGCAAACTTTCTTAAAAATGCATAACTTATCTATTAAACTGGATAAAATTACAGCCAGACGTAAAAAAAAACCTAAGAAGGAAGAAATGAAATGTCTTCCTGGGCGGACGGTGCTAAAGTTTTCCTCCAAGCTCAAGTCGTCATTGGCCGATATCATTCACACTCAAGGTTTAGGTGGAAAATCGGACTGTCAATTTTGCGTATGCTCAGTCGACGGTTGGGACGAGTTCTGCTTTAATAGACCAGCTAGGAATGTCAATGAATGTATGAAGGTGAAGGAGGCAGAAGAGTACGCCCAAAGCCATGGCCCATTTGATCATACGCGGTCCATTTTCCACAGAATTCGCAGAGGTCAGTCACCGTCGTCGGTGTTATCGGATGGTAAACTAGTATGCCTTCAAAAAGATCGAAACACTACAAATACACTATAGAGCTGTGTGCATTAAAATGTTTAGGTAGAATTATTTTCATTAGAATAAAGATATCTTTTCGCATGTTCAGCATAATTTGACCCGTATTGGCCTCGCTGTACAGAGGATAAATTTGTCTGCTTAGGATGTCATCTGATAGGACGTCTACAAGCCATACGCACAGGTCAAAATATATCCACATACCATAGCCACCATTCCTACGCGTACTCCTAAATTTGGAGATTTGTATATCTATCGCATCCTGTAGATGTGGAGTGCTCTTACAGACAGTGTGTTTCCCTACTCCTATAACCTGGAGTCTGTCGAACAAATTGTAAAAAATCATCTTCTTAGGCCGGCGTAGTGGTAGAGACTGATGCCGTTCGTTGGTGGCTGGTATCAGTTGTCCCATTTTTGGACCTCGCGTATCGCTTACCATCATGTGGACGCGATGTCACATAACATTTTTTTTCCACCAGAGTACACAGAGTCCTAGTTCACTGTTGGAGATAAGAATTCCAGATTTTTCTGGAGAATTTGTCCTATATACTCCACGCTGGCGTCTGGCGTCTGGCCACTAGTAAGGTTATAGAAGTAGGGAAATAGAATGGCTGGGAGAACATTTGACATCCTCAGCGTGCAAGAGATGTAAGTCTTCAAATTTTGGAGTACGCGGGTTGTGTGATATATCGTGTTCAGTATAAAAAATATATATATTTAATAGGTTTAGTTTATATTTAATTTTATTATTATTATTTAAGTTGTTTTTAATTTAAACTAAATAAATAAATAAGTATTAACATAAAAAAGGCCGACAATTAACCAAAGTGTTTTTTAAATAGTTTTTAGCTAATGTAAATAAAATTCGTAACAATAACAACTTACGAGTACCTACTCGTATCAACTACAACAATAATTTCTCTTACCACGTTTACAAATTGTAAAATATAGATTGGTATGAAGACTTAAGCCCTCGTTGCGAGCGAGGAATCAGTTACTACACCTCCGAGTACAATGGTACTCAAACTGACATCGAGGATTCTGCTGGCTGCTATTTCTGCGTCTGCCACACAAACGGCAGGGAAGTCGGCTGCATCAGACGACACATCTGGCACTGCGACTACCAGAGAAAACTCTCAGACCCCAACCACATAAGATACATGTATGCCAGATTGTTCAAACAAGACAGACCGTCGTATTTTCGGTCTGCGTCCTATAGAATGCGACGAACAATGGAGTCCAGCGTCTTTGATTTAATGGAAACTGGTTGGTTGTGGTACAATTCAAGGCTAACATGACCGGGGTTGTTTCTAACTCAGCACTGTAGGCACTTACAACGACTTAAACTGGAGTGCACTTGTACATTTTTTGAACAAACCTATACTTAATTTCTGCTTTAAAAAATAGTTGTGAAATTTATATTTAAACATTATAATTTATGGTTAACTTAGGCCAAACCCATAGACTGTTTGTTATATTACAAATAAATGAGTTTCGGACGGTTACAATGATCACATAATGAATTTAGATAGGTTATTGTTATTTTAAAACTCTTTAGTTAAGCATCTCCTTTTGCAATCATTTTTATTTATTCTTAAATAAATATAAGTATTTATTTGGAGTAACATTACAAATTATTAAAAACTAATATAAAATATAAATAATAAAAAATACAACTAAAACAAATAATAATAATAATAAAGGAAAAATAAAATAAAATAATTATAAATAAATTACTTGCTGCATATCAAATGGGCAAAGTGCCAAGGCATAGCAATAAAAAATAAAATAATTAATTTGACGTCAAATTAATTTAATTAATAATTAGTAGGTACTTGGCCTGTGCAACGCCTGGTAAAAATATTACAAATTCACTAAGCTATGTATATTAAATTGGTAAAAAAATATTCAGGGGTTCGGAGTACTTTCAACATTTGTTTCTATTTGTTGTTTTGACTTTATAACATTGTTTACAGACAGTTTTACTAATGATTGGTAAAATGAAAATGTTCTGTTAATTGACAACAACTAACGTTTGATTACAAGGCTAAAACGGCCATTAAACGTAATTGGGTATTACATCTTAATGTCTCTAAATTGTTCCTTGGCGAAGGTTGGCTGTCAGAGAACGCCTAGCGGCATTAAACCCGCCCCATGTTTATTAGGTTTAAATTAAAAAAATATGATTGTATTAAAAAGAAGATTAATGATTGCAGGAGGAGATGCCTTGTGCTGCGGACATGTCAGCGGACATGTCAAGAATCTGCACCGCGCTGTCAGAAATAGGGTCAGGAATTTAAGAAAAAGGTTGCCGAAAGAAGACCTCATTCATGGTGACTCAAGGGCCGACTATGCCGACTTTATAGTCAACAATGATTAGACTAAACAATCGTTTTTACACCTTTATATTTTAATTATAAAATTCAAAATAAATAGATTTTAATTTTACTTTTGTATCCCATTTAAAGAACCTTTTTTATTGTTGTTAATCAATACAATTTTCAATCCAGAGAAATAATTACTAATCCAGCACTTATATTGACCGCCTCCGTGGTCTAGTGGTAACAAACGTTGCCGTGAACTCGGGAGGTCGTAGGTTCGATTCCCACCGGGGGCTAGTTGTACATTGTATAATTTGTCTCGGTCTGGGTGTTTATATGTATATATTTACAACAAAAAAAAGTATAATATGTAGTTTAGTTTCCGTAACACAAGCCTCGTAGCTTACCACGGCAACTAGATGGCGCTGTGTGACCTGTCTGGACATATTTATTTATGGAAAATATTTATATTTATTAAAATATTTATATTTATTATATAAGTTATAAGTGGTACTATACAATCAGCAAAAAGTACGTATGTTGTAGTTACTACTATTGCCTTCTTGTAGTAATGCTAAGCATATTATTGTCATATTAATCGCTCATAACTTGTGGCGGTACCAATATATTGTAGTTTGTATTTAAGTTGCTCGTCTTCTGCTAACAGCTTACTCCTTGGACCACTTCGCTTAGTCTTCCACTAACAGGAGTAGAATCATTCAAAATCATTTAAATAATGACGTGTCACAAATGCCTGTAATAGGTTTACGTGAATAAAGATATTTTGACTTAGACTTTGATTCAAGCTTGGATTTTAGTCAATTATAATTTAATTGTAAGTTTTCATGGTAATCTATATGAATAGGAATTCTTCTCAACTACGCCACCAAATTAGACTAGCTGTCGGCGAACTGGTTTCGAATTAATATGGATAAGCTGTGATTTTTCTGAAAATAATAATAATAATATTTAGATAATATAAAGAAACAAAATAATATAGTTTCTATATAAACAAACAGTATAGTTTTTATTACGTTGCTTTAAATATTGTTTTAAGTACCTACTCTAAAATAATATTGTAAAGAATTCCATTTAAGTAAAGGTTTGTTAAATTAATGTAGGTACTTAGTTTTGTATTTTTAGATAATTGCAACCAAATAATACAATAATGCACGCTTACATGCACATGGCACTATAGAAGTTGCACAATTTTTGTTACTGCACATAACACACCGATAGCACTGACATATTTTTCAATTAAAAATATACGTTTTACATACTTAAGTACTTACTTATTAACAATTTGAAATGAAATAATATTTATTTGTATGGCATATGGTAGGTACAGTAGTATAGTATAGTGCATAATGTATTTTCATCGGGAAAACTCGGATCTCAATACGGAATACGACGGCACCTGAAGTGTCAATCAATTTTTGTTTTAAATGAGTGTAATTTTCGGATACATTAGTCTGGTTAATAAAAGTAGATAATCGAATTATTTGGAAAATTCTAATGGCAACACTATTGTGACAGTGGCAATTCAATATGACTGTTGTCAAACATTTGCTTTTAATTATTTTATTGTGATTCCTCATTTGCGTATAATATGTGAATCAAACTATTAAACGAGGAGTCTGAAAGATATTATTTTACATGATGACTAAATTCCAAGAAAAACAACTAGAATTAAAAGATGAATTTAACCAAAAACAAGATTGTTTACATGTAAATTTCATAGGTTAGTATGATTTATTTTGATAGTTGCAACAAATAATCTTTTCAGTGAAAACATTTCACTTAAGTTTCTATTTTCTTGCTGTGTAGTTAACAAGTGTAATAACCCGAACATATGTAGATGATCAAGTGTTAGGTAGGAACTACTAATATTTTTTTAATTTGCCGCGATTTTTGTTATCTACTTTCATTAGACTCTAATATGGAACTTTATTATTTAGTGTCAAATGTCATAATAATGTTATATATGTGATATAGAGATGTTGCAACCACCCTAAGAAAGAGAGATAAATACGAAGTTTTCTGATAAAATACGATGGAAAAACATTTTGCACTACATCTGTACGTAGCTTTTGTATAGCTCACAAACTCAACCACTTCTGGCACAAAAATTTGTACAGTAATTATATTATACAATATAAATTAATTTACATAATAATGAACATGTCATAAAAGTTGGCACATGTCAATTTTTACGATTACATAATGTCCTTGATTTTAGTCAATTTGTTAATACAAATTAGTACCATTTCTAAATTTGTATGAATAAAACTTGACGAATAAAGCAACACTATCAACAGCTTCTTCATTCTAGATTTAAACTGATTATTGGGTAATTGTTGAGAACCTCTGGTAAGTTGATAGCTAAGCATAGGTAAGTTTAATAGATTTCTTAATCTAAATAAGTTTTATTATTTCAGTTGGTAATGTATTGGATGATAAAACTTACGAATGTGTACCATTCGTTTCGGAATACACCGATTGTACTGAAGGTAAGTCAATTTAAGAATAGGGCTCTTTGTCACTCCTGGAGTACTCGCTATCCTAGAACCCTCTGGGATCGCGCGGTGCGATGGTAAGAGGCCCGACGGCATGACTGTTGGGCCTTGGAAACTCGGCAGGTGTCTGGTGTGGGATGCGACATCTGTAGACGCATTAGCCCCATCTCACATCAAGGCAAACTCTTCCAATGCGGGGAGTGCGGCGGTTCCTCAAGCTGCGCAAATACGCCAACCAAGGTACACGTTACGAGTTTGCGCCGTTTGGGGTCGAGACGATGGTACCATGGGGACCGTCAGCCAAGCGCCTGGTCAAGGTCAAGGAGCCAAAGGGCTGACGGAGAAATCTGGAGATACGAAGGCTGGCAATTATTTCTGCCAACGTATTAGCCTCGCTATACAGAGGGGAAATGTTGCCAGTATTATTAGGACTATATCAGATGGGACGTCTCTTGAGGATATTTTTAATTTATAGTTTATTTTTTATTAGGTGCTGATATGAAATTTCGGATTACCCGCCGATATGGGGGATGTTACTATTTTTTACTGATTTCAGTCGTCAGTGATTGTGGTCAGTTGTTCATGTCTCGCGTGCCTGTTACCATAAGTGTGCGTTGTTAAAAAAAATTTTAGGAAAAAGAGTCGTTACACGTGTTTATAATTCTATGGTTAACTAATGAATCAACCAGTCTGGCCAGCATGGCGATAATATAAATTGTAAAGAAAATTGTTTTGGATGGCCCGTATTCCGTAGAGGAGGTGTTGGTCTTTAAAACTTCTTAGATAGTTTGTACCTTGTTGTTAATATTTTAGCGAACATGTGCACTGGTTGCCGCCGTTGTAGTTGCGGTGGTGAAGGTACCTGGGACTGTCGGCAGGTCACAGAGTGTCCGATGGAGGACCAGGAATCGAACACATATCCCCAAGCTGTGGATAACGCTTTGGACATGCTAAAAGCTGGTAAGTTATTTCTGCGGCCGTAATCTATGTGAAGCGAAATCGTAAAATTTTCAAATTTTATTAATTTTCTAAATATAAAAATATATATTATTTACTGACTAAACGAGCTTACACCAAAATATTAGACGAATGTCCGATTGTTAAAGAATGTTTTATAATGTATAAAGAAGTTTAGAAAAAAAAAGACTACGGCTAAGTAGGTACTGAACTATACCTACCTAAACAAAGTACCTATTTATTTATTTATTTAAGGAAAACTATTGACAATATCCAACAACAAATAGAACTAAACATTAGCAACAGAGTGTTATTTGGAAGTTTTTTACAAATTCAAATATATTAACAATGTAAAAAAAACACAAATAAAGCCTATGCGATGACAAAGATTTAAAAAACATACAGAAAACTACACAACAAACTACTAATGAATATTTGTTATTACGTTAACATTAATTTTTCAGCAATTTCAGTCGGTAAACACATGAATATAGAGCCAGCTATAATAAAAAAAGAAAATATAGATGCACAGGATGATTTGATTCTTGGTAAATATTAAAATTATTTTAATTTATAATATCTTGCACTCATAGGCGGCCTTAGCTTAGATCTTTGCGAGGCGTCTTTGTTTCCGTCTCGCTCACACAATCCGAATAACACAATTCAAAGATTGTTCAAGTTTGAATGTAGACTACATTCAAACTTACTAAATTACGAACACTAGACATATTTTCACTTTCATATATATAGGTACTTACCTAATTATAGATAGACTAATAAACCAAAAACATTTAGAATAAATATAAAATCATGAATATAATTATATATATATAAAAAAAAATGTTTACACACGACATTTTGGACTACATGGGTTAGTTTCCTCCCAGGCCTGTGGGTATCATATACTCGTATTAAATAAATTACTCAGAAAAAATAATAATATATTTCATGGTATTTTTATATATAATTTTATTTATATAATATACGTTATAAATAAAACTAAAAATTAAACACAAACATTTTAAAAAGTCTTATAGGAGTAGTGTACCGAGGATACCCGCTGCGAAACGTTACCCGAGATGAGAAAGTTATCATGAGACTGATCAAAATATTCTCCAAACTCCAAAGGTTTAGCCGTCGTCAGGCGGAGTTTTTCCCCAAGCTCACGAGAGAACGCCAGCGCCTCCTCTGACCACGGACCCATCGTTTCGACTGCAAATGGGATGAAGTAGTGATAACTGATGATCTCCGGGTACTTGTTGCGTTTAAACAATGTGGCTAACTCTGCAGAGGCCCCGAGTTTTTTATGGCTGGATATCACATGAGATGGACAAGTGTGTTAACACTTGTGGCATCCCGAACCAGTGCTCAGCCTCATTTGTATGGAATCAATGACATCCCATCCAGACCTAACTAACCCTGACGGTTCGAGGATGCAGGGGGTGCTATTAGATGTAAGCGCCCTTGACACGTTGTCATTAATTGCACGTTGTCTTGAGATCCTGTTGGCATTTTTTTGGCAGCATAAAGCATGGTGGCCTAGGCTCACACAGGATGCTCGTAGACGGGCCTCATCCTAGAGTTATACAATTTTATTTCAATGAGTCTGTCCTAATTGTTTTGTAGTGATTTAAAGAAGGTAATACGGAGATTAATAACATAATTATCAAATTAAATTTACCCTTTTTGCAGGTTACCTTGTCACTGAATATTAACTGCACTGCACTGCACTTATCTACTGAAAATGCACTAAATATATAAATACACTTTAATATTTAAAATATAATTAAATCTTAGGTACAGTCAGAAAGTGTCCCTGGCTTATTTAAGAAATAATCGCACTATATACACATAGCACTCCTGCTAAAAGGAGTAAAGCAATAATGCAAAAATTTTGATATCTAAAGTGATTTTTTTTGACTGTACATAAAGTTATTAAGCTACACATAAAAATAAATTTGTCTTTTTTAAATATTAAAAATCAGAATATTATTAGAAATCTGAGAAAAACTTGAAAAAATTATGTACGTAACGAAAAATTAAATATTGATAATTAAATGCAAATAGAAAACATTTTTGAAGTAATATTTACTATTTAGTTACAATATACATTTTAGTTACGTACATTTATTTAAAGATCTCATCTATAAGAATACAATTGAAGCGGTCGCTTATGACCTTATTCATTTATTCGAAGAGAAACATACAGATACAGATACAGAAAGCAATAAAGTAGAAGTGATTAATATTATACCCGCTACAAAAATATATTTTTACTGTGAACAATAGAGAGCCTTTGTGCGATACAAAATTTGGTAAACGGTCAACTTGTTGGCTTCATAAAATAAAAAAATATATATTTATTTAATTGGTAAGTATTCTAGTAGATAAAATAATGTAATTAATTAAATAATAAACGAATAAACGTTACAGATGAACCTGATATTGACAGAAAGATATTATCGTTAATAAATAGATCGAAACGTTCAGTTAACGATAACGATTACAATAACGCAACCGTCACGTTCTATAATACTGTGGATGATGTCAATGAAGGTTTGTAACTATTATATAATGATGACTAGCTGTTACCTGTGTACTTACGCATTCATAACTTTAGTATGATAGGATTTAGTTTACCGTTCATAATCATCATAGCTCCTAGAGGACTGAGTCCTAGACCTTCACTGCTAAAGGTGAGTGTCCCAAAAGCAGACCCGAAGTTGCAAATATCAATTAAACGTAAGAACCATTGAGGTTTACTTACTGTCGCATGTGATATATAGTTTAACAAAATCAAAAGCAGATTTTAAATAAATCCTTTTTTAAAATAGTTTGTAGTTAATCAAAGGTATACTTTATGTTTTAGATCTTCTTAAAAACACAAATAAAACGGGTATAATATCTGCGATAAAGATTGTTCCAAAATTACCCAAGAAAGATAAAGAAATACAAATAAACAACACTAGAACAAATCATTTAAATATTAAAAGTAATGAACGTGTTGAGCATAACGTATTAGAAAATGATATTGATACAACTAATAAAGAGATTAGTTTGGGCAACGGAAAATCAAAATTGTTAAGAAACCAAACTACTAACGAAAAAGATAAAATAATTTCTAAACTTGTTGTTAATCAAATGAAGAATGGCGAAGAAACGATAGGAGACAAGTCTGCACCAATAATATCAAACATAAGTTATACTCCCGAAAACGATACCATCACTGCAATGGCTTACATTGCTGGTAATCTGTTAAATAAACTTTGGTATATGGAAAAGGATTCCAAAGAGTCAATGGAAGCTGAAAGAATGAAACGTGAAAAAATTGATGACCTGATAGAATTGTTTAAACAACCACTTACATTAAGGCAAGAGAGATTTCTGAAAAATGCTTTGGAAAAACTTTCTGAAGCTATAAGAGACGACAAACTAGAAAATATAAACATAGATGATATGTCACTATGTGATATTATACCAAAAACATTGTTATCTAACAACAAAGCCCATAACGTAACTTCCTCTGATGAAGCTAAAACGAAGCATGCAGAGAAAGATAATAGAAAAATGATTCACATACTAAACTTAATAACTAAATTTAAAGATGTGAAGCAATCTTTAAAGAACTTTGAATACAAAAGAAGTAGAAATAATGATTCTATAGATGATAAAGACCATAATGAATCAATGAATTTATTTGGTAATGTCATGGAGAAAATAACGAAGCTTCTTTTACCTAATAAACATAAACAGCGAAAATTATCCGACAATTTAAAAAGTTTAAATATTTTTAGTAATGATTTAAAAATAAAATCTAAGTTACATGATTACGGTTTCAATCCCAAAGATCTTAAATTATCAGTAAAAGATAAGATAGTTGTAGATTACTTGAACGCAATTGAAGATAAACCAGAATGTTTACTTGGAAAGTTATTGCAAACTAAACATATTATTAACCACTCATCAAACTCAGATATTCATGATAACATTTTGCTAAACTTATCAGAATTTTATAAAATAAAATCATATGCCGATTTAATAAAACTATTAAATCCTCAAGAAAATTATACAGCTCAGATGTCGTCTACAGAGAGTGAGGCAAGGACAGACACACTTAATATTACTAATAACAGAGATAACTTGACTAACTTTTCAAATAAGGAAACAAAAAAAGTTATTTTACAACCAGTTATTGCAAATAAATCAACGAAAGATATGTTACTAGAGCATTTGAAAGCCCTTCTCGAAGATCTTAAACAACTCAGAGACCAAAAAGGAATAGATACAAAAGAGAATTTTGATATTTCTCAGGTGCTTCCATGTTTGTATAACTTTATGAAATCTGCACCTGACGATTTTGGTGCTAATGCCAAAGAGTTACAAACACCTATGGATCGGTTACTCAGCACCTTTAATAATTTGAAGTTGGATATGAAAAAAGATCAAACAAGACGTTCAGAAGATGTCAATGACAACTTAGCAACTATTCCCAAAGCAATTCTTGTATGGGATAGAGTGATAAAGAATTTAGATAGAGCATCAAACAATACACATAACCGTAGAAGCCTTCATGTAGCGAGTCCAAACGATATTGTTAATTCCATTACAGCTTTAAAAAAAGTTGATATTGTTTTTAAAACTTATTCTAATATCGACAAAGTACACCCGACAGAACGTATGCTATTATTAAAAAATATTTTAATAGATCTCAAACGATATGAAAATATATTAGTAAATATTGACGAAATAGTAGAACATAATAAGATATCTGATAGCAAACGTGGGATTATTAACGAATTGGTAGAAAAAGCTATACGTAATGTTTATGAAAGTGAGAAAGCCTTGCAGAAGATAATTCCAACTAAACATGGAATACATAATGATTATAACAAATTATCATTAAGAGATATGGAAACATTCGAACCAAATCGTAATAACTTTATGACAAACAGTGATTTAGTAGAAACAAACAGTGTTAAGCCTTTGAAACTCTTTAAACCTTCAGACGAAACTGTAAATAAATTGATAAAGAATCGAGTAGAGTCATTACTAAGAACATTTGAAGATAATTGCGAATCGGGGAATGGTCTAAAATGCAATATAGCTAAACGTATTCTTGATAATTTAAAACATGGAAATGGCGCGTTGGCTAGAGAACTGTATACAGTTTTAGTTTCGGATAAATTAGTGCAAAACCTCACTTCAATACATGAAGTTACTTCAAAAGGTTAACAAGTTAAATATTGTATTCTTTTTCACTTGTAAGTTCTTAAACTAAGGCAATCTGTGAATCGGGCTTGGACTTTGCTAGCATATGATTAAGTTAAATGAATTATTTTATAACTAAAAAAGTTATTGCTAGTTCTATATTTTTGTGGCCCAAGATTAATTTACCTTGTTTGAACTTGGAGTTGAGGTAAGTATAATAAGTAAGGGGTCGTTCATTGATCACAGGGGTCGGCGACAGCTTTTTGATGCGCTCTCTTTGAAAATGCTGCAAAGCAAGGCCAAGGATCACACTAATAATTAATATCTCTATGTACCTATGCCTTATGTAATATTTTTTTTTTGTCCTTGTACTTGTATAACATTTTATTTGCATTAACCATACATTACATGCGCCCTTCAGAAGTAAATCAATCATATTTTAGTATGAGCCCGTACCTATGTTTGATAAGGTTGCCGACCCCTGGATCACATGATGCTTCCTCTTTATAAGGTTTTATACTCCACGTAAAGTTGGCTAAATGTGAACTCGCTCCTTACCAAAGCGTGGTTTCTGACCAACCCGTAAGGGATACGGTCATGTGATACTTTACTTTTTATATACTTATGTCAAAGTATCTACATATGATAGAATATTACCAATAAGTCCAAATTGAATTCAAAAAATTAGGCAAAAAAAATAAAAATGGACAGACATTAGGGTTGTTTCTGTTGTCTGGCAATAATACAAATACAGGTATTTTTTAAAAATTTTATCTAATATACTATATACTATCTAATTTTATCTAATACTATCACGACATGTGACCTTGCGCTAACCTGATGGTAAGTGGCGTGCATGGTCAATGAATGTTAGCAACTGGAATCAGACACTCATGTCCGACATCAGTCCCTAACACTATGCCGGCTTGACTAGATGCCTCTTCACACTTCGCTTCCATCCAGGTTATAGGAAAGTGCAACACAGAGGCTGGAAGGTATGAAACGAAATATACAACCCGCTGGAGTTTTTTTTCTGAATTTCCCCCTTTCGGCGTCACGTGATTATTGGACGAGCCCTAAAGCATGCTTAATCAGTGGTCTTCATCTTTTCTTTAAATGTTGTGTCTTAAAATAGTAGTTTATGAAACTGTTTGCATAATAAGGGGTATTATACACGAGTGTATCACACGAGTGTTTTAATACCTAGTTATGTGCAGTTTCATACACTAATTTATCTACTCTCATACATTGGGATTGAACCTACTAGATAAAACTTAAAAGAGTAAGAAAAATCACACGAAATGCTATACAACAAAACGTATTGAATGGCGCCAATTTTTTTTTTATTGACCATGGTACAGAATACATAAGTCCTAAACAATGAAATGGCGCCAAAACCTAGCTTATAACCGCGCACGCGCTATGACGGGCGCTGCCATAGACAAGTAAAAATTGGAATCAAAACTTTTTTGTAATGGTACCTTTGCCTTAAAAAAATAAGTATTACACAATATGTATAATTCTATTTTTAAAATGAATTATAACATTATTTTCTTAGAGAAAAAGTGTTATAATGTGATTCTATTTTTAAATTTCAGCAGTATGTTTATAAAGTGTGACAATATTAATTCGTTTTGAAGTTTGTAATTCAGATTTTACGATATGAGAGTACATAAATATATTTACTTGACAATTTTAAACTATTATTATTTTCGGTTTTCTGTTACACCAATTACATTATCCTTTTCAGATTTCTTGGCTACTAAATTGGATAAATTGCCTGCTGCCAACCCTAAAGTGACGTACTTCGATTCGGAGAAATCAAAATTCAATTCATGGAACCCTAAAGATTCCAACATTATGAAAAAGTTACTGGATGGAGCCGAAGTTATATAACAAGCATTAAATTATGAAGATATTATTTATTATTTTTATACATTTTATTAAAAAAATATCTAATAATTAATGGTTTTACTGTATGTAATACTGTAGTGCCGTTGGTTCCCAGTTCCCCTATAACAATACCTCATCAACTCCTCCGTGAGGGTTAATACTTTAAAAATAAATTCAGTAGCTGTAGCTAGTGTTGCCCAAAGCAAGACCCAAAACAAGATTGGCCAAGTCTTCGTCCTTGGTCTTGCATGACAACGGCTGGTCTTGTCCTTGTCCTTGGACTTGCAAGACTCATGTTTTGACTGAAAATATATTCATTCATTACAGCCCTTAGATGCGTCCTAGACCTACACTGTTGGAGATAGGCCTTCCAGAAAATATATGTTCAAAATTTGCAATTCATTTATTGTCTTAAATTGTGGTTGTTTGTAGTGCTCCGAAGAACTCTATAACCTTATCCCTCCCTCTCCATTCCGCAACCGAACCACACGCACAGGTCAGAATATGCACCCACATACCATAGTCACCATCCCTTCGCGTACTTATAAATTTGGGGACTCATACATCTGTCGCACGATTAAGATGTGGAATGCTCTTCCAGCCTCTGTGTTTCCACTTTCCTATAACTTGGAGTCCTTCAAGCGAAGTGTGAAAAAGCATCTAGTTAAGCCGGCATAGTGTTGGGGACTGATGTTGGTCATGAGTGTCTGACTTCAGTTTCTAACATTCATGGACCTTGTGGGCTACTTACCATCAGGTGGGCCCAAGGTCACTTGTCATTCTAATATAAAAAAAAACATTGGTTACAAAAAAAAACTTACAATTTACCGCGGGACAGGGCGTACAATATTAATTGTTTTATTTAACAAATTGGTATCTTATAATAATTTTACTAAAATTTGGCGTAATAAATAATATTTTCTTCTTTTTCATAGTCGTATCTTGGCAAAGTGGTCGTGAACCATTAAACACTAGGACCAAGTATTCTTATTATTTGTTTATTAGGGTCGCCAACCGTGGCAGCAACAAAACATAATGGATTTTTTACTACAACTAAGACAGAAAACAAATGCTGCACCAATTACAGGCAACCACCACATGCTATTACAGTATCCATTAATTGGGCCTTTGAGTAGCCGAAATAAAAACACAATACAATTACAATAGCAATAATAACTACGATAAATAAATCCAAGCATTATAATAATATTATTAAACTCTTTAGTTTTTTTAATGGTAAACTAATTAAGTCTAAAATTAAATAACAAAAATAAGTCGAAATTAAAACTAAATAAGTCTAGAAAGTTAACTATCTTGAGAACCAAAATGATTTGAAAACAAAATTGAAGCAAAAATGACTGTTACCGTTCTCAAAACAGTGCATTATTCCAAAGTTTACAAAACATCAGTACTAGATACTTCCTGTGCTGTTCCAAGAATGCTTTTATTAAAACTTACTGCTTTCACGTGACAACTTGTATAATGTTTCTATTTGCTGTCTTTTTTGGTATTATTAATGCAGCTATATGTTATGGTAAGTAAATTTATTTATTAATCTAAAACGATTTATTATTGCTGTTATTTTTATATTTAAAAAACAATATTATAGTTTAAATGACCTTAGATTATTAGACCCTAGACTTAAATAGACTTATAATTGTTTTAACAGTAATAAGTTTTTAACTTCTTCTTCTTTTTGTATTGGTGAATGCTGTGACACCTAATTGGTACATATATTAGATAAGCTATAATTATACTATGTTATGTGTGTGATAATATATGTACTGCTGTGTGTACTAAATAAATAAATAAATAAATAAATAAATAAATAATTAAATAAATATAATTAAATATTTCCAGACAGGTCACACAGCGCCATCTAGTTTCCGTGGTAAGCTACGAGGCTTGTGTTACGGAAACTAGATGGTTGATAAACTACATATTATACTTTTTTTTTTGTAAATATATACATATAAACACCCAGACTGAGACAAATTATACAATGTACAACTTGCCCCCGGTGGGAATCGAACCCACGACCTCCCGAGTTGTTACCACAAAACACGGAGGCGGTCTAATTGTTTAGTTGCACTCGGTTTCGCCTAAAACATTTAAGCTAGACAAAAGTCAATAACTAAATAAAAAAGACAAACAACTCCGCCACAATAATTAAGAGTAATTGAGATATAAAGAAGAAGGAACATTTATTTTTCTTCCACATTCCAGCAGAAGTTCAGATTCTTATACAATATCAGCAGCTCGCCAGTGGAACCTTTATATTCCTAAAGAAAAATCAATCATTAGTTTTAACAAAAATCTTACCAAATAGTAGTGTCTACATAACTCGACAGATATTGTATGTATTATTGTCATTTATATATATACGTGTACATATTATTTTATAGTATGTAAAAAGTGTAAGTAATTATGTGGTATTTATGTACATATCGTACCATGCTTTGGTTTTAGTTATAAGTGTTTCTTCAATGAAAATAATAGGTGACTTTTAAACTATTGTCATTATTCTAAAATAGTGGAAAACCCATAGATATAGAATTAAGCGACGACGCGACGATCCTATGTCTATGGGAAAACCTTATTTTGATATGACACGAGGTCGGTTATGATCGGCAAAACTCGGGCTAAAAATGTCACTTAAATAACAGAATCCACTATTATGACAATCTAACGTTTGCGCTTAAGTAATGGAATACGTATGCTCTTGTATTATGTTCCTTGCGGCTGATGAATTTTAATCAAATGGAAATAAAATATTTAATTAAACGAAATTTCAGGCCCACATAATGATATCAAATTTTATCCAGAGCATACAGACAATTGTCCTAATAAAGGATCTTACACGAAATATGTGACCAGTAAGGATCTACGCCAGGACTGTTTCTTGTGTATTTGTAGCAAATCTGGTACAGCAATATGTTGGAGAGGAGGGATAAAGCAATGCAATAAAATTGAAAGGTAAGGATTGTGACAGTACACTTTTTCAGCCTTCTTCATCAGCCTGTGTCTTGCCACTGCTGGATATAAGCCAAGGGTCTTCCCGTACTATCACTTCAGAACCCGCGAACAACATAGGTCATCGGTTCTGTGACAGACATGTCCGGCCCATTGCCACTTGAGCTTACTAATTTTAATTAAATTAAATTAAATTTTAATTTTCATTATCTGTAAGTACTAATATTTTTTAAATATGAATCCCAGTGGTTTGAAATAAATTAATTTATTATCATTATTTCCACGCGTTCCAACCAGTGCGTCCTCCCGGTAATGTCGTACGGAGCAGAGACGTGGACACTAACGTGGGTTTGTTCCATAAATTCAAGGTCGCTCAGCGAGCCATAGAAAGAGCTATGCTTGGTATATCTCTAATAGATAGAATTCGAAACGTTGATATTCGTCAGAGAACGAAAGTTACTGACATAGCTCTTAAAATTAGCAAGCTGAAGTGGCAATGGGCCGGACACATCTGCCGCAGAACCGACGAACGATGGGGCAAACGGGTTCTAGAGTGGAGACCACTTACGGGAAGACGCAGAGTGGGACGACCCCCCGCCAGATGGACAGATGACCTAAAGAAGGTCGCTGATGGGGGTTGGATGAGGGTAGCGAAAGATCGCTTTAAGTGGCGAGCCGCCTTGGGGGAGGCCTAAATCCAGCAGTGGAGAGATACAGGCTGATGATAATGATGATGAAACGCGTTCAACTTCCTTATTTGTTATTGCCTTATTTGTTATTACCGTATTTGACGACATATTAATGCTAATGATTATTCTAGTGTAAAAAGACGCAAAAGGAGTCCAGCAGGATTATCTGATCTGTTGTTCCAAGATGCTGCTATAAATTGTATGTACACGTTAAAATTAATAATTATATGACCTCATCATTCTAGCCATTATAACACTGACTTCTAGACCTCCGCTACTGGAAATGGGCCTTCCAGATCATATTTCTGGAGAATTATTATGATCCTTGAAAGCAACTAAAGGAATGGTGTGATAAGTGACATTAGTCCCTGCCACTATACCAGCTTGACAGAATGGTTTTTCACAGTTTGCAAAGGACAAGTGAGAAATGTCCGTAATTTTATTTATCATCATCATTACGACAGTATCCCTTGCAAGGTGGTTAGAAACCACGCTTATAAAGAAGCCGATTCACATTTAGCCAAATTTACTATAGGCCGATCATGGCAAGTGGCAAGCTCGTCGATGTTTCTAGCGCTTTATTATTATATTTGATAGACTACATTTTTCAAAAGTACAGTTAGACCTGAAAATTTATTAAAAATACATGTTGTATTGTGCAAGCGAGAGAGATGCAAAAGCTTAAATTGAAAATTATTTCAGTATTTAGCAAGAAAGAGGAGAAGCCTGTGTGCATACCATTTCAGTCAACCTACAGTGACGACTGCCCGCCAGGTAAGGTTTTTTTTTTTTTCAAACATTCGGTTAAAAGAAGGAGGGACGTGCAGAAAAAGGACTCCGTTTGAATGCGAGAAAAACCAAGGTACTAGTGTTTGAAAGAAGTAGGATGACAACCGTGACGATAAAGATTGATGATGAAACTCTAGAACAAGTAAATTAAATTATATATCTGGGCAGTGTTTTCACTGCGGATGGGAAGTACGATAGGGATGTCAAAAGAAGAGTGAACGCGTGTTAATAATGAACCTGGGATCACTGATCGGCAGTCGAAATGTCAGTGAAAAAGCTCGGCTCGATATACACAATGCCATGTTGGTACCAACACTGATGTATGGAAGCGAGACGTGGATACGTCAGAATACGCATGAGAGTAGGGTTAATGCAGTAGAAATGAGGTCGTTGCGACGGATATGCGGCGTCACATTGGCCGCATACGTAACGTCGAAATACGGAAAAGGGTTGGTATAAAAGAAAGCATAGGGACAAAAATAAGGAAAGGCATGCTACGATACGTACGGGCATGTTAAAAGAATGAGCAAATTAAGATTGACGAACCAGATATATAATGCGAAAGTTGTGGGTGAAAGAGGCCCTGACTCACATATCAAGATCAAATAAATAAAACACTGACTGAAGGTGCATTCAAAAGCCTTCGTAACAAAAGGTTATGTATAAAGAGGTTAATAAACGTCGACGAAGCGAAAGAGGTATGTCGTGATCGTGTCAAGTGGCGCTTAATTGTCTCTGCCTACCCCGCAATGGGTCTGGCGTGAAGATGTGTATGTATGTTAAACAATAAGCTCGCAAGCTGACATGCTTTATAATAGTATCCACTGACACCCCTGGCTCCATTAATGGGGTCACGTGAAACGGTCTTAAGAAGACTAATTGCGGAGAATACTCAGTTTTATCTACCTATATCCACTGACAGTATTTAAGAATAAGTTTTACACATTTTCTCAACGGCTTCTCCACTCTTTATTCCTTTCAGCTGTCAAACGGAGGGACGCTTCGGTATGTCACTACGCCCGAGCAATTTCACTGTCAAGGAGTTTCTTCGCGTCATTTTGTAAATTAGTTTATTATCTACGGGGTATTCTTGTTTAATTATGTGATACAATGTGAATAAATATAGAAAACGATAAATTCGAATCTATATATGGCCGGGGCAGAAGATGCAGTTAATTTTTACGGTTTTTCCGCGCTTAAAACCCATTTACGAGTGTTTGAGCGATATAAACGCTTCATGGAAAGCATCAAATTCTGCAACATTAGGAATTCGATGATCCCCAACTCGGTTATGAACGCTGTTATAAACAAATATTTTAAATAAATTACGTGATTAGGGTTGATGTAACACAGTCCTTTAAATAAACTTAAAAAAAAGGTTAATACACTTCCATCAAAGAAAAACAAACAGGACAGATATTTTTTAAAAGATAAATTTTCAAATGTAAATGATCTAACTATTTTCAAATTAACAAATATTAATATGTATTTGTATGCAAATGCAGATGACTGGTGTATAGGATGTACGGTGTGTGATTGCAATGCAGCCGGTCAATGGAATTGTCACCAACTTAGTTTCTGTGGGGATAGTAAGTAACATTTATATCTATGTTGAAAATTTATATCATTCATCAATTAGAATAATTATGATAAATTTATCATATCAGCTGCTGGACTAAATATCTGTTGGGTGTAATAAATAAAACTACAATTTGAATATGACAGTTAAAAAGTTAGTCCTAGACCTTCACTGTCGGAGATGGGTCTTCCAGTAATTTCTGGAGAATTTGGCCTACACTCGCCACGCTCTGGCCAGACAAGTTGGCGAGGGAGAAAAAAATGCATTTAATTATAGCTATTGTACTTTATTATAAGTTATTTATTGTTAAATTGTAAATTATAATAAATTTATTTATTTAAATAAAATTATTAAAACTACTTAAAAGTAAATTAAAATTAAATGATAATCTGAATGAAATTGAAGAAGTAAAGAATAAGTATAAAACATTTATACATTGATCCTCACAAACTTTAAATATTAGGTATAACAAGTCAGTGGCATGTACATTGTACAAGTGTACATACGTTTTAAAGAATCACAATATAATAAGTCAATAAGCAAAGAGCTAGAACAAAAAAAAACTTATGCCTGTTCATTTAAATATTAAAAAATAAAAATTATATTAACACTCAACAAATCCAATCTTAACTTACATAAAATTTTAACAGAATAACTATTATTATTTATATAATTATTAATTATAATAACAACGGTCGTAGACAATAATTTAAAAAATAGTTTCATTTTTTTCAGAAAACAAGAAAAAACATATATCAAAACTGAACAAGAAGTTTCTAAGCATAGAAAAACAGAAGGCTCAGCACAAAATACAACGTAATATACAAACAAAGTCAGGAATTGAAAAGAATAAAGAAAAAAATCATACTACATACATAGAGTTAAATAATAAAAGAACTAAGAAGGAGGCAGAATTAAGACAAATGCTTAATCGTATTATTATTGGAAATAAGCATTTGGATGATACTCGTAACAGTATAAATAGTGACACTTTAAAGAAAGCTAAATTTAATAAGACTAAAGAAAACTACAAAACTCCTAAAAATACCCTTAAAAAGATAATAAAGCAACATCATGTTAGGACAAAATACCGAACAGTCAAACCACCGACAGTTTTTATAAAACATGTTAAAATTGTAAACAAGGCTACAAACACCACAGTAATTGAAAAGCGCAAAATAAAAAAAGTTTATGCGTACGTTGATAAAAGAAATATAATTAAAAGACAGGCTCCTCAAAAGTTACTTAACGAATTCAAAATTAATAAATTAAAAACGAACAAGGATAGAATCAAAAGGCATGTCATTAATGATTTGGATAAAAATAAATATTTAGATAAAGAAGTTTATGATTATTCAGATGAAGAACTAGATGTAAATGCCACAACAGCAGAAGTTAATAGTAAGTAGAAAGCTGTTGAACCCAGGTTCACCCATCGGTCATCATGAGAACTACGGTTCTGCGAAATTTTATTAAAATCATCGGGATTTTAAACTGACAATTAAATATTGCCGCTAAATCAAATGGCGTGCTAGACGATGGGTCATAGCATATCTTAAATCCGTCCTAATGATCCAAAGAACCTATCGGCCAAAATTTATTGAAATCGGTTTTGAAACAGACACACATACTCGTACAGGCAGACAGACAAAGCTTCACTCGGATTTATACTATTAGTACGACCAGTAAACTAACAATTGAGTATACTTACAACTAACTTTAAATTATTGTTGCAAGTTTGATCAAAGTATAAGCAAAGCATAACTCTTTATAGATCTCAGCCTTAATTGTAGGTTTTTTGAGCGTGCGGTTTTCAAACACTCTTGGCTACGAAACCGTTTTGGAATGCGAAAAATTTGAAGGAACTCCAAACTATTCAAATACATCTTTTTAGTAAACGTTTAACGGAGCACACTTTGAGTATGGCTGCGTTAAGTCATTTATTTGCGTATGAACATTAACTAATTTCATTGATTTGAAATAATTTTATTAAATATGTCTTTAATTTTAAATTTCAGCATCTGCTACTTTTAGTAATAACACAACGTGTACCGACTCCACTACGACTCCTTTATTTCAATCATCTGATGGTGACTCTACTAAATATATGAACAAATCGAAATTAAATAAAGAATATATTAACATAATTAACACAACTACTGAAGTCATTACTGTGACAAATGGATATATTCATACATACAAACATATTGACAAAAATGAAACTGAATTAAATGACGTACAAGAATTAACTCCAAAAGAATATACAGAAAATATTAAATATAATTTTACAAATGAAATATTAAATAGCATAATAATGAATGGATATGGTATTTCTAAAAGTAATAAGGAAAAAAATAACTATGATAGTGCAGAAGAAATATTAACCACCTTGAGTCATTTCTTAAGCAAATTAAATAATTTGATAGAAGAGTTTAAAGTTGATATCGATGATATTTCTTATAGAATTAAACCTAAAGATATATTCAAACTTGATGGCAGATTTAATAGTGAAAGCAAAGAAATAAGCAGCAAAACAATGAAAAAAATTAACAGAGTTTTAGCCAAATATAAACTACAACAGAATCTGTTTATGAAAAATATGTTGAAAGCATTAAAAAGTATAGACAGAGGTACCAACCCAACAAATATGAATGAATATCGAGTTATTAAACGAAACATTAATATTAATGCTAGAGTTAATAAATTTATTGATAAGTTAAACTTTTTAAGGGATATTTCTAATATTATCAATTAGTTTATTTCACTGGTAGCGCAGTAAATTAATAATTTAACGTAAGTTTTAGGTTTAAAGCTATGCATCCCTCTCACTCGCACAATGCAACAATTTTAATATTATTAAAGTGTTAGTGTACTTGTAAGAAATGTAGTCTTTCTAGGAAATAAAAACACGGGTATTTTAGAGATATTTTCACTTTCATATGTCTAATTTTAGACAGAGAAAAATAGCAAAAAACATTTTTAAATAACAAATAATAAAAATTGGCGCGGTGGTGGATCGGTTGTAAGAACGCGTTCCTTAAATCCTACAAAGTTCGGGTTAAACTCCCCCGGCATGTACCAATAAGAAAAACACTTTTCTTACGTACATTTGTCAGAGATTTACAACACCACCGTTCCTGTGCCTCGGAGAGCACGTTAAGCCGTCCGGTCCCGGTTTCACTAATACAAACTTCGTTATTAAATTATCATTATAAATTGACATCATATCTTTGCCAAGCCGTCTGGCCAGCGTGGCAAATGTAGGTCAAATTCTCCAGATATATGTTCTGGCAGGCCCACCTCAAACAGTGTGGAGGGTTAGGACGCTGTGTTCTAGGGGCT
This sequence comes from Tinea semifulvella, assembly GCA_910589645.1. Lineage (NCBI taxonomy): Eukaryota > Metazoa > Arthropoda > Insecta > Lepidoptera > Tineidae > Tinea > Tinea semifulvella. Next base: position 583,069 of record OU342605.1, read on the forward strand.
GTAATGATGAATGATGAAATATAAATAAAGTAAAGTATCACCACGACCGTATCCCTATACGGGGTGGTCAGAAACCACGCTTTTATAAGGAACGAGTTCACATTTATCCAACTTTACTATAGGCCCATTATAACAAATGGCAAGCTCGTCGATGTCTCTAGCGTATCAAAATCACAAATAAATTATTGTGAGCAGGAATCGAACCCGGCACCTCCGAGTCTAAACCACAGACTTAACCGCCGGACCACGGAGGCAGTCACAAATATATGACTAATTTGCTTCCAAAATGTCCTAAAAAGTTAATAGACTACATTTTTCAAAAGTACATTTAGAGTTGAAAAATCTTTGAAAATATTGGATTGTGCGAGCGAGATGGATACAAAAGCGCTAAACCCCCTTAAATTATTTAATTGTTTATATATCTCAGCTCCAAATCGAGAATGGGCCCCTTAGTCCCACAAGGTAAACACCCAATAAGATGTCACGCAAAGCCACCTACAGAAATAGTCTCTAGGTCATTAAATATGTAATTATAAAGTTTGTTTAATTTTTTTTTATCCTTTCACCGAGTTAACCGTCGCGAGGTCGTCTGCTAACCTTACCCACTTCCTGCCGTTTCCACTTCATACTTTTACTCATCCTTACTTATCCTTGATCACAAACCATGCATACCTAAGACATAATTATTCTATGAACTTCATTTCTTTTCCATTTCGTTTCACTTCGTTTAGTTTCGTTTCGTTTCGTTTCATTTCACTTTATTTCTCTTAATTTCTTTCACTTAATTTTTTTTTATTCATTTTATTTCATTTCACTTCATTTATTCATATACGAATAAACGCATGGTTCTAGACCTTCACTGCTGGAGATATATTTCTGATCAGTGTCGCCCAAAGCAAGACTTAGCCAGTCTCGCAAGACTCTTGCTCTGACAAAAATATATATGTTTCTAATTGTAGTAAGCCTTACTACAATTAGAAACATATATATTTTTGTCAGAGTTACTAAGTAAGGAAACCTTGTGAACTATTATCCCGAGACTGGTCTGAGTTACTTGAAATTTGGAATAATTATAGATCTTGTCGACCAACATGTATCAAACGATTTATACCGATTTGTAACAAAAGCTCTATATATATAACGCTTTACATGATATTATTTTCACCTATAGGAACAACTGTGTATGAGTAAAATAAAATCCTCAGTTTACATCGGAACAGTAGCAAGGTTTGGAGATATTTCAAGGGATAGACAGACTCCAGAATCAACCATATGGATGTGATTTGTTCTCTGAAGACTAGAAAAGACAGACACAGTTACAATTGAAATTGTAAAAAAAAGTGTAATAAGTAATATTTTTACTAACGTTAGGAAAATTAATATCAGAGCAAGAGTCTTGGGAGCCTATTGCGCAATATACATACCAGGGTTAGTCTCGGTAATGGTATTGCTAATATTTCGGTGGTCTTGTTCTTAATCTTTGTCTTACAAAAAAGCTGACTGCAAGACCAAGACCATGATTGGGCAACACTATGAAGGACTGACGTAATTTATTTGACAATTTCTTAACAATTCAAGAAGTTGGTACTAGTAGAAACAGAACTGGCTTAAAGTGCACTCCGAGGCAATAACATAAATATTATGTTTAAGTAATAAAAAATACGGTATTAACGAAACTTAAATTATGTTACAAGCGTTAAATAACCGGCGGTATATATTTGACGGATGCCCGTCATCGTCAGTCGGCAGTCAGTCTGCTGTGACGTGAAGCAATAGTTTGCGTAAAGGCAATAATTAACGCCTGTGAACCGTGCACTTGAGGTTTCCACTCATTCTTATAACAGAGATAAGCCAGCCTAATCCCGGTATATAATTGAAACGAACCTTTTTGATAGAGTAGGAGTTGGAAGATGTCTTAAAAATGCTGGACAGGAACTGTCAAAGATAAATACAACACGGTTCGCGGATGAAATGTCATAATTGCTGAAAGATCTTAGTAAAATACGAAACCGTCTAAACGTGGCGTCCCAGCGAGTTAGTCTCGGAATGAACTTGGACAACACAAAAGTTATGTTTAACGATCATGACCAATATGCATGGGGTGGGTATCGAAGTCGTGCAAAAATACGTCTACCTTGGTCAGACTATCCAACAAGGTTAGCCAACTTCAGCAAAAGAGCTGACAGGCGCATTCCAACTAGGCTGCGTTGGGGAAGATACGACAAATCCTGTTACACATACCACAGTGTTTGAAAACGTTTTCAATCAATGCGTACCAACAACCAGTATTGACGTAGCAGAAACATTGACAGTGGCTCTGGTCCACAAGTTGTAGGTGAAGCGAGCCATAGTGAGAGCTATGCTCGGTATTTCTCTGATGAATTAACTCCGAAATGTTGATATTCGTAAGAGGACCAAAGTTACAGACAAAGCAAGCTAAAGTGGCAATGGGCTGGACACGTCTTTCGCAGAATCGATGCTTGATGAAGTAGACGGGATCTGGAGTGAAGACCACATACAGAAAAACGCAGAGTGGGACGACCTCCCGCCAGTTTGAGGGATGACCTGAAAATGTTCGCTGTTGGGGGTTGGATGACGGTGGCAGAAGATCGTGTGAAATGGCGAGCCTCGGGGGAGGCCTACATCCAACAGTGGAGAGACACAGGCTGATGATGACATACATAAAGCCCGAAGCAAACATAACACCAGATCATAACACGGGGTAGATTGTTGTAATCCACAGCTGTTAACTACTATGGAGAGAGAATATCATAATACATGATTCCTAAACCCTGGAATGAGCTGCACTGGTTGGTACAGAACCTGGGTTGACTAAGCCAGATGTACAAAAATACCTAGGAAAGTTTTTCATTGACTTGTGACATTATACATAAATTTAATTGTAATAGCAAACTCCGAAACACTAAACATAAATTGTTACTAATGAGCGACATTTCTCGCTAACAAACTCTAATGGTTTTTAAGAAAGACAGTTATTTTTTGTGTTTTTGTCACTCCCTATGACTGTAATATCATGATTTGGTCAATATAAATAAGGTTGAATCTCACGGTCAATAAAATGGGTTAAATACTAGGTACAATATTATAATAAAAATATAATTGAGGTCGCATATTTCCAAAATAAACTTCCTAAACAAATAACAGTCGAAATAATGATAATTATCTTCCGCCGTAAACATAATGGTAACATTACATGATAACTAGAGTGCAATACCAAATGCATGGCCTCTAGCATTCACAATTGCTAAGCCACTACTGCAACTCGAACTAAAATATTTTTACACATTTTAATTTTCTAAATAAAAAGTTATAAACAGACCCCATAGAAGCAATTACACAAATGTATATGTTCAATCAATTTTGCGTTTCACAAAGCAATAAGGAATAATTAAGTAGAGCTTTAAAAGCTGTTTTTTGTTTTCTGTACCATAACAAAACCACATTCTATAATTTTAAACAATAATGTAGTGTATTTTTAACTAAATATATTTTTTATCTTTTTTGTCACTAAAAAAACGGAACGTAATAAATCTGAAGTAAAATATTAACTGAGAAAAACTTATGTAGTATGAAACTTGTTCGTGATACCTGATTTGACTTAAGAACAACTTAAGGATAATGATTCATTAGCTAGGAAATAATTAAGTAGAGGTTCAAGAAACCGGCTGTGTGACAGGTTCAATTTACTAATACCCGTAGTTGACTATGCTGGTTACTCAAATTGCTTTTTTTGATTTAAGATACGAGTAGGTGTTTGCACAAAGTATTATTTGGGTTGGCCTTACCAAACCTTAGATTTATTTAAAGAAAAAAGGTACATATAATTAACAATATCCTTATACAACCCTCGACAACCCGTATGGCCAGCGTGGCCAGTGCAGGCCAAATCCACCAGAAAATTCTTAAAGGCCATCTTCAATAGTGGAGACTTTATGTTCTAGAGGCTGTGATCATAATGTTTCCTATCCAAAGTATTAATATTATTTTATATTTAGTGAATATTTTTTTGGAATAATATTTATTTAATTTTTTAAAAGCCAAATTTTTATTCGATGTAATATACAAACAATATAAAAGAATTACAATATAATAATTAACCTAAAAAAATAAACTAAATCTAAATAACAAATTAAATATAATAAAAAAAAATTATACATACCTTATAATATAAAAATTTCCTCCAGGCCATTGTCCAGTGGCATGGTGCCCAAAACACTGGCAGCATTTCCTCGTTGAATTTCAATACTAATCTTTTCAGCGAGGAAGCTGCCAGCCCGTGGGTCACCAGAGACGTCGACTAGTTTTTTAGATATTTCTTTAAATATTTTTTTTTAATATATTATTAAAAAAAAAGATAAAATATCAACTAAAATATACATGCTTATAAATAAGTGTATACACCAATTTTACTATAATTTTTAACCATTTTTATCCCATCATGTTTTTTTATACAATACTGGATTGTGCGAGCGAGAGAGATAACGCAAAAATGTTAAACCCTCTCCTAGCTTATTCCTTGTGTCGCTTCGCTGTATAATTAATTACAATGGTTTTACGTATATGATATTTTTATTATAATACAGAGTTTCCAAAGTGTCGCCATGTTCTAACATTTAACCCCGCCAGCCTGCCACAATAACCTTTCGCGCCAATTTGCAGTAGTTTGACATTTGATCGCGTGTCGAACGATCGTATTCCCGCGCTTATTAAAAAAAAACTCGGCAACAACGGTTTCAATCAATTTAAGTTCAGTGATTATTTAAAACTTGTATACTTTATGTTTTTTTTTAAACTAGAGATTATGTAAACTCTGGTTTTATTAGTTATTCATTATTGGATTTTTGTCTTTTGTACAGGTTGGTTGTTCATATTATTGTTATAAATTAAACTTGAATATTTTAGTATTAGCTCTTCGATATTATTTAAATAATGATTATTACTACTTAAATATAACCTATAGGTACTAATTATAGAAATATCCTCCAGAGAGTTGAGACATCAAATAACAACTAAAGTAAATATATTTGTCTTCGCTTTGTGGCGATTAACTAAAGTAGCTATCGAATAATACGCCCTTCAGGCATACCATGGGTATGTTGCGTTAAATATAAGCTACGGCATATTATTGTGGGGTAATGCAGTGGAAATAAATATAATCTTTAGGGGACAAAAACAATGCATTCGTGCTATTTGTAACACCTCATATGACTTCCTGTCGTCCTTTATTTATAAAACTAAAAATACTGACTGTTCCTTCTGTCTACATACTTGAATGCTGTTTATTTCTAAAAAGCCACCCTGAACTTTTTTAAACTATTGCGGATAATTGCAATTTTAAAACGCGTTATCTGAGTAGAATAGTAATTCCAGCGCATAATTGTTATGCAACAAAGATATTTAATAAGCTTTCATTTACTATAAGGGAGCTGCCACTAAAATCGTTTAAATTTAGAGTAAAACAAATTTATTTATTTATTTACTATAGGTACACAAAGAGATCACAATCGATACAGTTCACATTTTACAGCAATTTCTTAAGTGTATACAGTAGCTTATTGTGATTTAGCCATGACATTGTCATTTCAATTAAATTATTTAATTTTAGTGAAATCAAAAGGAAAATAATAATAAAAAATTGGGTTGTCAAAGAAAAATAATAAGGTACTAAATCAATAATAATGAATAAAACAAAGCAATGAACATTTAAAAGATATAATAATGTCACTTAATTAAAATAATAATAATGAAATAATATAACAATGATAAATATATAAAAAAATAAAATCCAGGACAGACAGAAAAAAAAGTAAAGTATCATCACGACCATTTCTCTTTCGGGGTGGTCAGAAACCACGCTTATAAATAAGCGGATTCACATTTAGCCAACTTTACTATAGGCCAATCATGACAAGTGGGAAACTCGTCGATGTCTCCAGCGAATCAAACTCGAGAAATCATACAAATAAATTAAATATTAATTAAATTTTCATTAATAAATATTTTCGTGTCCCGACCAGGAATCGAACCTGGTACCTCCAAGTCTAAATCCACGGACTTAACCGCTAGACCACTGAGACAGTTACAGACAGAATAAATATTAAGAAACAAATTAAACATCTTCATCAACAGAATGCTGGTTAATAAATGTTTTTTTTTCGACAAAAGAATACCTAGACACAAGCTCGACTAAATAAATATTTGTATGCTAGAAATAGCAAAGCATGTGATAGTTACATATAACAATTCACACCCCTGTACCTACCATGTTTCAGACGAATAAATTATTTCATTTGTGATTGTAAAGCCGTTTTCACTAGTCTTTCTCAAGCATTCAATAAGAAATCGTCAATCTAGTCAATGCTGTCTTGGGAAATCTATTTGTTAGCACTTTTAGGCTGCTTGTCCACCAGATATTAAAATAATCACGAGTTATACTCTTAAATCTTTATTGATCAATGAGACGTACAACTGTGTCTCTGGATCCCAAAATAGGGGAATCTTAGAAGCGGATTCCTTTATTGAATTAGATGTAGTAATTATTCGCTGTGATTGTGCCCTGGACCTGCAGTAGTATCGGCTGTGATACTCATCATCACCATCCATTTCGGAGTATTTCCACCAGCGCCGAAGTGTAAAGGTTTGATATTTTTATCTCTGAACCCTAAAAAAGACAGACACGAAATAGTTACCAATTAGTATACATAATAAGTAAAAAAAAAGACAATACTGAGCAAGAGTCTCGCAAGTCTTGGTCTCATCAGTTTGTATTGCTAACATATCGGTGCTCTTGGTCTCGCAAAAAAGCAAGAACAAGACCAAGACTGCAAGTCCAAGACCTCAAGACCAAGACCAAGATTGGGCAACACTATTTATACTCGTATTAGTACCTACTCTTTGATGTCATTGTAGTTCAATTTTGTAAAAGCAGTCGAATTCTAATTTCCACGCTAATTGCTTCGCTGAGCAATGTGGTTCGAGGTAATTTAAATAAAAACAGTTGTGAAATTGACCTTTTGGCCATGCTACCGTAGTGCACGGTTCGATTTCCGGTCGAGGAATTAAGAGTTTATAAGGGCGTGACATAACGGAACAAAATAACATGGCAAATTAAATTCACTTAAACAAATATTTTTTGAAATGAAATGAAATATTTATTTGTGATTGTATGGTTACAAATGAAGGTGAACAATATATTTTTACATGCAACAATCTACCTTAAGAGGCGTACAAATATTAATTTGGGTCCTAATACTAATTAACAAACTTAGGCTAAAACAAAATATTTATATACATACATTAATCTTATATAGGTTCATTACATATTGATAGGAAAAATATATGATTATTGTAAAATGTGTAAATAAATGATTACAAATACGGTTAATTTAATTCATATTAATATGTTTAATTTTTTATATCTAAATAATTTAATAAAAAGTCATTTTATATTAAATAAAGAATTAAAAAGTATTCGATTGAATATTGTTTATAAATTGAATGCAGTAAAATAATTTTGGTGTGGCAACAATTACACGATATCAAAGGCAAGGAGCGGTGGGAAAAAACGGCACTTTTGGCTTCGCGTCGGCGGGAGCGGTCGATTTACGAGCTACGAGGAATTAAATTGTCTTCCACAAAACCAAATAGTACACATTGTTCGGTAAAAATTGAGTTCGTGCCCGTGTGTTTAAGTTAAGTATTAAACCTTGCTTGTAGCGTTTTAGTTAGAATTATACAGACATTTGTTAAAAGTTTAGTCATTGCTATTTTGTTAAAGTAGTTATCAACGATTGTTTGATATAACGATGCTTTGGTATTTGAATATTTTGTATAACTATTTTAATCTGTAACTTTAATTAGGTTATAATTCTATTTGCGATTAGTGATGTGGCACTTATAATTAATGAGTTTTTGATTTGAGAGTAGGAGTTTGAAAAATAAGTAAATAACGATTGATTATACAAAGCCTTGTTTTATTTAAGTAATGCTAAGTACCTATCTAAATACCGCACTCTAACAGTTTTCAGAAGTGGGATGCCTCGTGAACGTGTAACCAAGAGGAAACAGCGGAGCGTAGACAGCGAGTGCTCCGTGCCTCGGTCACACCAGAGGTCCTGCAGCCCTGAAGTGGAGAGTGGGCGCAAACGTTGGCGTCCATGGCGGCCACGTGAAGAATCTCCTGAGTTGCCCATGACAACTGTGGTAACTTGTAATAATGAGGAATCAGGTAGAAGGTTTCCAAACTTTTATGGCGAAGGCATTACAGCAAAAGCAGACATTTTACCGATATTTGACCCTGAGAAATCTGAAAATTTTGCATTGCAATGGGTAAATAAAATTGAACAGTTAGGAATGATTCATAATTGGAATGACACCACAAAAAGTTATTTTATGCAGTGTAGATTAGGTGGCATGGCTAGGCTTTGGCATTCTTCTTTATTGAACTATGAATTGACATGGGATGAATGGAAAGTAGCATTATTAAAAGCGTTTCCTCAGAAAATCGATTTTGTGGATGCATTAAAGGAAATGTTAGGCCTAAGAAAATTTTTTAATGAAACAATGACTGGATACTTTTACTCGAAGTTAGCTATGCTCAATCAGCTAGAAATAAAAGGCAGTAAGGCAGTTGCTTGTATTATTGATGGATTACCGGCACATTTAAAAGCTTCAGCACATGCCGGAAATTTTGATGATCCTAGCATCCTTTACGCGAATTATTTATCAGTAGTAGATGATAGTAAGACACGTGCACCATTCCAAAACTATCGTTTTAAATATGAGGGTAATAGAATGAAACCATTCGAGCCCAGAGCACAAGAGAGTGGAGTATTTCAACCTAACATCGATAGACCTGTTAGGTCCTGCTTCATATGTAATGAGCCTGGTCATCTGGTTCGCAGATGCCCAAAGAATCCGGGTAACAAATGTGGCCATTGTGGTCGCATCGGGCACCCTACAGATAAGTGTTGGGGCAAACTGGACAAGTCTACTGTAGCAGTAAATTTAGTAATACCAGAGGTAAATCATATTTATTTAAAATATATTTTAATCAATAATGTTAAAGTCAAAGCTTACTTTGACACGGGTTCTCAAGTAAATTTAGGAACCATACAACTGGCAGCTAAACTTAATTTAAATTTACTAGAAACAGATATTTGTGTAAAAGGTTTTAGAAGTGAACCAATATTAGCAAAAGGGTGGCAAAACGTTTGTATTAATATTGATGGCACAGATATATATTCTAGTCTTTTAATATTGGATCAAAATGAGTTGTGTGGAATGGATGTTATAATTGGCCAACCAGTTATTAATGACCCACAAATAACCTTTACGGTACACAATGACAAGATGACAATAAGTAGTTTTAACGTATATCAAGATGACATAATTGTGCACTGCAACAAGATAAATTTAATTTCGACGGATAATGTGACAGTACAGCCAAGATGTACATCTCTAATACCTATTACTTCCGATTGTCTAAATAACTCACTATTTGTTGACCAGCAGTATCGTACTTGGGGTAACGTAAAATATGGAATTCCATCAACTATTATTAATGATTTAACTTCTTACATAGAACTTACAAATTTTAGTAATTATCCTGTAAAGTTCAACAAAGGACAGATTATAGCACGTGGTTTAATTGGTAATGAAAACTCGTCTATCAATGATAATGGTGGTGGACAATGTACTACACCTCATATGGTAATGAATATGTTAAATGCAGAGGCAGTCAAATGTGATATACCAGATTTTAATACAAAACGAAAACTATTGCAAATTTTAAATAAATATTCAGCTTGTTTTTCCACTAATACGCAAGAGTTAGGCTGTACCGATAAAATTGAAGTAGACTTAGACCTGACGAGTGACAAACCAGTGTTCTACAGACCTTATAGACTGTCAATAATGGAAAAAGAAATTGTTAGAGAAAAGATCAATGATCTTTTGAAAAACAATATAATACGAGAATCTTATTCTGATTACTCAAGTCCAATTTTATTAGTAAAAAAGAAAACAGGCGATTATCGTTTATGTGTAGATTTTCGTAAATTAAATTCTATAACCGTTAAAGATAGATACCCAATGCCAGTGATTGAGGATCAGGTAGAGAAACTAGGAGGTAAAAAGTACTTTACCAGCCTTGATCTATCTCAAAGTTTTTATCAAATTCGTGTGGCCGAGAATTCCATAAAAAAGACAGGATTTGTTACTCCAGAAGGTCATTACGAGTTTCTTAGAATGCCCTTCGGTTTAGCAAACTCACCATGCATTTTTCAAAGACTTATGGATAGAATATTAGGTACATTAAGATTCGACAAGGTTCTACCGTATATTGATGATTTACTCATACCATCGGTGACAGAAGAAGAGGGTCTTCAAATGCTAGAAATAGTACTAAATATACTGCAAGAAGCAAAACTTACCATAAATCTAGAAAAGTGCAGATTTTTAGCAACTAAGATAGAGTACTTAGGTTATGAGATAAGTCAGGATGGCATTCAACCAAGCCAGAGAAAAATTGATGCGGTCATAAATTTTAAAACTCCAGAAAACATACATGACTTAAGAAGATTTTTGGGTTTAACTAGCTACTTCAGGAAATTTATAAAAGGGTACGCAGAAATCGCACATGATCTTTACAACTTGTTAAAGAAAAACATTACTTGGTATTGGTCGGAAATACATTTGTTAGCATTTGAAAAATTAAAAAAGATACTAACTAGCAGACCCATTCTTACACTTTATGACTCTAGTGCTGTTACCGAGGTTCACACAGATGCCTCTAGCAAAGGTTTAGCCGGGATACTATTTCAAAGAGATAAAGAGGCAAATTTATTGAAGCCTGTCGCGTATTTTAGCCGTAAGACTAGTAAAGAGGAGGCATTTTATCACTCTTTTGAACTTGAGACGTTAGCGGTTGTTGAATCTTTAAGAAGATTTCGTATATATTTGGCAGGTATTGAGTTTACCGTAGTCACCGACTGTTCAGCAGTCAGGCAAACATTCGAGAAGAAAGACATGCTTCCTCGTATCGCTAGATGGTGGTTGTACATTCAGGAGTACAATATGAATATTGTTCATAGATCTGGTACATCTCATCGGCATGTTGATGCATTAAGTAGGTCCCCAGATGAAACAATCACAGCAAGCATTAATGTTATCGAGTTTTTAGATTGGATTGTGTGTCTGCAGAAGCGAGATGACAAACTTGGGATAATAAAAGAAAAACTTGAGCAAAGAGTAACTGATCCGGATATACAGAATAATTTTAGATTAATAGATCATAAAATTTATAGGATTTGTATTGGAGGTAACTTAAGGCTTGTAATTCCGAAATTTGCAAGATGGAATCTATTAAGGAAGTATCATGATGATTCAGGTCATCCAGGGTTGAAAAGGTGCGAAAGTTTGATAAAAGAGGAATTCTGGTTTCCTTCAATGACGCGATTTATACGTAAATATGTCAATGCTTGTATCGAATGTCAATACAAAAAGGGCCAATATGGGAAACAAGAAGGAGAACTACATCCTATTGAAAAGATAAGCGAACCTATGCATACACTGCACATCGACCATTTAGGTCCATTCTGTAAAAGTAAAAAGGGATACTCGTATCTATTGGTGGTGGTGGATTCGTATACTAAGTATACATGGATAAAACCTACAAAAACAACAAACTCTGCTCAAGCCATAGCGGCTCTTAAAGAAGTATTTAGCATGTTTGGTTTTCCACAGAGAATAATTTCAGATAGCGGATCCGGCTTTACCAGTAAATCTTTTAAACAGTTTTGTCAAGATAACCAAATAAAACATGTTACCAACGCAATCGCCTCTCCAAGGTCAAATGGACAAGTTGAGAGATATAATCGGACATTACTAGAAGCTATTAATACTAGTACTAAGGACGAGAGAGAGTGGGATGAATGTTTAGGAAATATATCTTGGGGTTTGAATAATACTCCAAATTCATCAACGGGATTTTCTCCGTATAGGTTAATGTTTCATGGCTACCGTAGTAAACTACAAGATCTAGGTACTAATAGATATGATACTGAAGATACCGCAAATGCTATTAAAGAGAAGGTCAAAAATAATCTAAATAAACAAGCTGAAACAATGAAGCGTAGATTTGACAAAACTAAAAAGAAACCAACTCTATATAAAGTTGGCGATCTCGTTCTTTGGAAAGGTGCGGTGGATGCAGAAAAGAAGGCTGTCAGAAAATTGAAAGAGAAATTTAGCGGACCATATAAAATTAAAGCTGTTTTAGGAAGAGATAGATATATTATTGTAAGTTTAAAGGGTGTCAAAGGATATAAGAAATATCAGGCCACAGTTGCTGCTGACGCTCTTAGAAGATTTAATTGTGAGACAGATAGTGACACGAATACTGGGGATAGTAGCGTTAATAGTACAGAGGAATTATTAGATCTATTGGAAGGATAACAGAATAGAGGTAATATAGTTGTTATGTATCTATAGCAAAACTGCAGTTATCTTGTCATGAGAATTTGTCAAGTGGCAAATTTATGTATGGAGACTTTACCGGTGGTAAAGTTATATTAATGTAATTATTAAATCATGGTAGTGGGAATTTGACAAGTGTCAAATTTATGTGCGGAGACTTTACCGGTGGTAAAGTTATATTAATGTAGTTGTTAAATCATGGTAGTGGGAATTTGTCAAGTGGCAAATTTATGTGCGGAGACTTTACCGGTGGTAAAGTTATATTAATGTAGTTGTTAAATCATGGTAGTGGGAATTTGTCAAGTGGCAAATTTATGTGCGGAGACTTTACCGGTGGTAAAGTTATATTAATGTAGTTATTAAATCATGGTAGTGGGAATTTGACAAGTGTCAAATTTATGTGCGGAGACTTTACCGGTGGTAAAGTTGTGTTGTCTAAATTAATTAAGATTAGAATATGTAAGGTAGTAAAGTTATGTGTGGAGCCTTTACCAGTGGTTAAGTTATATTATTCAAAGTATTAAATTATAGAAATGGGAATTTGTGAAGTGGCAAATTCATTTGTAAATACTTTAACAGTGGTGAAGTAATGTTATGTAATTAAATTATTATGATGATAATTTTTGGCATAAAAGTTATTGGAATAGTTAAAAATATAAATAAATTTGTCGAATAGCAGCGATGGAAAGAAAATGTAATGTTAATAATATTTATTTTCTTAGCTGTTCAGCGTAAATGTATTGTAAAGAGTAATAATTAATTATGGCGAATAATAAGTAGACTAATAAATTCATGTTTTCATTTGCAGGGACGCAAATAATATCAGGATGGACGAACTGATAGGAAAAATATATGATTATTGTAAAATGTGTAAATAAATGATTACAAATACGGTTAATTTAATTCATATTAATATGTTTAATTTTTTATATCTAAATAATTTAATAAAAAGTCATTTTATATTAAATAAAGAATTAAAAAGTATTCGATTGAATATTGTTTATAAATTGAATGCAGTAAAATAATTTTGGTGTGGCAACAATTACACGATATCAAAGGCAAGGAGCGGTGGGAAAAAACGGCACTTTTGGCTTCGCGTCGGCGGGAGCGGTCGATTTACGAGCTACGAGGAATTAAATTGTCTTCCACAAAACCAAATAGTACACATTGTTCGGTAAAAATTGAGTTCGTGCCCGTGTGTTTAAGTTAAGTATTAAACCTTGCTTGTAGCGTTTTAGTTAGAATTATACAGACATTTGTTAAAAGTTTAGTCATTGCTATTTTGTTAAAGTAGTTATCAACGATTGTTAATTAGCTTTGGTATTTGAATATTTTGTATAACTATTTTAATCTGTAACTTTAATTAGGTTATAATTCTATTTGCGATTAGTGATGTGGCACTTATAATTAATGAGTTTTTGATTTGAGAGTAGGAGTTTGAAAAATAAGTAAATAACGATTGATTATACAAAGCCTTGTTTTATTTAAGTAATGCTAAGTACCTATCTAAATACCGCACTCTAACAATATGTCAATATTATATAATATAAATTAATGTCAAAATAATATAAAATAATAAAATGTCCTACGTGATTCGCTTATAATAATTATATTCGGTCAATGAATAAAAACTATTTTCCAATAACCATTTTTTATCACTTTTGTTGCAATTTATATTTAGAACACAGGGTCTAGACCTGTTTTGTTAGACATCGACCTTCCAGAATTTTCTCATCGATCTCTCAAGCGTACCAAACTCGAGAGATATCACAAATAAATTAAATTGATTATTCTATTCGAACCCGTTACCCCCGAGTCTAAATCCACGGACTTAACCGCTACAGAGGCAGTTATTCTGTAGGCAATATTTAGACCGAGCTTTAAGCTAATGATGATGAGCCATGAAGGTCAATGACATGAAACTTAATGTCAAATCAATTAACAGCACATCAATACCGTAACAATATGCATATTAAATATTTAATCAAAAATAGCATTTAATATCGAACCGTGTTGTAACGCCGTTCACTTGGCGCGGCCATGACTTCGCCTCCATGGGATTGTGCTCCTAAACTGGTTTAAATTACTACACAAACTATTATACAGATCCCAGTTAACAAACACCAGCCTTTTGAGAAAAACAAAGAGTTCAAATATAAGATTGGACATTAGTTGTTATTTTCAAACAAAATGTGTGTTACGTTTTTTTACTTCACGTTTTTTGTTCTTATTCTGTTTTACAACCATCGATTAAGAATCAACGAGATGACAGCTCTGAAAATAAAATAAACACAAAATAATCGTGTGCTGATATTTCCGACAGTACATTTCAACTACGAGCAACGTGATGACGTGTTAAAATGCTACAGTGTACGTATAAAAATTGCAAAAACAGCCAACGTAACACTTAGGATTTCGAAGGAATATATTTCTTTATAGTCACTTTATGTTTTTAGAGTAAATACGAATCAGTAGTTTATATTTAAACACAATTAAACTAAATCAGCAATTCTTATTAGTTTATTTTTATTTCCTAGTGATCCTTTTCGCTGTGCAGAATGGACATCTATTGTCGCGAAAGAAAGAGAAATAGAACTTTACAGGTTTTACAAAATGTTTGATCTATTTTGACAAATATTATACCTACAGATATTTTTGAGACGGGTCAGTAAGGAGAGGTACCTAACCGTTATAGTTACAGGAATACGTTCTTAGGAGGCCTACCATAACACATAACCTTCTTTGCGTCGCGCTAAATGGCAACCGATGCCAGCTCTGTCTTATATTTGATCTCTTTGTTTTTGTTTAAGTTGAGTCGTCCACTTTGTCCCTTGAAATATGATAGCTAGTCTATTTTAGAACTTTAGAATTGCCCACAGATCGTCAAATAGATAAGTTTGGAGTAGATAATTACTCTATAAAGGCGCTATACTTAGCTTCGTTATGTATGAAAATATATAAGCTGACGTCCACCTCAACCCACGTTACACACGAATCACACGAACTTGCTTGATTTCATACAAAGCAAGGTACAGTTCTCCCAAAGTGATAATGCGCATAGAAATCTTCGTCACTGTTCGGCAACGGTCGTATTCCCCGAGCGTCAGAAGACGATATGTATATAGAGTGGAAGTTCATTTTCTTCATGCATAATTTAGTAGAATTATGTGTTTTGTGCTAGTTGTTAGTACGTTTTCCTATTTTACAAAATAAACTATTTAAAGTTGAATAAGATAATTAAAGTTGAAATTAAATTCACCTTTGAAAACAAAACCAAGAACGGTGTGTAATATCAGCTCTATATAATTCCACTCAGAGAGAACACATGCAGTCACCGACCGCCCGAATTGTTTTCGATTGTGTACACATGATATTGACTTCTATTTCTTTCGAACAAGGTGCAAAATGCAAGTGCAATGTTTAGGCTCTTACGATTCAATGATTCGGGTGTTTCCGGGAACACGACAATTAGCGAAGATCTGTATGTGCATTATTAATTTGGGAATACTGTACTTAAGTCAATGTGCGTAGCTTATCCATGCGCAGAAAATCACTGTTTACTGTAGTAAAAAAAGATGTCATTTTCGACAAGTTGCAATAGTGTCAAGCAAACGTGAGGAGAAAATTGTTGCCGACCAGAATCGACCGTGGTACCACGGCACCGCTTAACCACAGATGTAGTCAATAAATACAAGGTTTAAAATCCAAGACGCATAATATAATAAAATACCTATTTGAGCACAGCATTAGGTATAGAAGTAGTTTCCAAGGTAACATCCCACCTCTCGTGGTCTTCAGCCGTGACCTTTACGCATCTTAATCAATATTGGTTTTGTAATTGTTTGTGACAGATTTTAGATTGCACACCTATTTATGTGCTCAAGTTGTTTAGCCAAACAGAGACATTAAATATATAATAAGACAGGCCATGAAACCGCACGGTTAATCCATGGAATGCTCAGAAATTTGTCTTCTCTCATATATTGGGACTCCAAACTGAATTTTAACTTACATATAGATAAAATTTGATTTGCTGGACAAGCTGAAGAAGATATGGTAACCGAAACGTTACCAAAGCCTCTAAAATCCGGCTGGTTAGAGCTCTTGTGTTCCTTATTTTTCTGTATGCTGTGGAGATGTGAAACAGAAAAAAATACTCTAGAGATGTGGTGTTGGCGGAGAATGTTGGGCGATCATGAACGGTGTTCCGAGCTAATAAATCCATACAGACAACGTCTTTCCTCGACTGTACAATCATGCATTCTCACTTTCTTTGGATACGTGTCACGGTGGAGATACATCCATCGAGCGCCTGGTAGTCCAGGGGAAAGTCGATGGCAAGCATACTGCGTGTTAGGTCTCCGATGAGATGGTCTGATCAGGTGAAGGCTGCAATGGATCATCCCCTACAGTCCGAGATAAGTGGCGACGCGACGGCTTGTTGTTAAGCGTGTAGCGACTAAGAAGAGATAGATAAAGTTATCGAAAAAGCTTATAAAAGGTTAGGTATGATTCTGAGCCTAGGCAAACCATTTAGGAAAGCATCTACATACAAAACGCTTTACGTTCGAAATGTTTTGGGGTTCGGCAGCATAGTGTGGAGCCCTCAGTACGCAGCAGTGTACATATCCCGTTTGGAAAAACTACAAAATAAATTCCTGAAAGCTTTGGAATACCACACTGGAAACTCGTTCCAAAAGACCACAACATGATATCGAATAAATAATGATCTTACAGAAGAAATGATCAGGAACGGGTTCAAGTGAGTCTTTACGCAGTGGAAGTTGGTGCGATAGGAGTTCTAGCGAAATCTTTGCATCACTTAGTGTAAGAATTGGTCCTAAGCAATACATTTATGATACGAGCTTTTAAGACGGCATCAACGGCATCATACAGTATTTGGTTGGGTAGGGAGAGGAGTAGAATTGTGGATGGTGAGCGTATTATCGCGCAATAAAATAAAAAGGCCTCCATTTTTAAGCCAATATATTGGCGGTCGCAAGCCCAAAACACTATCATCTCTTACCCACACATGATTGACCCGGCACCCGCACGGTGAATCCATGGAATGTTTAGAAATTTTGTCTTCTTTATAGATTTGTTTTAGTAAAATAGAGTAATTTCGATATAAATGTATTTGCTATTTATCTCTGTCTAAAATTGTGGAAATATATCTATTTCATCATTCCGTCATATTATTTCCTAGTAAGTTAACAAATTACACTTCTCAAAAGTACACTCAGACTTGAATAATCTTTAAAAATATTGGATCGTGCGAGCGAGAGGGATAAGTATATATAAGTATGGACCTACCTTTACTTTTTCATGTATGTCGTGTAAAAACTAAGCCATTGGCGCATATTTTTGTACAACTTGGTAACAAGGCTATACTGGGCTTATAATAAGATAAACTATAGTCACGTAGCAGAGTGTGACCTCACGTCGGTTGTGACCCGTTTTTTGTGACCCATTGCGTAATGGGCTCGTTATGCTGTTGACACAAAAAGTATTTTTTCTAAACTTACTAAATATATACACTGACACAGGTTATGAGCTGTGACCTAGACATATTTTTTTATTAATTAAGTTTAGAATATTTTTTTAAATACGTCTCTAAATGTCGCATTACTCAGAAGTTGGCCTCACAGTTACAATTTGCAATAGGGTAGATGACTATTGCAAAAAATATGTGTTTTTTGTTTTATTATAATCTTTATTTTATCAAAGAAAAAATATAATATAATCACACTGATTTTCGTTTTAATTAACAATAAAATAAAATAAATACATAATGCCACACACCTACACTGACAATACACATTCACATATACATACACTTCCATAATGACGCGTAGATAATTTTTTTTAATATTGTCTCTTTATTTTTATTCTTATGTTTATTTTTTAATATATTAAATTGTTAATTTTAGTGAAAATAATGTCATTCCGTAATTGGCTAGGTGTTCGGTAATCATTTGAATGTAAATATTTATTTGTAAAAGACAGCTGTGGAATAAGTAAATGAATAAATAAATAAATTATTTTAGAGATATTGGAACGTTACCTTAAAACATTAGTCAGCGTGAGTGCGCTTAATGGTAAATATTGTAAACTATCACAAAAGTGATAGTTTTTCCGTGTATTTTTTAACATAAATAAAAAGATGAATGAATGAGCGAAGAAAGATTGACGAACCAGATATATAATGCGAAAGTTGTGGGTGAAAGAGGCCCTGGCAGACCGAGACTCACATATCACGATCAAATAAATAAAACACTGGCTGAAGGTGCATTAAAAAGTCTTTGTAACAAAAGGGCATGTATGAAGAGGTTAATGAATGTCCACGAAGCAAAATATATATGTCGTGAAGATATGTATGTATAAATTAATAAATTGGAACCTACTTTTATAAAAGCAAATAGTTATATTATTGTCGTAAATTAGTTGTTTATTTACTATTACGTGACGTCATCCGATAGCCATTTGCAACTGCAGCGTTATCAATTCAGACACGGTATTTAAAGATAGATTTTAAGGCGATTTAGAGCCCATAAAAAATCTAAATTATTTTTCCAGGAATTTAATTAAAAATAAACAATATAAAAAATCATATTTGAAAAAAAAAAACAAGTAGGCTATAGACGCCTAGCGACAGCCCAGACCATTTCCACAAACCTTATCCCTTCTTCTCTATTCCGTAACCACGCACAGGCCAAAATATGCATCAACATACCGTAGCCACTATCCCTACGCGTACATATACATTTGTAGGCTTACATTTGTCGCCATCGTTAATGTGGAATAATCTCCCAGTCAGTGTGTTTCCCCATTCCTATAACCTGTCCTTCAAACGAAGTGCACAAAAACATGTTAATTAGAGATGGGCCGAAGTTCGGTTTAACCGTTAAATCTGCCGAATATTCGGTAAAACAGAATATTAAAATGACCAAGCTGTAGGTAATTAAATGACTAAAATATTACCTATTAACTATTCGTAAAATAATGCTTTATAAAATATATGATTGTCTGTATTATGTATTTGTAACTTTCAATCAAAATATTTTTAAAATGTGTAAGTGAGTGTAAAATTAATGTTTTAAGTAAGTGTATAAAATACCCCAAGTCATTATATAAGTGTAGACAGGTGAATTAATTAAAAACATTTCCTGATATTTAATTTTAGTGAGACAAAATTAACTTAAAATTGTAACAATAAGTTGGTAATTTTAACTTTTCTCTATTTTGACCGTTTATCGAATCACTTTGATCTGAGATATATAACGAAATTACTCTCTATCTCTATTATCTAGTGTCTTGTTTGTTGGTTTAAATTATATATTGCACATAACATTGTACATAGGCGAGCTTAATGCCTTAGGCATTTTCTACTAGTTAAACTTTGGGAGAGTGAGCAAAGATAATATGCGGGTGCACAAATTATTATTATTATTAATTTTTTTATTGCACGAAAAAAATGTACAAAGGCGAAGATTAATGCCTACAAGGCATTTTCTAACATCTAACCTTTGGGAGAGATGAGATGAAGGGTAGTTCTGATATAAAAAAATAAAAAATATTAGGATAACAAACAATATAATACATACATACACTACATACTAATAAATACATACACTAAATCCTAATAAATACATATTATAAAAGTATATATTTGCCAAATATTTATTGTGAGCCTGACTAAAATAAACTGTTTAAATATAAATTTGTACATAAATTATTTGTGTCTGTAACTTTGTCGAAAAAAATATCGAAGTTCGGCCGTAATTAGTATTCGGCATAATCCACATTCGGCCCATCACTAATTTTAATAGGCCGGAATACGGGAATAGTGGCAGTGGACTGATGTCGGTCGTCTGAGGCTGGCGTCAGTTGGACCTCGCGTACCATCCAGGTGGGTGCGATCTCACATGGCGTACTTAGTATATATAATATTGTCCGTTACAATTTGCAACCTGCAGACTACTTAATATTGTCTGCTGTAGGCATACAACTGTCACGTGACATTTGTCGCATTGTTTAGAAGTGCGTACAAGTTGCAATATGCAGTTGTCACCTAGCGACAGTGCAGACCAGTTAATAAGTTATCACGTAACGCTTACCTAATAGTTACGTAGTGTGACCACTGCCCATACTGTTATGACCATAACCACTACTGACGAAACTCACTCTTAACTTAACTAGCAATTAAACGGTCGATCGAGCGACATAATTTAAATAGTCTAATCAGATAAGTCGGCGCCTGGTCCATTTAAAGAAAATGATCGCCTAGCACGGTGACGTGCCGCAACAAGGCAGCCGAGTGCTGAGAAACATAATAGTGGTGTGTCAAATAAACTTTGTCTTTATCCCCCCATTCCGAATCGCGTTTAGAGCGCTTAGAACGAATAGGACCGTCCGCGTCGTCGTTCCGAATCAAATATCGCGATTTGGATGCTCAGAGCGTGATATCAATTCGGAACGGTCTAAATCACATTTTCATTCATAAAATGTTAGTTTTTTTTTAAATGCATGGAAGATAAATTGCGGATTCCACATCTTTGAGTATGAATACTAACAAATATACATCTCTCGGTTTATTCATCTTTGTATGTGTAAAGTTTAATATTATTAACTTATTTTGGTCTTTTAAAATAATTTGCCGTGTTACAGACATTTTTTTTTCACTTCCTACTTAAATATTAATTATAGATTTGTTTTAGAAGTAATATACAAACAGTATAAACGAATTACAATATTAAATAATTTAAAAGAAAACCTAATATTAAATAAACTTGAAAATGGCGCGCGACATAATGACAAAAAACTGACAGCGCTCAGAGCGATCTACCTCGATATCGTGAGCAGTCTAAGCGCGAGAAATGATGTCATTTGTGACGTCACACAGCTTTGGCAAAACAGTTTAAGCGCGTATCGGAACACCTTTAAGCGTGCTTAGGTTACTATTATCGCGTCTCGGAACGATGGGTATGTGTATTGGTCACGCCGAGCTTGCCACTTGTCATGATTGGCCTATAGTAAATGTGAATCCGCTTATTCATAAGCGTGGTTTCTGACCACCCCGAAAGGGAAACGGTCATGATGATACTTTTTTTTAACATAGTAGGTACGTTAGAGACATCGATAAGCTTGCCACTTGTCGTGATGGACCTTTAGAAAAAAATATTATTTATAGGCGTGGTTTTTTTTTTTTTTTTTTTTATTTTTTTATTATACTAGCACGACATGTGACCCTGCGCCCACCTGATGGTAAGTGGCGCGCAGGGTCCATGAATGTTAGCAACTGGAATCAGTCCCTTATATCCGACATCAGTCCCTAACACTATGCCGGCTTGAAAAGTAGTTTCTGACCACCCCGAAAGGCAAACGGTCGTGATGATACTTTAAAACTATAACAACGACAAGCGTAAACTTCAACTTGTAGTGATCATCTGTATCAAATTTAAATCCGAAATAATAATAATAACGTTTATTTTCCAGATCGATTTTACATACGATCGATGTTAAATACAGTCCAATTATTATTATCATTTTTTTTTTTCTTTCAGCATTTGATTTCTTCTAAGTTAATTATAGTACATTAAATAAATATCAATTAAAAGCTACCTAATTAATAAAATTAAAAATAAACTAATCTATAAATAAAAAATGTCCTCTAGAGACGTCCCATCCGAGATAGTCCCAAGAACACTGGCAACATTTCCCCTCTGTACAGCGAGGCTAATACGTTGGCAGAAATAATTTATTATTATTAAAACTAATATTAACATTAGCTTACCACGGAAATTAGATGGCGCTGTGTGACCTGTCTGGAAATATTTAATATTTATTCAGGAGCACAAGGTTTTACCCACGACGATGATTGAGCAAATAACTGAAATGCATCAGTAATTATTGTAACATTTACAAATTTTATTTCGCTATGCTATGATAGAGATCTTATTTAATTGCTGTTGGAGCGGAAATAATGAAGCAGCTATGTGTTAATATCCCACTGTCAAATGATATGTCGGCATTCTTTGGTCCAACAGTCTATTTAATACCATACTGAACCTGGATCGCGTGTCGTCATACTCGTAATGAGCTATGCGTTTTATTGCATTTGTCTATATGTGCATCCTACTGATTAGTTGCAAGATATACACCTAAATACTTACTACTTACGAAACTATGTTCTAACTTTTGTAAACCAGCCTACAGTCGGTCGAAAGCTCGAGACACCATTCTTCTTCTCTTTATTATCCCACACACAATGGACCCAGCGAATCCATGAAATTTTCACAATTTTGACCACAGACTTTTAATGTGTATAAATAAATATATAGGCGCGGTTAATACTTTTTGTAAGCACTGCTAAATGAAAAAAAAAAGGTTGGACAAAAAACATGCCGGCATGTACCAATTTATTTATTTATTTATTAGATGCTCATAACAAGATGCAGTCATACCAAAATATAAACAGATACATACAACTAACTAAGATCTGGAACTCATCTCAAAAATTTGAGCATACAGCTTGCTATTTTTACAACCATTCCAATGGTAAGGTTAGGAGGTGGTTTCTTAATCATATTGCAGTATGAGAAAAGGAGGTGATTTTGAAACCGACCCCCAATCACAATTTATCAGTGCAATGCATTGAATATACACTTAAACATACATTTGTTTCGTTGTGAGAATTTATTATATAAAAAAAAAAAAAAAGTAATTGTCAGTAGCTAATTAATGTCAAAAATCAAAATAATATAAAGGTCAAAATCAAATCAAATGAATAATAATATTTCTAATAGGTATATGTCCAATGATTTATTTAATTCCCTTTTCCGTATTAGGCAATCAAATGAAATTAGGATCTATTCTTATAATGTCTTGGATACTTTTCTTAAGGTGCACAATGCGAAACAATATGCGAAATAATAATAATAATAATCGTTTATTTCCAATAAAATCCTATGTACATGTTTCTATTGGAGACCCACACTAGGAAGGCCGGTATTGTGGGGTCTCAATTACACTAAATCTAAAATTTACAGTAATTAAAATTAAAATATAAATACAATAATTCCAAAATAAAAAATATTCAAGAAATTTAAGAAGTTAATCAAAGGTTAATAAATACACTATATATATAATATAAAGAATAACTATAGTAAATAAATAAATAATTAGTCCTATAAATTAAATCCCAAGAATGTAAATTATGAATAATAAATAAATAAATAAAGACGGTAGGTATGCACTTAATGAAAGATTATATAAGTATTAGATTTATTTTGTGTCAAATAAATTCTTACGTACATTTGTAAAATTGTCAACACCACCGTCCCTGTGCCTCGGAGAGCACGTTATGCCGTCATCGGTCCCGGTTCCACTAATACCAACTCGTGGAATCGTTATTAATTGTCATTATTATTGACATCAGACCCTCGCCTGTGATGATGGCTAAGAGTAGAGGTGAGGTATCTTATATAACAGTATATCTGCAGACCACACGTCGATACTTAATAATTTAAAAATAATACAATAATTGATTCAAATCTTAAAAAAATAAGTTCTAAATTAAGCCCATCACTCAAGTGTTTTATTGTTATTATCAAAGGTCTAGATCTCAACTGCACATTTTTTTTTGAGAATTTAGCTCACAAGTTGGTAAAGTTTAATGTAAACTATACAAAAACTTTAAAATGTTTTTAAAATAAATCTTCCACCTTCTTTTTGTGCCAAGGTTGATTGTTTTGGCTTCAATTTAACCTGTTGGAACGTGTCAATAAAGGTAACAGGAACCCCTAGATGGAAAAGGTTGTGGAAATTCAATTGTAGAGCATATTCGTTCAGAACTATATAAAATATGACAAATTACCTTGACCGCCTCCGTGGTCTAGTGGTAACAAACGTTGCCGTAAACTCGGGAGGTCGTGGGTTCGATTCCCACCGGGGGCAAGTTGTACATTGTATAATTTGTCTCGGTCTGGGTGTTTATATGTATAATATGTATATATTTACAAAAAAAAAAAAAGTATAATATGTAGTTTATCAACCATCTAGTTTCCGTAACACAAGCCTTGTAGCTTACCACGGAAATTAGATGGCGCTGTGTGACCTGTCTGAAAAATATTTATTATTATTTATTATAATTACTATTTACCTGTATGTATATGTAATTAATATAAACAATCTTGTTCCAGATTACAATGTATCACCGAATGAGACGAAAACTCCAATGGAGGTTTCTCACTGCCATAATTATAGTACAAGGTCTTATTATAACCACACATGCTAAAAACATATACACAACCGAAAGTAATTACGAAATCAACAAAGATGACCTTCTTGACAACATCATAGACTTCGATGACGAATTAGACATTAAATTCGATAAAAAGTATAACGACAATACAAACTGGAAAGATGAAGGCGATATTAATAAGGAATTATATAAATATAAAGTAGTAAATAAGCCTAATTTAGATAGCGTAAGTACTCAGAAAGATCTAATCAATGATAAAGTCAAAACTACTGTATCTATTGAGTCAACCACAGATGATATGAGTGTGATACCACTAGAGCTTTTAAGTACAACAGAAAATTATTTAATTAGCATTTTGGAGAGTACTACAGAGCAGGATTTGACAGTGATTCCATTGTCTACAACTAAGAGAAGCTTCGACATTGAAGTACCTGAAACAGTAACATTACCGTCATCGACTGATAACAATATTTATACCACCGACATTCCCGAAGAGCTTACTAGCACTGTAAA
This sequence comes from Tinea semifulvella, assembly GCA_910589645.1. NCBI lineage: Eukaryota > Metazoa > Arthropoda > Insecta > Lepidoptera > Tineidae > Tinea > Tinea semifulvella. The sequence continues at coordinate 608,342 of OU342605.1, forward strand.
AGATGAACCAACAGAAAAAGTAACCAAATTGGAGTTTCCTTCTACAGCACATAAACAATCCAGTGTACGAACAATTACGGCAACAATTGGAACAACATCACACATTCCAAAAGTTTCAACATTAAATACTACAAAAAATAATTCGAATTTTGAGGCAAGCACTAAATTACACAAAAACAATACTAGAGATATCAAAACCAAAGATAGAAATGAAAGATTTAATGAAACAAGAAAAGCTTATGCAGAATATGAAGCATTCAAAAATAGTACAAATATTGATAAAAAAAATACTAAAGATTCACAAAGAGACACAATTAATGGAACAGAAAGATCTGACATAGACTCGAGCGAGGAAGGCGTTCCAATTTTCACAGCATTAGACGTTGATGAATCTATTGAAGTCGCCGACGATTATTACGATACAAAAGACGTTGTACCTACTAAAGCGCCCAGTAATGATGCTTTGAGTGTTATATTTGGTTTGGCAGGGAGTGTAGTGGAGAGTGTGGTGGAAAGTGTGGCAGAGAGAGTGGTACCTCGTGGAATATTTGATCTGTTTAAACGAATGCAGAAACAAAGCGAGGCGCTGGAAGCAGAAAGGCTAAGAAGTCGCGAAGAAAATGGAGGACTAGGTAAGTTTAGCTTACTCAAGTTATAAAATATTTTTGACTATTCACAATTGTATTTCTCTTGATGTAGCTGCATATTTGATATGGTACAGGGCTTTTAGTATGGAATGCAAGGTCACAAAATGTGAGTTACTTCTTACTTCATTTGCGTATACACTATTAGTAAAAAACACATCTACTGTAGCTTTTTCGCGGGTCCGACACTTGAATATCTCACTAGGCATACAGTTAGAACTTGAAAATATTCGAAAAATTTTGGTTTTTAATTATTCAAATATATTGTGACTATTATTCAAATTATTCAAATAATAAAAAAACACAGTATTTCTAATGATATATTTCTTCTAAATATTATTAAAAAAAAAAATACTGAGGCAATATAAATTGTAATATTCATAAAATGGTCATTTGTATAATTAATCATTTTCATTTATGATGAATCATCTGATTATTATACTACAAATGTATTTTTTTTTCTGTATCATAGTATTATTTTATCTGTCAAGAACGATTGACCACATTAATTTCATGATTTAAATCCGTTTCGATGAAGTTACATACAATGAAGTTTTTAAGACTAACGAATATTGAAAATATTCATATCAGAAAATCATTCGAATAAATATAATATTCGAATGCAAGGCCCAGATACAGTTCAATTCGTAGTATTTAATTCTATTATAATTCACCACTTTAGTTTTGTACTTACCTACTGGTTTTCTTTATAACTTAAAATTGTTTTAGCTATTGACAAAAAACATTTTAAACGTGACAATATTATTTAAGCTTTATCATTATGTTTATAACAAATTAGATGTGAAGGGCTCGGGCAGTGCATGGGAGTAATTTTAAAAGAGCAAATCTTTTAAATTCGTTTGAAAAAGAATTTGTTTGACATATTTTTATTTTGTTTTTTTTTGTACCACATTTAAAGCAAATAAACGATTTTGAATTTGAATTTGAACGTTACTAAAATATTTAGTTTAGAATACAATATTAGTAGAGCGATATGACTGCATTTGGGCAAGACAAACTATTACATTTTCTCACTGATTCAAATACAAAGTAAAAAAAAAATACATAATTAAGGTAAAAGGTGTTAGTAACAACAATAAATCTCTGGTCTACTAGGACATTCTGTCATGTGAGGACTAGCTTTAGTAGGGGTGATTTTTAGTAAAAATTATTAAACAATAAAAACATGTTGGAAGTAAGAATACAAACCAGTTATTAAAAAAAAAAACAGGGTTGGCTTGTGTTTTTATGCGTATATGAGTGTGTGATGTAAGTATGTCTATGTCGTAAATATATAGGAATTAAATAAATAAATGAAAGTGTAACGTGTGCTTGTGTGATGAAGGGTTTCTGTAGAATATATATTATGTTAGACAATTTAAGATAAATAAGATAATTACAATAATAAAAATAAAGTAGGTGTATGTATAGGAGATAATAAGATAGATTCAATTGAGAAATCTGGTATGAACGTATAAAAACTTTTGCGTTATTTTCGGTGCAATACGTACAAGTGATAATCAATAAGAAAACAGTATTTCCTCACGTAAAGTAACTAATATCGTGTGAAAATTCCCACGTCAAAGCGACACCTGATCTCATACTATACGGAATGGTTCATTGTTACATTTCCTTACACCATAATCAGTTAAATAACGTTTTTGTTCTTTATTGAGAGGATATTATTATTATGGTATATATAATTAATGGTAGGTATATATGATTGTGTATGGATGATTAAGATGTTGGAACTAGACCTCAAGTAAAGTTGCCACATTGACCAACCCATGCTCTGACAACATTATGCGTGTCAAAAGGTTACCTTCCTACTGGGCACTTCACGTTTGGCCGAGGATTAGCTAATTCTAATAGGTCATCTTAAAGCCACCTTTCTCAGCTTTCGTAATATTGTATCTTCTCCTTCTATAAATGGTCATAATTATGGGTTTCTAAATAGCTGTTCGGGTACCTTTAGATTTACTTTATTGGAGAACACAAAGTAACATTGTAATTGTGTTCTTTCTTGAGATATTGAATCGTTTATTTGTATTACAATTAACGCAGTAAAGTTGGCTATATGTAAATTCCAGTAGTTTTTTAACCCTTTCAAGAAATCAAAATGGATTGCCATTTCGTCACAGAATGTTTTACATAAATTGGTTTCTTATCTACTTGCGAATACTATGGTACGAACTTACTCTGACTCACCAGTCGTAACTTTCACATAGAGTAATTATGTTTTATTACATTTGTTCTAAGTATTATCTACATACGCAATTGTCAGGTCACAAATGCTAACTTTATTAGTTTTTAAATTGTTTTTTTTACCGAGAATTTTGTATATTGCCGAGTCATTGTCATCTTTAATAAAGACTATACAAATGTACCCTAATGTCGATAGAATTTAAATTCATGGCGAATCGTTTAAACGTAAATAACCCTGTACGTATATGTTTATTATTTCAGGACAATTTGGCCGCGGTATCCTTAAGACTATATCGACTGGTCTTACCAAGCCGTTTACGCAACTCATGGCAGGAGCTAAAGATATCGGGTCTCTGGACAACGATCGTAGCTTCGTATCTGGGTTAGTGTCTGGTGTCTCCAATGTTGCCAGTGTTGCTAATTCGCTCGCAGACACCTTCAAAGATAGGGTGCAAGCTATTTATCCAGGTATGTGATGTTTACTATACTTTTACTCGTATATTATTGGAAAGAGCTTATCAACTGGTTGATATCATGGATCATCGCATGGCTGGAGTCACACTTTTCTTAAACATTGATAAATCAATGAGCCTGTCATGACATGTCCTTCAAAGTTGTTGTGGAATGTTGAATGCTTCTTTAATTGATGTCGTCAGTTGCTTCATGCCAGATATAACACTAAGTCTTATTGTCTCCTCCGGTGACACAAGAGGGTTGTCTCTTTCTTCGCCCAAAGAATGAGTATTACAATGAACCAGTGAAATGCAGCCAGTGTTCTTGCCACTATTCCACGCGGACGGGACTTATATCCGTATCCATAGTATTAATTTTGTTTCATATTTTGTAAATATTTTTTCTGTATAAATTATATATTTTAAGTCTATATTTCTTAAAGCATCTCTTCAGCTTTGCAGAGCTCATTTCTTTGTTATCACATCTTGCCTTATCGCTTGCCAGTTGCTTACAAAGTCAAAATATATTTATTTAGTAGACCTATTCATTTGTGTGAAATATGCTGCTGGAAAGATGCTAATGGAAGACTAAGGACTGCAAAATGGTCTTAAAGGTAAGCTGTTAGCTAAAGACCGGCAGTTTATCAGTAACCTTTTAATGTTTAATCTGACTGAGAAATCGAGGAAGCGAGGAAAATTCAGCTTTAGCAGATGTAAATCAAATACACGATTCCACAAAAGCAGTAAAGTAAAAAATCTATCAGTTGTTGTGTGTGTTGACTTGTTTTCTCTTCTTTCTTGACTTCTTCTTCTTACTTTAACGATGAGTATCGGTAATCCATAATATCTCACTGTTTGTCTTCAATTATTTAACAGCATTCAAGTCCTAATCCCTTGATGTAAACGTTGATTGTATAGAATGTCAAATAGTAATTGTTTGCTGCAGGTACCCTCTGGTGTGGAGATGGTCATGTGGCGCAGGCCCGCTCTGGAGACCTGGGCCTGTTCTTCTTCACGGACACCTGCTGCCGCCAGCACGACGCCTGCAAGATCTACATCCGAGCTGGAGACACCAAGTATAACCTCACCAACACTGGTCTTTTCACACGGTTAGTACTTTAAATTTAGCTAAATACTTTGTAATTTTAAATAGTTTAGTGGACGTTTCCTCAACGGCTCCTCCACTCAATTATTCCTTCCAGCTGTCAAACGGATTCTCAATAAACTCCACATAGTAGGCCTATGTGATGGCTGGGCAGCTCCACTCTTCCAGGATTAGCGTCTCGGTTATGCTGGGAGAGGTCGATTAACCGTTGAGCGGTAAATGGTTTGATTTGGCTTTATTCCTGTATTCGACGACAGTCAAGCGCAGAGTGGGCTTGCGCCTGGTGTTTTAAGAGCAACGACTGAGTAACTATACACGAGTATCTATATAATAAGAGCGCTAGGGAGTTTTAGGCAATAAGAATAATATAAATGAGACAGATTTATGGATGTCAAAAGTACAAGAATAATATAAATGAGACAGATTTATGGATGTCAAAAGTACAAGAATAATATAAATGAGACAGATTTATGGATGTCAAAAGTACAAGAATAATATAAATGAGACAGATTTATGGATGTCAAAAGTACAAGAATAATATAAATGAGACAGATTTATGGATGTCAAAAGTACAAGAATAATATAAATGAGACAGATTTATGGATGTCAAAAGTACAAGAATAATATAAATGAGACAGATTTATGGATGTCAAAAGTACAAGAATAATATAAATGAGACAGATTTATTGATGTCAAAAGTACAAGAATAATATAAATGAGACAGATTTATGGATGTCAAAAGTACAAGAATAATATAAATGAGACAGATTTATGGATGTCAAAAGTACAAGAATAATATAAATGAGACAGATTTATTGATGTCAAAAGTACAAGAATAATATAAATGAGACAGATTTATGGATGTCAAAAGTACAAGAATAATATAAATGAGACAGATTTATGGATGTCCAAAGTACAAGAATAATATAAATGAGACAGATTTATGGATGTCCAAAGTACAAGAATAATATAAATGAGACAGATTTATGGATGTCAAAAGTACAAGAATAATATAAATGAGACAGATTTATGGATGTCCAAAGTACAAGAATAATATAAATGAGACAGATTTATGGATGTCCAAAGTACAAGAATAATATAAATAAGACAGATTTATGGATGTCAAAAGTACAAGAATAATATAAATGAGACAGATTTATGGGTGTCCAATGTACAAGAATAATATAAATGAGACAGATTTATGGATGTCCAAAGTACAAGAATAATATAAATTAGACAGATTTATGGATGTCCAAAGTACAAGAATAATATAAATGAGACAGATTTATGGGTGTCCAAAGTACAAGAATAATATAAATGAGACAGATTTATGGGTGTCCAATGTACAAGAATAATATAAATGAGACAGATTTATGGATGTCCAAAGTACAAGAATAATATAAATGAGACAGATTTATGGATGTCCAAAGTACAATACGGTTGTTAGGCTGAGTTGCACCAAAATAAAGTCGAATATTTATTGTTTTATTTTGAAGGTCAGCTGGTACATTCGACGCCATTTTAACTTGAATCGTTACATTTACAGATACTTTGTTTTGGTGTAACTCAGCCTTAGAGCACGGGCGATTGATTGTTACACGAGTATTATAGATTACAGTACGCTATTATGTTTAAAGTTACATCTATGAACTCGTATTTATGTAATGAGGTATTTATTAAGATAACAGTGGTTACATAAATTACAGTTTCGTAAGATGCGGTTACCGGAACGTGAACTGTGGTACTCGGCTATTGAATGTTTTTGCTACATTAGACACAAAGGTTGGGACTTTACAATTGTGGTTTTCAGACAAAGGGACTAATTCTAATCAATCACGACTTTGGTCATGTTTTAAATGACATGATTCATCTTGTATAGGCATTTAGGCTAAATTGTAGTCACAGTTATTATGTGCTTTTTGGAAAAAATATTCTAACAAGATTAGATAGGAAAAACCGTTATGTCTGCCAGATTAAAGTAACATAAAGTTGCCAGGAGATGTTTACGAAAATTGACTTTCCTTTGGCCATCATCGTCATCATCATGTCCATCACAGAGCCCTAGACCTGCACTGTTGGAGATGGGCCTTCCAGAATACATTTCTGGAGTGTTTGGCCTACACTCGCCACGCTGGCCAGACAGGTTCACAAGGGTCTGTTGTCAATTGTAAAGACAATTTATTAACGATTCTACAAGTTGGTATTAGTGGAACCGGGACCGACGGCTTAAAGTGCTCTTCGAGGCACAGGAACGGTGGTATTGTAAATTTATGACAAATGTACGTAAGAAAATTGTATTTCTTTTATTAAATAAATAAATAAAATAAAAAATCATTTATTGTCACATACGAGTAATAACATCACACAGTCTTATTATCTTGAACAAATGTGACAAAAGGAATCAGGTGTCAGCTGTTGTCGTGCATTTGTACAAGTACACCTGCACGACGCTGTTTTTCAACCTGTTCCCGTACTCACGTAGTGATTAAAATGGTACATGCCGGGGTTCGAATTCACCTTAAAGTGTTCTAACAACCTAGCTCTCATATCCTTTGTCCATCATAGCGGTTCATTTACCGTCAATATGTAGTTATTACATACACAACATAATCGCTTTTATGACATAGTGGGAGTGTATTTCATTACAGCCCCTAGAACACAGCGTCCTAGACCTCCACTGTTGAAGATGGGCCTTCCAGAACATACGAGTTTAGCCTACACTCGCCACGCTGCAGACGGGTTGGCGAGGATATGATTTATTTTTTTAATGATAATTAACGAATCCATACGTTGGTATTAGTGGAACCGGGACCGACGTCTTCACGTGCTCTCCGAGGCACGGGAGACACCACCGGGTGTTGTAAATCTATAACAAATTACGTAAAAAAAGTGCATTTCTCATTGGTACATGTCGGGGTTATATGTATATAACTACCTAATTAATCAATACTATACAATAATTACATAGGTACAACCTTATTTAGTCTTATCTTATTAATTGCATATCAATAAATTGTGCTCCAAGCTACGCCCGAGGCGTTTTATACCATTTTATAACTATAGGTAACTGTATACCCACATAGAGTTGCGCACAGTAGGACCACATTACTGAACTAGGTCTCGAACCACAGGAATGCGAGCGCTCAGTTCCCCGATCATTGGTTTACTAGGTCGCTCTTTTAGTTTTAGCTCTGAGCCCGAAGTTTACATTATTTAATATCAATGTATTGCAAATGAGAATATTGGCATTAGTAGCTGACTCTATAACGCATATTTTGGTCCAACACCCACAGCCCTAATGGTTCTTAGGTAAAATAATCAAAATGATAAACCTGTTTATGGTTCTTCTGAACATGTTTGTAATTATTACAATGTTTTGATTTTTAACAGTCGAACTAAACGATGAAGAAATGAGCGCATACTCCGTGTACTGTTGAATGAGCGATAGTGTGACGTGGTTCACAGCTCCCGTTTGTCGATCCCGCTCTCGAATTGTAATAATTGGGTCTAGATGGAATGGAAGAACTAAAGGTCGGGATAAACGGAAAAGTTGAAACTAGTTCAGGTAGTTCCTCTGTGAGAGAGCTCTATGAACTGTAGTTCGTTCGCGATAGTGTGACAAGTCAAGCTCCGCTCACCGCTCCCATTGCATTCGCCGTTCCCGTTCTGTCGCTACGATCGTCGGTCTAGATGGAATGGAACGAAGTTTAGGAGCTGAAGATCTTGCACAGTTGGAACTAATTCCTGTAGGTACTTTGTGGAAGCGCTCTATGGAACTAGTTTGTTCGCGAAATACACAAGCCTAGTTTAAACGAAATAAACAAAAATCTGACTTTTTTTACAAACAAAATTCGACAATATTAAAAAAAAAGCTGGTAGCCAAAACTTGCGAGCAATGAAATTCCAACTTTGAGTTATTCGAGTAGCGCGGAAAGGTCGACTTGGCTCAAATAAGGTTGTCCAAATAATGACGCACATTACATGCATGATTTGTGTAAAGTAGGTATCTATTATTACGTCAAAATCAAAATATCTTTATTCACGTAAACCTATTACAGGAATTTGTGACACGGCATTCATCACTCCCCTAGAACAGCGTCCTAGTTCTCCACTGTTGGAGATGGGCTTTCCAGAACATATATCTGGAGAATTTGGCCCATACTCGCCACGCCCAGACAGGTTGGCGAGGATCTGATGTAAATTTTTAATGACACTTCATAAACGATTCTACAAGTTGGTATTAGTGGAACCGGGACTAACGGCTTAACATGCTCTCTGAGGCACGGGAACAGTCGTGTTGTAAATCTATGACAAATCTACGTAAGAAAAGTGTATTTCTCATACATGCCGGGGGAGTTTGAACCGAACTTTGTACTTACAACCGAGCCAGTGATACGTCATTATTTAAATTATATTTAATAATAATTCTACTCCGGCTAGTGAAAGACTAAGCAGCAATGTGTTCTAAAGAGTAACCTGTTAGCAGAAGACCAACAGCTTAGCAGATTCCAGTGATCTGTTATTTTTTCCAATATTGTTGAGAATGATAAATTGTTTACAGGTCGCATTGTAGCTGCGACAAACAGTTCCGCGAGTGTCTGCAGAAGACTGGCTCTCTCGTCTCGGGACAGATTGGACTCACCTACTTCAACGTGCTGGGCCCGCAATGCTTCAGAAAGGCACATCCCATAGTCAAGTGTCTTAGAAGAACCAGGTAACGTCTATTTGGTATATGATAGGCTTCCACTGCTGGAGACTCTTTTCTGTTCATGCCTGGCCAGACTGGTTGGCGAGGGACTGATGTAATTTTAAACTATTTAAGCTTTTGCGATAGTTTTTTATTATTTGTAATATCCGTGAATTTAGATGCGGAGGTGCCGGGTTCCATTCCTGGTCGAGGCACAATAAATTATTCAATTTATTTGTGATATTTTTCGAGTTTGGTACGCTAGATACATCGTCGAGCTTGCAATTATCATGATTGGCCTAAACTAACGTTGACTAAATGTGAACCTGCTTATTTATAAGCGTGGTTTCTGACAGTGGGAAACAATCGTGATGATACTGATACTTGAATATTTATTGTGATTTAATTTAGCGACTTTCGGATCCTGGACCAATTGTCAATTTTTTATTTATTTATTATTTTTCATTTTGGAAAACCAACAGTTGACTATTGTATATAGATATTAAACAGTAAATTCACTAAGAACTATTAAAGGTTTTCACATATAAACATAAAATTAAATTAATCAAATTAACAAGCAAAGGAAGAAAACATCGCTACAGAAGAATAATAACAATATAGGTGAAACTCAAGTTACTTAAACTAATAAACATTATACAAGCATTTAATTATAATTGATGCCTGCTATTGACCGATTCAACATACCGAAGCGTTAACTGCCGTCTAATGTCTGCAGGCTTGGAATTAAATAAATCAATGGCCAGCTCTTCTGCAAGGTCAGAGAAGCCAAACACATTTGTCAAATGAATTAGTTTAAAGTATACAAAGCATACAAAGTCTGTCCGAATAAGTAGGTAAATATTAACTTACATTTTTTTTTATTTTTCAGATTAACTGGCCAAAAGTGCGAAGAATACGACCTGGACTACACCAAACCTAAAATGTGGCAGTGGTTCGACAACGTCACTTATTGAAAAAGAAAATATCAACGCGAACGTTATAGCGAGGTGGTCAGAATACAAGCTCTCTTTAGCAACGAGTTCACATTTAGCCAACTTTATTATAAGTAGGCTCATCATGACAATTGGCTATAGCTTAAGGTCTGTGACAGTGGCGATTAGCTTTGAACTAAAATATTATCAATTATATTCACAATAATAACAGTGTTTAATGCATCTCTCCCGCTCGCACAATCCAATATTTTTATGGAAATTATGGACATTTCATTTTCAAAATCCTAATTTTAGACAAAGAAAAATTTGTAACGATTTTCCTTTATTTTACTAAAACTTAATACATATGAATAATATATACGGGGTGACTTTGTATGGTCTTATGTTAGATTATGTGTGATTCTATTGATAGAAACAAAAACGACATTTTTTGTGGCTACTTCATACAAATTGGCTATTTTAAAATTAACAATTTGTATGAAGAAGCCATCCATACTGGAGGAACTGGGGATCAGAATACGTACTCGACTGTACAATTACGCTTTCTAACTTTCTTCGGACACGTGTCATGGCGTGGAGAAACATCAATCGAGCTCCTGTTATCCAGGGGAAAGTCGATGGCAGGAGGATGCGTCGCTTCGACCAGATGGACCGATCAGGTGAAGGTTGCAATGGATTATCCCCTACATGAGCGCACTAGGAAAGCCGGGGTCCGAGAGCGGCTTGTTAAGCTTGCCACACACACTCAAGTGGCGACCATGACCACTCCACAAGAGTGTAGCGGCTAAGTTTTGTTAAGCAGGTATTTCCACAATAAGAAGAACAAATAATATTTTCATAGATATAATACATATTTTTAGACAAGCCAATTATGAAGTATATAAAGACAGTTTTGACATTACAAAACTAGGATAATAGAAAAGCAAAAGTGCTTATCATTAGAAAGGAGTTTATATATAATAATATAAAATCTAACACCTTCCCTTAATGATAACACCTTCCCTAGCTGTACATTAGACACAATTTAAAGCAACACAAATAATATAAGATAGTACACGAAGAAACAAAGTTAATAAACACTAACACCTAACATAATAAACCTAGAAGACCAACACAATGTTTATGCTTAAATGTTGGCAAAAACTTTGTTAAAATATCCGCTATCATTTCATTTGTAGGAATATAATCTATTACTATTTCTTTTTGTGCAACAATATCACGAATAAAATGATGACGAATATCTATGTGTTTTGTTCGTGAATGGTATGTATTGTTTTTAGTTAAAAGTTGTGCGCCTTGATTGTCAGAAAATATTTTGATTGGTTTACTGATACCAAACAATTCTTTAATTAAACTTTTCAAATAAAGACCTTCCTTGCATGCATCACTAAGTGCCATATATTCAGCTTCAGTTGTAGATAAAGCAACTGTAGCCTGTTTCTTAGATTGCCAAGATATACAACTACCACTCATCATATACACATAGCCAGTATAAGACTTTCTATCCATGATATTACCACCGTAGTCAGCATCTGCATAACCCACAATGGCTTCCTCACATTTCTTAAAAATAAGTTTTTGATCTTTCGTGCCCTTTAAATACCTTAAAACCCGTTTTGCACTTTTCCAGTGAGTTTCATCAAAACAGTTATTAAATTGACTTAAGACACTAACTGCGTGGGTAATGTCTGGTCTAGTAGCTATCGATATATACATTAAAGAGCCAATGAGTTGTTGATATGGAAAATCATTATTATTTAAACAAACAACAGGACGAACTAACTTAGTTGCAGTTTCAATAGGAGTCGAAGCAGATTTAGCATCCTTTAAACCATACACTTCTAAAACTTTGTCGATATAACTAGATTGATCGAGTGTAATGCCTTCATTAGTCTTTCTCACCCTCATTCCGAGACAATCGGTTAAGAAACCTAAATCCTTCACAGAAAAATCCTTTTGTAAACATTTCATGAAATCTTCTTTTAGCTTTATATTGTTTGTGAAAATAAAGAAATCATCAACAAATACTGCGATTATAATAATACTGTCACCTTCTCTTTTATGATAAACACAATACTCTGTCTGAGACCTATTCATACCGTTTAACTCTAACGCGTCACACACTTTTTTATTCCATTGACGGGGAGCCTGTTTCAAACCGTACAATGCCTTCTTTAACAAACAAACTTTATTATCATTTCTAAAACCTTCCGGCTGTTCCATATATATTTCTTCTTCTAGATCACCATTCAAAAAAGCTGTCTCTACATCTAAATGATACATCTCTAGATCATATTTTACGGCATAGGCTAATAATAATCTGACTGTGGATAGTCGAGTCACAGGAGCAAAAGTTTCCTCATAATCAATACCAAATACTTGTGTATAACCCTTGGCTACTAATCTCGCCTTATATTTTACAATTTCTCCACTAGTATTTCTTTTAATTTTATATACCCATTTGCATTTAACAACTTTTCGGTCAATTGGTTTATCGACAAGAATCCATGTTTTATGCTTAATAAGGGAATCATATTCAGTTTGCATTGCCGCCTGCCACTGATCTTTATTAATATCATCAATAGCTTCTTTATAAGTAGAAGGTTCTTCATTTTCAACAGCAGCTTGATATAATATGAAATCATCTGACCAAATTTTAGGACATCTATTTCTTAATGGATAGCGTCTTTCGATTGATGATTCAGCTGGATCAGCTGGTGTTTGAATATCAGATACAGAATTATCGGGTTGTAAATCATGATTTTCATCTTCATTAATGACTTCGCCATTGTTAGGTTCATTATTAAACTCATCATTAAAATTATTAGGATTAAGGTTATTATTATCTATAATATGTTGATTAATTGAATTGCTAGAGTCAAATAAATTTTGCGAAAGTAAATCATTTTGGACAAAATCAATAGTGGAAGATTCTGTAGTAACTGGAGTAGGCAATAATGTATCAGAAACAATATCATTTGTAAATTTATTTTCAATAAAACATATATAGAAGATCTAAAACTAGTAAATAAAATATGCGTATTTTATTACGATAGTTGTTTGTATAATGTCAACATTGTCAAAGTCTAAAATCTATCAAAATACATTTTCATATAAAAAAAATAATAATATAAAAATCAGCGTAGATGGGACGCTACATTACTCCCCCTCCAGTGATTAACGTTATCAGTACAGACAGCACTGCCCGAAGGTATCATCTGGCTCCTGGAAGTGGAGGGAACTGAGCTAGGGTCGGGCTCCAGCAACATGTATGCTGGTTTCACTCTGTCAGCCGAAACATTAACAAAACTTCCTTTAATTTCTACTTTAAACCACTTGTTACATCGATCGATCACCAAATATGGTCCGTCGTATGGTGGTTGTAATGGCTTTCTAACAGCATCATGTCTGATAAATACGTGTGAACAGGTCTTCAGATCCTTGTGCACAAAAATATTTTGTTTGGTATGATGTGCTGTGGAAACGGGTGCTATTGCTTGCATTTTAGTTTTAAGTAATTTGACAAATTCGGATTGATCTAGATGAGTGTTTCTAGTGTCCGAAATCATTTCACCTGGTAATCTTAGTGTTTGTCCATACACTAATTCACTCGGTGTGGCTTTAACGTCATCTTTGTATGTGCATCGTAAGCCAAGTAAAATAAGTGGCAAAACATCGACCCAGCGCTCAGTAGCGTGGCACATTATAGCACTTTGTGTGCCATCGCTCGATTAGCCCATTAGCTTGGGGGTGATAAGCTGTGGTCGGTGAATGATGAGCTCCTAATAGGGATGATAATTCATTAAATAAGACGCTCTCGAATTGTCTACCTCTGTCAGTTATGATTTTTGACGGACAACCAAATCTAGAAATCCATGAATGAATAAATGCCTTTGCGACGCTCTCAGCCGTAATATCTACCAATGGTGTTGCTTCGGTCCACCTAGTGAAGCGATCGATTATGGTAAGGCAATAACGATAACCATGACTCGGAGGTAATGGACCAATCAAATCTATGTTCACTTGACTAAATCTGTCACCTGGTACGATAAAGTTTGAAAATGGCGTGACTGTGTGTCGAAAAACCTTACATTTTTGACAGGCTAGGCATGATTTAGACCAAAGTTTAATATCTTTATGCATGTGTGGCCAGACAAATCTAGTTTGAATAAGTTTACAAGTTTTCTTTCCTGAAGGATGTGAAATTCCGTGAAACTTGTCGAAAATTATTTTGCGATATATCTGAGGAACAAAAGGCCGTATTGTGTTTGTTGATACATCACAAAATATATCTGTTTCAGCAAATTTCATTTTCGCTAATTTTAAAGATGTTGTTTTTGAATTTAAAAATAGTTTAAGATCATTATCAGTCTCTTGTTGAGCTGCAAAATCTGAATGTTCAATATAGTCCGGTAAGGTAATACTCTCGATGCGTGATAAAAAATCAGCTACCACATTGTCTGTTCCCGAAACATGTTTAATATTTGTGGTAAATTGAGAGATGAAATCGAGATGACGAGTTTGCCTTGGCGAATAATTATCCGAATTTTTGGTTAATGCAAACGTTAATGGTTTATGATCGGTAAATAAAGTAAAATCTCGTCCTTCTAAAAGATATTTAAAATGTTTGATAGCTGAATAAGCAGCTAAAAGCTCTCTATCAAAAGCACTGTATTTCTTTTGTGTACTGTCTAGTCTTTTAGAAAAGAAACCTAGAGGACGCCACCTGCCATTGTCATGTTGTTGAACTGCGCCACCGATTGCAATCTCAGACGCGTCTACCATCAATGCTAAAGGAATGCCAGATTTAGGATGCGAGAGAAGTGTAGCGTTTTGAAGATCATTTTTAATTTTATTGAAAGCTACTTTCTCATTGTTTGACAAAATTATCGGGGTTTTATCCTGCTTCTTAGCTCCTTGTAAATATTTTGACAAAATTATTTGAGCATCAACTGCTTTAGGCAAAAAACGTCTATAAAAGTTAGTCATAGCTAAAAATCTCCGTAATTCCTGTACTGTTGATGGTTCTTTAAATTCTTTAATAGCTGTCACTCTTTCTGTAGTAGGTAAAATACCGTCAGAGTTAATTAAAAATCCTAGAAAATCAATTTGTTTTTCAGAAAATATACATTTAGCGACGTTTATTTTAACTCCGTATTCTTGAAAACGTGCAAATAGCGTACGTAAGTGTTTTAAATGTTGTTCCTTGGATGATGAATAAATTAAAACGTCATCTAAATAGCAAAAACAAAAATCCAAACCACGAGTAACTTCATGTATAAAACGTTGGAATGTCTGTGCAGCGTTGCATAATCCAAACGGCATTCTCATAAATTCAAATAATCCGAATGGAGTGATGACTGCAGTTTTTGGAATATCTGACTTTTCAACAGGTATTTGGTTGTAGGCTCTAATTAAATCTATTTTTGAAAATACCTTAGCTCCGTTAAGTCCGTTGGCCAGGTCTTGAATATGTGGCAGTGGATACTTATCGGGTACGGTAGTGCTGTTCAACTTGCGGTAGTCTCCGCATGGTCGCCAATCGCCGTTCTTTTTAGGCACCATGTGCAGAGGACTCGCCCAACAACTTTTAGAAGGCCTGCACAAACCAGCATCAATCATAAATTGGAATTCTTTCTTAGCTATCGCGTACTTATCAGCTGATAACCGTCTAGGTTTGAAAGCTACGGGAGGACCGGTAGTTATGATATGATGCGTTGTTGAATGTTTGATAGATTGTGATGTGTCAAAAGGTTTGGTAATTTCAAGAAATTCAGTTAATATTGGGTGAATTTCTGATGTTGTATTTATAGTTGAAATTTTTGTGACAGGACCCTTAAATATGTTTCCAAATGATGTATATAAGGTTCCGTTGTCAACAAGGCGACTATTTTGAATGTCAACCATGAGGCCATATTTCTTAAGGAAATCTGCTCCAATTATAGGCTTTGTGACCTCAGCGATGATAAATGGCCAAGAAAAACTTTTTTGCAATCCAAAATCTAATTCAATAATTTGACTACCAAAAGTATTTATGACAGAACCATTCGCTGCATATAGTTTAATATCACAGGGTTTCTTGGAGTGTTTTAACGTCTTCGGTACCACTGAGATGTCAGCGCCGGTGTCGATTAGAAAACGCATGCCGGAGATCTTGTCAGAGATATAAAGGCGGCTCGAGATGGGTGGTGGTGCAACTTGCCCGGACATTACTGCCGCGTTGTATTGCCGGGGTTCTAGTTTTCCTGGGGGAATGAGCATGGTTTAATGCATTTGCGAGCTAAATTCTTGAATGTGCGATGATACCAACATACTTTCTGGTTCTTTCGAACGATAATGGGATGTGAAGTACGACGAGAAGTATCGGGACAATTCCATTGTTTTGATTGTATAGCGTCGACTTTCGTTGTCAGATCCTTGATACAGGTATGTAGTTCGGTAATATCAAAAGGTTTTACCTGCGTATCAGTAGGAAATGATGACGATGATGATGCAATAGTGTCTGCACCATAAACATTAACCTGGTGGATTTTGTCCGCCAGCTTACCAAGTTCGTCTAATCTATGCGAGCTAATAGCTAAAATAGAATGAGTGCTACGGGGAAGCCGTTGTAACCATAAAGTTTTCAATACATCCTCTTGAATTTTGTTTCCAGCTAAGTCTTTCATTTCCCGTAGAAGCTGGCTGGGACGTTTGTCACCCAAGGTCATTATTGTAAATAATTTGTTTATTTTGCTTTCATCAGTGTCTCCAAATACGTCCAATAGTTGTGCTTTTAGTGCAGAATACGGGGTTGATCTCGGTGGGTTGGCAATGACATCACTAACTTGGTTTAATATTTCGCTCTCCACTTGAGCTACTAAATAGTGAAACTTTGTCTCTTCACTCTTTACTCCACATAGTAAGAATTGCGATTCAATTTGCTTGAACCATAGAGAAGGGTTCGTTCGCCAGAAAATCGGAACTTTCATCGTAAGTTTGTTAATTTCTGATGGCGAAGTAGATGTAGATTCTTCCATATTTAATATTTCTTCGCGTGCTCAGACGGGTCACCAATTATAGAAGATCTAAAACTAGTAAATAAAATATGCGTATTTTATTACGATAGTTGTTTGTATAATGTCAACATTGTCAAAGTCTAAAATCTATCAAAATACATTTTCATATAAAAAAAATAATAATATAAAAATCAGCGTAGATGGGACGCTACACATACATCTCTTGCTATTAAGATTTGTCGAGGATTATCGGTATTTATTAGACGATAACCTTTCGTTTCATTTGAATAACCTACAAAAATAACCGATTTTGTTTTAGAATCTAATTTCTTGCGTTTCTCTTTAGGAATGAGCATATGAGCTTCACAACCAAAAACCCTTAAATGCGATAAATTTACTTTAGTGCCTGTCCACAGTTCTTCAGGAATCTGATTACATATTGCCTTCGAAGGTGATCTATTTTTAAGATAAATAGCGGTATTTACAGCTTCTCCCCAATATGCTTTTGATAGATGAGCACATTGTAACATCGAACGAGCTTTTTCAATGATGGTTCTATTTAAACGCTCAGCCACACCATTCTGTTGGGGATTATAAGGTACGGTGGTTTGATGAATAATACCATACGCCCTGAAAATACTAGCCATATCTTTATTTACGAATTCTCCTCCATTGTCCGATCTAAAAATTTTAATCTTCTCACCTGTTTGATTTTCAACAAGACTCTTAAACTCAATAAATTTTTGTTTCACTTCATCTTTAGACTTTAATAAATAACCGAAGACTTTCCTAGTTTTGTCATCAGTAAAAGTGAGTAAATATAGAGCTCCTCCCCACGAAGCACAACTCATAGGTCCACACAAATCTGAATGAATTAATTCAAGTACTGTGTTAGCCCTAGAAGTAGAAGATTTGAATACCTTTTTTGACATTTTACCTTGTGCACATGCTATACAAATATCATTCATTTCGCGACCAACATAATTTATACCTACGTCGTTGCCTCTAAGTATATTTAAATCTACTACATTAAGATGTCCAAGACGTTTATGCCATAAAGTTATAGAGTCGTTTGCGCGCGACATTTGAGCTTGACATTTATTATTGACATCTAGCTTATACATACCACCTACGTTTGAAGCAGTAGCAACAACAGTACCCGTCACAGAACAACCTTCATGCAATAACACTTCGGCACCTTTTCTAGAAAAAATAACTACTAACCCTTTCTTAATTAAACTATGTACAGATAACAAATTTGTAGAAAGATTTGGTACATACAATACCTCGGAAATATCTTGAATCCTATCCGATACATTATAAGATACATCCCCCATACCATGACCATAGATTGTTTCATTATTAGCAACTGAAATAGGTTTTTTATTAGTTTCCACATACTTATTGAACCAATCACGCCTTGGGGTCATATGAATTGTAGCTCCAGAATCAATATACCAATCATTATTTGTACCTAAGCTTAAAGAATTTAAATTTAAACATGATAAAAGTGTATGTTGTGTATTTGTGTTTTCGGAGCCTGTGCAAGTATTTGCCTTATTTTTATTTGCTTTCCAACAATCTGAAACAACATGACCTAACTTTTTGCAATATTTACAAAATGTCTTCTTGGTTACTTGATTCTCAGATAGCAAAGCAGATGTCGAGCCACTCGTGTCAGGAATATTTGTCGCCACCTCGTACCGCTGGTCTTCCCTCAATAGCGCAGACATGACAGAATCCGTAGTAATTTTTGCACCTGAATGTTCTAATGCCATAACTAAGGGAGTATATATATCTGTCAAACCCATTAGTAAAATTACGCCAACGAACTCATCTTCTACAGCAGCACCAATTCCAGCTAGTTGTTGTTGTGTATTTCTTACATGATTAATATAGGCTTCCATGTTCGGGTAGTTACACAATTTAACGCCAAACAGCATTTTTAATAACACTAATTTTCTAACAAGTCCACTGTCAGCATAAGTCTTTTGAAGACATGACCATGTTTCGTGTGCAGTCTTTGCCGCTGCAACTACAGGATATACAGATTCATGACACATCAGACAAATTTTAGATCTGGCTTTAGCATCCTTCTTACAATCTTCTGTAGTCTGTGCATGTATTATGGGATTAATAACATAGTCCCATAGATCACAATCAATTAGGTACATTTCCATCGCAAATTTCCATGTAGAATAGTTCCGACGTCCTTCTAGTTTTTGAAAATTAGGAGTACCAGATACAACGCCATAATTTCCAGGAACTTGATTGTTAGCACGACTGGTGCCCGCCTTTTGCTCCATGATCAATTTTGACAGGAATGGAACGAAAGCGAAAAACTTAAGTTTTTAGGCACGAATTTTCTAAGAAAATTATTTGCAGATTAACGTGATGGCCCATAACCTTTTGTTAAGCAGGTATTTCCACAATAAGAAGAACAAATAATATTTTCATAGATATAATACATATTTTTAGACAAGCCAATTATGAAGTATATAAAGACAGTTTTGACATTACAAAACTAGGATAATAGAAAAGCAAAAGTGCTTATCATTAGAAAGGAGTTTATATATAATAATATAAAATCTAACACTAAGAACAATGAAGAAGCGATTATTTGTCTTTTCCGACATATTATTTCTTAGAAAAAGTTGTTTGTTTCTATCAATAGAATAACATAATAATCTAATGGTAGACCATACAAAGTCACCCAAGTAAATCATATATATCCAAAATGTCCGTAATTTTATTTCCTATAAAGTTGATAGACATTAAACAAAAGTACACTCAAACACTTTGACAATGTTGGATTGTGCGAGCGAGAAGGATGGAAATCGTTAAAACCTCTTAAGCTTGCCTTTATAAGTGAACTTAAGCCCGCCTTTGTGAGTGAACTTAAGCCAGCCTTTGTAAGTGCACTTAAGCCAGCCTTTGTAAGTGCACTTAAGCCAGCCTTTGTAAGTGCACGTAAGCCAGCCTTTGTAAGTGCACTTAAGCCAGCCTTTGTAAGTGCACTTAAGCCAGCCTTTGTAAGTGCACGTAAGCCCGCCTTTGTAAGTATACTTAAGATTTTAATATACTGATATATAAATAAATAAAATTAATATTGTTTATAGGATCAGGGTTGCCAGCCCAAATTTTTATTTATTGTAAGCTAAAACTTTGTTACAAATGTATTAATAACAAAACATTTACTTTCCTATTAATAATAAATAGGATGGAGTCCTTCGCGCCATTTTGCGCAGACATGTCAAAGGCAAGTTTTTGTTTTGTAATTTAATTTACTGTGGATGTTGTTAGTCAAAAGTGGTGTTGTTTTCTTTAATAATGTGTTACAATGTGAATAATTATAGAAAACGATAAAATAGACTTTAAATATGGGGTGTGCCCAGCAGTTTATTTTTTGCGGTTTTCCCGCGGTGTGAACTCCCATATTACACACGACGTGTTTGGGCTATAATGCCGCGGTGACTCCAAGAAAAGCATCAAATTCTGCAACATCTGGAATTTGATGATAACCTCATTTATATTTAAAAAAGGAAGATATATTACGTCTGACTTGGCTGTATGGGCTAGGCCCTTTGCCTTCCCTATCACCTCATTCATCATCCATCGCGAGAAGAAAACACAACAAAAAATAATAATAAGTAGGATATAAAAAAGCACTTATTTTGGTTAATTTAACATGAATGTAAAAAAATATAGGTACATTTAAATTGGCTAAAACGTGTTTTTGAAACTTGTGTAAATAATACTGCCATAAAATAAGAAAATAACAATAAATATATATATATACCTACTCTGAAAATAATATTTTTATTTAGATCCTAAATATATAAGGGATTGTACCAAAAAGAAGTCTCTATATTTTTAACCTTGAAAATAAATTTTGTATAATGGACGCCATTTTTTACTTTAATCGTTACAATTACAGATACTTCATTTTGGTGCAACCCAGGCTAACTGGTCAAGAACTAAAAAAATGTTTATTTTTGTAGAGATCACTTTTAGGTAAAAAATAATAAAATATGTAAATTTTAAATTTCATTTTGTTGAGTCGGTGGAGTCGTCCAAGCCTAAGTGGCTGATGGGCCTGGGTTGGGGATGGGGACATTCCCCGTTTTCCATGGCAGGATCTCAGCGTGTAACGACCCGCTGGTAATTCATGCACTTTTGGCGCTAGGCGATGTTACTAGTGTAACAGCGACCGTGTGTCTCACAAAACCCAGGGGGGTCATAGGATCTACATATTAAACAGTTACCTTTACCTTATACGTATATTAATATATTATTTAATATTTCACACCAACTCCCTCGGCCGCCACTATTCGATCTGTCCTCTAGAGATGTCACACCGTAGTGTTGTGCTGTACGTTCGATGTGTATGCTACAGAGTCTACGTTCGACTACTTCAGCTCTTCTCCAGGAGCACTTCTCTAGGAAGTGGTCTCCCGTTGATCACCAATATAAAAAGAAGAAGAAATTAGAAACTTATTACTTTTAAAACAAAAAATGAATTTAACAAAAACCAAAAAAATTACAAAATATAACATATAAATATCACATTATACATTTTTTATGACGTAATTACGCAAGATCTTGGTATTACGCCACAAAGAATAATTTTAATAATTATATATATTCTAAAAGTTATGAGAGGACTATGCCAGACGAAATTGTAAGTAGGTAGTTAATAATGGAATAGTTGTTAAATAAAATAAAATAACAATTTAATTTTCTACAATATAATTTCACTTGTAGTAGACTAGAGACTTTACAATATTAACGATAAAGTGACACAACAGATAATCACAAAAAAACCTAATAAAAGGCTGAAAGCATAATATATTAAGAATTCAACTAGATTTTTAGACAGTTGTGAGGCCCAAAAGTAATATCACAAATAATCAAATCAAATAAAAGTTATTCACCCAGTGATATTTTTATTTATTTAATTTAAAAACTTTATCTTAAATCTATACAAAAGGCGAACGTAATGCCACAAGACATTCTCTTCCCGTTAACATTTGGGACATTTAAAAGTGAGTACGGTGCAAATAGAGAAATAAAATAAAAATTAAACATAAATAATATTTTAAAACTAATTAAAAAAACATACATATACAACTATTATATACATATACTCGTATATAATATATTCATGATATTAGGTTTGTAAATGAGAATGTTCATTATTCTTAGAATTTGGTCCAAAAAAATGTTCTCGTTAAAGGATTTATTTTTATTAGATAGTTAAATTCTGTATTTATTTAAAATAATAAGTTAATAATAAGCTGGCTATACAGAGAGGAAATGTTGCCAGACTCTTTCCAACTATCCTTGAAGGGTCGTCTCTAAAGTTCATTTTTTACTTATAGTTTTTTTAACAGATTAGTTTATTGTAAGTAATACTTTTTAAGTAGTTTTAAATACACAAAAATAAGGTATGATTATTGAATTATGTTTTGTTGAGGCACGCTGGAACAAAGTTGGGGTCTGGTTTTGGGCCATCAATTTTATTAGTTGAGAAAATAAACGGTGTTTAAAAAAAAAGGTAGGTAATTAATATTAAATTTATGTCTATTTTTTTAAATAAAGGATTTATTTTTGTCGTTAATAGGTTTTTACCTTTGTTGTTGTTTTTTGCTACAGGTAGCGGGAAGTAAGTCTAGCTATGGACGTAATGTGGAGGGGATTTCTGTAGAGTTAATCAGCGAGTACCATACGCACCCCCGCCCCAATGACACCTTATTTTCGAACTGTTAACGGTCATAGCTAGACTTTCTAGTTCTGTACACATGTTTTTACAGATGTGTAAAACATTTAAGAGAAACGTCTCTGTATATTAGTCTATTGATTTCTTCCCGCCTGCGTGACTATGTCGCTCTCCTCAAGTCTCGGATACGACGGTTGCTCTAGAACCCCACACGTGTTTGCTGGACCCTAGAAAATTGGGAAATTATCAACCGTTTAATTATGTACATGTTTTATATTGTATATTCCTAAATGACGTTAAAACCTTAGATTAGTAACGCTTAGAACTGGTTTTAAACAAAAAAATGCGAGTAAAATTAAACAAATGGGCCTATTCATACATACATACATATATTCACGCCAAATCCCTTGCGGGGTAGGCCGAGGCCACTTGTCACGGTCATGACATACCTCTTTCGCTTCTTCGATATTCATCAACCTCTATGCCCTTTTATTTCGATGGCTTTTTAATGCACCTTCAGCTATTGTTTTATTTATTTGATCATAATATGTGAGTCTAGGTCTGCTAGGGCCTCTTTTACCCACAACTTTCGCATTGTATATCTGGTTCGTCAATCCTTCTTCACTCATCTTTTCAACATGCCCGAACCATCGGAGCACGCCTTTCCTTATTTTTGTCCCTATGCTTTCTTTTATAGCTAACTTTTTGCGTAATTCGTTATTACATATGCGGTCCGTCAAAGTGACGCCGACCTCATTTCTCCTGCATTAACTCTACTCTTATGCGTATTCTGACATATCCACGTCTCGCTTCCATACATAAGTGTTGGTACCAGCATGGGTCTATCCTTTGTTCAAAATAACTAGCATTATTTTTTTCTCAGCTTATTGTATAAAACTAGTTAATACTATAAAGGAGTCTTACGCATATCGTGTTGTGTAATAAAATATAAAAGTAAAGTTACCTGGACCCTGATGTAGCCAGCCTCCCCCCAGGCGGCAGACCACGAGTTCTTGAGGATGAAGTGCGTGGTCTTCCTATGCTCTCCCCACCCCACCGCCACCACGGCATGGTTAAGTTTCCGAAGCGTTTTACCACTAAAAATAATAAAAATAAGTGGTGGCTTGATTGTAAGAACGCTTTCCTTAAAATTCTAAAAGAGATCGGTTCGAACCGCAGCATGAACTAATGAGAAATACTTTTCTTACGTACATTTGTCATAGACTTACGTTAAGCCATCCGTCCCGTTTCCACTAATACCAACTTGTGGAATCGTTAATAATTGTCATTAAAATTGACATCAGACTCTCGCCAACTTGTCTGGCCAGAGTGGCGAGTGTATGCCTAATTCTCCAGATATATGTTCTGGGAGGCCCATCTCCGACAGTACTGTGTTGATGAGAATCAAAGCTAGACTAATCAGAAGGTACAGAATGAATCAGTATGACGGTCATTGCCGGTTATGGTAGTGTTCTTTGTGTACTTTGACAATGATTATTTGTTGTTTGACGGAGAATTTGAACGTTCTTCTTCGACAAGAGACCCTTGTGTCAGTTGATTTTTGTTAAGTAAATGTTAACGTTTTTACGGAACAATAGTTCTGCTACTCGATCAAAGATGGGGCTAATTATAGTTGCACATAATTATAGCTTCAAATCGTTAGCCACACATAACAGCATACTAATATATATTATATATAGGTATCCCCGACCCAGGCCCATTAGCCATCCGGGCCTGGACTACCCCACTGTCTGTCTGTATAGCCTTAAAACACTAATCATAAGGTTGAAAACCTCCGTGGTCCAGCGGTTTGGTACGCGGAGGTGCAGGACTTGGTTCCTGATCGGGGCACACTATTTTATTTTATTTATTAGTGATATTTGTCACTGTCAGGCTATGGTTATGATGGCTAAATTCTCCGCTTCTTTAAAAATAACGTGGTTTTTGACCACCGTGCAAGAGATACTCTCTTACTCCAACCTTAGGGTGTATGTGGGATGACAGTAGTAAAGATGCCTGCAATGATGGACTTACCATCTGTCATCATACAAGACTCCTCTCTTGTAGTGGATGAAGGACTTGGCGGTGGCGTCGATTATGACGACGGAAGGGGAATGTCTCCTGATGGCCACCTGAAGTGCCGGGACACTGCGCTGGGTCACGTTAACGTAGGCACTGATGTGGGTCACAGGTGTGGTCTGGCGCTCGTGACACGAATCCACCTGGAAATGGGGATCCATTATTACATTAAACTGTTTTTGTTTTAGCTAAAGTATGACAATGCCTTTTTACAGTAGCTATAATTTATGTGACATTTCAATAATGTTTTAGCTTATAGTATGACAATGCCTCATTACAGCAGCTATAATCCTTGATGTATTCATTTTATAATTGTGTATGTCTTAGTTTATAATATGACAATGCCTATTTACAGCAGCTATAATTTTAAGATTATAATTATGTATATTTGGGATGTAATGTGCTGCTCCAAATACAAGATATTTCCCAGAAAATAAGTTTTCGTTATATTAATTAATTTTTTGACATGTAAAAGCGCAGAATACATTATAGTTATTGTCCTATGCCTACTTACAAAATAAATAAACTAAACTAAACATCCCTTAGAGCATGGAGTCCTAGACCTCTACTGCTGAAGATGGCCCTTCCAGAACATATAGAGAGAGGATTTGGCTTACACTTGCCACGCTGGCCAGACGTAAATTAAAAATAATAAGAAATTGTCACCTTTTCCTTGTAAGGTCCATATTCTTCTGAAGCCGGCAGACCTCGCTCCTTCACGTAGTCGTATGCGAACTGTGGCCACGTGCCCCCGCAGCCGTGAGTACCAAAACTGAAATTATAACAATGAATTTAAAGATAATGTATCCTCATACGAATCACGACACAACACCCCAGGGAAAGAAAGAATGAAGGAACTAAAATACAAATCTTTTAATTTAACAGTAAACGTTTAACTTGACATACTACAATTAGGCGTGATTTTAGCAAAGAAGCCGATAGACGTATTCAGCTAGGATAGCATTTGAGAAGTTGCGCTACATCTTATCGGACATACCTACCAGTGTTTAAAGATCAAAGTTTCAATCAGTGCGTTCTTCCAGAACTTATTGTCGTACGGAGTAGAGACGTGGATTCTGACAGCCATCCGGTTTAAGGTCTCTCAGCGAGATTGCTCGACATTTCGCTGAGAGAATTCTAAATGTGGGCTACGATATTGCCGACATAGCTTTTTTTCTCAAGATAGCAAATAGTACCATTGATAGACCGCAGTTATTACAAAAGCTTGATATACGAGTATTAGAAGTAGAAGAACGTTGCATCTCAACACGACCTTTGGCTTACTACCATCGTATATCCGGAGAGTATTAGAAGTACAAGAACGTTGCATCTCAACACGACCTTTGGCTTACTACCATCGTATATCCGAAGAGTATTAGAAGTACAAGAACGTTGCATCTCAACACGACCTTTGGCTTACTACCATCGTATATCCGGAGAGTATTAGAAGTAGAAGAACGTTGCATCTCAACACGACCTTTGGCTTACTACCATCGTATATCCGGAGAGTATTTGCGTGATTTTAATCTATTTTGTATAAGCAGTATGACGAGTTTTAGAATGCAGACCAGTGAAATGCAAAATTGGAAGACTAAGAGTGTTTCGAGGCATTGTTAATGAAACAGAGTAATGTGATGTCAGCTTGAGACTTACGGATGCCCGCAGTCGACGAGACACTGCTCGCTGAGGGGGACCAGCACCTTCCTCTTGACATAGAGCGCGCCCTCCACCGCGCCCGCTACTGCGAAGGCCCAGCACGATGCACACGAGCCTTGCCCTGCAAATGAACATGACATCGTTAAACTAAAACATTTCACTCTGCTGAGCAACGTTTTGTCCTCAACAACAAGTGTCAGCCCATTTAGAACCGAGGTCGCGCCTAACATTACAATCTTATTTGCAATTAAGTTGAAATAATTATCCGAAGGGCTTTTGTCACTGCTTGCTTACCACCCGCGATCTTTGAACCCTCTGGAATTTCGCGGAGCGACGTCAAGAGACCCGATGGCATGACCGTTGGGCCGTGGAAACATGGCAGGTCACTGGTGTGGGATACGACATGTGTAGACACATTAACCAATCTGGCATCCAACCAACCTCCTTAAGCGCGGGTAGTGTGGCGGTTTCTGATGAGAACCTCAAGCTTCGCAAATACGCCAACCTCGGTACAGGTTACGAATTTGCGCCATTTGGGGTCGACACGATGTGCCCTCATCTAAATTTCTAGCAAAGTTGTCCAAACGGTTAATGGACGAGTCCGGAGACAGGAAAGCTGGCAATTATTTCTGCCAACGTATTATGGGTATACCTATCTTGGAAGTAATTGTTATTTTGATGCTTGTGTGTGCCTCGGAAGTAGTTGCTATAGTTCAGGTTCTCATGGTGTGGTGTGATCGGTGGTCGTCCCTTCCTAGAAGGTCACTGCAGTGGTGGCACGTGTGTCGGGCCCCGGTCCGCACCCTAAGGGCCTGGTTGAGCGGTGAATGGCACATGCGTCGTGTTACGTTCGGGTGCTGCTGTGGGGTCCTGGGACCGAGGCCAAACACGTTCAATTTATTGTTCTTATTAAATAGAAGAGGTTTTGCGTAAATCAAATACTTCAAATTGGTCAAGTTACCTTAGCAAAAAACTTTTGGCAGCTAACTTCACAACGGTTCTAAATTCTGGCTTACCTGGTGAGCACTCTCGTAGGTACTCGATATAGATGAATTTTGAGATGAAATATATTTGTAGTGTAACCCTGTGTTTGTTTTATATTGAGTTTTCCTTGCTGATTCATTTCTCAGTCAGATTAAACATTAATCTTCTGCTAACAGCTTGCTCTTTGGACCGCTATGCTGTTTAATATTTCACAAACAGAGGTAGAATCATTCAAAATCATTTAAATACTGTAATAGGTCACAAATGCCTGTAATAGGTTTACGTGAAAAAAAATATTTGGACTTTTTGGAAAAAGCTTTGGCTTGACACTGTACTTACATTTGACATCAGTGACTGCTCCTCTGGGTCTCCAGTCGAACTTCTTGGGGAGTTTCCTGGCGAGTCTCCTGACGGCGGTCTCGGGGTGCGGGAAGTCCTCCTGCGAGGTGGGGTTCCCGAGGAAGGCTTCCTCCACGTTGACACCTAGAAGCTGTTGGATCTCGGCCTGGAGTCGGTCTCCCAGGAAGTTCACCTCCAACTCAAACGTCGCGCTCTGGCGGTTTCCCGATGTCACAAATCTGATAAAGAGGAGACAAACTGCAATCTTAACTGACATTTTAATATTATAATTGTGTCTGTATTAGCTTATAGTGTGCTAATGTAAAAAAATATATGTGTTTATTAATAATAATAATATTTTTTTATTGTACAGAACCAAAAATAGTGTGGGAACAAAGGCGAGCTTAAATACTACTAGCAAAAATAAATTAATTGAATTGAAAAGGATAATAATTATTCTCGCCGGGAAAAGAAACATAAGTTTAGACATTTCTTAAGTTTGTCATTCAAAAATTGCGACACTATCAGCAAGTGTAATACATAAAGTTTTTTTTTAAATAATAATTAGTCCTAGTATATATAATTGGTTCCATTGTGTGTTTGTTAACTGGACATACCAAAATACGAGTATAACGATTGTTATAAAGGCGAAATACATAAATATATACTATATTTAGTTTAGTAACGTCGTAAGTATTTGGTCATTTTATTAATTTATATGCCCCATAGCAAGTTAGAAATTAGCTAAAGATTTACTGCTCTCTGCTTTTTTCTCTGCCTTCTCAAACTATGATAGAGGCATGTTGACTCACCTGCTGCTTTGCACGAAGAGGTTGGTTCTAATAGCCGATTCGACGTCATCAGCATATTGTCTCTGGAATTGTTCTTGGAATCTAAAAATAAATATATATTTAATTTTCTCTATTAATTAATAACTAGTAGTAGAAAAATATGGAGATTTCAACTTTACAAATGTCGAAAGCAGAGTGGACTTAGTTTTAATCTCTTGATTATAGCTTTAAAAAAAAATATTTAAAAACAAGAAAATTCCGCCTGGAAGCCTATATCATATGCCTAACTTTGAACAACTTCGGCAAATTGTTACTAATGATATATATGATATATGATAATAAACCAAAAGAAGAATAGTTAAACTTACTTCTTAAACTCCTGGTCGTATCGCTCGTCTCTGGTGGGGAGGGTGAACTCCCGGAGTGGCTCCAAATGCGCCAAGTCTTCCAAATTGGACGGGTCTGCTTGCTTTAGGCGGCCACATTCTTTCTCTAAAATATTACAATATATTACTGATTTAAAATTTTACCATAAGGTATCATCACAATGGGCTTTCTTGCGTTGGGAGTGCCGGCCGCATTCCTTATCACGCTGCTCTCGACAACATCATTCGAAGGGCTTTTGTCATTGCTTGTTTGCCACCCGCGATCTTTGGACTCGGAATTTCGCGGACTGATGGTAAGAGACCCGACGGCATGACCGTTGGGCCGTGGAAACTTGGAAGGTCTCTGGTGTGAGATGCGACATGTGTAGACA
Source organism: Tinea semifulvella (assembly GCA_910589645.1). NCBI lineage: Eukaryota > Metazoa > Arthropoda > Insecta > Lepidoptera > Tineidae > Tinea > Tinea semifulvella. Next base: position 637,711 of record OU342605.1, read on the forward strand.
CGTTAGCCCTATCACACATCCAGGCGACCTCGTTAGGCGCGGGAAGTGCGGCGGAACCTCAAGCTGCGTAAATACGCCAACGCCTCGGAGTTGGGGTCGAAACGATCAGCCCATGGAGACCCTCAGCCAAGCGTTTGGTCTAGGAGTTGTCCAAACGGTTAACCGCAAAGTCTAGAGATAGGAAACCTTGTAATCTACCAAGTTCTATACTAAGATTTCTCGAACTTTTAACCCAGTTTTAAATTAAGCAAAAATAATAAGATATTTTTTTATATCCATCTCCATCCTCCAATCTCCATCATTTTAGAACCAACCGGTTTGTGTCGAGACAATAGCAAGCTTCCATACTGGGCCAATCTCTGGTACGGGATTTAACTGCTGGGATACCCTATCTTGCTGAATGCTGTTTTCTTGAGCTACTTACCAATATTAAAGTCAAAGATGCTGGGATCATCGTCGTGGTCCTTCACCTCGTGGTATCTGTGCTGGTACTCGTCACAACCTGGGCCCAACATAGAGCTGTCTACTTTTACTGAATAACTGTAAACAAAAGTTACCAAGCTGAATGCGTAATGAGCCTAAAATGACAAAATTAATCGTCGAGCGATAGAGCAGATCACTTCTAGAGTGGAAAACACCGTAGGAAAAGCGCAAAGTGGAACAATTCTGACGGATCGACGAATGACTTAATGTAAGTCGCTGGTGGCGGCTGAATGAGGGTGGGTGATTATTTATCCAGCAGTGGAGAGTGTGTCATGGTGAAACAAATCAACACTGTCGGTCACAAAACTTAGGAATTATAAAACATTTTCATACTTCATAAATAACACAAACAGGAGTGGTCCCAGAAGTGATCCTTGGGGAACTCCGGAATGTTGTATATGCGATGGGATCGTGATGTGTTGCCTCGCAAGATATCGGCCTAAGATCTTTTATGTATGTTTGATTTACATAATGTAATATTTATTAATATATTTTGTGACATTTACTGACATCTAATAACCTAGGTTCAATAAGAATAGTAACTGACACTCTTTTACAGCAGCATCTACATTTAGGTAGTGTGTAATTTACATAGTTTTTTTAATTTGGTAATGACGACGGCTGTTTTGATATCCTGCCATGATTTGTAAACTGTTTATAGTGTAGCTGACAAAATATACGTTATGTATCTTAAAGTGAATAAATGTATTGAATTGAATTGATATAAATCATTTATAGGAACTACCATAGTAACTTAGTTCCAATAGCTTCTTTACCGATCACAATTCGATCTAAGCGTTTGCTGGTCAGTTAAGATATCCTCTACAGACATTCTGGTCACGGTGTATCGATACAATATTAAGGGGTTGTATTCCAGGCGACTATGTTTATTGAAATCCAATGTTTTTTAACATACTTCTTCATGGTTATTGACAAGAGAGTTTAAGCAATATGACACGTCGATATTCACGCAATTAACATTAATTAATTAATGAAATCAATGGTAGTCATCACCAGACTAAAACTAGCCAACAACTAGGTGGATAAGCATTGGGTAGCCTTTTATTTTTACAAAGCCCGAGAAAGCATTGGGTTATTTAATTCTTGCAATGTAATTCGTGGTTAGTAATATTTAACTAAAATGAGCACAATGAATGCTGCTCACGATACTGGGATGGATTATCCGTTGTTCCCGGTGAGGAGCAGATCGGGTTGTATGTTGAGCATTTTGCCATTAGAGGACGTCTCTAATCTCTCTGTTAATATTTTTATTCTATTGATCAAAACACATTGTTTTATGTTAATGCTGTCTATTATTTATTGTTTTGATTAAAAAATATTTTTGTTGTTTTAATTTTATTTTTTATTATTTTTACTGATTGTAATTAGACTTAGGATATGTAAATTATTATGTGTTATTATTAGTTATTAACAATTATTATTTATATTATTTTATTTATAATCTTTATTATAAAGTTCATTTTAAGTGTGATTTAGTATTACTGTTTTTAATAAATGAAAATCAATAATTATTATTTAGCTAAAATAGTGACAATTAATACTACTCACGATACTGGGACGGATTTTCCATTGTTCCTGGTGGCGAGCACTTCGTGGTTGTAGGTGAGGATTTCTCCGACGGAACCATGTTTGCCCTCGTCCGTCTGAACTGTCCGAGACCATCGCTCGTGTTGAATGTGGTTTACAGTCTCGTATCCTGGGATAGGGAATATGTAGGTATATAAAGATAGTCAAATATCTAGTTTTGAGATATAAAGGATGGTAACGTCAAGTTATCGGTCGCAATAATGCGCCAAATAAATAGGCAGTGAGGCGTTTAATTAGAGGTGATCGATCTTAGACGATACGTTTTCGGACGATTGTGCACTCCGCCTCACCCCGCTGCATTTGCACGCGCACAAGAAATAGGAGTCCATGTTTTACCATTGAAGTGATATTCTGACATGTCAGGTAGGCCAGGAGTGTAGAGTTCCTCCTGAGACATGTGTTCAGGGGGCGCCACGTGACATTCTGGGATGTTGCTTTCTCCCAGACGGTCTATCCTCATCTAAAACAATAATATATAGTTGATATAATAGAATAGAATAGTGTTGTTTAACAAATCTGCAGTTTTAATCATTTAACATTTTTTAAATATGTGTTTAACTTAAATTGTTAGGTCCCTGCATGCCGAGCTTCATTGTATGCGGAGTGTGAGGACCATAGCTAATTTCAATTTAACAATTCTTCTGGTTTTTCAGAGTTTCTTTAATGACTTTTTTTCTTTAAAGAGTTGTCTAAGCGTCTGGTTAATGCTGTATGTGACAAAAGGGCTGGCAGTTTTCTCGCGCAGCAAATCAACATTGCTGTGCAGCGGGGGAACGCTGCAAGTGTTCTTGGCACACTGCCACAGGAACAAATCATGGGTGAGTATTTTTATTTATAATTAGTTTTCTAATTTAGTTTTAATTTTTATTTCATAATTTAATTCTTTTATATTGTTTGTATATTACTTCGAATAAATACTTATCGTTAATGACTTGGCTATCCTCTCTTTTATTCGCCTATCACCCAATACAACAAATAAAATGTCTTTAACTATTATGTAAATATTCTAATTAATAAATAATTTATCAATAAATTAATGAAAACCAAATAATAAAATTATGTCAAACAAAATATATACATCTCTTACTTTTGTTTACCATTTTATTCTAACATATTAATAAATAATAATAAATTATTCAAAAATTCTTTATTGCACTAAAAAATATTGTACATAGACGGGCTTAATGACTAAGCATTTTCTAACAATTATATAATATATATATATATATAATCTAAACTGCCTCCGTGGTCTAGCGGTTAAGTCCATGGATTTGGACTCGGAGGTATCAGGTTCGATTAGTGGTCGGGACACAAAAATATTTATTAATGTAAATAAATACATTTAATTTATTTGTGATATTTCTCTCCTTTGGTACGCTAGAGACATCGACGAGGTTGCCACTTGTCATGATTAGCCTATAGTAAAGTTGGCTAAATGTGAATGCGTGGTTTCTGACCACCCCAAAAGGGAAACGGTCGTGATGATACTTTACTTTACTTTACTAAATTAATAAATAACAATAAATTATAAGAATATACTTATCCATACTATACAGGTTGTATAAATTTTTATATTTTAATTAAATTTAACTTGGTATGATTACATAAGATATTGCATTCTGTTATTAATTCGACTATCTTGCTCTCCAGTATTAATATCAACACGCGGTATAGGATACTTCAAAAAGTCATCAAGAAAGAAGAGAAAGAAAGGAAGAATACATTATAGGGGGTGACTTCTAATGGTCTTACTTTAGGCTAATATGATACTCGCCTGATATATCAAAAATGACGAAAAAATGCCATTCTCTTACAAATTTGCTATTTTGAAATTACCGTTTTATATAAAGAAGCCATTTTTTTTATCATTTCCGACATATGGTTTATAGAGAAAAATTGTTTGTTTTGATCACCCCGTAAAATGTGTTTTATATAATGTGAAACAATTTTACAACATTTCATAAAAAAAATAGTTTGTCTTTGGGCGTGTCTATTTTGATTGCATCTTCTATGTTCACACATTTTAAAATTAATTTATATTTGTAACTAACTGCTCGTACTTACGGCTACTCTCTGTACTCGTCCGTCAGGATGAATCATACGATAGGTCCTGGCTCCTTCATCATGGAAGTCAATTCTAGAAGCTCCGGTCTTCTCATTGTACCTGGGGATACAATCAGACTAATGAGTAATTAATTTAATCCTCATTACTATTAGTAACTGAGAGCCACGTCATGTAGAAAGTTCAAATTTATGTTATAATACACACAATCATTTTACCAAAGTGAGTCTTATGATGATCAGCTTACTACTATTGGCTATATACCACATGTAATAACATAGTCAGCTATTGGCATGTGCAGATCTCCCTTCTGCTTGAGTAAGAAGTTCCAGCGAGAAGTGGGGAAATTTTGAGGAGCTAACTCCAATTTGAACCCATGACCAAGGCTAATGTTTAATCTAAAATGAGGATTCTAGACTACTTAAGACGCAGAGTATGAATTAAAACTACATACCACATTTGATAAGGTTCAGTGTAGTCAGCTCTTGGCACGTGAAGCTCTCCCTTCAGTTTGAGTGAGTAGTTCCAGCGAGGAGTTGGAGGGGTTTGAGGAGCTGACTCCACTGTGAATCCATGACGAAGGCTGTAGTGACCGTCTGAAGTAGCTGGAATCAAAGTAATGGGTGGATGAGGAAAAACCCTAAAATACCACTTAACTGATTTCAACTCTATGTAACACTCACAAATGTTAATTGGTAGAAAATGCACATACACAAGCTCATCTATGTACTCATTAAATTTGGTTTTGCACAAAAAATCATTATGCGGTTCACCGTGTGTTAAGAAGAATAGTGTCTCGAGGTTGTGGCCGATAGAAACTGGTAGAACCCTATTTTTAATACGCAGTTATTCTTCCCATCTACCATATTTGACTTCTTTTTAACCAACCAAATACTGTACATATGTATTAATTAATTTTATTACCTGTTGCTTTACGGCGTCCATATGTTTCCTCTTCTTCATCATAATCTGGATCTTCATCGTCTGAAATTAAGGTGATTCCAAGTAAGTTTAGTATAGTTCTTATTACAAAACTAATATGTGGTATTGTAATATAATCTAGGCAGAGAGGTCTGTTAGAATATAAAAACCCTATATTAGTTTAGTTAGATAGCTCCGTCGTGATCTTGGGTGGGTGAAAATATGATGAAAGGCAACATCCTCAGGAAACGATAGATGAATGGATCTCAACGGAAGACCTAGTAGTTAGTAGATGAATCTAGATCTGCTGTGATCCTGCTGGAAAAAGGGGGGAAAGTCCCTAGAAGATCCCACTGTTCCGTACTTAAATTAAAATGGTAGGAATATGCATGACATACAATGGGCGTCTAAAGCGAGTGTGTCGATGACGGCTGGTGGCAAGTCTTGGTGCTGATGATGGGAAGGTTCTGAGTGGAAATGGTCGAGCAGCTGAGCTGATGATATTGCTGAAATTTGGATTGTTGTGTAAGAAATTGCTTTAATTAGGTGCCTATTTTGATGTCTATAATAAGTGCTTAGACGTTAAGTTTAGTATTTGATCCTTGTTTGTAATTAATATTGTTTAAAAATAATTGACAAATTTAAAAAAACGTTACCTGCAGTAGGTTCAAATGCGTTCTTGTCAATAAGTGCCGGAGGTAGTTCTGGGTTCTTGACGAATTGGTTATGGAACTGTTCGAGGAGCTCCTCTGATGTCGCTGGTTCCAGTTTCTCTGGAAAGAAGATAATTAATTACATTTATAATATTATAAAAAAAATTTTTTTCCACAAAACGCATAATACACACATAAACTTTTACATACCGTATGAACTACTTTGTATCCTTATGTAAAGTTTAGAAACTTATACATGTTCAATATTGAAAGACACTGTTTTCTGCTTTACTGTAAAACTTATGCAGGAGTTTTGTGCAAATAAATTATTTGGATTTATATGAATTTGCTTAATTTGAGCTGATTAAACATTAAAAGTTATTTTATATTCTGATTACTCACCTGGTGTTCTTCTTTCAAAAATAATCTCTTCACCATAATGTTTAGGTTGCTTAGAGTAGACTTCTTTATCCTGGGGTAACGGATTAGTTGGATATGCATTTTTCTGGGGCTTAGGTTCCTTGACTACAATATATTGATGACGTCCTTTATCTTGGGGTTTTTCATTATCCTGAGGATACTGTTTTTCTTGGGGATACGAATGATTCTGGTTTTGTTGATCTTGGGTATATGGGTTATTTTGGGGTTTAGGTTCCTTGACTACAATATATTGATGACGTCCTTTATCTTGGGGTTTGTCATTATCCTGAAGATACTGTTTTTCTTGGGGATATGCGTTATTCTGACGTTTAGGTTCCTTGACTACAATGTATTGATGTTGTCCTTTATCCTGGGGTTTATTATTATCCTCATATTGATCCTGGGGATATTTTTTGTCCTGGGAATATGGATTATTTTGATATTGCTGGTTTTGGGGATATGCGTTTTTCTGGGGTTTTGGTTCCTTAACTATGATATACTGATGCCGTCCTTTATCTTGGGAATTCTGATTACTTTGAGGATATACTTTCTCATCTTCTGGAACTTGCACTACAAATTTGTTGGGGCTTGTATTTGGTTGTAAGCCTTGGAATCCGGGTTGATGGAATCTTGATTCGATGGGGTACACAAAGTCTGTATTTGCATGGACTTGTGGTTTTGAGTTTTTGGAAGGTTGCGGGCCTTTGTGTGGTGTGTAGAAGTCATTGTTGACTTGTTCAGCTATTGAATGTCTTCGGTTGCCAATCTCGTCGTCGTGGTCTTTGCATTCTGTGAAATTTGAATAGGTAAACTTACTTTTACTATAAACTCTAATTAAACCTAATGTATTAGAGCGATTTTAATAATATAAAATTTGGCAGATATCTTCCCTGAAACCCAAGGATATGCATGAAGTTATATAACGTTACCATTTGATCATTGTGACTCTACGGTTCTGAAAGTCTTTTCGTTAACTGCTTCGTTTTACTAGCGAAGCTGGGTCAAACAGCTAGGATGTATATAATTATTTGTGTAGTATTATTATTATTACCGTGTATATATATTTCATATACAATCTAATTATTTATTCTACTAAGTGTTTTACTTTATTTTTGTTTTTTACTTTGCCAGGCCTAAAATTACTGGCCCCAGTAAATCTATGACAAATGAACATAAGAAAAATGTATTTCCCCTTGGCACATACTGGGGGTAGGATCTTAAGGAAAGTGTTCTTTCAACCGAGCTATCACGACAGCTCTAGCCTCCGTTTTCATTTTAATTTCTTTCGTTTCCCTTTGTACGAGTATCATTTAAGTTATAAAAAGACTTACCTTTACAGTTTTCCTTAGATTTGACATGAACTGGTACAGAAACGATCAGGAGTGGAAATGGCACACCGCTGTTTGATCCTGCAAAACATCATAATTACTTAGTAGGTGTTCGAATTAAGACAACGCCAAAAACCTTTATCATGGTCACGGCCGGCCCCCAGAACGCGGCTCTGAGAAGAGCGTGGTCAAGCGCCACAGCTATCGGACTTAAGTGGTGGTCCCGACTTTAGTCCAAATTCCGTAGAAATATCTTTAGCAGATGACTCATTGACTGCTAAAGTCAACGCAAACGTCTGTGGTCTTGACATTTTGCCATAACCTTTAGCCGTTTGTTTTTGGTATATGTCCCCATTATCATCTCATTACATACATAATTTGTATCTATTCAAATTCAGCTTTATTAGACGAATATCAATTTAAGGAAATAAGTTGCGTAATTTCCCAACTCACAAGCTATACAAGTGCCACAATACGATATTTCACCTACGATATTTTATATATTTTATTAACTCCCTTTTTATTTTTTGTAACTAAAATAAAATAACGTTTATTGAATCATAATTAAATAATTGTAGTTAGTGAGCACTGCGCTGCCTTCTGGAAAAGAAATGAAGGCAGTTTCCCTATTTTTGAAACAATAAAACTATATTTATATAAGTCAATAACAGTGCATTCCCATCCTTATTCAACATTGGTTTAGTGTAATCAGCCCCTCGGTAGCTGTGTGCTGCAGTAGCAACTATTAACACTATTCGTTTTTAACTGCGTCGTATCTGTCTTTTTTCTGTCGTTTTATTTTGGTGTGTCAGTTTAACAGTTTAACATTTGTAAATGTTAAAACATTAATGCTAAGCACTGTATAACGTAGACAAAGAAGTTTTAGAAACACAATATATCAGTAGGCATAAGACCTCAAAATTATAAAACAATTTAAATGATTTTTTCGTCAAAGGAAATATTCGTAATTATATAAATTCGAAAATCCTGATTCCAAACCTTGCTTAAACGTTTTCCTCATGTTATATTTTATTATTATGTGTTATACTTACTAAGATAAAGATTATATTTATCGATTAATATAGTAACACTACCTGTTTGCCTCAGCTTCGAGCCTATAGTGCTTACTATATTTCGTCCCACCCATCATCATTGCTTTTGTTAGTGTATTTATTATATAAATAGTAGATCGCTCTTCTACAGAACACTATAACACTATCATGTGGACGCGTTAAGAATCATTATAATAAATACAACAGACCCTTGCCAAGAAGGCTAAATTATCCATTAAAATGTTCTGGATAGTCCATCTTCAGTCTAGGGGCTGTCATGATGCGGACAGTCGAGGTTAAAACCAAACTAAAGGTTACTGCCCGGGACCCGAATACAAGTTAAAGGTTAATAGTAATTTATAGCTGAGATTTGGATAACTAAAGGTTTCTACACACTACACACGGCCATGCAACCTTGTTGGCGACATGCCCGCCGCCATTGCCAGTTTGCTCCATAGGGTGGAAACTTAGAACAAGCAATTGACAAATTTCGGTTCACATAGAAAGTGGCGCGCGTAGTAGACGGTAGGGGATAAATTTAATGTCTGTCGTTTGAACATATGGGTAATAGAGTTGCCTTTTATCAGTTGGTTTAATTCATTCAGCATGTCGGACAGATCATAAGTCAGCAGAACATATCGCTCAGAGTGGTCTCCCGAGCGCCATGGTTCGCGCGTAATTCCGTCATAGCTCGAGATCTAGAGATGCCTACTATTGAAGAGTTTGTCGTCGACCTGACTAGAAGTATGTTCTATCGGGCTGACAACGGACACTTTAAGCATCTCCAATATATCGCTTCCCCAACGAGACTACTACCTAGAGAAGTACTCCTGAAGGAGAGCTGAAGTAGTCAAACCTAGACTCCCTGGGTTCGTGAGCCACACGGTCGTTGTTACACCAGTAACGGCGCCCAGCACCAAAAGTGCATGAATCACCAGCGGGTGGATACCCGCTTAGATCCTACCGGGAAAAACGGGGGAATGTCCCCATCCCCAACCCAGGCCCATTAGCCATCCGGGCCTGAATGACTCCACTGACTGACTGACCATTGTTGTCAATAATAGAACTATACAACCTTGATAAAAATATGAAATTTAAATGTAATGTGTAACTTTTAGCTGCCTATGTATCGTACTAGTAACAAAATGCACAATATTTATAAATTTTCGCGCGCTGTTAATTGGTTGGACTCAAAATACGAATTTTAAATGTAATACTATTTCTATATAGAAGCTATACCTATATGAGTAATAGGTATGTATGGTATGTATGCCTACGTGACACGTTATTGGCTAAAATAACCAAAGTGGCATGCTAACAACCAATTATGTGGCGTATTTCAAAATTATTGCATACTCTTAGATTATTTTAATCATTATTTCTGCAACTGGCCGTAAGTATCCTACCATCCACCTTTCTACGCCAGTGTTCAGGTAAACGAGAGTTTTCTCGTACTCCTTGGTTCACTCCCGACATTTGAGTGATAGTGTTGTGTACTTGGTTGCACGGTGTGTTCTACGTAAAACGAATTAAAATGCCATTTAATTGGTTTGACGAAGTTGTGATGATTCTAATTCAACATTTTCATGAAAATGACATTTTGTGGAATCCCAGAAATTCAGATTACAAGAATAGAAATAATCGGATAGACGGGCTGATTATAATTGCAAATTTATTTGGCATTGACAACAGTGATGTAGAGAGAAAGTACCTACGTTATTTTCGTGTAAAAAAGAACGTTAAAGAGTCGCGTAATCCTGGTGCAGACGTAGACGATGTACACGAACCAAAGAACTCGAACGCACCTTTTGCTTATTATAATTAATACTACGGCGCGATGGCGATGTTAACGGGGAAAGAGTCCTTCGTTAAGAACTACACCACTAGCGTTCTACCCACCAGGCTGTCACAACTGAATAACAGCACAACTACTCTGCCGCGCATAAACTCGCGGCATAGTGTGTGGGAACCTTAATAACTGGTTTCTAAAAATCACTATTTTGTAGTCACGTGAGTGATTTGTTATTCACACAAGAGTGTGTGTGTTTGTTGTAAATGAGACTAATAAAAACATTTTATTAATTTGTATAGGTACTATATGTATGTAATTAATGTGTGTTTTATGTAGTAATAAATAATTTTAACTAGAAATTTTCTTCATAACATTCTGCACCCGCTTATTACATATCTCAGTCACAAAGGTTAGCATTTACTGGCCTATAGTAAAGTTGCCTAAATGTGAATCCGCTTATTTATGAGCGTGGTTTCTGACCACCACGAAAGGGAAACGTTCGTGATAATACTTAACTTTACTTTTTTTTATACTGTTGATCTGGTAGATAATTTTATGGCATTTATTTTCTAATTATTTTTTGGCATATATCCGCCGCGGCTACGAGTTACATAGTCCATTCGATCAGTCCCATTTTTCACTACTTTTTTCAATAAATCTGGCCGTATGGCGTCAATGGTCGCTGGATTTTTTATTTATGTATATTACAATGTTACCTGTTTGTGGCTGGCCTTGGCTTTTGTCAGCATCTTGATAATAGTTGCTTGCTCCGCGAATATAATCTGGAAAATACATTAAACAAAGGGAAGCAATTAAATGGTTAGCCATTAATAACATTTAAAATATATATTTATTGTATTAAAAGTATATTTTTACACAAAAAAATGTGAGGTTACGATAATCAGCCGATCTAAGCAACCAGTGAAATTTGACTACCATATTGGCAATTGCAGTCTATCGCGAGTTGCGGCGGTTAAGGATCTCGGGGTGCTTACAGACTCACAAATGAGTTACAAGGAACATGTGGAAAACTTATGTAAAAGCTCATTTAGGATTCTAGGGTTGGTGACGCGTTATCTAAGAATTTCCAACGTCCAGACACTATTAAAACCCTTTATTGCGCTCTTGAACGGAGTAAATTGGAGTGTAACGCCATTATTTGGAACTCGGTGACCAGCAAACATACGCTGATGATAGAAAAAGTGTAGAAGATTTTTTTAAGATGCTTGTACTTACCAGCAGTGTAGTTGCTACGTCGGGTTTCCAAATATTTATCCTACGAGATTTTTGTTAGGAATGTTGGGTTCAGAGTTTCTGTCACTCAGGCGGGACTATGCGCTTATTAAATGTGTTTGGCGGATAATTAGAGGTCAAACGATAAACTCGAAGGTGCTAAGCAAATAGGATTTCGAGTTCCGACGAGGTTTCAGTATATGCGTACTATGCAGCCGCTATGTAAGGAGCCGATGACGCGCACAGTAAGTAGCACTCGAGACTTCGCCGTTGTTAAAATTATTCAGCATTATAAATGGGTTGTCACTGAAGTTTCCCTTGTTTGACTTATTTGCTTGCAGGAAGACTGAGTTTAAAAAGGTGGCAAAAACTTTTTTAGGATATAGTAAGGATTATCTCTCTTAATTATATTTGTTACTGCAAATTATTTAGGTATTTTTGTATGTTTATTGTATTAACCATATGTAAAGAACACTTACTAATGAATTGGCTTAGGCTGTTATGTTAGGTTTATGTGTTTGTAAATTTATAAATAAATAGATATTATTTCCTATTTATTTTGTGTTATTGTTGTAATTTTATTTCCTAGATAGTTGATACACACCCCAACCCAACCAACAGCCAACCCGTCTGGCCAGCGTGGCGAGTGTAGGCCAAATTCTCCACATATTTATTCCTTTATGGCACACTGGAAACGTGGGCTGATTTTGATGCTTCTCGTGTCAATCGATTGATCTTAATTATGTGAGTGTCACTAAATTTCAGTAAGGCGAATACCACATGCCATATTGTGGAAAATATAAAAATAAAGTCGACTATAAACTATAGTGAGTGGGGTATCAATCATAAATTTATTTCAATGGTGTAGTTCAGCAGTTTTAGAGTCTGAACTTTTTTCTTTTTAGCTTCTACTCAAAGTTCATATTTACTCAGTTTGGTTTATTGGTATTTTATTTATTTATTTTCAGTTTTTAATTATAGTTATTATTTTACGGGTTTATTATTATTTATTTAGATTTTTTCGATTTACGATGTCCGTAACGCCTTATTATAGCCAAACTTGTATATTAACACGCAATGTAAAATAAAGAAAAACGCAACCACGCAACTACTAATAGTCGCCTATCACTAAAACCATCCAGTTATTTTTATTTTTGTATGACTTTTATTGATATACCTACATATAATAAATTATTTATTCGAAATGAAAGGCCCGCGGTGTATTTTGTCTATCACTAATATAAGCCTATTAGTGTAATTATGTTTACCTGATATGATATGGGACCAGTGTTCTTGGCTGGAGCTACGAGGGGTCCTCACTTGGTTTTTAGCTGAAAAACAAAAAACAATTAACAACAGTGACTGCCTGTTATAGTTAATAGAATAATAAATTTAGCCTGGGTTGTAAATAGTAGTTGGAAGTATCTGTAATTGTAACGGTTTAAAGCCAAAAATGGCGTAGAATCACAAGTTATCATTACTTAATTTACCAATGCGGCATGACCGTCAGGCCGTGGAAACTTGGCAGGTCCCTGGTGTGGGATGCGACATGTGCTAATGTGTAGCCCCATCACGCATCCAGACGATCTTGTCAAGCGCGGAAAGTGCGGCGGTTTCTGCTGAGAACCTCAAGCTGCGCAAGCCAACCTCGGTACAGGTTACGAGTTTGCGCCGTTTGGGATCAAGACGATGTGCCCATGGGGACACTCAGCCAAGCATCTGGCCAAGGAGTTGTCCAAACAGCTACCGAAAAACTCTGGAGACAGGAAAGCTGACAATTATTTCAGCCAACGTATTAGCCTCGCTATACAGAGGGGAAATGTTGCCAGTCTTCTTATCCCTGAAGGGTCGTCTCTAGAGGTCATTTTTTACTTATAGTTTATTTTATATTAGGTTTAGTTTATATTTATTTTATTTTTAATTTTAAGTAGTTTTAATCATTTCAATAAATATAAAAAGGTAGGTACATAATTTGAAAAAATAAATATATTTTGTTTTCCAAAAGTGTCTCCTTATATAAATTACTTCAAATGCCCTACTATGCTGTATCGCTATGTGTTTCATTAGATAACACAATAATTTGTACACAACAACCCAAATCATTGTTCCTGATCATCAACATTCAAATGACATGTACCCATTATAGTCATTTTTAAGCGCAACTTTACGTAAGCGAAAGTTGCATCATATCAAACTCTCGACCTATACGCCGTATCAATCAAGAGACATCAAAACGTAAACAATGTGCAAGTAGACCACTATCCTAAATATGTTAGCCTAATGTTGTGTATATTTTTAGGAAAACTTATCTACACTGTAACTTAAATAAAAAATATGTAGTTTTTTATTTTTATTCTAGATTATAATACAAAAAGTTTTGCTCTTTAATAAATTACACGCAGTAAATTTAAATCTCAGTCTCATTTTTCATTAAAATTAGTACAGACACGAGTTGTGTTTTTATTGTAATTATTTATTTCTCTACAATTTTATATAAAGTTAATAAACAACTTTATTATTAAAAACAAAACTCGTATACAAGGGATCGATGTCCTAATCGAGATCAAGTGGTATGTTATAACCAAAAGTCAAATTAGGAAATAATGAAAAAAAAAACCTTTTTTATTTTAAAGATATAATGGATATTGTACAGAATACATCAGTCCTAAACACGATATTTATTTGTACTATTAGTACATAACCGAGTGTGGGATCATGTGTTGCAGAATTGATATCACCCAAACACGTCGATTATATGGATATTCTGGAACATCTCCAACAGTAGAGGTCTAGAACGCTGTGTTCTAGGGGCTGTGAATGTGATGCCATAGGGCGGGGCTCAATACCGGGGGTAAATTACCACCATCAGTCCGCCTACCACCAATTTGTTGTACTCGTTGAAAGTATGTGCCAAATATGTATCCACCAAGTATGTGTCAAATTTTACTTTTACGGGGAACTAATATTGTAAGCTTGCCATGGTGATATTTATATAAAAATAGCAGGGCTTGAAACAAGACATAATATTTTTTTGTTTGTTTACATTTAGTTTTTCGTTGGTTGATATCAACATTAACTATTTGTATATTTGTTACGGTAAATTGTATAATGATTTTTTGTAGTTAAAGTTTTAACACAGACATTTAAGTTAAATGTCTGAGGTCACGATTTTATTTTGTATTATTATTATAGTAAAAGTTATTTGATGAGAGAAGTTGCCAAATTCTTACTTTTCCTCAACGGCTCCTATTCTAAATTATTTCTTCCAGCTGACAAACGGAGGAACGCCAAGCGTTTTAGGAATAGAACTGTTAATCTTAAGGTACATCGCAACGACAGTGGACACTGGACAGAGGACCAAGAAAGTGGTCTATCAGTTTTTACAAACCTTCTTTTAAAATTAAAATATTACTAAGGTCGAGTAATAGGTTAGTTTAGTTATAGTTTCAAGGGAAAATAAACCTTATTGTTAGAAGGCGTGCAAATAAATCTCAACTGTAAGGTGGTAGACCACTTTTTTGGTCGACTGTACCTTGAAACCTCCTTGAAGCGTGTTAATGTAATTTTCGGCTAATATTCATATGATTAAAATTGTAATATTATTTATTATTATATTATATTGTAATATTATACGCCAACCTCAGTACAGGTTACGAATTTGTGCCGTTTGGGGTCGAGACGGGCTCATGGGGACACTCAGCCAAGCGTCTGGCCAAGGAGTTGTCCAAACGGCTAACGGAAAAGTCTGGAGACAGGAAAGCTGGCAATTATTTCTGCCACCGTACGTGCGTAACATGCTTAGCTATACAGAGGGGAAATGTTGCCAGTCTTCTTGGAACTATCACTGAAGGGTCGTCTCTAGAGGACATTTTTTACTTATAATTTATTTTTTATTAGGTTTAGTTTATATTTATTTAAATTTTTACTTTTAAGTAGTTTTAATTTATATTGTAATTATTTTAAACTGTTTGTATAAACATGAAATAAAAAAATGACAATTTCTTATTAATAAGTAATTAGTAAAATTATTTATTAATGTAAAAGAACACTTTTATAATAGTTTAAAACAAAACAGATTGACAAACTCATTTAAATCCTCGGAATAATGACAAGTAATTCAATGAGATTTTGTTCCTAAACGATTAATAATTTTTGTTACACATGAATATTCATAATTTGAAAGAGACAGACTTATGGATATCAAAAGTGTTTCAATTCCATTTAGAATGCGAGGACGCTTTGGAGAAGATTTGGAGAGAAGGTTTGGAGAGCTTACAACTTAGAATACCGGCTTTAAGGACCCCTTTGACAGCAAAAGTACACACCTGGTAAATCTTTTAAAATATTAGATTGTGCGAACGAGAGGTATGCAAAAGTGTTAATCGCTTGAAGCATGGATTTATAATAGCCCGGCCCAGAACGCTAATGGGTAATATGGTTTCAAACAGATGACCTCGTCCAATTTTGACCTAGACATTCAATAATCTGGACAAATTATACAAACCTATATTATGTTAATAGCTCAATTAATAGCTATACGACTATTTATTATGTTGTTTATAATTTATTACCTATATTCAACTTTGTTTCTAAATTATCATTTTTGCATTTTCTGCGATGTAATTTAAAAAAACATATCCCCAAGCCAATAATAGGAATGTTTTCGCAGGACACATTTAAGGTAGATCAGATAGACATGCAAAAAAGCATGCATTTTGCTTAAAATAATTAGAATCTTTATTGGACAAAAACAATGCGTGCTATTTGTAACACATCACATATGACTGCCTGTCGTCCTTTATTTATAAAACTAAAAATACCGACTGTTCCTTCTATCTACATATTTGAATGCTGTTTATTTGTAAAAAGCCACCCGGAACTTTTTGGGGATTTAAATTGTTATGCAATGGCAACAAAGATATTTAATAAGCTTCCAGTTACTATAAGGGAGCTGCCACTTAAAGTGTTTAAATTAAGAGTCCAACAATTGCTGGTTAATAAATGATTTATTCTATTTATCTATTGAGTACCTAGATACGAAGGTCGACATAGTCATGTGCCAATCCTGTCCAAAGCGAAAGTTGACTCAGAAAAAGATACTACACAAGTCAGTCAGTCACTGTTTGGTGGACCAGTGCTGGTGTCATTTACTACAGCTTTTTAAGATTTTGCCAGACTATTACGGCAGATCTGTATTGTCAACAATTGCGAACCATAATTAAAAAATCTATTCAACAACCGAGACTGGTTAATTGCTCTACCACACTGCTGCTTCTGTACAACGCTAACGCTAGACCTCACACTTCACGACAGACGGTCGATAAATTAAAGGAGCTGCGATTGGAATGTCTCCGACACCCATCATACTCCCCGGACCTTGCTCCAACAGATTACTACTTTCTTCGCAATTTGGACAATTTTTTGCAAGGGTAATCAATTCCGATGAGGCTGTCCAAACCGTCTTCAAAGATTTATTGATTCTCGCTCCTACAATTTTTTCAGCAATGGAATCAAATCAAACTTATAAAATGGCGAATGTGCAAGGATAATAATGGTACATACTTCGATTGATTTCATTTTTATTATATTTTTTCGTTTTTTTTTTTTTTATATAATGCGTAAATTTCAAAGGCAGGCAAAATGACACGGATCACTCTTTATTTTATTAAACCTTAATCCAGCCATAAATAAACTTTTTTAATGTTTAAGCATTTTTTCTGCATAATGTGGACAAAAATACTAAAAAGGCAGAATAATCTATCAACAAAAAGAGCCTATAAACTTAAAGCTTTGGGGGTGGATCTAGGATTTTGATTCTTGGTCCTAGGGATGGATCCACGGTGAACATTCTTCTTTTTTGTTTTATCGAGTATTTCTTAATATAATTAAATCATAACGTAAGCCACTTTTGACACTTAGTGGTTGGAACTGTAGTCTAGACAGTGAAGTACCTAGTTCGTTTCCTGGTTGAGTCCCATTTATTCATTCATTTAATTTATTTGTTCTATCTGGTCTGGTACGCTAGAGACATCGTCATAATGGGCATTTAGTAAAGTTAGCTAAATGTGAATCCAATTATTTCAAATTGTGGATTTAAAGGGATACGGTCGTCATGATACTACATACCATGATCCGTTGTGGATTGGTCAGAAACTACGCTATTTGACTTACTATTTACTATAGGCCATGGAATAAATTATATTTTTGGTGTGACTAGGAATCGAACCCGGTACCTCCGCGGTAATCTACGATCTAACCGTTTCGGGTCCAAAATTATTTTTTATTCTTACCCAAAGTTACACTAAGAAGCACGATCGCGAGCACTGCACTTAACGTCCTCATTTTGGCCCACACCTCACTACACTCGCGAGCACTATGCGAGTGATCGCAAACCCACCATACCTATCCATAACACTGTCAACTTTAACCTTTCCGAAAGATGACGCTACACTACATTTCAAATAGCAAAACGAAGTTTGTAAACACTGTCAAAGCTCAACAATTTCTTTAACCCCAGAAAGATTTACTTATTTTTTAGAATTGAAAAGATAAACAGGTGCCTAAGAGGCGCACAATTTAAAAAACATATTTATTTGTATTTTATTTTATTTTATTAACTTCAGTGTTACAATTAATAAGTAAATAAAAGACAAATGTTTAAATATTTTTATTAAGTTACAAAATTAGATGTCATCAGTATATAGTATATATTTTTTAAAAATATGTCATATTTATTGTATTTTATATTACTAAATAATGAATTACGATTATAATAATTATTATAATCTACGTCATTCGGACAGTTTATTATATCAGTTTTTAATTGTATTTGTAGTGTAGTTTATTGAATTATATATTTTTAATAATTTAGTGTTTAATTTTATTTTATTTATAATTAGTTTTTTAATTTTGAATTAATATATTTAAAAAATAAATAACTCACAAATAATAATAAAAATCTAATCAATACAATATTTATATTGTTTCAATAAACATGCGCCTCTCAAGTGCAACACGTCGCCATAGCCACAAAACTGTGGTACTTACCAAACAAAAGTTATCTTTCGGAAGTGTTGATCGCTGCTTCATACAATATTATATCTGTTTCGCGGGGGCCTCTGAGGCGCACCTTATCTTTCTAGGATTAAGCTGACATTTAAACTACGATGTATTTTATTTTTAACATTAATTCATCGCTCATTAAGTGGTTTCGCATAGAAATTTGTATGAATAACGGGCCACTAAAATGAACGAAGTTATGACAAAAAGTTTCCTTGGCTTATATAATTTGTTGTTTTTTTACTTTTATTTATTTGATAAAATGTTAAAAGTTGCTTTTTGTCAGTATTGTGTAGTTGTTTATATTTATTGTATCGAATTTGTGTAGTTGTATTAGTATGCATTTATTATATAGTATTCGTATGTAGGTATATGTATGTTTAATATACTTATATAGGTATATTACGTAGGTCTATATTATTTCTTAGAATTAAGATAGTAAATAATGTACATTATTCAATCATTTTTATTTTTTATATTTTGTGCACCTACTCCTGTCACTAAAAACTCTCTTATTGTCCTTAAGGTTAACAGGCAGAGAATGTCTAACGACATTATGTTAGCCCTTTGTACTTATGTGCAATAAAGTTTTTAAATAAAAATAAATAAATATAATCTTCTTAAGTTTAAGACTCATACAAATGGCTGTATTTAAGGAAAACGTTAATTTTAAGGAACATTAAATTGGCATTTAAAGGTTTTTTTCATATAATCAATTACTATTAGCCCTATAATATAAATAAAGTACGGGCCTGCAAAATTTTTTTACAAAGCGAGTCATTCTCTCACCCTTCCATGCTATATATATTATATTGTACCTACCTATTTTTAGTATTTTTTTATTTTGTATATTTTTGAGCACAGGATCAGGCTAAATTATAAAAAAAACTAAAAACACCGTCCGCATCGTCGTGCAGATGTAGGTACTCAAACTGCACGACAACCGCTGACACCTGATTTCCTTTTGTCATATAAGAGTATTGTGCAAAATTACAGTATATTTAGCTATAAGATTAAGAGAAAATAACAATAAAAAAAAATAATGGATCTTGACATCGATTTATTTATTTAGTAGATCTCTGGGTCTCTCTAAATAAATTAGTTATGTATATATCGTTATAATGTGTGTCATGCAGTATCAATTTTATAAGATTTATACCTTCAAAGACCATACGAACATCTGCTAATGTTTTCTTTAGTTTCAAATATTGAATTATGTTTATTATTTCTGTCAATTCACTTGAAACTAACTATACAAAATACCTACCTACATGTTTTTTAATAAACTGTTTATAACTAAAATACCGAAGACCTCGTAGAAAGGAGTTACCCAGATTTAGTGATGACATCAAGCTTAGAATTACACTAATATCTAGTACTTATCTTCACGTATCTTTTGTGGGGTGGTCAGACACCACACTTCTGCAAGGAGCGACTTCACATTTGGCTACTATCAGAGGAAATTGATGTTAAAATAAATTTATTATTTTTGTGTTCTCGGCCGAGAAGAGAACCCGATGCCCCCGCGTTTTTAAATATAAGGCCTAATCCCAAGTCCAGGGACACAGTCCACAACTGAATATTTTAGCTATAAACATCCACACTAATATTATAAACGTCAGTTTTTCTGATTGTATGTATGTGTGTATGTTATTCTCGCTTTTACGTCTATATTACTGAACCGATTTTGATAAAATACTAAACTTAGAAGAGACAAAGGCTATATAAATATAAATAAATAAATATTTCCAGACAGGTCACACAGCGCCATCTAATTTCCATGTTAAGCTAGCTAGGCTTGTGTTACGGAAACTAGATGGTTGATAAACTACATATTATATATATATATTTTGTAAATATATACATATTATACATATAAACACCCAGACCGAGACAAATTATACAATGTACAACTTGCCCCCGGTGGGAATCGAACCCACGACCTCCCGAGTTCACGGAAACGTTTGTTACCACTAGACCATGGAGGCGGTATATGACCTAACGATGAAAAACGAATAAAAACTATAATGAAAATGAACTTAAACTTGGATGGTCCCAGTAGGGTGCGACATACTCTATATTAGCCCCTTCCCACATCCAGGCGACCTCGTCTAGCACAGGACATGCGGCAGTTCAATATCAATAATCAATATTTCCAGACAGGTCACACAGCGCCATCTAGTTTCCGTGGTAAGCTACGAGGCTTGTGTTACGGAAACTAGATGGTTGATAAACTACATATTATTTATTTATTTATTTAAATCTTTATTGCACAAAGACAAAGGCGGGCTTATAATACCGCTAGACATTCTATCCTAGCCAACCATTGGGACAACTTGAGCATTATATTGAAAGGTTTATTATACTTTTTTTTGTAAATATATACATATTATACATATAAACAACCAGACCGAGACAAATTATACAATGTACTTGCCCCCGGTGGAAATCGAACCCACGACCTCCCGAGTTCACGGCAACGTTTGTTACCACTAGACCACGGAGGCGGTCAGGTTTCTGTTGAGAACCTCAAGCAATACGCGAACCTCAGTACAGGTTACGAGTTTGCGCCGTTTGGGGTCAAGACGTTAGTTTGGGACCCTCAGCCAAGCAAGGAGGTTAAAGAGTTGTCGAAAAATCTAGAGACACGAAGGCTGCCAATTATTTCTGCCTACGTATTATTATATATATATATTTATTACGTATTATTATATATATATATTTATTACGTATTATTATATTATATTATAATATTACCCGTACTTTACCTATACAGATGGCAAATGTTGCCAGTCTCCTTAAAACTATCTGGGAAGGCGGTATATATACATAGATAATTTTTTATTTGTATTTTATTTTTTTATTAGGTTTAGATCTAGATAATAAGTCTTGTTTCAATCGGTGTTATTTTTATATAAATATCACCATGGCAAGCTTACAATATTACTTCTCCTTGAAAGTGAAAATTGGCATTTGACATCATTCCAAATGGCAATTTTCACTTTAAACGAGAATAACAAATAGGTGGTAGGCGGACTGATGGTGGTAATTTGCCCAGTCTGTCGGGGCGGGAAAATATCTACTGTTCATGCCGATAAACCCAGTAAAGTGTATCCACACGTATCGGGATCAGGCTCTAATTGCCGTCATGCCCAGTCAAGCCGGCATAGTGTTAGGGACTGATGTCAGTCATGAGTCTGTGATTCCAGTTGCTAACATTCGTGGACCTCGCGCGCCACTTACCATCAAGTGGGCGCAAGGTCACATATCGTGCTAGTATATAAAATATAATAAAAGATCGCATTTTAATAAGAACTTGTGTAATTATGAGTTTAATTGATAAACCGCCCACAAACAATTTAAAGTCTGGACACACCGGATGTGTTTGTGTAATAAAATAAAAAATATATTTGTCAGAAACATGGTAGGTACAGGGATGTAAATTGTTATGTAATTATATCACATGCATCGCTATTTTACAAATATTTACTTAGTCACATGACTTTTGATGAGTTTAGTGTAGATTATTCCTAGGTATTCTTTTGTCGAATAAAAACATTTATTAAACAGCATTTGTCTAATATTGGGTATTATTTCAGCTATATTTTTTTTAAAAGCGTTTTCGTTCCGGTGGGATTTTTTTTGGCTTTTTACAAATACACATCATTTAAGTATGTAGATAGAAGGAACGATGAATAGGCCTTCTCTTCATTTAGCTAATAATAAGTTCCCAAGTCTTACGTAACTGTCCTTGAAGTTTTCGTTAGGAATTTTATTAAATAAGCATAAATGGTTTATTCATAAAGTATTGACTGACACTATTGTATTATTTTTATATATTTATTTCGATTTACGAAGTTTATAACAGCGCCGGTTCTAAGGTAAAGTGAGAGAGGCGGCCGCTCTAGTTGCTGCTGGGTGGTAAATGCGTAAAACAATTTTTGACGCAATATTAAAAAAGAAAAAGCTGCAAAATTTGTAGATAGCCACTAGATAAATCCGTAGATCTAGAGCATGGATGCACAGACCGCGGCCCGCGGGCCGCATGCGGCCCGTGGGTCGAATACTGGTGGCCCGCCGACAGCAAAAATAATACTCTCGTGCATTCGAAAAATATTGAATTCTATTCCAGAATAAAACAAAAAAAAAATATGTTCGAAAAGTAATGTGAAACTCGCGCGCGCGCAATTTGAATCTAGCGCCCAAAATTGCTAAGTCAAGTAACATCGCTCGCTATAGAAATCAAGAATTTTCTAGCGCGGTGAGCAAGCGAGATAGATATAGTCCCGTATTCCCGATTGCTCGCGTATCTACACGAAGCTTCCAGAGTCGTTTGCGCGGTATAAAAATCACGTTAACCGCAGCGGCCGAACAGTTCGCTTTTCATTTGAGTGAAGTGTCAACAACAGAAAGAAATAAGCGCGAAAATACAAAGCGAAGTAATAAGTGGTTGAGAATAAGTGCAGTTTATTAGTGTTTTTGGGAGGCAATAGTTCTAGTGTAGATTTTAACTCGACTAGCCGGTGTCATATATTTTGATCCACATTCAACGTAGATTTCCTGTTGCAGTGTTAACCCGTCAAGTGCCGTGTATAATTGTGTTGTGAAAACGTAAGTAAAACTCTGTTATTAATAAGTGTTTCCCTACCTATTTAATCAATTTTAATCAAATTTAGCTTTAATGTTGGCTAAATATTAAAATAAACAAAGAAATTACTATTTTTATAAGAATTTCTCTAACTGTAATAATTACGTCATTATTTCAGATAAAATCTGTATAAAAATCTTAAAATTTCTGAGAAATAATATTTAATCAATTATTTTTGATAATTTAAAAAAGGATAGGTAATTTAAGTGGGTACTGTAATTGTTTTTAGGTGCTGTGTTAATCCTAGCCAGGATTAGAACGCAACATGGAGAAGCCAGGACCTAGTAAAAAACGTAAGGTTAAAGATGAAAATCGGCAGTTTCAAGAAATTTGGACTGAGAAATACTTTTTTGTATGGTCGCATAACAAAGTCGTTTGTTTAATTTGCAAGAATTCTGTTGCGATTGCAAAGGATTATAATGTAAAAAGGCACTATGAAACGCAGCATCCTTCTTTTACCAAGTTTACAGGCGAATTAAGAAAGCAAAAAATGTTGTCTTTAAAACGGGAGCTTATTGGTCAGCAAGCTATGTTTACAAAACACATTCAAGATTCAGAAACGGCTACAGAAGTTAGTTATGAAATTTCTCGAATGATAGCAAAGCGAAGTCGCCCCTTCAATGATGGCGATTTTGTAAAAGAATGCATGGAAATTGCCGCTAAGAAAATGTGTCCAGAAGCAGCAAAAAAGTTTGAGAAAATTCAACTGAATCGTATGACTATCCAAAGACGAATTATGTCCTTGTCAGGTAATATTGCGGAACAATTAATTGAAAAAACTAAGATCATGGAATTTTTTTCATTAGCACTCGACGAATCGACTGATATTAGTTCCACAGCTCAACTTCTCATATTCATACGAGGTGTTACTCAAGATTTTGAAGTCTTCGAAGAGTTATTAGGAATGTGTTCATTGAAAGGTCAAACCAAAGGAGTTGATATACTCAATGGACTTTTGGACGAGTGTTCAAAAACTGATTTGGACTTATCTAAGTTATCGGGAGTTGCGACTGACGGTGCTCCTTCCATGATTGGTATCAATTCCGGGCTAGTTACTTTGCTGAAAAAGCACCTGCAAGAAAAAAACATAAACACTGAAGATCTCATGCAGTTTCACTGCATTATACACCAGGAAGCCCTCTGTTCTAAAAAAAATGAATTTCAAAATGTAATGAAAGTAGTAGTTTCGACTGTAAATTTCATAAAATCACGAGGACTCAATCACAGACAATTCAAACAATTCCTTGATGACATCGAAAGCGAATACGGAGATTTACTGTATTATACAGAAGTAAGGTGGCTAAGTCGTGGATTGACACTGGAACGATTTCTAAATTTAATAGAAGAAATTGGAATATTTCTGGCGGAAAAGCAAAGGGATGTCCCGGAACTTAAAAATCCTGATTGGTTGTGTGATTTAGCTTATTTAGTTGACATTACAAATCATTTGAATGTCTTGAACACACGGCTTCAAGGCAAAAATCAACTGATATCCCAGCTCTATGCTCATGTAACATCCTTTCAATGCAAGCTGACACTTTTCAGATCACAATTGAATTCTGGAAATTATAATCATTTTCCGAATTATAAGAAAATGGCTGAAAAATTCAACAAAACTGCGATTAATTTCAGTTATGTAGAAAAGCTAGATATTTTGATTCAATCTTTTGAAGACAGATTTTCGGAGTTTAAAAAAGTGAAACCTCTGTTGGACATATTCAGCAATCCTTTCACTATTTCAGTTGAAAATGCGCCAGAGTCAATGCAGTTAGAAATTATCGACATTCAAAATGACCAAGATTTACGCAACAAATTCAACGAAGGAGACTTGCTGAACTTTTACCGCTGCATTGATAAAAATATGTACGAAGAGTTGCGCATAAACGCTCTGAAATGTGCCAGCTTATTTGGTTCTACCTATATATGTGAACAAACTTTTTCAATACTAAATAATAATAAAACAAAAAATCGAAACCGCCTTGCAAATGAAAGTTTGGAAGCAGTTTTACGTGTTGCTACAAGTAAATTTGAGCCAAATATAAAAAAGATTGTAAGCACTATGCAGTGCCACGCTTCAAATTAATAATTTCTTTTTTAATTTTAATAAATTTTTATCAATTCTTTATTTTCTTTAACTACCTATACCTACTTCTGGCGGCCGGCCCGCTATCAGTTCATGATTTGGCCGAGTGGCCCCTAGTATTAATAAGTCTGTGCAACCCTGTCTAGAGATTTAGGTATAAGCCAATTCACTTCTTCACGCTTTTAGGGACTATGAGCGGTGTGCGCAGTGTGGTCGCGAGAAATTAAGTGAGAAAGAGGAACTAATTGGGAAGAGTGGCAACTCACTCGAAAAAATTACCTCACCTTTGTTTTATCTGGACACTAGCGCTGCGAGTTATTATTATGATAATTATCCATAAAAGTTCCATACATATAGGTATAGCTTCTATGTAGAAATAGTATTATATTCGAAATTAATGTTTGAGCAGCAAACAATTAACTGTGAACCTAAATTTATAAAATAATGTATTTAACTATTTTACCATGCGATACGATAATGAGAACTTACACAATATATTTAAATTTTAGCAATGGCTGATCTGCTTAATAAATTGAATCAATTGATAAAATGTATAAGAAGTTATAGAGCGCGGTGGTGGCTCGGTTGTAAGAACTCGTTCCTTAAATCCTACAGTGGTCGGGTCAAACCCACCCACCAAATGAGAAATACACTTTTGTCATAGATTTACAACACCACCGTTCCTGCGCCTCAGAGAGCTCAAAATTTAACAGTTGCTTGTTCTAAGTTTCCAAACTCTGATCGCGAGCTGTCAGACGTGTGGAATTTTGTTTGGAGGTGAGGAGGAGAAGTGGATACACGCGCGAAGTCATTGGGGACAGTCAGCGCCCTAATAGAGTAGTAAAATTCCTGTGAAGTGAAAGCGTCGACTAAAGGGGCGCGAGACTAGGGCCGGCGCTGGATTCAAGTTCCAAAGTTATTACAGTCGCTAACGAATAAATATCTAAACCAGCTTAAAGCTTTAATCCCGCTACATAAGGTTTAATATCAAAGTAAAACTATTTTAGTTTAGAAGCTTTACAATTCCTTAATTAGCCGATTATGAATTAATTGTGTTAATGAATGCAATTTAACGAAATGGCCGTGATTTTTTGATACAATCCCCTCATTCCGAATCGTGCTCAGAGCGCTTAGAACGAATATGACACTGACCGTCGTCGTTCCGAATCAAATATCGCAATTTGGATGCTCAGAGCGTGATATCAATTCGGAACGGTCTAAATCACATTTTCATTCATAAAATGTTAGTTTTTTTTTAATGTATGGAATATAAATTGCGAATATAAATTACACATCTTTGAGTATGAATACTAACAAATATACATCTCTCGGTTTATTCATCTTTATATGTGTAAAGTTTAATATTATTAACTTGTTTTGGTAATTTAATTTAATGTATATGTTATCTGCATTAAAACTCTTCAAGTTTATTTTGTATTGCACCTACCTTATGTACTTACTGCTCTCATTGTCCCGAAGGTTTGACCGTCATAGAATGTCTAGCGACATTTGTACTTTGTGCAATTAAGTTTAAATAAATAAATAAATATTGTGTATTTTCTTACTAGTGTACGATACATACATAGGCAGGTACTAAAAGTTACACAATACATTTTTTTTTACTACACGGTTCGTATAGTTTGCTTGTTGACAACAATGGCCCACATGTTGAATGAATAAGAAACAGGATCGATTGGCATCAAAAAAAGTTAGTGTAAAATTACCATTTTCTTGCTGATACAGTCCATATTTCGTTAGGCAACCCATCACCATTGCTTTTGTTATTGTATTAAATTATATTTTATTTAGATAACAGATCGGTGAACGCCGCTCTTCTACGTATCTTGTACTATAAGCACGCTTTACTAATATCAGTTAAAATTAACAGCTATTAGATATTTTATTATGTTTTTTAACTTGTAATAGCTATTGAATGTCGCGTCGAAGGTTAAGATCCACTTGCTAGGCCTTGAATCAATCTGCGATCGTAAAACAACTCGGGTTTTTACATTTTTGTTTAATTAGACCTTTGTAAGTGACAGCTGAAGTACCTTACACAAGTTACAAGCTTATTGACTGCGTCATTTTACAGAAACGTGTGCTTAAGGTGCATCCACACCGCAACGGGAGTGTAGTAAAGGATCGCAGGTGCATTAGAAAAAAAAAGAAATACCCGCGATCCTTTAAGGCAGCGATCAAGTGAGTGTATTTAAAAAAAATGTATACTATAATGTAGTCAGACTGTAGTTTGTAGAAAATTAAATTCCGGACATTTTGGACATATTTTCACTTTCATATATGTAGAGATTGCCCAAAACCAGGCCCCAACTTTTTTGCAGCATGCCTCAACTAAATACAATTCAATAATCATAACAATTAATTGTTTTTTATTTAATTTAATTACAACATCTCTTTTACCCATAGACATAGGATCGTCGCGTCGTCGCTTATTCTATATCTATGCTTTTACCCCAGCATTAAAATAAAATTTAATTAAATAGTCAATTGATTAAAATTTATGTATAAAATAGTTACAAAGCAATATTTATACGATTAGGTTCTTTATTATGATCAGGTACTTTATTATAGATAAAACATTGGATTTTAAATCGGCGGGATCGAAACTATGTAATAATTAACATTAAAAAAAGTTTTTGTCAATTGTTGTTATGCTAGGGTAAAATATATTAAATTGATTACTGATTATGAAAACACAATATATATAACTATCAAATAAAAAATAAATCATTTTGGCACGAGAACATTTTATTGGGCCCATTTCTTTCATTTATAACGACTTTCCTCTATTTTACAAAATCCTTTATGATTAATCTCCAAAAGAGTTTTTCGCGCCATTTTGCGTGGACATGTCAAGTGCAAGTTTTTGTTTTGTAAATTAATTTGCTGAGGATATTATTGGTCAAAAGTGGTGTTATTTTGTTTAATAATGTGCTACAATGTGAATAATTATGGAAAACCATAAATTGGACTTTAAATATGGGGCACAAGTTGCAGTTTATTTTTTGCGGTTTTCCCGCGCTGTGGACTCCCATATTTTACCCGACGTGTTTGGGCTATAATGCCGCGAGTGACTTCAAAAAAGCATCAAATTCTGCAGCATCTGGAATTTGATGATCCCCAACTCGGTTATGAACATATATTATGCAAATAAATTACGTGTTTAGGACTGATGTATTCTGTACAATGTCCTTTAAAGACAATTAAAAAAAAAAAAATGATAGACTACATTTTTCAAAAGTGCACTCAGACTGGAAAAATCTTGGATTGTGCGAGCGAGAAGGATGCAAAAGGTTCTTAATTTGCATTGGATATTACCAAGAGGCGCTCGGAGCCTCAAAACAACAAAATCTACAGTATTCTATCTAATAAATAATATCAAAAAATATTTCTCTGTCACGTTGTTGCGCAACTTAAAACCACAGCGTGACCTTCACTCGAGATATAGTAACTAAGCCTGATATCTATAAACCATGTTTATGCTTCTACAAAAATCACAGGAGGAAGATGGGATTTGATGAAAAATTTAAAAGAAATTAATATTTTATTATAAAAATCTAATTTAGTCTTTGTGATATTTCTCGATATTATTCATAGGCATTTATGAAACGTCATTAATTAGGTATATATTTTTTAATGATTGTTCTTCAAACATTGTGGTATGGACGAGAAGAGGATGTGCCGAAGTTTCCCGAATGCCGCTCATCCTAGATGAATGCGTCTGGGATGTGATGTAGATGAAAGCCTCAACTCACCTTAAATTATACATTAACTAAAACATGCTAAAAAATGTTTTTTAATCGACATAACAATATTAAAAAATTGCAAACAATAATATCATCCAGCTGTGGTGTTCTCTAGGCAATGATGGTCTCTAGGTAATATCACTGCCGGCAGTTAAAATGATTAAAATTAGAACCGGTATATGCTATGCTTAGTTGCATTCGTTTAGTTCATTTTTTTCTGTATTTTTATTTAACAAAACGCCACTAAGAAAGGATTCATGTGTAACGCATAAGAACGCCTTATAGATGTCAGATTAGGTTAAGAAAAATCGTGCGTCCAGGTCGTGCGGGGAAAGACGGCAATACACAGCACCTACACATACTAGCGTAAAGTAGGTATTATTATATATTATACCATAGATATAGAATACTAACAAGATCAACAAAGCAAATTGCAAAACACATCAAAAAGTTAATTATTTTAGTGTGCGTAATTATTCTAGTGTGAGTAAAATTTAGAGATGTTCCATAGTAATATCGATACATTTTGCAGCAATACATTTAAATATTACCTCCGTGGTCTAGCGGTTAAGGCCGTGGATTTAGACTCGGAGGTACCGGGTTCGATTCCTGGTCGAGACACAAAAATATATATTAATGTAAATAAATACATTTAATTTATTTGTGATATTTCTCGAGTTTGGTACGCTGGAGACATCGACGAGCTTGCCACTTGTCATGATTGGCCTATAGTAAAGTTGGCTAAATGTAAATCCGCTTATTTATAGGCGTGGTTTTTGACCACCCCGAAAGGGAAACGGTCGTGATGATACTTTACTTTACTTTTCTATATTTAAATAATCACTCCTCGTCATTTACTTTTATATTTTAGGCTTAAAAAAAACATATTTCAATAATAATAACTTTATGAGTTAATGAGGTCGTCATCAAATTCCAGATGTTGCAGAATTTGATGCTCTTCGGAGTCACTCGCGACTTTATCGCGCAAATACGTCGGATATATGAGAGTCAGCGCGGGAAAACCGCAAAAAATAACTGTCACTTTAGCCCCATATACCGTGTCAAATTTATCGTTTTCCATAATAATTCACATTGTAGCCACCGATGTATATAGATAGGCCATCACTGATATAAAAACGTTCCTGCAAAACCAATCGAAGTCATGTAGCTGCACCAACAGTCGCGAGCTAGCAAGCGTAGAGCGCCTTTACCTAACAATAATATTGAGGGAAACTAGTCTTTTAGTATGCATTGCGAAAGAATTTCCGATAAATATTGCATGTGACATTATCATAGCTTGAGAATTTATCTCCAAAGTTGGTAGGTACACGTCGCAAGCGGCACGTTTTTGGACTGTGTTTTGTATTGGATAGGCCTATCTATAGACATCGATGATTGTAGCATATTATTAAACAAAACAACACCACTTTTGACTAATAATATCCATAAGACATACTACTAGCATTACGCTAAGGGGTCTTCCTATGTGGATAAGGACACTACGTTTCCATCTAGAGAACGCACTCCACCAACATCAGAAGACCCAATGTCCTTCAACTGAAGTATTAACTCCAAGAAAACAGAAACTTCTGCACTGTAATACACATCTTAAAAGAAAGATTTTGGAAAAAAATAAGCTCATAAGAAATTTAAGAGCTAAGTTCAAAAGGACTACAAAGCGCCTTTTAACTTTAAGGGAAGTTATTAAAGAATTAAATAGTAAATATTCATGTTTTATTTAGTTTTTCGTTTCCATTTAGTACTCGGTTTCTATAGAAATTTTCTAAAGAAATTCAGCTTTATTGCCAGCTTTAACTAAAAATATTTTAATTTCGCGCCACCACCGTGCTGCCTAACTTAAGGACGGATGCTAGTATCCAAACCACTATTTGCATATACGAGTATAACATTTGAAAATTCCCATATAAAAAAAATTTTAGGTTATGTGATAAAATTGTATATACAAAACTTATAGACTTTTTTATTACCTACAACTTTTACATTAAACATTTTTTGATAAAAGGTCTGGTTTAATTTAAAATTGTAAAAAACTATTTACCCTTAAAAGTTAACCCCATTTCACCCTTGTGACTCAGATCGACTTTAATATATTATTTCAGTGAGTTGCGACATATTTCCTTCCTTTTCCAACCATTCTCATGTTGTTATTAATTAATATTTCATCACGCGACTACAAAATGTCGATAACTATCGATAAAAAATGTCAGTTTAGTCAAGCACTAGTGTAGGTGTATCATTTTTTCACGTACACAAAATATCTTTATTTACTGTTGAAAATTTAGTTATTGGCATTTAAAAAGATAATACCACATGTATTTCACAATCTCAACTGATTTTTTTGTCACATAGAGCGTTAAACATCCAAAAATATGCTAAAAAAACATTGGTATAGTATTGAAGAATTACCTGTGAAAAGTACACTTCTTTGCGTTATTCCGCGCCGTCACTTCACAGTTAGTAAAGGAACACGACACTATACTCGTATTTCACAATATATTCACTTTATTACTGGAAAATACTTAATAATCGCGAAAAATATGCAAAACGCTAAAGTGAACCGGTAGATAGGCGCTGAACGTCAAAAAATAATTTGGCGTATCGGTTGTTTTCATGCTCACTCTTTCTAGCACACGCTATTGTGGTTATCCTCGAGGTCTCACTCGCACGCTTCGTTCGTCTTTAAGCGACGACGCGACGATCCTATGTCTATGTATTATACAAAGAGTTATACGCAATCCATTTTTTATGATATCAAAAGCAAGCCTGTTTTTGCTATCTCTGTCACGGCTATGCAATTTAGAGGGAGGCGAATCTAGTTATCGCATTAGACATAGGATCTTCGCGTCGTTAGTATTCTATATCTATGAGTTATCGCGACCGCTTCATTAGAATAATGTATCATATGTACATCTTCTCGTGTCTCTGTATGGTATCATGAACAACCCTTACGCTCCTGTATACCTTAAATTCCGTTTTCAATACATGTGCGATAGTCACAACCTTCCACTTCGGTCGTTATATAAGTACCTACAACCAACTTAAAATCCCATCCCACTCCTCGGTAGATATTCAGGTTCGTATACTGTGTCTGCAACCCGTCAGTGGAACTACTAGCTACAAGACACACGCCGTCTGCTCACGTTTTTAAACGCTTGGTCACTGCACTATTTCTAGACGAATTCTCCATCAGACTAACAATAAACATTTGGCATTATATCTACCCAATGTTCGACTTGGAGCTGTAAGCGTTTTTTTTTTTACTTTGTCACGCTTCGAAAGTCGTTTGGTAGCGCTTTAAGCAAAATTTATATGTATACCCTGTGTTTGACTTGTCGCTTTAAGTTCTGTTTCACTTTATTTCGCATTGAAAGTCGTTCGACTTCGGTAAAAAAAACAAGCTTTGCTTTATTTGCTTTCAAGTCGAACATAGTAAGTATAGTATATGTGTAATTTAGAGAAGACAAATTTCTAAGCATTCCATGGATTCACCGTGCGGGTGCCGGGTCCATCGTGTGTGGGTAAGAGATGAGAAGAATGGTGTCTTGGGCTTGCGACCGACAATTGGCTGGTTTAAGAAAAGGAGGCCTCCTTTTTTTTTCTATTGCGCGATAATAAGAAAGTATTAATTAGTACGTATATTAGACATGTAGTAGGTACCTCTACATTATGTACCTTATTGTATAATAATATGCACATTTCAAACATAATTTGTCAGTGGGCCGTTGTGCTCCTCTTTCATTGCGCGACCTGTACCTATCAAAGTTAATTAAAGATCTTCATTTACTTGAGATTGCAAATTGTTTTTAATGTTAACGTTAATAGACCTTACCCAATCTTATTAGATTGATGTAAATGGGCCTTTCCTCCGTTTTTACCGGCATGATTACAGCATGTAATTCTAGTTAATTGAGGCCCAAGCAATAATGTATGAAGAACTTAGTTTAGTGATCTGCAATAAAATCATTGATATAATCTAAGTAGGTAGGTAGTCATTATGATCTAACGCTGACGGATTTCCATGAAACTATGGGTGATTGAAGTAATGTTGTAATTGTCAAACCCCGGCATGTACCACAATACATATTTTTTAGTACCTACTTATATCCGTATTTACAATACTACGGTTCTCGGAAGGAGAGCCTGCAAAACCATCGGTCCCTAATTTGTCATTAAAATTGATATCAGGCCAACCCGTCTGCGTGGTGAGTGTAGGCCAAATTCTCCAGAAAGATGTTCTGAAAGCAGTGGAGGTCTTCAAGATGTGATGATGATACAACCTACCACTATACCGACCTAACAATATTTTTTGCGCATACCTGATAGTAAGCGGTAGGCGAGTTCCAAGAATGGGAGCAACTGACTTCACAGCTGACGTCTGAGCACAGACGACCGACATGAGTCCCTACCATCACGCAGGCCTATTAAGATGCTTTTTCACACTTCACTTGAGGAATGGGGAAACGCACTGGCTGGGAGAGCTTTCCACATCTTCAGTGTGCGACAGATGTCTCCAAATTTATATGTACGCGTAGGGATAGTGGCTACGGTATGTGGGTGGGTGCATATTTTGGCATACACGTGTATAGGATGATATTGATGTAGAAAAACAGTAGATTATAATTTTATACAATATCTTATTTGTACATTTTATTTCTAAACATTTTAACTTATACAAAAGATAACTTATAAAATTGTACAAAATCTGAAACAATAAGTACCTAAGTTGTTACAAAATTAAAAACTATAACACATGATTTTCAGTTACTGCTTCACTTCCAGTTTCTTAAGGTAAGAAAAGATATATGTATTAACTTTTTGATGGTAAGGCATGTGATTGGCTCAATTAATACTCGTATAGTGACCAATCAAATATGTTATATTAATCTGTGGGTTGGTTGTTCAAGAATAGCAAATTCACCTTTTGTCATTAAGAAGTAGGGTCATTCAGTTGTGACTCTTATGACATTTGACGTACATGTACCTACAAATTTCAACTTATAATTTACCTTATGTACATTAACTGGTGATCCAGTGATGTGGGATCCGGAAGCAGAGCACCAGCTGTCTGATTTATACAATATTTATAACACTATTTATAATTATAGGCATGTTTGAATTGTTTTGGACAAAATATTTGATAATTCAATATAAGCTTATTCAATAAAGTCAGAGAATATATAAAACGTCTGCGGCCTTGACCAACTGACCAAAGAGTAACACTGCTGACTAGACAAAAGCTTTTTTGGTTTAGCCCCAAAACTATACGATAACCTACCGGATGCCCTAAAAGACACACCAATAACAATATTTTAAAAAAATATATGAAGAAATGATAT
Organism: Tinea semifulvella; assembly: GCA_910589645.1. Lineage (NCBI taxonomy): Eukaryota > Metazoa > Arthropoda > Insecta > Lepidoptera > Tineidae > Tinea > Tinea semifulvella. The sequence continues at coordinate 672,174 of OU342605.1, forward strand.
TACGCATTTTTTTAATTCTATAGTATTTTGGGCATTGATTTTAAGTTATATTGTTTATTTTGACATCTCTTATTGTTTATTATTAATGTTGGACAACAATAAAAATTTTAGTAAGTAAGTATAAATTGATTTTCTTTTTCGATTTTGTTCAAGAAGCAGCAGGCCAGAGCCGGGTTTTTTCGAGAACACAATGCTAATAAGACCTTATTGTTAAAAAAGCTGCAAATAAATATACATTAATTGAAAAGTATAATGTAATAGACTGTTATCTATGTTAAACAAAATATTTATCTAAATGAATTCAGGAGTCTAATATCCCAAGAGCCATAATGGAATGCCTCAGTAGTAGGGAATCAGCTTTTTTCCATTGGTATTTGATTAGTACCTATCTCAAAACCAAGCATAATCAAATACACATATTTAGATAAAAAAAGATAAATTTTAAAAATTCTTTAGAATATTGTTGCTAATGTAAAATAAAACTTATTTACTATCGTCGATTATTATTTCTGTGACCTCCTCGACCTCTGACATAGGTTTTATGTGGCATCTTGTGGTCGTGAGACTGCGTGGCACTCGGTGTGGTCGGAGTTATGGTTGTGGTTACTGCAGAAGACTTCTGGTTTCCAGAGGCATTCAGGTTTCCACCCCGGGGGTTACCATTATTGTGAGCCCCATTGTTTCTATCCTGGCCTATCGACGGGTTCATCAATGCAGGGTTAGGCTCGCTCATATTTAATTGTTCATTAAATAACATAGTAAATTCACCTATTTTCTGCAAATCGCCTGTTTTTGAGCAATATAAGGTTAGGCAGTTGCGGAAGGCTGATGCGTAGCCTCTTGTGATACGAACAATGTCTCCAGGCGCTAACAAGGCTCCAGGAGTGTCCCATACTGATAAGTTTATCACAGCAGACTGATCAGCAACCCTTAAGGACCTCACCTCCCTATTTTCTTTTGTAATCGTTGGAGGGCTGATTTCTAAAACTATAAAGACCAAATTTATCCCCTTCATAGCTGGTTTAACGTCCTTTATCTGTATGTATTCTAAATTGCTCATTTTGCCTCCTTAATTGTGGTAATAACTCTGTAAAAATATGTAACAGATTGAGTGTAAAATTGTTGCGTTTGTAAACTTGTTAACGTGGTTTTATTATAATAATAATCTCATTGTAAAAATCCATTCAAAAATACAAGTAAAACTTTACAAAACTTTCAATTTACCTCTGAATTTCGAAACAAAAATATGGACGTGTATTTACGCAAAATCTCAAACATCAAAATATCAAACTGAAAAACTCTGCATGCCAACGTAAGTAATGAGTCAAATTTAATTGTGCTATCCTATCAAGTGAATGTTAATAGATGAGTAATATTTATTTTTGTAGCGTTACAGAATTTAATGCCAATAAAAAATATCTAAGTCAAACTGTTTGGTTTTCGCATTTTGCTTAAACATAACGTTTAATAATGTTGCCACAAAAATAAATTAAATATTTTTTTGGTAGTATTGTGCTACAATGTGAATAATTATGGAAAACGATAAATTGAACTTTGAATATGGGGTACAAGTTGCAGTTTATTTTTTGCGGTTTTCCCGTGCTGTCAACTCCTATATTTTACCCGACGTGTTTGAGCTATGGTGCTGCTCCAAGAAAAGCATCAAATTCTGCAGCATCTGGAATTAACTCATAAAAAGAAAGATATATTACATCAGACTTGGCTCTAGCCTTCCCTATCATCTCATTCATCATCCATCGGGAGAAGAGAACCAAAAAATTATAATTACACTTTAGATTTTAACATCATTACTTTTAATTAGCATATTATATGCATCGTGTAAACCTGCCGGCCCTATTCTGTTACTTAGTCGCAAACATTATATAATGTAATCCCTTAACTATATATATATATATATATATATCACGCTGTTGATATTTGCACGGCCGCATTTGCAAGGTCGAGCGCTTATAGAGTTGAGAATTGAATAATATTTGGTAATTATGACGCAATATCTAAAATCCTAATAACGTTTACGACTAAGTATCAGAATAGGGCTGCTGGTCTTCTGCTTACAGCTTATTCTTTGGACCACTTTGCTGCTTAGTTGTCCATTAGCCAGAGTCGAACCATTCTAAATAATATAGTTAATGCAGTGTCACAAATTGTTGGAACAGAAAAACACTTTAAAACGTTTTATCAATCTTTTTACTTTATCTTCATTTTTACAAGTGACATATAAAATCTAAACATCAAATAGAACATACAAAAATACATATTTACTTCAAATTTACACAGCCAGCATTTATACTATAATCATCTAAAAAACCTACAAGAACAATATTTACAACACACCCCCTTAATAAAGACACCCTTGAGTCTATATTAAACAACTTGTAAATCAAAAATATTTAAACCTAAAGCAGACCTGAGTCTTTCAAACCTAGACCCTGATAAAGGTTTCGTGAGAATATCAGCGATCATATCATTAGTGTTTAAATGATTAACTACCACCATGTTCTTTTCGATAGTTTCTCTAATATAATGATACCTAACGTCAATGTGTTTAGTTCTATTGTTACAGATATAATTATTAGCAATTTCAAGTGCTGACCTATTGTCATTAAAAATTTTAATGCTCTGACAGTCACCAAACAATTCCGAAATTAAATTCTTTTGAAAAACAGCTTCTTTTGCAGCATTAGTTAGGGCCATATACTCCGCCTCCGTGCTGCTTAAAGCCACAGTGCTTTGTTTCTTCGTTTGCCAACTCACTGCACCCCCTCCCATCGAAAAAACAAAACCAGTAAAAGATTTTCTATCAAAATTGTTTGCCCAGTCAGCATCTGTATACCCTTCAATACAAGACTCATTCTTTCTGTAAACTAAACACAATTCTAATGTTCCTTTTAAATATCTTAAAATCCTTTTCGCCGCTTGCCAATGTTCATTATTGTAACAATTATTAAATTGACTGAGATACGTTGTTGAATACGTAATGTCTGGTCTAGTGGTATTAGCCAGATACATCAAAGAGCCCAATAATTCCCTATATGGAAGATCTTCAGCACAATTCTCAAACTTGTTTAGTTTTAGCCCTAATTCCATCGGCGATTTCGTAGTATTACAATCACTCATTTTAAACCTTTCTAGTAAAGACTTGATATATTGCTCTTGATCTATATACATAACTCCATTTTTGCGACGTATTCTCATTCCCAATAGTTGTTTTACTTTTCCCAAATCTTTCATTTCAAATTTCTTCTTTAAACATTCTTTAACCTTTTCTTTTTCTTTGTTACATTTACTAAAAATTAATATATCAAGCGTCTGGCCAAGGAGTTGTCCAAACGGCTAACGGAAAAGTCTGGAGACAGGAAGGCTGGCAATTATTTCTGCCAACGTATTAGCTTAGCTATACAGAGGGGAAATGTTGCCAGTCTTCTGGGGACTATCACTGAAGGGTCGTCTCTAGAGGACATTTTTTACTTATAGTTTATTTTTTATTAGGTTTAGTTTATATTTATTTTAATTTTTACTTTTAAGTAGTTTTAATTTATATTGTAATTATTTTATACTGTTTGTATATTAATAAATAAAAATATATCATCCACATACACAGTTATAATGATTAGTTTTCCATTTATATTTTTCGTATAGACACATGGTTCATAATTACAGCGTGTAAAGCCAATATTGCACAAAGCTTCATGTAGTTTTTCATTCCATGTTCTTGATGCTTGTTTAAGCCCATATAGTGCTTTCTTTAGTAGGCATACTTTTTCTTCTTTTCCTTGTGCAATAAAACCTTGAGGTTGTCTCATATAAACTTCTTCCTTTAGTTCTCCATTAAGAAATGCTGTTTTAACATCTAAGTGATCAACATCCATGTCCATTTCAACTGCTGCTGCTAGTAATAATCTTACAGTAGCTGTTCTTACTACCGGTGAAAAAGAATCATAATAATCGACACCATATCTTTGTGTAAAACCTTTTGCTACTAGCCTCGCTTTGTATCTATCTACACACCCATTTTCATCTTTTTTAACTTTAAAGACCCATTTATTTTCAACTACACTTCTTCCAGGTGGCAAATCCACCAACAAAAATGTACCATTTTTGACAAGCGACTCATATTCCTTCAACATGGCTTGTCTCCAATATTCCGCATCCGTACGATTCATTGCTTGTTTAACTGTCACAGGATCATCTAAAATAGGTACATCTGGGCAATCAACATTATAAAGAATAAAATCTGGAAATTGCTTGGGTTTCCTATTACGTAGTGGATATCTACGAGTTTCTAAAATTGGCTGTTCTACCGTATCAAAATATTCTTCTTCGTCTTCGCTTTCAATATTAGAAGTTGATTCTATGCTTTCTTCATTATTTATTTCATTGAATTCTTCTTGATTTAAACTACTAATAGAATCCGGTGAAGTAGCAGTACTTTGCTTGTCACGAAGAACATGTGTTTAACAAAATATTTATGTTTTTAAATATAAATACGAGCAATATAAGTTAAAATACTTGTGCAAATAATAATACATATAGTAAATGTTGTGAATTAGTGTTATTGTGAGATACACGGTAATAAAACTATCGGAACAGAATTTACTATCAAGTAAGTCATATAACGGTCATTACGAAGAAACATATGATTATTTATAAACATAACCGATCATCGACATCAACAAAATCGACGCATCGCGATTGCTTTTAATTACAATAATCACCTGTCCAGTAATAAAGGTACTAAGTACTAAATGATGAATTGAGCATCAAACGATAAACAGATTATGTTTTAACTTTTGCCTAATTTAGAGCACAATACTTACCCTACATACAAAATAAGTTGCTGGACATTAAATTGGTTACTGAAAATATCATTATTGTGCATCTAACGTAAACAATATCGTGTAAATAACACGAAATAAGCACATTGCCGAGGGAGGCCATAATCATTGTTTACATTTACCCAATAAGACGTGATTGGTTGTTAGTTTTTTTAAGTTGGCTGCGCCGGAGCATTGCGTTAAGCGCATAGACAAATTTACGTTCCATTACGCTCAATATTGCATTTGTTGTTTTGTTAAAATAATAAATAGTATATTATATTGGATTATTAAATAAAATAATACGAAAAATAAACAGATAAATATAATACATAGATTGAATATACTAAAACAATCTTACGAAAAGAATGATGTCTAGATCTAGAAGAAAAGCTTTGGACGAATTAACTTTAGTTAAGGAAAAGGAAGAAATGGAGATAACGATAAAAAATTTAGAGGACACAATAAAAAATTTAAAGCATACCAATACTAAAAATGAACAAGTAATAAAAAAAATGGTCGATGAACAGGAACTGAATGCTCATGAGTTTGAAAATATATGTATAGAAATTCGTAAATTAAAAAAAGATCTTTCCAAAAGAGATGACGACTGTAATGTACTAAATGAGCAAGTAACTGAACTCCAAAATAAAATATACTCAATTAATAAGGAACATGATGAATTTGAATACTGTATTATAAATAATAATAGACTAAATGAAACAGTAAGAAAGCTCACACAGGACTACAGGCAAGAACAAGTTAAATACAGCAAACTATTGTTATCTACTTCAATGAAAAATAAACCAGAAACATCAATTAAGAGTAGGAGAACAAAAACCAAAGGAAAACAAAATAAAATTTTAAACAAAAGATTGCACTATCGTATCAGGAAATACAACAGGCTTATTTCAAAATTATACAAAAAGTGTGAGATTTTGCAAAAAGAAAATATGTCACTAAAACAGAAGGAGTCGATGTTAACACAACAAAATGTAATAGAGGGAAATAAGATAGAAGAGATTATAATTAATAATGTTTCTCAAGATTTATTTAATCAAATAGCGATCCTTACAACTCAACTGGATAAGCGAGACCTGGGATTAACCGCCTTACAAGCATCGCATGATGAAACCTCTCTGCTGATAGAACAAACACAATATCAGGCTTTCTCAATTGCTGAGAAGCCAAAGGTTACATGTTTTCAGATAGCTTTGGAGAAGGGTTTGGCCAGCTTTTAAATGATAAAATAGATTTTGATATTATGAATTTGTGTATCCCAGATGCAACTATGCATTCTATTGCACAGGTTATTTTGTCAAAGTCATACCACAGTAAAGATTATGTTATAATTTTATTAAAAAACCCCTTGGACACAAAACGTAATGATATTATAAAATTATTTGAAGGTTTGACCAAGCTCGGAGCACCACATGTTATTTGGTGTACATTTCCATACCTTGTATCCTTTACTGCAGCACAAAACAGACATGTTTGTCGGCTAAACAATTTAATTTACAATTTATCATGTTACAATGACACACTAACATTATTTGACATAAATAACTTGAATATACTACAAAATTCTCATTTATCTAGAAAAAATAAATATGAGATAGCAACATTACTGTCAAATAAAATTAAAAATCTTAGCAGCTTCACAAGTTATAATACCAATTATGTAGTTAAATATTTAAACTTGCAAAAGTGACAACGGAGGAGTCTTCACAGACCTCTGGCAAATTAGCACCTTGTCTTAAATATAGTAATAGTACAATTAAATTAGTTCACCAAAATATTCAAGGATTTGCAAATAAGTTTCATGAAATATGCTTATTTCTTGAAACTTATGACATAGATATTCTATGTATTACAGAACATTGGCTTAGGGATTACGAATTTGCCTTTAACATTCCAAACTATGGTGTTATTAGCGCGTTTAATCGTAAATCTGCTATTCATGGTGGTTCCCTTATTATTGTAAAAAATAGTTTTAAATGCAAAGAGCGCAAAGATGTTATTAAAAAATCAATTGAAAGAACAATAGAAATCTCATGTGTAGAATTAGAACAGTTTCTTATAGTCTGTGTGTATCGGCCTCCAGCCTCACACTTCAATGAGTTTGAGACGGTAATAGAAGACGTGTTGGGTAAACTTAGTATGAGTAAAAAGAGTATTATAATCTGTGGTGATTTTAACGTAAACATCTTGGAAAACACGCCGCAATCCATAGGGCTTCTTAATGTATTTAAATGTTTCAACCTTACCAATCTGTTCTTGGAACCGACAAGAATTACCGCATCAACAGCTTCATGTCTTGATAATATTTTCTGCAGCTGTATTCCTATATCTAAGTCTATTATTAATAACCTAAAATCAGATCACTGCGGACAACTAGTTGCCTTTAATGGTCATAATAATACTACTAAACAACAAGAAATAGTACGTCGACCTATAACAGATAGCCGTTTAACAAAATTTTCCTTGAATATAGCTTCTAAACTGTACGACCTTGAATATTCAGGAGAGGATCCTAATAAGTTATATAGCACGTTTTTTAATAACATAGAGAATGAATATAACAAAATTTTTAAAACAACAAAGGTAACTGTTAAAAATAAATTATCATTTAATGAATGGGCTACCACTGGTATTCATGTTAGCAAACGTCGCCTTTATGAGTTATACAGTGAAAAGACCGACAACCATGATTCAAGTTTTAATAAATTCGTTAAAACAAATTCTAAGACTTTTAAACGTGTATGCATAGCCGCTAAAACAATATTTACGGCAAATAGAATACGATTATCTGAAAATAAAATAAAAGCAACTTGGAATATTATTAATACTGAAACAGGTAGATCCAAAGGACGTGACAAGGATATTGTTTTAAAAATAGGTGAAAACTACTTGTATTCCAAACAAAACGTAGCTGAAGAGTTTGAGATTTTTTTTTCGAGCATTCCGGTTAAAACTACATGCTCACTGCACTCATCACCTGCTCTTGCTTACTCCCTTTTGGAAAACAATGATAAAAAATGTTCTGTATCATTTAAATTTCAATACATTAATGCTAATGTTATTATTAAAACATTTAAATCTTTAAATTTAAAAAAGACAGAAGACCTTTGGGGCATTTCGGTAAAAAATCTGAGCTCCATAATATATACTATTGCTCCACATTTAGCTAAAATTTTTAATAGCTGTTTAGATTATGGATTATTTCCAAATTTAATGAAAATAAGCAAGGTAATTCCCTTATTTAAAAACGGTGTCCACACGAGTCCCTCAAATTATAGACCAATCTCAATTTTACCGGCTTTTAGTAAAATTTTCGAGAAGATTCTATTGAATCAAATGTTGCTGCACTTCAATATAAACAAGATCCTTCATCACAAACAGTTCGGTTTTACTAAAGGCAGATCTACAACCGATGCCGGCATTGAGCTTATTGGCCATGTACTTTGTGCGTGGGAAAAGTCACTGGATGCTATAGGGATATTTTGTGATTTATCTAAAGCCTTTGACTGTGTTAGTCATGAGATTCTAATTAAAAAACTAGAATTTTATGGTATCCATAATTTAGCACTTGACATGGTTAAGTCATACCTTGAAAATAGGGTACAGAAGGTAGATATACATGGTGTACGATCTTCAGGATCTAAAGTTATCATGGGAGTCCCACAAGGATCCATATTAGGCCCGTTCTTGTTTTTAGTTTACATAAACGACTTACCGAATATAGTTAGGAATATTTGTGATATTGTATTGTTTGCGGATGACACATCATTGATTTTTAAGATCAATAGGAAATCGACAAACTTTGACGATGTAAACAATACATTATCTCAAATTATAAATTGGTTTAATGTCAATAACCTGCTGCTTAACGCTGGAAAAACTAAATGCATTCGCTTTACCCTGCCTAATACCAAAGTTATAACACCTATTATAAGCCTAAATAATCAAACACTCGAACTTGTAAATGATACAGTATTTTTAGGTATAACACTGGATTCTAAATTGCAGTGGGGGGCTCATATTACAGTACTAGCAAAGAGACTTAGTTCAGCAGCCTTTGCTGTCAGGAAGATTAGACAACTAACTAATATTGAAACAGCAAGACTTGTCTACTTTGCTTACTTTCACTCCATCATGACATATGGCATTTTGTTTTGGGGCAATGCAGCTGATGTTCAATCGATATTTATTCTACAGAAAAGAGCTATACGGTCCATCTATAGATTAAGCGCTCGTACATCTCTTCGGAATAAGTTTAGGGACATTAACATTCTTACCGTAGCATCTCAGTTTATCTTGGAAAATATATTGTATGTACATAAAAATATCCATAAATTCCCTAAGAATAAAGATTTACATTCGTTGAATACACGAAGTAAAAATAAGCTATATGTACCAGGCTATAGACTACAAAAAACTAGGCGTTCATTTATGGGACAATGTGTACCAATCTATAATAAAATTCCTGAAGAAATATTAACAAAGCCAGCACACATCTTTAAAACTTACATTAAAAAAATCTTAATACAAAAGTCATATTATACAGTTGATGAATATCATCAGGACAAAAAGGCTTGGTCATTTTAGTTGTTTTACTATAATTTTATATACAAGTATATATATTTTATTTTGACATTTATATTTATATTTTTTTTTTAGCTTATAAGTTTAGTATGTAGTATGACAACGCCCGTATACAGCTGCAAAATACATTTATGACATTATATATACATTCAGAATGTATATAAAGTTGTTTGGTGGATTGATGTGTCTGTTTTGTCTTAATTTATATTGTTAAAATAAATAATTGTTATTGTATTGACGTGTAAAAGTGCCTAAAGTAGGCCTACTTACTGAATAAAATTAATAAAAAAATAAAAAAAATAAAAAAAAATAAACGTTATTTTCTGTAATTATATTATCTTCTCGTTGCTCTACTTCATTAGTTGGTATAAATTCATTAGTAATTATATTTTCGATATCATTTATAGTTTTATTATTATTTGTCATTTCTATTGTAGGTTCCTGATTGTCAATATTTGATGTAGTAGCTTCTTCTCCATTCATTACACCAGTTTCATCGAATACGACATCTCGAGATCTAATGATTTTCTTAGGTTCACTGAGGTCTACTAATCTATAACCTTTGCTTTCTTCACAATAACCAACTAATATTAACTTCTTGCTTTTATTGTCTAGTTTCTTCCTTAGTTCATTAGGTATATGACTATAAGCAGAACCACCAAAAATTCTTAAATGACCAAGGTCAATTTTACTATCGGTCCATTTTTCTTCAGGGGTAAATCCCATTACCGCTCTTGTCGGAGCACGATTTTTTAAATATACAGCCGTATTAACAGCTTCAGCCCAGAATGATTTAGGTAGCTTCGCATCATTAAGCATACACCTTACCTTTTCTACAATAGTCCTGTTTGCACGTTCAGCGACTCCATTTTGTTGCGGTGTATACGGAATAGTTGTTTCGTGCCGTATTCCGCAGCTTCTTAAATAATCTGTAAATTCGTTATTCATATACTCCGTCCCATTATCCGATCTTAAACATTTTATTTTATTATTTGTTTGGTTTTCTACCAGAGCCTTAAAAATTTAAAAAAAATGTAAAGCTTCAGATTTTCTTTTTAAAAAATAAACAAATGTTTTTCTTGTAAAATCATCTATAAACAATATAAAATACCTAGTGTCACTATAAGAATTCACAGGCATTGGTCCACAAATATCAGTATGGACAATGCCTAATTTTTGTTTCGCCCTTTTACCCCCTCCTTTGAAAAATGGTTGCCTACTCTGTTTACCCATTACACAGGCTTCGCATAGTTTATCTAAGCCATTATTTTTATAACTTATACCAGTTGTCATTTTCGACAGTAATGTCATCGACCTAAAATTCAAATGACCTAAACGTCTATGCCATAATTCCTGTTCGTTTTCTATATTTACTATTTTATTACAAACAATAGTTTCATCTTTCATAAAATCAACAACATCCAGCTTGTACATATTTCCGCACCGTGAAGCGGTACATATTGGTTCTCCTACAATCTGGATGTTATCCTGGGAATACATCTTGCAACCTTCCTTATCAAATACTACTACTATACCTTTATCAGTTAGTTTGCTTACTGATAGTAAGTTTGTATTCAGTCCCGGTACATATGCTACATTAGATATATTTTTTATATCAGAATTTTGTAGTATTAAAGATACATCACCGGAGCATAACGTATGTAATTTGTCATCATTAGCTAATGTGACTTCTACCGGGTTTACTTGATTTTGAGTAACATTAAGCCAATCATCATGCATAGTCATGTGCGCTGTCGCTCCAGAATCTACGTACCAGTCCCTCGAACCTAAAGTAACGGAAAAAGCAGAATACAGTGTAACAATATTTATTTTATGTCCGTCATCTTCACTCGTCGAAGGTCCATCGCCTGCCATTTTAATCCTGCAATACTTTTGAATGTGTCCTAATTTATTACAACGATAACATCTTACTACATTCCGTATTCCTGGTCTTGATCCTCCTTGTGCGAATGTTTCATAAGTAAATAATGCAGCATTAGCAGCATCTTGCTTCTCCCCATCTTGCATTAGTTTAGCCTTCACATAGTCAGTAGTTAGTTTATTTTCATCCTTCGACGTTTCAATAGCCATCACCATCGGTTCATACTTTGATGTCAACCCTGACAGCATGATTACAGCTAGAAATTCATCCTCAATAGATTCACTTATATCACTTAGTTTTTGAGATGTGAGCATGATTTCAGTGATATACGCTTCAACAGTAGAATGATCTTCTAGTTTGATTCCAAAAAGTTTTCGTAGTAGCCGCAATCGTCTTGTCAACCCTCGATCTTCATAGGCAGTTTGTAGTTTTATCCAAGCCTCTCTGCTAGTTTTTGCACTTCGAATGTGGGGTATGCATGTATTCTCTACCATCAACGCAATTTTACATAAGGCTAGTCGATTTTTAGTACCTTCATCATTTGTAGTTTGCGAAATATCATTTTTGGTAATATCCCACAGATCGTCGTACTCTAGACATTTTTGCATTAAAAACTTCCACGAATTGTAGTTTTTATGCCCCTTCAACTTCTCAAATGTAGGTAAGCTGCTGTTTACCTTCCGCACCTCTGAACTCACAACTTGTGTCATATTCGGTTCCATTAGTAACAAGATTACTTCTAGTGTTATTGTAGATCTTGTTTATAGCCCATAACCATTTGTTGGAACAGAAAAACACTTTAAAACGTTTTATCAATCTTTTTACTTTATCTTCATTTTTACAAGTGACATATAAAATCTAAACATCAAATAGAACATACAAAAATACATATTTACTTCAAATTTACACAGCCAGCATTTATACTATAATCATCTAAAAAACCTACAAGAACAATATTTACAACACAAATGCTTTTGGTTAATGTGAATGAAGATATTTTATCGATTTTGAATATATTGCATAAAGAAGTGTGCGACTTGAGTATGTGCAAATGTTGTTTTATTATAATTATTGTTTTTCGAGACTTTTTAATACACAAAAAATTAAAGTCACACTGAATTTGCGTCCTTAAGAGTTTAAAAACCTCGGCTACTTGTATCTCCATTGTTAACATTGTAAAAAGTTAAATATGGTAATGGTAGATTATGAAAATTAATTACTGGCAACATCAGATTATTTAACCTCAAAATTTGAAACGGCGGTGTATTGTCAAAACAACAAATTTATTGCTGTTAATTGGTATTATTGATAGATAACTGGTTTAGTTGTAATTAATTGTGGTAAAAATTTAGTGGCAATATGTTTAATCAAATGAGTGGGGGTTCGGGGAACCCCAACAAGGATTTGGAGGTAACTTCACCGCCGGACGACACCGTCACAGCATTAGAGTTTTCACCACCTTCTGTGCCTCAAAACTTCCTAATTGCTGGCAGCTGGGACTGCAAGGTAAGCTGCGGATCCGATTTACTTATTATCAAAGTAATTACTATCGGATTTATCACTAAAAACTAAGACATAAGTTTACGGGGACGCTTTAGAATCGAGACGCACGAATTAATTATAAATGATTGTGGTATTTGATAGATAATGAAGCCCTGATGCATGAACTAGTAGATTTATTTGAGGGAGACGCCCCGTTAAAAAAATATAACACTTTTAAGTTTTTAGGTTAAGTTGTAAAAAGAGGTAAACATAACAAGACGCATTTTTAACTTTTTAGTAACTAGTATACTGTCAACATTATTTATCAATGTTATACTCTTAGTAAAGTAAATAAAAACGTAAAAACTGAAAACATTTCAATATCACGAGCAACAAAAAACAATTAAAATCAATAAAATAAAATAAGAAAAAAATTAACCATTTTTTTTTTTTAACAATGGCACAGACTAATGCCTTAGTATTATGTTTCTTAGGCCATGGAATCTGTGTTTTTACGTTGCTACTTTATAAATTATTGTTGTTATTTTAACGACCAATGACGATAGGGAAGGCAAAGAGCTCCATGACAGCCATGCCTAACGTATTAAATATAACCTATTATTATAAGGTAACCTGAAATTATTACTTATAATAGATATGTTGTAAAAATATAGATATATAACTATTTTTTAACCTACCTAGCAGTGTCGTATCTGACATAAATGATTTCTGGATATGACTTAATCGAGTCTAACCTAACCTAACAGTGTCATATCTGACTTAAAGGATTTCTTATACAGCCATATATATTTATTATAACTGTACTAAAGGCTTTCTGTGTAGTTATAATTATGAATGCTCCTGCAATTGTTTCCGAGAATAAAACTTCTGAAACGAAACCAATTCGGTTCTGGCACTTCGCCGACCGCTACCGCGGCACGTTCGCTTCGCTCACTCGGCTCGTGCACGCGGTTAATCGAGGTAACCTAACCCAACCTAATCGAACCAATTCGGTTTTGGGCACTGAAGGCCTAACCTAACCGAGCCAATTCGGTTTACTTGATAATGACAGTTGGCTGTGATGTGTGTTGGATATGACTTAATCGAGTCTAACCTAACCTAACCTAGCAGTGTCGTAATTGACTTAAAGGATTTTTGGATATGACCTAATTTATTTGAATCTAACCTAACCTAGCAGTGTCAAGGATTTCTGGCTATAACTTGAGTCTAAACTAACCTTAGCAGTGACGAATCCGGCTTGAGAACTTGTATACTTAGCAAAAAAAAATTATTGAAGACATAAGGACTTAAAACCATGACCATAAATTATAAAAAAAAAAATTAAAGGACCTAAATCCAATGCAAAAATACTTAAATAATAATACTTTTAATACAATAGAACAAATTATAAATTTTATGTTTAGTGTATAAAAGACAGTTAGTATGATGCCAAATAAATGTTAGTGTGTTAGTGTTAGTATATACCTCCATGTATGTTATAATATTATGTTGGTTTGCATCAATTCTTATTATGTTTTTACAACTTAACCTAAAAACTTAAAAGTGTTATATTTTTTTAACGGGGCGTCTCCCTCAAATAAATCTACTAGTTCATGCATCAGGGCTTCATTATCTATCAAATACAACAATCATTTATAATTAATTCGTGCGTCTCGATTCTAAAGCCAACCCAAGTTTACTACTAAGATTAATTTACTTTTTTGCGTCCTTATTTTATAAATTAAAATATCAGATTAAGTAATATTTAAACTTACGAAAACCTTAAATGAATATTATTATTTGTTTTTTACTAAAATTCAAAGATATTCTAATATTTGTATTATATAAATTTTGCTATATGTATGTTGAATGATTTAAATATATATATATTTGTATGTTTTGAATTTGAATCATTATTATTTTAAATGTTGGAATAAATTCATGTACTATACAAATATCTTTTTTTGTAATATGTTTAGGTTCGATGTTGGGAAGTGGAGGCGTCAGGTCAGACAGTACCAAAAGCCGTACAGAATATGGAAGGACCTATACTAGATGTGGCTTGGCATGATGTGAGTAATATTAATTTCCAATTAAGTTTGTCTTTATATTGATATTGAAAAAAAAAACTTAAAAAAGAATTGAAATATTTCAGGATGGCACCAAAGTGTTTATGGCATCCACAGACAAGATGGTCAAATGTTGGGATCTGGCCTCCAACCAAACTGTGCAGGTAACCTATATTTTTACACACTTTTATAGTTACTGGCAGATTAAAAAACCGTGGTGGGAAATTGCGCAAAGAGGAACAGGAAAAAAAATTTTATTCCTGATGATCCTTCCCCTTAAAAAGTACAGTTGTAGTCACATGTTCCTTGACGTTGTTATAAACTATTGTTAATCATCTTGGTTATTGATTTTTGTTTTGACACCTATTCATTTTGGTTTAAAACATGTTTATTTTTTCATTTACAAACTTCATTGTATATCTATATCGCAATCCCTTATTATTAATATATATTACTAATTTTATTTATAGAAGTAAAGTATCATCACAACCGTTTCCCTTTCGGGGTGGTCAGAAACTATGCGGATTCACATTTACTATAGACCAATCATGACAATTGGCAAGCTCGTTGATGTCTTCAGCGTACCAAACTCGAGAAAAATCACAAATAAATTAAATATTAATTAAATGTATTTTTATTTACATTAATAAATATTTCTGTGTGCCAACCAGGAATCGAATCCGGTACCTCCAAGTCTAATTCCACGGACTTAACTGCTAGACCATGGAGGCAGTTTATATATAATGTTAATTTTATTTATATATAATGTTTACACTTATTTATAACTATATATCCTTCTTATTTATTTATGCTTACATATTCCACTGTATTATCATATACTACATATTATATAAATATATTTAAGGTAACCATTTAATTATAACGCAATACTTTGATGGGTGCCATATGTCGAGCCTAAAAGGCTATTGTTACCCGTTTCTATGGTTTAATAAACTTTTTATTGTATTATTATTATTTATACAAAAGGCGAATGTAATACCTCTTCCCATTAGCCTTTGGGACATTTAAAATTGAGTATGGTGCAAATAGAGAAGAAAAAATAGAAGCAGGTCTTCCATCAATCTGTCTTGTCTTTATGGAAAGAGATTCCAAGACTATTTTAGATAGAAATGAAAGAATGAAAACTACATTATTAAAAATATACAAAGCTGATATACAAAAATTATCAAAATTGAATTAATCTATGAAACAGACTGCAGATGGTGTTGTTTTATTTAAATAAAAGTATTAACACATCAATTAGATTAAACTGTTTGTTTTAATTTTTACTAATATATTCATTATAAAAATAACTGTAGTGCTGTTGCTCCACTCACAGCTATCTAACACTCCTTTTATCTGCCGGTACCCAGAGTACAATTATGACACAAGAGCAGTGGCCAAGTTAAAGACAAAAACAGTGTTAAATTTATGTAGTGACTTAAGGGATAGGGATGGGTCTGCTAAGTACCTTACAGACACTCTCAATAGCCTGCAGAGGCCTGTTGTCTGAATTGAATGCCACAGTCTCGGGAACTTTTGAATCCATGCAGAAAGGATGTCGCCTCTCTGAATACTATAGTCACCATTCCTACATGTATGTATTTTGAGGACTCATACATCTGTCTCACTATAAAGATGTGGAATGCTTTTCCAGCATCTGTGTTTTCCACTATTTTCTAGAACACGGAGTCCTTCAAGCGTAGTGTGAAAAAGTATCTTGTCAAGCCGGTATAGTGACTCATGTCAGTGGTTGATTTTAGTTGCTAACATTCCTGGAACTTGCGCTACAATAGTCCAGAGCGGATACTGAGTTAATCTCAATGAAATATGGACACTCGGTAGTATTTTGTATATCAAGCATGCTGATGTCCAAAACTACATCCAATAAATCAGGAAATTGCCTGAACATGCGATGTGTATAAAACTTATTGAACAAAGAAGTTTGACTCTTCTGGAAAGTTGATTGGTTTGCACATGTAATGATGCGACAATCAAAACTAACTAATTGTTTCTACTATTGTATTTAATTTCAGGTAGCAGCCCACGATGGTCCTGTGAAAACTTGTCACTGGGTCAAAGCCCCCAACTACTCATGCCTGATGACGGCCTCCTGGGATAAGACCCTGAGGTTCTGGGACACCCGCAGTTCCGCACCCATCATGTCCATGAACCTCTCCGAAAGATGTTACTGTGCTCACGTGGTATGGCACTATCTGCTAAGCTTTGAATTACAAGAATATGTACTATGCAACAGATGCCCTCCAATAAATAGATTTTCGTACTTACAAAGTTTTGGTGAGGTTGTATTGGAGGCCACCTTGGTGGAGGTGGAATGTGGAAGATGTTGGCCTCTGCATAATCGGAAGTTAACGGAAGCGGAGGCGTAGGTGGACAAAGGATTATGAATCTTGGGTCTATCACAGTTTTTTTGACATATAATACTTTCCAAAAGTGATAGAATCATCCAAAAAATACAAGATCAAGATTGCTCAGCCCCTATCTGTGCTCATTCATTTGTACTGTTCAATCATAGCGCTATTACTCACTTCACTGATCAGTATCACATTTGGTGATAGAGTGCTAGAATATGGGTATAGTCTTTTAACTCTAATTAATTTCGTTATTCAGGACTACCCAATGGCCGTAGTAGGAACAGCAGACCGTGGAATCTGCCTATATGTGCTGGAAGGAAAGCCGGCTGAGTACAAACGTATAGAATCACCCCTCAAACATCAGCACCGCTGCATCGCTGTCTTCAGGGACAAGAATACAAAGCAACCCACAGGTCAGTATGACAACCAGAAACACCACCTAAGTGTCAGAGCGTGGACACTAAATGCAGAGGGCCTATTACCTAAGTCCAAGCTCTGAGCAATATATCAACTAACCTGACCTAATAATAAATCCGGTGTAATGCCTATGAACTGTGGCTAGAGGAGGCAGGGAGCTAGGTGTCTTCACAAACGTGATGGATCATAACTGAGGTCGGGCAGGGATTCTAGGTGGAAATCTAGTGTTCTATGTTCTACCCACAATGGTCCAATAGAGACTTAAGTGCGGAAACACCTCCATAATCACACATACATGTTCTATCAAGCAGGCTCACAAGATCGAACATAGAAGAAGTAGCACACAAATATGTTTTGGGCAACGTCTAGGAAATGAGACAAACAATATAGTGTTGCAATAAAGTTTATTTTACTTTTACTTAAATACTAAATTTCTATTTATACCACCAAAATGTTGAAAGCACTAACAAAAAATTGATAGCCCAACAAAAACTTAAAAGCATCAATATATCAAAAGTGCCACCAAAAAGTTAATACCATTACCAAAGAGTCAAAGCCCACCTACAACAAATCAAAATATTGCAAATGATATGATAATCGTTTCAGGGTTTGCCCTGGGCAGTGTGGAGGGTCGGGTTGCCATCCAATATGTCAACCCTGTCAACCCCAAGGACAACTTCACCTTTAAGTGCCACCGAGCCAACTCCGCACCCAGCACAGGCTACCAGGTAACCGGCCTTAACTTTTATAAAACAAACGAGGTTTATTTTTATTTCACAATAATTCACTCGCCATCCACCATTCTGCTTCTCTCCGTACCCAACCAAATACTGTATGATTTTGCTAATCCCATCTTGGAAACTCATTCCAAAAATGTACCTGACCTGCTTAAGTCCAATTCTTTCTTTGCATTGAACATATTGTTGGCTAATAGAATGTCAAACAATAAGCTAATGAGTTTTACCTGCTAAGCAATCACAATTATTTGTGCTTAGCGATTGTTTCCACAACACTGTTCCAGTATGAGGCATTTTTACTTGTTCCTTTTTGATTTTTGCTCCGGATAGCAACAAAAATGAATATTTTTTTCACGAAAAGTCACTAAAGAGGGTTCTCTTACAGTATTTTAGGTACTTGTAAAGTTATTCTAATTGAACTTACTGTTCCATGGGAATCAAATATCAAAAGACCACAACACAAAAGTCGAACAAATATTATAATCTCACAGATGGAAATGTCAGAAACCAATTTAAGACTCGGCTTTACACAGTGGAATTTGGTGCAAGAGGAATTCCAGCAAAATCTTTGCACCACTTCATGAAAGAATTGCAGGTCTGCCGTCAGTATGTTAATGGAACAAGCTTCCAAGATGGCATTAACAAAATCATATAGTATTTGGTTGGGGAGGGGGAGGAGCAGAATGGTGGATGATGAGCAGATGGTTTGCAATAAAAAAAGGAAGGCTTTGTAAGTCAGCCTATTGTCAGTTGCAAGCCCGAGACACCATTCTTCTCATCTCTTACCCACACACGATGGATCCGGCACCCGCACGGTGAATCCATGGAATGCTTAGAATTTTTTCTTCTCTCTCACCAATGACATATTTGTTGTATTTTCTAGGATATATATGCGGTTAACGACATAGCATTTCATCCTATACATGGTACTTTAGCCACTGTGGGGTCAGACGGGACGTTTTCTTTCTGGGACAAGGATGCTCGGACCAAGCTGAAGTCCAGCGAACCCATCGACCAGCCAGTCACCAAGGCTGCCTTCAACCACAGCGGACAAATCTTCGCATACAGTGTGGGCTACGATTGGTCCAAGGTATGATTAATTCTACAGTTATTTAATTAGGTGATCAGATGAGTCATGCAGAACAATTCTGCCAAATTAAATCAAAATTGGTTCAGTGATTAACATTTATAGTATTTAGTATGGATTAGAAGGACGGTTTTAAATCAAAAAGGTCGCAGTTTGAACCCGGCATGCGCCAATTAAAAATACACCTTACGTTTTCATAGATTTATTTGGAGAGGAGCGTAAAGGTCTTGTTACGCAATAAAATAGATAAATAGATAGGCCTACTAAACCAGCCTATTGTCGGTCGCAATCTCGAGACACCATTATTCTCATCTCTTACACACACCGTTCTTGTGAGTAGTGGTTGGTACTAATGTTAAGCCGTCGGTCCTGGTTCCACTAATACCAACTTGTGAAATCTGTCCAGAGTGGCGAGTGTCCATATGTTCTAGAAGTCCTATCCCCAACAGTGGAGGTCTAGGACTCTGTGTTCGAAGGGCTGTGGGGATGAGAATAATGAAGAAGACAAATTTCTAAGCATTCCTTGGATTCACCGTGCGGGTGCCGGGTCCATCGTGTGTGGGTAAGAGATGAGAAGAATGGTGTCTCGGGCTTGCGACCGACAATTGGCTGGTTTAAGAAAAGGAGGCCTCCTTTTTTTTCTATTTCGCGATAATACGCTCACCATCCACCATTCTACTTCTCTCCTTACCCAACCAAATACTGTATGATTCCGTTAGTGCCGTCTTGGAAGCTCGTTCCATAAATGTATTGACGGCAGACCTGCTTAGGCCCAATTCTTTCAGTAAGTGATGCAAAGATTTTGCTGGAACTCCTCTTGCACCAACTTCCACTGCGTAAAGCTGAGTCTTGAACCCGTTCCTGATCATTTCTTCTGTGAGATCATAATATTTATTCGACTTCATGTTGTGGTCTTTTGGAATATTTGATTCCCACGGAACGGTAAGTTCAATAAGGATAACTTTTTCAAGTTCCGAGAAAACACTAAGATGTCTGGCCTATAGGCTGATACAGCTAGTTCATCTGGGATCCTATAATGGTGTTCAAATGTATCCATGAGAATTTTCCAGTCTGATGCGGCGCCAAGGATCGAGGTGGGCTTGCATTTAGTTTTCGTGCTTTGCCCTTCCTTTACAAATGTGGTCAAAGTTTTATTTGTAGTCAGTCCCTTTCTGGCTCTTGCAATAGAAAGACTTACTGCTTCACGGATAACACCTAGGACTTTGTCATGTCGGCGTGAGTAATAGCCCTTTTCTAGGAGAGTAACGCACCCTACAAGTGTGTGTCTAGCAGTTCCTATGGCAGCACCACACAATGTACAGTTCTTTTCCGTAGCTTTTCCCCACCTTACCAGATTACTCTGGTCCGGGAGGGACATTTGAAAAGCGTTTAGGTAGAACTTTAGCAACGCCGGAGACCAATCGTACATTAGTGTGCGCCACTTTAGGGCTGGAGGGATGCAAAAATCGCCCAAAGTTAGCCAGTCATCTATTTATAATTTGTATTTGTCCTGCCTCCGTAGTCTAACGGTTAAGTGTGTGGATTTAGATTCTTGAGGTACCCGGTTTCAATTCCTGGTCGGGTACACAACAATAATTTATTCAATTTGTGATATTTCTCTCTTTTGGTATGCTAAAGACATCGACAAGCTTGCCACTTGTCATGATGGGCCCATAGTAAAGTTAGCTAAATTAAAGGCGTGGTTTCTGACCACCCCGGAAGGGATACGGTTATGATGATACTTTCCTGTTTGTCCCCCAGGGCCACGAGCATTACAACCCTGCTAAGAAGAACTACATTTTCCTTCGAGCATGCTTCGAAGACCTAAAACCGAGGTCCTCAACTACAACTTAACTGAACAAGAAATTAGTTAATTTATAATGAAACTTTGCATTTACGATTTAATTGTAATATTTGTACTATATATTGTAAACTATTTTAGGTTATAAATAAATATTTTTTTAAGAATATTTATTGTTGTTTTATTATTGACTAGCTGACCCGGCGAACTTCGTACCGCCTGACTGTCAATGAATGTCATTATTGACTAGCTGACCCGGCGAACTTCGTACCGCCTGACAGTCAATGAATGTCATTATTGACTAGCTGACCCGGCGAACTTCGTACCGCCTGACAGTCAATGAATGTCATTATTGACTAGCTGACCCGGCGAACTTCGTACCGCCTGACAGTCAATGAATGTCATTATTGACTAGCTGACCCGGCGAACTTCGTACCGCCTGACAGTCAATGAATGTCATTATTGACTAGCTGACCCGGCGAACTTCGTACCGCCTAGCAGTCAATGAATGTCATTATTGACTAGCTGACCCGGCGAACTTCGTACCGCCTGGCAGTCAATGAAACTCATTATTGACTAGCTGACCCGGCGAACTTCGTACCGCCTGGCAGTCAATGAATGTCATTATTGACAAGCTGACCCGGCGAACTTCGTACCGCCTGGCAGTCAATGAATGTCATTATTGACTAGCTGACCCGGCGAACTTCGTACCGCCTGGCAGTCAATGAATGTCATTATTGACTAGCTGACCCGGCGAACTTCGTACCGCCTGGCAGTCAATGAATGTCATTATTGACTAGCTGACCCGGCGAACTTCGTACCGCCTGGCAGTCAATGAATGTCATTATTGACTAGCTGACCCGGCGAACTTCGTACCGCCTGGCAGTCAATGAATGTCATTATTGACTAGCTGACCCGGCGAACTTCGTACCGCCTGACAGTCAATGAATGTCATTGTTAATAATAATACTACTCACACAAAACAATTTTCCCAACAAATTAATCTATATAGCTTACCCGTCGCGCGTTGCTGCAGAATATGATTTTAAGAAAACTCGATATGAAAAATTATACGTGAATTAGTTTTATTGACAATATATTTATTTAAATTATATTTTCGAATATTTTTATTAATTCGAGTGCTTGTGGATAAACAATATAAGAGCGCTAGGGAGTTTTAGGTTCCCGTTCGGTATCCTCGGTCGGTATGCCCCACAAATCAGCGCTGATGCGCGCCACCTATCGGACAACAGTCCGCAGCGGCCCCAGTCCTGACAGATGTGCCCTGGACATGAGACCGAGCAAGGATGTCGACACAAGTAGCGTCCCACACCAATGCCCGACCCATGGACCACGGCACCAAACTCAACCCATCGCTTCTTATAACGGGTGTCCGGTGGCAGAATTAGGATTTGAATTTCGAATATCTCCGTAACCGTTGAGCGGAGGAGCGGGGAGGGGCCGCGTTGGCTTCGTCATTCGTGCGGGTTATTTGCGTGTCGCAGTGGACGGGTGAAGAACATGCGTTCGCCGTATTTCAAAGCCAATAATTCATGTTCAATTGCTCGTCGAAGATTTTGTTCACGTTACAATATTCAAAAATATAAATGTATATCTTTCGTAGCTTTTTTGTTATTTATATTTTAAATCCTAATTTTGACACCGGACACCCTGTACCATCACTGCGAGAGATCCCAGACGGTTCAAGAACCGAAGGGATATATTATTATATGATTGATTCTTAGCATTTACTTTATCATGAACAATTTGGTTTATATTTCTTATAATAACATAATAAACACAATATTGGGTTTTTGCATAGTTTATATTTTGCTTGACAATTCAAGATTGACACTCGTCATATTCGGCAGTTATCTTCTATTATACTACAACATCTATCTGATTTATAGATTTAGTTGCCTACTTATTTTTATTTTCTAAAATATTGTGGTTTATTATTATTATTTATATGTTTTTGATTAAGTAGTTTTTTAGTTGTATAAGATATTTGTGGAAACTTTTAATTGACATCTAGTTTTTTATATAAGTAATCATTTGTTAGAAGCTGCAAGTTTTCATTAAAGATAAATAAATAAATAAATATACTACTAAACTATATTTATTTTAAGTCAAGATTCATCTTTATAACTAATTCCACAAAGATCAGGTCCTATGATAAAGATATACCCGCTCATGGTTTTATATTAAACTTTAGTTAGAGGGAGTGACGTATCTTTGTGCGTTAAGTTCTCTGTAGTCAGGACCGAGTCAGCCACGAGCCATATTTTGACCAGACATCTCTTGACATCGACCGGTATTCTTGTCAATAACGATCTCATTTCGATATACCTACTCGTAAAATATCACGTGATTAAATATAATCATAGTCGGCTCTGTAAGATTAAACTCAATCATAGGATAAATTAAATAAATATATAAATAAGATTATAACAACCGCATGCCGGAGGTTGTAAAACTGGGGTCAAGAAACTTCCAAATCAGCTTTATCTGATATAAAATCTAAATCACAACTTACCAACTTTTACTTTGCTCATAGCAACACTACATTTTAAATTTTCTTATTTTTACAAAAATAATGTAGTTTCAATCTCCTCATTCCGAATCGCGCTCAGAGCGCTTAGAACGAATATGACACTGAACGTCGTTCCGAATCAAATATCGCGATTTGGATGCTCAGAGCGTGATATCAATTCGGAAATGTCTAAATCACATTTTCATTATTAAAATTTTAGTTTTTTTTTTTTAAATGTATGGAAGATAAATTGCGGATTCCACATCCTTGAGTATGAATACTAACAAATATACATTTCTCGGTTTATTCATCTTTATATGTGTAAAGTTTAATATTATTAACTTATTTTGGTCTTTTAAAATAACTTGCCGTGTTACAGACTTTGTATTAATTATAGATTTGTTTTAGAAGTAATATACAAACAGTATAAACGAATTACAATATTAAATAACTTAAAAGAAAACCTAATAATAAATTAACTTAAAAATGGCGCGCGACATTATGACAAACAAGTGACAGCGCTCCGAGCGATCTACCTCGATTTTGAGCAGTCTAAGCGCGAGAAATGATGTCATTTGTGACGTCACACAGCTTTGGCAAAACAGTTTAAGCGCGTCTCGGAACGAAGTTAATACTTGGTGGGGTTTCCCCCGGGTGTCACCCCAAAGAGTACATATTAGTAACTAATTGGAAAAAGAGTGGCATCTCACGCAAAAAAACTCTCATTTACCCGAACACTCCAGGTGAATGGTAGGATACTTAAAGTGCCATACATACCTATTATAGGTATAGCTTCTATATAGGTATATATAGTATATAGTATTCATATAAATTCATATATTTCTTTATAGCAATACGTATTTTATAGGATGGTACAATGGTTATAAATTGGGTACACTATGAAAGCTATAATAAATTAATTAAAATTACAAATAAGATTAATTAATATTAATTGACATTAGTCAAGGTAAGAAATTAATGTTGTCATTCAATCTTCTAGAAAATCTTGCACAGAGTAGTAGCATTTGTCAATTAGCATTTTCGTCAGTGTCTTTTTAAATCGTTGTATGAGTAGTAATATAGTATTATATCCGAAATTCGATTATTAAGCCCGCAACCAATTAACTGACGGGGAGTCGTCGCACTCTGCGTTCCCCCGACGCGGTCATCACTCTAGAACCTATTCATCGGTCGTCGGTTCTGCGGCAGATGTGTCTGGCCCATTGCCAGTCAGTTTGCTAATTTTGAAAGCTATGTCAGTAACTTTGGTTCTCTGACGAATATCAACGTTTCGAATTCTATCCATCAGACAAATACCAAGCATAGCTCGCTGAGCTATGAAGTCAGTGTCCACGTCTCTACTCCGTACGGCCACCGGGAGGATGCGCGGACCTTCGTCTTCAACATTGTAGTTTTGACGATGAAAGGATGTGTTGGAGTTTCCCAAATGCCGCCCCTCCTAGCTGAAAGACAAAATTTTATAACAAAAAAGACATTATTTTTATACGAACAACAGTTTATTACCGACGTAATTTAATTATTTTTTATTGAAATCGTTATTTCGAAACAATATCGTATCCCGAACCAGAATACAGCATTTTCATTTGTTATTCAGATTCAGTTGGGGTTTGTCATGGAGTGGCTCGGGGCAATTATTTTCTTTGAAATCCCGTGCACCGTCCATCTCATGTTACTTTGTATTCACTGACGGAGGTAAACTTTGAGAAAATGTTATTGATAACTCCAAATCATTCTACCTTTTATGTGAAACCTTTGATTTAAGCTTATGTTGTTAAACCACCAAAATGGTATTTTAAAACGCCACAATAATGGAAACAGCATAATAGGTAGTATACGAAAAAAACAATTCAAACAATTTTGTTTAGAAAAAACACAAAATTATCGTATATACCAATGGCGTTCCTATACATGGACAGAGCACGCCATACAATACAAAACCCAAACATGTCACGTGATTCCAATTTTACTATTTTATGCAAAGACATAAATTTTATGCTTCTATTTCATTATTGTTTAATGTTCATTACATACAATGCTGCTGACACTCCAATCCTATAAAATGATTTCAGTTGTTATTTATTTATTTATTTATTATTTACTTATTCCACAGCTGTATTTTACAAATAAATATTTACATTCAAATGATTACCGAACACCTAGCCAATTACGGAATAACATTATTTTCACTAACCATATAGCATGAACGGATTATTAACAATTTAAACTATTAAAAATAAACATAAGAATAAAAATAAAGAGACAATATTTAAAAAACATCCATCTACGCATCATTATGTAAGTGTATGTATATGTGAATGTGTAGGTGTGTGAAGGTGTATATTGTAAGTGTGAGTGAGTGAAAATGTGTAGATTTCATTGCATTGTGCATATCTAATGTATTATTTACATAGAACTACACCTCCATCCTGCTCAGAATCCTTCTTCTGAATTGGTGTTTAGACAGACAGAAGGGGTCGATATCTGTAAACAATTTATTGTATCTTCTTGTTATTCTGCTGACAACAGAATTAGATGCGTAATTAGTTCGGGTGCTAGCGGGGACAAAAAGATCCCGATGTCTACTATTGAAGCTTGGCACTCTGATACGTAGTTATGCAGCAATATATGTAAAACTATCACCCAGTCGAAGCTTTATAAGTTAATTTTAAAAGCTGTCGAGAACAAAGACAGTTATGGAGTAACTAGCAATGTCCTGTTACTTTTTTCTACAATACGATATTTTATATAGTTTTCGAATGAGAAAACTATTTATTTAGATTGTTTGTTTATTTTAGTTCGTGGATTTAGACTCGGAGGTACCGGGTTCGACTCATCGATGGTCGGGACACAAACATATTTATTAATGTAAATATGTTTGTGTCCCGACCTTTAATTGTTATTAAATTTATTTGTGATATTTCTCTCCTTTGGTACGCTGGAAACATCGACGAGCTTGCCACGTATCATGATTGGCTAAATGTGAATCCGCTTCTTTATAAGCGTGGTTTCTGACCACCCCGAAAGGGAAACGGTCGTGATTTATTTATTTATTGAGAATCCAACAGCGTTTCAACTTTAATAAATTAAGTACTTACAAATTAACAATTTTAGGCCACTAACAGGATTCCACATATAATATTAAAAATTGTGATAAGTGATACAAAATAAAAAAAGTAAAGAAGAGAGAGAGGACAAATTTCTAAGCATTCCATGGATTCACCGTGCGGGTGCCGGGTCCATCGTGTGTGGGTAAGAGATGAGAAGAATGGTGTCTCGGTCTTGCGACCGACAATTGGCTGGTTTAAGAAAAGGAGGCCTCCTTTTTTTTTCTATTTCGCGATAATACGCTCACCATCCACCATTCTACTTCTCTCCCTACCCAACCAAATACTGTATGATTCCGTTAGTGCCGTCTTGGAAGCTCGTTCCATAAATGTATTGACGGCAGACCTGCTTAGGCCCAATTCTTTCAGTAAGTGATGCAAAGATTTTGCTGGAACTCCTCTTGCACCAACTTCCACTGCGTAAAGCTGAGTCTTGAACCCGTTCCTGATCATTTCTTCTGTGAGATCATAATATTTATTCGACTTCATGTTGTGGTCTTTTGGAATATTTGATTCCCACGGAACGGTAAGTTCAATAAGGATAACTTTTTTCAAGTTCCGAGAAGTGGCCTATAGGCTGATACAGCTAGTTCATCTGGGATCCTATAATGGTGTTCAAATGTATCCATGAGAATTTTCCAGTCTGATGCGGCGCCAAGGATCGAGGTGGGCTTGCATTTAGTTTTCGTGCTTTGCCCTTCCTTTACAAATGTGGTCAAAGTTTTATTTGTAGTCAGTCCCTTTCTGGCTCTTGCAATAGAAAGACTTACTGCTTCACGGATAACACCTAGGACTTTGTCATGTCGGCGTGAGTAATAGCCCTTTTCTAGGAGAGTAACGCACCCTACAAGTGTGTGTCTAGCAGTTCCTATGGCAGCACCACACAATGTACAGTTCTTTTCCGTAGCTTTTCCCCATCTTACCAGATTACTCTGGTCCGGGAGGGACATTTGAAAAGCGTTTAGGTAGAACTTTAGCAACGCCGGAGACCAATCGTACATTAGTGTGCGCCACTTTAGGGCTGGAGGGATGCAAAAATCGCCCAAAGTTAGCCAGTCATTTTGAACTTCTAGAGTCATCGCGTGCACTCTGTATTCATGCTCTTCATCTTTCCTGAGGAAGGATTTTATAACCTCTTTGTCACTTTCTTTTTTCTTCCAGCCAATGCCTCTTTTGTCAGTCTGGGCACCTGTCATGAATTTCTTGAAGAATAGTAGTCTCGGTTCCATATCTGAGACCAGAGGGTCTTTTGGAAGGGATGAAATTGTATTATCCTGGGAGCTGGTTAGAATTTGATATTTGCTTATACGTAGATGTTTGTATAATTCAGATGGTCTTTTCAGATCCATTCCGAAGTTTCTCCGTCCTCTAAAGAATGTTGAGGAGTCAGCACCCTGGGCTAATCCAAGCCAAGACTTCAATGTTCTTATGACGTCCGCGTCCAGACTTGATAGTAGGCTTTTGTTGAAATCATATACTAGGAAAGGCCAAGTGAGGCGAGATGCTAAGTAGTTGTCATATATCCAAGCTTTTTTGACATTGCTTATAGGCTGTTGAGTAACCCTATTCATGTCGTCAGTGAATTGTTTTACAACTACTTCTAGGGATGGTGTTTTTCCCTGAAAATTTATCCTTCTGCCAAGAAATTTAAAGGGCATGGTTTCATTTACCGGAGCTATTCTCTGCCCTGCTATACTCAGTCCAGGATCATAAGACGTAAATGTAGTGTTTCGCCTAGCCAGACATAGGCTGAAGCATTTTGATGGTTTCGTTCTCATTCCCTTTGTCCATGAGCAGAAATCATCCACTATTTTCAGCAAGCCCTGGCATTGCTTGGGATTTCTTGTTAGCACCGCCAAGTCGTCTGCAAAAGCTAAGACGGATTCCGTATAGATGTTGTTTTGTTTGAATCTATATCCCCACTTCTTCTCACGAGATTTAAGTTTGTCGATTAGGATATTGATAATTATATTAAAAGCTACAGGTGATAGGCAGCAGCCTTGGAACAGGCCCACATTGTATTTTAGTGTGCCTGTGTAGCCGTCCTTGTTTGTTACGACAAATCTCAAGTTCTTGTAATAATTGGCAATTATATCTCTGATTAGTGTTGGAAAGTTATACCATTTTAGCGCAGTTTGCAGCAATTCATGTTGCACCGACCCAAATGCGTTTTCCAAGTCGATCCAACAGACGCTTAGTTGCCGCTCCTGTTTCCTGGCATCCTTCAAACACTCAGCGAGTAAGGTGTTGTGTTCTAAGCAGCCAGAAACTCCCGGCAAAAAACCTTTCTGGTGCTGGCGTGAGAAGTACTCGTTCTTGATCATAAATCGGGACATTCTTGCTTGTACTATGGAGAAGAAGATTTTGGACATTGTATTCGTCAAAGCGATCGGTCTTGCATCTTTGGGATCATTTACCTCAGTTTTCTTTGGTATGAGAACGAAGACTGCCTCGCCAAATGCCTTTGGAACTTGATTAGTAGACCAAATTTTTCGATATATATTATATAAATGCTTACGGGTGTGAGGACATTTTTTATATACAATGTACGGAATGCCATCTGGGCCTGGTGCCGATTTGGAACTTTTTCTTTTGATTTGTTCCTCCATTTCTTCCATGCTTGGTGGAAGGCATCGGAAGTCCTCTAAAGGTCTGACGGGTCGAGGCGAGGGTGGGTCCAGATATTGTTCCTCTTTTTGTATTTCTGTGTATGTCTCTTTGTAATATTTATATATTTGATCTCTGGTCAGCGATAGTACACCACTTTTTTCGCTGAATATCTTTCTGGCATAGACGAAGGGGTTTTTGTCAAAGAGGACTTCGTGTCTGGCTCTATTGTATTGATTGGAGTTATCCTTAATTTGGAGCGATATTCCTTGGATCAATTTGAGAATTGATCTAAGTGCTCTAGCCACTTGATGGCACTGCTGTTTATCTCCAATGTTTTTGGCGCATCTAAGTCTCTTTCTTAGCTCCCTCTTCTTTCGCCTCAATTTCAGCTTAAAAGTGTTTTCCTTATTGGTGTGAGCATGAGTGGTCGTTGGTGGATAGTGCTCACTGAAGTAGTCATAGACAGTATTTTGAAAGGCACGAACTTGGCTATCAAGATCCTGTTTTGCACCAGGACAATCCAGCATGACAGCCAGATTTCCGTCGTGAACCTTCCAGGTGGTTTCTTTTATGGTCGGGATGCTTAGACGTGTCCTGATGGTCATGGACTCCTGGTTGAATTCACATGGAGGTGTACCATGGGATATGTGAGGGGAAACTCTATCCGCAGTACTAGTCGAAGGTCTTACCATCTGTGCTTCGATCCCTTCATGTATTTTTAAGTGTTTCTTGAACCAGGCTTGTCTTCTGTATATTTTTCCGCACGTTGGGCATTTCAAGTCCA
The DNA here is from genome assembly GCA_910589645.1 of Tinea semifulvella. NCBI lineage: Eukaryota > Metazoa > Arthropoda > Insecta > Lepidoptera > Tineidae > Tinea > Tinea semifulvella. The sequence goes on from OU342605.1 coordinate 702,516, forward strand.
TATTATCGCCAGGGTCGTTGTTATTATCTACCAGTGGACAGTTCATCCTCCCCCCCTCTCGGACTGTCCCAGGGGTATTATTCTTTTTAGACTTTTTAGCGATATAATACGAGGGAATGGCTTGCTGGGCCTTAACCCTCGGCATTCTTTCTTGCTGTCAGCATTCTTTCTTGCTGTCAGCAGTCTCTCCCGCTGTCGGCTGTCTTTCAGCTAGTGTCCCCGTCTATCCGAGGTGTAATGTTTTTTGAAGACAAATTTCTAAGCATTCCATGGATTCACCGTGCGGGTGCCGGGTCCATCGTGTGTGGGTAAGAGATGAGAAGAATGGTGTCTCGGGCTTGCGACCGACAATTGGCTGGTTTAAGAAAAGGAGGCCTCTTTTTTTTCTTTTGATTTGTTCCTCCATTTCTTCCATGCTTGGTGGAAGGCATCGGAAGTCCTCTAAAGGTCTGACGGGTCGAGGCGAGGGTGGGTCCAGATATTGTTCCTCTTTTTGTATTTCTGTGTATGTCTCTTTGTAATATTTATATATTTGATCTCTGGTCAGCGATAGTACACCACTTTTTTCGCTGAATATCTTTCTGGCATAGACGAAGGGGTTTTTGTCAAAGAGGACTTCGTGTCTGGCTCTATTGTATTGATTGGAGTTATCCTTAATTTGGAGCGATATTCCTTGGATCAATTTGAGAATTGATCTAAGTGCTCTAGCCACTTGATGGCACTGCTGTTTATCTCCAATGTTTTTGGCGCATCTAAGTCTCTTTCTTAGCTCCCTCTTCTTTCGCCTCAATTTCAGCTTAAAAGTGTTTTCCTTATTGGTGTGAGCATGAGTGGTCGTTGGTGGATAGTGCTCACTGAAGTAGTCATAGACAGTATTTTGAAAGGCACGAACTTGGCTATCAAGATCCTGTTTTGCACCAGGACAATCCAGCATGACAGCCAGATTTCCGTCGTGAACCTTCCAGGTGGTTTCTTTTATGGTCGGGATGCTTAGACGTGTCCTGATGGTCATGGACTCCTGGTTGAATTCACATGGAGGTGTACCATGGGATATGTGAGGGGAAACTCTATCCGCAGTACTAGTCGAAGGTCTTACCATCTGTGCTTCGATCCCTTCATGTATTTTTAAGTGTTTCTTGAACCAGGCTTGTCTTCTGTATATTTTTCCGCACGTTGGGCATTTCAAGTCCATATTATCGCCAGGGTCGTTGTTATTATCTACCAGTGGACAGTTCATCCTCCCCCCCTCTCGGACTGTCCCAGGGGTATTATTCTTTTTAGACTTTTTAGCGATATAATACGAGGGAATGGCTTGCTGGGCCTTAACCCTCGGCATTCTTTCTTGCTGTCAGCATTCTTTCTTGCTGTCAGCAGTCTCTCCCGCTGTCGGCTGTCTTTCAGCTAGTGTCCCCGTCTATCCGAGGTGTAATGTTTTTTGAAGACAAATTTCTAAGCATTCCATGGATTCACCGTGCGGGTGCCGGGTCCATCGTGTGTGGGTAAGAGATGAGAAGAATGGTGTCTCGGGCTTGCGACCGACAATTGGCTGGTTTAAGAAAAGGAGGCCTCCTTTTTTTTTCTATTTCGCGATAATACGCTCACCATCCACCATTCTACTTCTCTCCCTACCCAACCAAATACTGTATGATTCCGTTAGTGCCGTCTTGGAAGCTCGTTCCATAAATGTATTGACGGCAGACCTGCTTAGGCCCAATTCTTTCAGTAAGTGATGCAAAGATTTTGCTGGAACTCCTCTTGCACCAACTTCCACTGCGTAAAGCTGAGTCTTGAACCCGTTCCTGATCATTTCTTCTGTGAGATCATAATATTTATTCGACTTCATGTTGTGGTCTTTTGGAATATTTGATTCCCACGGAACGGTAAGTTCAATAAGGATAACTTTTTTCAAGTTCCGAGAAAACACTAAGATGTCTGGCCTATAGGCTGATACAGCTAGTTCATCTGGGATCCTATAATGGTGTTCAAATGTATCCATGAGAATTTTCCAGTCTGATGCGGCGCCAAGGATCGAGGTGGGCTTGCATTTTATACATTTTACATATTTAAGAATTTAAAATGTAAAATTGATTGCATAAAATTTAAAAAAATATAAACTAAATCTTAATTTTCACTTGAACAGTTATAATAATGGAATGTATTAATTACTGGTGATGATACTTTACCTTACTGTTTTTTTATACATGAAGGGCACAGAAAATTTAGCGTAATCATTGTGCTTTGTAGATTGGCACAGTGGATTTGTTTAAAAAAAAGATAAGTGACAACGCTTGTCTTTACCCTGTACCCTTCATATAATATTTTAGGAGATGATGTTATCCGTTAACATCAATCAATTTTACTCTAGAATGGGACGCATATTAGTTAGTGGTTACAAGGTTTTTTTAAAAAAAATCTGTGGTTGTATTATTGTTGTACATTTTGACAGAATATTTATAAACTATGTTCCATACCAATTGGAACAGCTATGCTTTAAATACATTTCTAGTACTCGTAGTGAAAGTTCTGATATGATGATAAATATATGTTTAACACCTATTTAAATACATTTCTAGTACTCGTAGTGAAAGTTCTGATATGATGATAAATATATGTTTAACACCTATTTAAATACATTTCTAGTACTCGTAGTGAAAGTTCTGATATGATGATAAATATATGTTTAACACCTATTTAAATACATTTCTAGTACTCGTAGTGAAAGTTCTGATATGATGATAAATATATGTTTAACACCTATTTAAATACATTTCTAGTACTCGTAGTGAAAGTTCTGATATGATGATAAATATATGTTTAACACCTATTTAAATACATTTCTAGTACTCGTAGTGAAAGTTCTGATATGATGATAAATATATGTTTAACACCTATTTAAATACATTTCTAGTACTCGTAGTGAAAGTTCTGATATGATGATAAATATATGTTTAACACCTATTTAAATACATTTCTAGTACTCGTAGTGAAAGTTCTGATATGATGATAAATATATGTTTAACACCTATTTAAATACATTTCTAGTACTCGTAGTGAAAGTTCTGATATGATGATAAATATATGTTTAACACCTATTTAAATACATTTCTAGTACTCGTAGTGAAAGTTCTGATATGATGATAAATATATGTTTAACACCTATTTAAATACATTTCTAGTACTCGTAGTGAAAGTTCTGATATGATGATAAATATATGTTTAACACCTATTTAAATACATTTCTAGTACTCGTAGTGAAAGTTCTGATATGATGATAAATATATGTTTAACACCTATTTAAATACATTTCTAGTACTCGTAGTGAAAGTTCTGATATGATGATAAATATATGTTTAACACCTATTTAAATACATTTCTAGTACTCGTAGTGAAAGTTCTGATATGATGATAAATATATGTTTAACACCTATTTAAATACATTTCTAGTACTCGTAGTGAAAGTTCTGATATGATGATAAATATATGTTTAACACCTATTTAAATACATTTCTAGTACTCGTAGTGAAAGTTCTGATATGATGATAAATATATGTTTAACACCTATTTAAATACATTTCTAGTACTCGTAGTGAAAGTTCTGATATGATGATAAATATATGTTTAACACCTATTTAAATACATTTCTAGTACTCGTAGTGAAAGTTCTGATATGATGATAAATATATGTTTAACACCTATTTAAATACATTTCTAGTACTCGTAGTGAAAGTTCTGATATGATGATAAATATATGTTTAACACCTATTTAAATACATTTCTAGTACTCGTAGTGAAAGTTCTGATATGATGATAAATATATGTTTAACACCTATTTAAATACATTTCTAGTACTCGTAGTGAAAGTTCTGATATGATGATAAATATATGTTTAACACCTATTTAAATACATTTCTAGTACTCGTAGTGAAAGTTCTGATATGATGATAAATATATGTTTAACACCTATTTAAATACATTTCTAGTACTCGTAGTGAAAGTTCTGATATGATGATAAATATATGTTTAACACCTATTTAAATACATTTCTAGTACTCGTAGTGAAAGTTCTGATATGATGATAAATATATGTTTAACACCTATTTAAATACATTTCTAGTACTCGTAGTGAAAGTTCTGATATGATGATAAATATATGTTTAACACCTATTTAAATAATAGATGAAAGTAATGCGTTCAGTACAAAATTATGTCCTACTGTAGGAACAAAAAGAGCGACCCTACAGTTTTATATTCTGACTATGTGCGTCTTTTTGTCTTTTTCTGCCGAGAGTGAGAGAAAGAAATGAGAATATTTGTTACCGTAAAACATGGCGACTTTGCCCAAAAGCTGTCACTTTGCCTGGTTGTATATTTTTGGTTACCTACCTAACTCGAAAATTTAGGGAAAGTTAAAAAAATCATAAAGTAAAATATTTCCAATTTTTATTCAGTTAAGTAACAAACCGCGTGACACCTTTTAATAATAAAAAATAAACTAAAACAAAAAAAAACCTAATTTAAATATAAATCAGATCCGCGCGGCATGGTGGCAAGAACGCTGGCCGCATTTCCTCGCTGAATCGCTATGCCGATTCTCTGGGCGAGGAAAGAACCAGCCCTCTTGTCCCCAGAGCAGACAATTAGACGAGGGTGATGTTTTTTAAAAATTACTTGGTATTTAATAAAAATTAGATAGTTTTACGACATTGTTTACACTTTTTCTCATTTTTTACGTTTTATGAATTAATTCACTTACCGGTGGTAAGTCTAACATAACACCATAAGGGTAGATATTGTTTCTGCACTTTTTTTAAACACTAAGCACACTTGCTTTATTAGCTCGCATTTTTCGTGATAAAAAGGCAATAATAGACGAGTGGAATGTAGGCAAATAAAACCAAATTTTTAATACACGTAATTTTATTAGATTCATAATAAGGATAAGGTACATTTATTATTTGTGGAATATATTAAAGTATTTACTATAATTAAATTCGTATTTTAATAATAATATTGCACATTATAGAAATTATTCTAATTAATAAATAAATTATATTATACACAATTTGCTATTTACTTTATACAGTTTTTTTTTACAATATCGTGATTAATTTAGGTGCTAGATTACAAAAGCGTGCAGAAAATATTAACACGATGTGTGCGCCTTTGAACTTCACTGCTGGACATAGGCCAACATATTTCTGGCGAACCTATACTCGCCGCGCTCTGCCTGGCGTGGATGCGAAGCGAGTTGGCGAGGGTTTTTTTAAATTTAAATTTAATAGGGTTTATATCTTTATCACCCGTCTCCCTCGCACAAAACAATACTTTCAAAGATTTTTTAAGAAATGTACGGCAAGTTGCAGAAAGGCAATCAATCTTTTGACATGGTTAACGTATGCCCATGAGACGTTATTGGATAAAATAATTAAAGTGACAAGCTAAATACCAATCACGTGCCGTATATCAAAATAATATACATATAATAAATATAGCGCGGAGGCGGCTCGGTTGTAACAACGCTTTCCTAAGGTCGGTTCAGACCCCCCGGCATGTACCAATGAGAAATCAAATTTTCACTCAACGACATCATCCGAAGGGCTCTTGTTACTGCTGGTGTACCCGCAAACTTAGAACCATCTGGGATTGTGTGGAGCGATGGCAAGAGACCCGACGGAATGACTGTTGGGCCGTGGAAATTTGGCAGGTCTCTGGTGTGGGATACGACGTGTGTAGACACATTAGCTCCATCTCACATCCAGGCGACCTCGTCAGGAGCGGGGAGAGCGGCGTTTTCCGCGGAGAACCTCAAATTACGCAAATGCGCCGTTTGGGGTCGAGACGATGGACCGTCAGCGAGGCGCTTGGCCAAGGAGTTGTCAAAACGCCTGACAAAACGGTCTGGAGACAGGAAGGGATATACAGAGGGGAAATGTTGCCAGTCTCCTTGGAACTATCTCGGATGGGACGTCTCTAGAGGACATTTTTTATTTATAGTTAATTTATTTTTAATTTTATTATTTAGGTAGCTTTTAATTTATATTTAATGTATTTTAATTTACTTCGAATAAATACAACAACACCGTTCTCTGAAAGCACGTTAATCCGTCGGACCTGGTTCCACTAATACCAACTTGTGAAATCGTTAATAAATTGTCATTAAATAATGTCATTAGATTCTCGCCAACCCGTCTGGCCAGCATGGCGAGCGTAGGCCAAATTCTCCAGATATATGTTCTGGAAGGCCCATGTCCAACAGTGGAGGTCTAGGACGCTGTGTTCTAGGGGCTGTAATGTAATAATGATATCAAAAGATTATTTTAATTAGCAGGTTAGTCAATCAACTTTTAGGAAATAAAATTACGGACATTTTGAAGATATATAATATATACTCGTATATATTATTCATAATAATATTTTTTAGTAAAATAGAGAATAATCGTTATGTTTTTGCTATTTTTCTCTCTCTAAAATTATATTGAAAGTGAATATATATCCAAAATGTCCGTCCTTCACTCCAGATATCCTACACTCAAGACTTGAAAAAACTTTGAAAATATTGGATTGTGCGAGCGAGAGGGGTGATAAAGCTTTTAACACTCTTAAGTAGGTACCTATTATTATTTACAAAATATTTACATTTTGTTGTACTTAGTAACGAATGCTTAACATTTATGGTAACATGTATGGCTGCACGTGATTGGCTAAAATAAAGTGACAAAGTTTCTCACTTTAGTAGCCATCAATTCATCTTCATAGCCCTTAGATCACATGAGCACAGAATGAGAATAATAAACTTACGCGTACTTTTTTGTCATAGATCGCAAGCCCGGGACACCATTATTCTCATCTCTTACCCGCACGGTGAATCCATGGGAACTTAGATTTTTTTATTAATTAATTTTCACCAACGTTCCCGTGCCTCGGTGAGCTCGTTAAGCAGTTGATTCCAATTCCACAATACCAACTTATGAAATCGTCATAAAAAATGACATCACACCCCTCGCCAACTCTGGCCGGCGGGCGTGACGAGTGTAGGCCATATTGGTCAGGTAATTTGAAAGGATCATCTCTATCAGTGGACTCTGTGTCAGTGGGGCTGTGATGATGACTTGAAAGAAAATTGCCAATCTATCTAAACTAACAAGTATTTACAAATGGTTGCTTCAGATTTGATCACGTTTGATAGCTAGTCTCTATCTAGTACAGCGTTGCTAACCAAATCTATACGATTTTATAAAAAATGAAAAATCATACATTTTATTTATTTGTGATATTTCCCGAGTTTGGTACGCTAGAGACATCGACGAGCTTGCCACTTGTCATGATTGGCCTATATAGTAAAGTTAGCTAAATGTGAATCCGCTTCTTTAAAAGTTTCTGACCACCCCGAAAGAAACACGGTCGTGATGATACTTTACTTTACAATTCTGTATATGTTTTAATCTGATATAGCAGAGTTTTCCTAGCAGATTCCTTTCTCAGTCAGATTAAACATTAACAGGTCACTGGAATCTGCTAAGCTGCTGGTCTTCTGCTAACAGCTTACTTATTGGACCACTTTGCTTCTTAGTTTTCCACTAGCAGGAGTAGAATCATTTAAAATAATTAAATTAATGAAGTTTCACAAATGCCTATAATAGGTTTACGTGAATAAAGATATTATGACTTTGACTTACTATAAAATAAAAATAATAAATAAGGAATGAGAAAAATGTTATGTTTACATTTGAGTCACATTATGTATAACAATCGTTTAAATACTTTAAGTTTAAGATAATAAGGTACAGGTTGATCTTATAACTATACAGGGTGCAGTTTATAAAATTTAGTTTATAAATCATTAACCTTGAAAATCGAAAGATACTTAAGCATACTTAAAGTCCATAGTACGTATTTAGTTGCTTTCTTTATGAAATACCAAACATACTTTACATAAAACTAGCTTATAGTATCGCTTATTAAGGTCAAATTTTGGGAAGTAATGACTAACATCAAACTTTAGGAAACTGCAGACAACGAACCTGGTGATAGGCGGACTGATGGTGGTAACTTACCCAGTCTGCCGGGGCAGGGAACTATCTATTCATATATTTATTTATTTCTGAACATGTCATACATAATTAACAGAGTAAATGTGATTTTAATTTAAAAAAAAGTCAAATTACCGTTGAGTATAAATTTAAAACTAGGCATGCAATAGATATTCAAGCAAGTATCCACCATTCATGCCAATAAACCCAGTAAAGTTGTTTCACGCATTTCGGGATCAGGATTGAATCAACACAATCAAGCCTGCATAGTGTTAGGGACTGATGTCAGTCATGAGAACACTTTTGTCAAAATGTTTAGGTTCGATTCCCGGATAATATAGTTCTTCTAAAAATATTATAATGCAGTTTCATTCTTTATCAACATCCTTCTGCAATGAACAGGTGAACTATCTAATACAAGACTCACATTTATTTATTTTAAATTGTAATCGTGTAGTAGACTACGTTCATAAATAATTTTTCGACTAAAATAAAATCACTTATCTCGAAGAAGAGGAACATAGTCGTCTATGGAAATTATTTTAACACCAACTCACTCCAATTCATCGCTCACATAAGTGTGAATCAATCAGAAACTTGTATAGGTATCTGGCAGAGACATTAAATATATCAACATGGGGCATGAACCCAAACGGTACACGAACTAAAAGTAGAACAATTGTCTTACAATCATAGTTATTTATTGCCAAATATCTTTGAGTTAAATTGTCAGCAAAAAAATATTATTATTATTTTTAAGTTTTTTGTTTTTATAATATGGCAACACTATTTATAAATTTCTTATTTTGAAAATTTACAGCCATTGCAATCGGGTGTGTCACTAACTTTTTATCACTATAGATAGCGCATGATAGGTGGTACCTAATATAACTGTCAGATGCATAGAAAACTTGTATTTTTATTACGACATTTATTATTTTCTGGATATTATGCCGAACTGAGCAGCTTTTAAGTGTACAAATTGAAATTCCCAAGCGTAATTAAAGATATGGTGATCTGAAAATTGCCGATCTATTAATAAAACCTTTTTTCTTTTTAAAGACGGTGTGCGCTTTCTTAATTAGTCGTTTAAGGTAGGTAACGTTAATTTAAAATACATTTTTCTGTTATAAAAATAAAGGTCTACAACATTCAAAAAATGATGCGTCATAGGTGTAAAACAAGGTACCATTGCCGCTAGCGACATCTACAAAAAGCTTTGCCTGATACACCCCATTAGATACACAATATTTGTAGGATACTATGAGCCAATTACATTACAATTCATTATGATTTTCGTTCCAATCAGTAAATACGTGCATATTTTTTTTTCAAATGTTGCCCTGATGATGTTCGCGATATTGTGTTGTCATTAGGCGTTTGTTTGGAGATGAAGATGTGAGCTCGTTTAGTCCGTTGCACGTGTTTTGTCTGTAGTTGGTCCAGGCCGTGAGCACGCGCAGTATGCGTGTCTGTAGTTGGTCCAGGCCGTGAGCACGCGCAGTATGCGTGTCTGTAGTTGGTCCAGGCCGTGAGCACGCGCAGTATGCGTGTCTGTAGTTGGTCCAGGCCGTGAGCACGCGCAGTATGCGTGTCTGTAGTTGGTCCAGGCCGTGAGCACGCGCAGTATGCGTGTCTGTAGTTGGTCCAGGCCGTGAGCACGCGCAGTATGCGTGTCTGTAGTTGGTCCAGGCCGTGAGCACGCGCAGTATGCGTGTCTGTAGTTGGTCCAGGCCGTGAGCACGCGCAGTATGCGTGTCTGTAGTTGGTCCAGGCCGTGAGCACGCGCAGTATGCGTGTCTGTAGTTGGTCCAGGCCGTGAGCACGCGCAGTATGCGTGTCTGTAGTTGGTCCAGGCCGTGAGCACGCGCAGTATGCGTGTCTGTAGTTGGTCCAGGCCGTGAGCACGCGCAGTATGCGTGGTTTCTTGTTTTGTACCTTTGAGAGTAATTCGGAATAATAAATGGAATCAATCAATATTATAATTAGGAATGAGAGGTCGGCAGCTTTTCGTCGGGTCTCGAGAAGAAGCAGGTGGTGTCGTAATCAACTTAAGTGCTAAGTGGATTTAGTTTAAATTAAATAAAACATAGATATTTTTTTACACTAAGAATTCCATTTCTTTCCTCTAACAGCTTTTGTTTTTTAAGTTACCGATTTTGTTTACATTTTCATGTATGGTCACTAAATTATATTTTGTTGTCGCTATCGTCGCGTTACAATCAAATTTCTGTACTTAAGTAAACCAATCCACTTTAATGCAGTTTAGCGTCGAACCTTCCTCGGATAACGTCCAGCAGCCATCACTTCTTTATTCAAACGTCATTTCTTTCCACCAATAGCGACCAAGCCCGTTGATAAATTAGCCAATGCGATGCGTTCGTTTGACTGCGTTCGTTCTACATTATTGTTCAGCATTCGTTCTGCATTGTTTAGAGTTGTGAGAGAAAGTCTGTTTTCGGTTCTATCGGTCTGTGTTGGTGGGGGGTGGGGGGCGATTGGTGTGGTGGAGCGAGCCAGGGCTTTGGTAATTGTGGTGGTAGGGGGTGAAGTGGGTAGCATCGCTGCTGGCTTCTGGTCGCGACCGCTGCAAACCTGCCAAGAAAATCAAAGTTTATATTTGCTGAGTTGATTGTAACTTTGACAGTTGAGCCATGTGCCTTAGAATTTATTTTTTTACCTATCTAGCCAATCGCAAAGATATGCCGTAAGATACTTAATTAATGACACTAGAGTTACCGTTTATTATGATTTTGTAAATTAATTTACTGTGGATATTATTGGTCAAAAGTGGTGTTGTTTTGTTTAATAATGTGCTACATACATACACATCTTCACGCCAGATCCCTTGCGGGGTAGGCAGAGACAATTGAGCGCCACTTGACACGATCACGACATACCTCTTTCGCTTCATCGACGTTCATCAACCTCTTCATACATGCCCTTTTGTTACGAAGGCTTTTTAATGCACCTTCAGTCAGTGTTTTTTTTATTTGATCGTGATATGTGAGTCTCGGTCTGCCAGGGCCTCTTTCACCCACAACTTTCGCATTATATATCTGGTTCGTCAATCTTTCTTTGCTCATTCTTTCAACATGCCCGAACCATCGTAGCATGCCTTTTCTTATTTTTGTCCCTATGCTTTCTTTTATACCAACCCTTTTCCGTATTTCGACGTTACGTATGCGGTCCGCCAATGTGACGCCGCATATCCGGCGCAGCGACCTCATTTCTACGGCATTAACCCTACTGTCATGCGTATTCTGACGTATCCACGACTCGCTTCCATACATCAGTGTTGGTACCAACATGGCATTGTGTATGGCGAGCCGAGCTTTGTCACTGACATTTCGACTGCCGATCAGTGACCCCAGGGCACCGTTAACACTATTTCCCGCGTTCACTCTTCTTTCAACGTCCCTATCGTACTTCCCATCCGCAGTGAAAACACTGCCCAGATATATAATTTCATTTACTTGTTCTAGAGTTTCATCATCAATCTTTATCGTCAGGGTTGTCATCCTTCTTCTTTCAAACACTAGTACCTTAGTTTTTCTCGCATTCAAACGGAGTCCTTTTTCTGCACATCCCTCCTTCATTCTTGTGACTAGTGATTGCAGTTGTTGTTCGGACGATGCCATAAGAACAGCATCATCTGCATAAAGCAGGCAGTTCACCACTAGATCACTCATCTTTATCCCACAGTCACTCTCTCTCACTCTTTTTAGGTATTTGTCGAGATATAGAGTGAATAATCTAGGAGAAAGCACACAACCCTGTTTGACGCCCATTTGGGATTCAAAGCAAGGCGACATACCCCCCTCCACCCGCACACAAGCTTTGCAGCCCTTGTACAGGGACTGTATAGCTTGTAGCAGTTTGTGCTACAATGTGAATAATTATGGAAAACGATAAATTGGACTTTAAATATGGGGCACAAGTTGCAGTTTATTTTTTGCGGTTTTGCCGCGCTGTCAACTCCCATATTTTACACGACGTGTTTGAGCTATGGTGCCGCGAGTGACTCCAGAAAAGCATCAAATTCTGCAGCATCTGGAATTTGATGATGACCTCATTAACTCATTAAAAAGAAAGATATATTACGTCAGACTTGGCTGTAGGGCTAGACCCTTTGCCTTCCCTATCATCTCATTCATTATCCATCGGGAGAAGAGATTTATAAGAAAAGCGCGCTTAGTTCAGCACATGAACGCGGGATATATTCACACTTATGGTGGAGAAAAACATCGCGAGAAACCCACACCAATCAATTTATTATGTGGTCTATGGTTTATTATGTCTTGTGATTTATGATTTGCATAGATTTGCTGATATGAGGGTTGATGGTTATAATGATATTAAGGTACCTGATGGTGGTTTTCCCAGTCCTTGTGTTGGCAGAAGGCGCCGCAGTACCGCGCCGAGTTACATCCGGAGCAAGTCTCTTGTGCCTTCCTACCACAGTTCCAGCAGCACTGGGTTAAATATAGACATATAGTAATTACTTCATTAATTGGGCTCAACTGCCAAGGTCCTACATTTAGGTAAGCTAACTACACTAGCAGGAGTAGAATCATTCAAAATAATTTAAATTATGACGTCACACATATGCCTGGTTTATAAGACCAAAGCTTAGCCAGTCTTGGTCTTACAGTCTGGTATTGGTCTTGCGCAAGAGTCTGACTGAAAATATTTATTTGTTTCTAATTGTCCATGTGCGACTTTAGTGTCTATCCGCAAACTACTATCTCGGGAACTACTGGTATGATTTACTTGAAATTTGGAAAGGAGAATATCGTGGCCACATCCAAAAATGTATACAGAGGTTGGAACAAAAACTCTATACTCGTATACCTTCATACTAGTAGTAATAGTTTACGTCACTCTATAATCTTGAACTTTTGAATTCCAATAAAGTTATTTTATTGTTATTTATTTATTATACCTATAACGCTTTACAAGGACGTTTTATTGTCGGAGCTAAAAAGTATGCAATTGAAAGGTTTTAATTATTTTTTTGGGTGTTCGTGGTTCGATTTCTTGTCGACAGCATAAATATTTATTTATTAGTGTACCTTTCTTAATTATAGTATTACACGACCAACCCTCATCCAGCCCCCACCAGCAACCTTCTTTAGAAGTCATTCGTCCATCGCGGGGACATCTCATCCTGCGTTGTCCCGTACCTAATCTTCACTCTAAAACCCATTTGCCTCATCGGTCAGTCGTTACCTAGTTCCTGTGCTCCGTCGATGTTACGTTTCACGTCTATCTGGTCATCACGGTCCTCATCATACCTACCTCCTTTATATTCCTAGTATAATTGATAATGGGCAGCAGCGTCATTCGTCACTAACCCTCCCTTACTATGATAATCAACCCGCCTGCGTGGTTAATTACCCTCCAAATGTTAATTACCCTCAAAAAAAAAAAAAACATTTTCAACTAGAAGGGCTTGGCGTTTCACCTGGATGATTGTTAAATGATGTCTTACATTCTGTTGACTGTTGGAAGGTGCGGGGCTGGTGGGAGGACTGGCTCGCCTGTCCTGCAACCTCTCAGCAAGTAATCTCTCCATCTTACTCCTCTCGGCCGCGACCAGTTCGAGGGCCTTTGACTCCGCAGCTCCCACTGCTCGCTGAAGATCTAAGAGGGCTTGACGTTTCACCTGAAGATAACAGAGTTATTATGCTTTTGAAAATTCAGATAGACTCTTGATAAGTTGCTTAATAGCTTAGTCTTCCACTAGCAGGAGTAGAATCTTTCATATAATTTAACTAATGACGTAACATAAATGCCTGTAGTAGATTTACGTAAATAACATACTACGCATAGAAGTTTTATGGGTCTAGCTTAGTCATGAAAATATATAACGTTTGGCGACACAATAAACATCAATTTCAGGAATGAATTGTGTTTTGTTTATAAAACTTTATTTTTCTTTTTAATTAAATTCAGCTATGTATCGCCAAGGGCGGTGTGTTTTATGTGCTTGCAATTTTAGTAATTATTGCATTTTAATATCTCGATTTAAAGGAATCAATATTAAATAACCTGGAATAAGTAAATAGCACGGCTCCGCTAGTTCTTTAACTGAACATCATATTTTACCTGATTTACAGCGTCTTCTGCTCGTCTCCTGACTTCTGCGACCCTCTCTTCCGTCTGCCTCACTGCTGAAGCCATGATCTCGCTGGCAGCTCTCTTGATGTCATTGTTTTCAGTTGGTTCTATACCTTAAACAATGCGCAACAATTTTACATTTTATTAAAATAACAGGGGTATTATTTCAAGTGTATTACCACCATATTTAACTATAGCTTGTTTTAGCATGATACGTACAACTCAGTAAAAATCTGGCTAATTATATTTAACTATTTAAGCTCGCCAAGCCGTCGGGCTAGCGTGGCGAGTGTAGGCCAAATTCTCCAGCTCTGGAAGGCCCATCTCCAGCAGTGGAAGTCTAGAACGCTGTGTTCTAGGGGCTGTAATGAATTAATGAATTTAAGGGAATGCTTAAAAGGTTCGTAACACTAACTTCTTTTTTCCCGATTGTTCTTGTCTTTGACAATACCCTAGTGTAAGAAATAAGAACCCTATATATAGGGTGTAATATGTATGACACCTGTACCATTTTACAGTTTTTATTTTATTTAATGTTATACTTTTGTTATTGCTATTGATTAATTAGATTAGGATTCTCAAACTATTGGGGGAGGATTGTAAGATATTATGTAGGTAGGTCAGATATTTTGGTCAGTTGTCTGCCAAGCATTAAACAAGTAACGTGTATCTCCGTGTTTCATTGCTAACCCAACGAAGATACAGAATACCTAGAGGGTAGGATGGAGAATTAGAGTGAAGAGAAGAGGAAAGATGCAGAATGGAGCTAAGAAAACTGACAAATGAATTAAGGTATATTTTTATTAGAAGTAAGGTACCGGATAATAATACTCTTAAAAATTAAATTAAAAAGTGTCAATGAGACTGGCAACATTTCATCTCTGTATATCAACTAGCGAGGCTAAAACATTGACAGAAATTACTGCCAGTCTTCCTGTCTCCAGACCTTTCCGTCCTTTTAGGACAAACGGTTAAACGTATCGCTGAGGGTCCCCCCTATGAGCTCCTTGTCTCGACCCCAAACTGTGCAAATTTGTAACCTGTATCAAGGTCTCCTGCGTGGTCCAGCTAGACTCAGAGTTACCTGGTTCGGTTCCACAAACTTTCCTTTATTTTATTTGTGATATTGCTTGAGTTTGGTAGACATTAACAAGCATGCCACTTGTTATGATGGGCCTATAGTAAAGTTGGCTGAATGTAAATACGTCATAATGATATTTTATTTTGAGGTTCTCAGCAAAAACCTTCCTACGCTTGACAAGGTCGCCTGGATGTATAATAGGGCTAATATGTCTACACATACCGCCACCCACATCAGGGACTTTTTTCGGAAAATTTCGGTATGCAGACAAGAACCGCTTTCTTCTGGAAACGATTTTATCAAGTTAGTCCTCAGCGTTGGCCTCTAGAAGAACTATATTATAGAATATGCTCTCCAGTAGAATATATTTCTGGAGAATTCAAATAAACGATGGAATGTAAAATAGTAAAGTATCATCACGACCGTTTCCCTTTTGGGGTGGTCAGAAACCACGCTTATAAAGAAGCGGATTCACATTTAGCCAATTTTACTATAGGCCAATCACGACAAGTGGCAAGGTCGTCGATGTCTCCAGCGTACCAAACTTGAGAAATTTTACAAATAAATTAAATGTATTTGTTTTTATATTAACAAATATTTTTGTGTCCCGACCAGGAATCGAACCCGGTACCTCCGAGTCTAAATCCACGGACTTAACCGCTAGACCACGGAGGCAGTTAAACATAGAATGATTGTAATTTTACCTCGTTGCTGTAAAATAGCTAAAGCCCTCTTGGTCTTCTCCACCATGCTGAGGATACAGTTGAGCATGGTGTTGATATTCTTCCACTCGTCATCATTTTTGAATGAGCCGTGGTTCACAGTGGGCAGGCTTCGGGCTTCAGAAAACGATGCATTCATCGATTGCACGTCTCGTACTGTTATACCACCTTAGATGAACAAATGAAATTGTCTTAAAAATTTAGTACTTAAGCCCTTATAGGCACTGTTTTAGTATATGCATAGTAGCGTGTGCTACAAGCTATACTATGGTGAGTGTTCTGAAGAGCTCCACAACCTTATCCCTTGTTCTCTATTTCGCAAACAGAACCACACGCACAGGCCTAAATATGCGTAGCCACTATCCCTACGCGTTCATATACATTAGGAGACTTAAATGCTCTCCCAGCCAGTGTGTTTCCCCATTCCTATAACCTGGAGTCGTTTAAGCGAAGTGCGTAAAAGCATCTTGATAGATCGGCATAATGGTAGGGACTGATGTCGGTCGTCAGTGGCTGACGTCAGTTGCTCCCATTCCTGGACCTCGCATACCGCTTACCATCAGGTAGGCGCAATGTCACATGTCGTGTTTAATATTTAAAAAAATGTTTCTTTACAGGCAGCCTCTAGAACACGGAGTTCTAGAGGAGATGGGCCTGCTAGAATATATAGGAAGAATTTGACTTATTACTGGTCACTGAAACGGGTTAGCGAGACCTAATGAGATTTCATTGACAATTTCTCAACGAATCAAAGTTAGTATCGGTGGTTTGCCCGAAGCAATAACGACATATTACGACAGACATGGCTGTATGGGCTAAATCCCTTCTCAATCAATCATCTCATTCATTCAAAAAAGTAGGAGTCCTTCGCGCCATTTTGGGCGGAGATGTCAAGACTTGCACTTTGTTTTGTTAATTAATTTACTGCGGATATTGTTGGTCAAAAATGGTGTTGTTTTGTTTTATAATGTGCTACAATGTGATAAGTTATGAGCTAGATAGACCCTTTGCCTTCCGTATCATCTCATTCATCATCCATACACAAACAAAAAATAGTTGTGGTATGATAAATCTCACCATCGCGCCTCTCAAGTCCATCTCCTGGTCCGTGATACCCTGGGTGGTATCCGTGGGTGTAGTCAAACATATTGCTGCTCCCAGGAAGGGGGTACAGGAATGGAGAGGGGTTCACAAAGAGACTGGAGGGAGGAGGACGCTTCGGCGGTGGGTAGTCCATGGGGTCGTGCGAGCCGTTCGTCTGGGGTACACCTTCATAGAAACTAGAACAAATAAATATGACATATTATGTTAATGAGCGGTGGGGGCTCGGTTGTTAAAACGCTTGTCATAAAAATCCTAAAATTTGGGAAGCACGTTAATAAAATGACATTAAAAAACATTAGGCCTTCGCTAACGCGTCTGGCCAGGCAGAAGCGTGGCGCTCTTATTGAATCTTATCGGCATAGAACTTTTAAAAAAATCGAGGATTTTCAATTACTTCAAATATCCAAATTTATCAGTATAGAATACGTTGTCGTAGACCTCCAAGATGAACATGGTGAATGATGGGTTTGCATATTTAGCTTTATCATCTCAGCAGTTGGAGATGAGCCTCGCCCCGCTGCACTGACCAGACGGTTTGGCGGCCTATAAAGATGCTTTATCACATTTCGCAGTTGCAGGCAGTGAGAGTTATTAAAACGTCTGATTTTTTTTTATTATAGTTGAGAACATTTTATTGATATCAGTAGTTACTTGCTGATCAATATAATAAGGCGTAAATATGTTTTATAGGTACTAAACTAAATCTAAGTTTACGATAAAGCATGAGTTAACAGTAAATTATCAAAACAAACAATAATAATAAATAGACAAATATTTTAAACTCGACCGATAACTTTCTTAATATTTCCTCAAAGTTAAATAAATCACCTGCATATTCAATAGCACTGCCAGTACAAAACAATGGTTTAAACTCTGCCCTCCTATTGGTCCGTTTGTTTGTCAACTCGTTAGTCATTGGTCGAGGCGTAACCTGGTGCATTGTGACCGTAGCCTGCTTGTGACCCAATTATTATTTATCGTTCTCTTAATCCGACTTTACACGATTCCAGTGTTTATTTATTTAGTATTATTCCTAGAAATCCTATGGAACGTGTAAATAAGGCTTAAACTGCATTAGTTAGGCAAACATTTAAGATGCTTTTGCATCCTTTTCGCTCTCACAATTTAACAATAACGAAATTACGAACATTTTCAATATATTAAGAGAGGCAGAATTGTGGATGACTTACCGTCTTGTTGCGTGAACTCGTATATATAAAATAAAAAAGGAGGCTTGCTTTGTAAAATGGTTCGCCACAAGCCCGAGACCCCATTATTCTCATCTCTCTTTCTCACACACGATGAACCCGGCACCGGCACGGTAAATCCACCAATTCCAAATCCACAATTCCAAACACTCTCTTCCTAGATTTGTGTTAGTAAAATAGAGGAAAATCGTTATAATTTTTAGCTATTTTTCTTGTCTAAAATTAGGTAAGTATATATGGTAGTTAAAATATCCGTATGTAATGTCTAAAATGTTCTTAACTTTATTTCCTAGTAAGTTAATAGGCTACATTTCCCAAAAGTACATCATACTTGATGTTGGTTTGTGCGAGCGAGAGGGATACAGATCCAGAAAATGTATTATTTAACATTGTATTTAAGGAAATATTTTTTATTTTTTATAATAGCGTTAAACCCTCTTAAAGCAATGCAGTCGGTAACTGGGAAATATCATTATTTCATCATCATCATTACAGCCCCTAGAACACAGCATCCTAGACCTCCACTGCTGGAGATGGGCCTTCCAGAACATATATCTGGAGAATTTGGCCTACACTCGCCACGCTGGCCAGACGGCTTGGCGAGGATATGATGTCAATTTTTATTGACAATTTATTAACGATTCCACAAGTTGGTATTAGTGGAACCGGGACCGACGGCTTAACGTGCTCTCCGAGGCACGGGAACGGTGGTGTTGTAAATCTATAACAAATGTACGTAAGAAAAGTGCATTTCTCATTGGTACATGTCGGGTGGATTTGAACCGACCTTTGTGGGATATAAGGAACTCGTTCTTACAACCGAGCCACCACCGCCCGGGGTGAAATAAGTTACGTCGAAAAATAGAACCAAAACATCATTTGTCAATTGACATTTGGTAGAAGACCAATGATCGCCGAATAGGTAATACACCGAGTACTACGAGTTATTGTTTTCAAAGAAGAATATCAGCAATTTAATAAATCTTGTAAAGGAGAACGGAACAAAAGGGGTTTATCCTAAATCTATAAATTAATTAACGATAAATTAATAAGTTTTGTTTGTACGAAAGTTTTAATCGTAAAGATTGCATTGTTCTATTGTGAGTGGATATATATCCAATAGTACCCTTCGGCCGCTATTCAACACAACTTAATTTTGACTTTATTCATTATAGCCCCTAGAACACAGCGTCCTAGAACTCAACTGTTGGAGATGGGCCTTCCAGAACATATATCTGGAGAATTTGGCCTATACTCGCCACGCTGGCCAGACGGGTCATCGAGTATCTGACGTCAATTTTTAATGACAATTTATTAACGATTCCACAAGTTGGTATGAGTGGAACCGGGACCGACGGCTTAACGTGCTCTCCGAGGCACGGGAACGATAATGTTTTAAATCTATGACAAATGTATGTAAGAAAGAGTGCATGTACCAATGCCGGACCCATCTGGCGCAAAAACGACGACCGATGGGGCAAACGGGGTTTAGAGTGGAGTACGGGACGAGTGACATAGAGTCTGACGACCCTTCGCTAGATGGACAGATGACCTGAAGGAGGTCGCTGGCGGAGGTTGAATGAGAATTGCAAAAGACCTCTTGAAGTGTCTTCCCTTGGAAGAGGCCTACATCCAGCAGTGAAGAGACACAGGTGATGAACAAAAAATCTTGTTATTTTACATTTCGTCATAAAGGTCTCAAACCGCCTCCTAGGTCTAGTGGTAACAAACGTTACCGTGAACTCGGGAGGTCGTGGGTTCGATTCCCACCGGGGGCAAGTTGTACATTGTATAATCTGTCTCAGTCTGGGTGTTTATATGTATATATTTACAAAAAATAAAAGTATAATATGTAGTTTATCAACCATCTAGTTTCCGTAACACAAGCCTCGTAGCTTACCACGGATTAGATGGCGCGATGGAAATATTTATTATTATTTTATTATTATTCTGAAAAATCTATTTATTATTGTTAATGATATCTAATTGGGAATAGGCGCTTGGCAAATTTTAACTGGCATGTCGTTTCACAAATTTGCAGCTAAAACTAGAGTGATAAGAAGGGATAGATAGAACAGAATTGTAGGATAAAATTTGTATTACGGTATCGTAGACTCGTTAATTATAAAAAAAAGATGGCAGTAGAAAGTAATTAGTTGTAAGAGTATTTATTATGGATTTCAAAATTTACAACTACATTAATAAATGGGATTTAGTTATTATAACCTTAAATTAATTAAAACTTCATATTACAACCGAACCCATTAATAGTTTGTAATAAAACAACTGGCCAATATTAAAACAATCAGCCGAAACGATTACGCTTAACGCCTGAGGAATCGGATTAGCAATTAGTAGCGATCTAAAGTTGGTGCGAACGTGATGTTCAGGCGCTCACAGTTGGAGGTAATGGCACCATTCACTACTAACACACTGCAACGTTATTCCATTTCCAAAACTTAATTATACCGTATTTATGATGTCTTCAATTTTCTTTCCTTTATTAATGATAACTCTAGTTTTATTTTAAACTCGTTTGTGCTAGTAGCGACCAATTTGTGGAAAAATTTGCAAGTAACCACCAGATCGCTATTTAAAAAAAAGGTCTATTCACATATCATTTCCCAACAAAATTGGTATATTATTATGTATGTACGATTATATTGTAAGTGTATAGTTTATGTATATGGTTAGTTATTAAATAATACTTTTAATTGTTATATTTCATATTTCGGTACCTACTTTCTAGTAAATACACACATCAAAAAAGTCTAGGGATCAAGCATGTTTATGCGGATTTCTTGTGATTGAGATGTGGCTTTGTAATAAATTTATGATTTTATAAATTTATATGGATCCTTTTTGGTGCATTTCATAATTTAAAACAGGAACTGTCAATCAAATTCGAGTAAAAGATGAAAATCAGCTGTCAATATTTTCCCTATAAAAACATAAGACGCATTGAAGACATGATTAGTGCTACTGTTTCCCTACTACTGATTAAAACCAACGTTATTATGGAGCGGCGACGTCATTTAAGCAGGGAAGAAATGATCAGAGCCGTGGGAATGATAGAAGCTGGTTCCCGGCAACGTACTGTGGCTTTAGCTCTGAATACAAGTCAGAGTGTTATCAGTCGACTTTGGACACGTTACCGAACCACTGGTACCGTGGCTGAGCGCCATGGAGGACGGTATCGCTGCACCACACGGAGACAAGACCGATACATTCAAATCACAGCTCGAAGAACTCCAACAATAACCGCCATGATGTTAGCCGTGAGCCTTCATCGCTCTTCAGGGAACTTAATTAGCGACCAAACAGTCAGAAACCGCTTGCATGAAGTGAACCTTCATTCCCGAAGACCGCTACGGGTACCACCTATAGCAATGCACAATCGTAGGACTCGATATCAATGGGCTCTTGAACACAGAAATTGGACAGAAGAACAATGGCGTTTCGTGTGCTTTTCTGATGAGTCTCGTTTTGGTATGAGGCCGGATACAAGACGTATACGACACTGGAGAACCCCTGGACGCCAACAGCGATTAAAATCCTGCCAGGAAGTCCATCCTTATAGTGGTGGAACCATCATGGTATGGGCGGGTATTTCGATCGGCGGAAGAACTGAGTTGATTTGGATCAGAGGAAACCTCAACGCTCAAATTTATGCTGAGACGGTTGTATCAGACGTCATCGTTCCTCTACAAGTGCATATCGGTCCCTTATTTCAGTTAATGCATGATAATGCACGACCGCACACCGCAAGAGTTGTAAGACAGACTCTCGCCGCAGCTAACATCAATGTCCTGCCCTGGCCTGCTCAGTCGCCAGACTTGAACCCGATTGAGCATGCATGGGATATTCTTCAGAGAAGAGCTCTGCCGAATATGGAGGGTATCCAGTCGCAAGAAGACCTTTTTTTGTTGTTGCAACGAACATGGGCGGCCATTCCACAGCGTGATTTGGATGAATTCATTTTGAGTATGCCAAACCGATGTTCTTGTGTTGTTAGTGTTCGCGGTAGAAACACGGATTATTAATTGTTTAAGTTACCCAATAAAATTAAAAAAAAAACTGTTATTTCAGTCTTTTTTTCGAACTTTAATGTTAGTGGTTCAAATGTCAAAAATCCCTTTATTAGGAAAATGGCAATTTTTTTTACTAATGCAAAGGTGACTTGGTTTATCGTTACTGTAGACAAACGAAAACATTTTATTTGATCAATCCTTAAAGAAAATTTTAATGAATATCAATCAGGAGAAAAGTTATTGCAAAAATATATGTTGATCCCTAGACACTTTTGATGTGTGTAGTTAAAGGATTCCCAATTATTGTTTTTGGCTACCATTAAATGTCTTGCGGCATTAAAGCCCGCCTTTGTCTTTGTGCAATAAAGTATTAAATAAATAAATAAATGATAGCTTTAATGATAGGAAAAGCAAGATGCTTTAATGATAGGAAAAGCAAGATGCTTA
This sequence comes from Tinea semifulvella, assembly GCA_910589645.1. NCBI lineage: Eukaryota > Metazoa > Arthropoda > Insecta > Lepidoptera > Tineidae > Tinea > Tinea semifulvella. Next base: position 725,262 of record OU342605.1, read on the forward strand.
TGCGTTGAATATTCATTGCTTTTCAGCGATATATATATTTAAATATATGTATTATAATATTAATATACTAAATACTAATACATACACAATATTGTACATTAACGTACACAAATACTAGTACAACTTACTAACTTGGTTTAGAGCTACTCATAAAGTGTGAATAGACCAGTTTTTTAAACGACAATCCTTTAGTTATGTTCACCGGAAGATCATATCAAAATTATGTGGCAGCTACTACGAAGGAGTTGGAGACAAATCCAGAATGATGTGAGGGAACAGAAAGAAGAGAGTTGTGAGAAGAACGTAAAGATTTATCGCGGAATAGATAGTGGAGTAGATAGATAGGAAAAATTGTCCTTGGGGTATTTCGGTGTCGCAGGCCCTAACCAAACCTAACAAAACAAAGAGTGTTCCTTATTACTCAATAAACGCATTTATTATTATTAAACTAAAGTCTGTAAGATAACTAAACAATATAAAAATCACGCAACCGACAATTTGACAAAAACGCCCCAACAAAAACCAATACGGGTATTTTGAGTACACTCGTCGGCAAAAGTTACTACTGCCGCTGACAGTTCGGGAGTTGAGCGGCCCTGCAATGACAAAACACCTTATACCATAAAGGACATCGTTTATTTTGGGCTAAATTGTATTCGCTATTATTAAGTAATTTGTTAAAAATTAAAACTATTTACAAAAGCTAATTTAAATATAAATCGTGTCCGCGCGGTATGGTGGCAAGAACACTGGCCGCATTTTCCCGCTGAATCGCTATGCTGATTCTCACCAGCTTTAGACGAAGGGTGATGTACATACATATTTAATTTTCCAAATAACTTAATTGCACATTATTATATAGGAAAAACAACATTAGTCTTAGCAATAAAAATATCTAAACTATTATTTGCATTATCTTTATCATTGTGCACAGCACAAGTAGTACAAAAATAACCCAAAATGGATGATGCCATTTAATTAAATTGAAGAACCGGTGCGAATTGGAAAATGAAATTTAAAATTTATTGAGAATCATTAAAAAAAATAGTGTGCTCGTACATAGGCGAGTCTAATGCCGGTTAGGCATTTTCTAACAACTGACCTTTGGGAAAGTGAGAAATCATGGGCAGGGTGCAAATAAATATATTACAAGATTCTTAAACTAATCATCATAATCATACATTGTTAATTATATATAGGCAGACAGTGGGATCATCCAGGTCCTACCGTTGAAGGCCCGTGCGCAAGAAGAAACGATATTCTATAGAGATACTTCTATCCATGCGGCCCGATAGAATATACGTCTAGGCTTCGTATAGTATGCATCTAATAAATAATAATAATAATAATAATAAATAAATATTTCCAGACAGGTCACACAGCGCCATCTAGTTTCCGTGGTAAGCCTCGTAGCTTACCTACGAAAACTAGATGGTTGATAAACTACATATTATACTTTTTTTTTGTAAATATTTACATATTATATATATAAACACCCAGACCGAGACAAATTATACAATGTACAACTTGCCCCCGGTGGGAATCGAACCCACGACCTCCCGAGTTCACGGCAACGTTTGTTACCACTAGACCACGGAGGCGGCCTCCATCGGCTGTTAAATAGAGAGAAGGAAAAACTAGATATAAAAACTACGTATAAAGTACAATTAAATTTATTTCTCTTTAGGAGAGTCAAACACAGTCTACAATAGGCTTATAAGAAATTAGTTGGTAAAGTTTTAACTATTGCTTACTTATTTTAGACGTTTGGTGAAAATAAAGCAGTGTTTACACCCAAAAACTCCTATTTGTTCCGTTAAACTGAATAATAAAGTTGAAATCAAATAAAATATTAATGTTTTTATTGCAATAAATATTATTCGTATTAAAAACAGGTAATAGTAAATAAACATCAACAGAATATGTTAAATTTTTAGGCGATAATATATGTTTATTAAATGATAAATCAAGAAACAGCGTTTTGCCGTCGCTCGGAATTGAGGGGAAACGAAAATTAACCTGTCGTAGCCAAACGCGGTGTCAATTTGACATCGAGTGGCGACCAACGAAATATGGAACGTCAGCGAGCAATTGCTTTTTAACGAACGCGGTGGACTTTGGAATTGCTTGTCTATGACTTACATGCCAATTAACGACCTGCTGTTTATGACATACAATTTTCTTTGGTTGTGTTATTCGCGACTACGTACATTGATGGATAACAAATTTATCAGAATCGCCATGTCCCTTCGCTTAGGGTTTCAACATATTTCTTCATGTGGTAGCAGCGTTGATCAGCTTAGTCACCCACCACAACCTATCTTGTGATAAAAGTGCCGGTAAAAGACCCGATGGATTAACTTTGGTGCCGTGGTCCATGGGTCATTGTGTGGGACGCTACTTGTGTCGACACTCTTGCTCATTTTCATGTCCAGGGCACATCTGTCATTTGGTCTTGAGACAATGATTATTTAAAGAACTGTTTTGTCGGTAAGCAAATCAGCATTGCAGTGCAGCGGGGAATGCTGTAAGCGTTATGGGTTTGCTGCACTGCTCATGATCAAATCGTGGGTGATTTTTTTAAATTTATAGTTTAGTTTTGTTTATAAATGATTTTATTTTTAATTGTGGACGATGCCACTATATCTGGAACTCTCGAATCCCTGCAGCTTTGCCGAGATGTGGCTTCTCTGAGCGTGTTCTACCGGCTATACTATGGTGAGTGCTGCGAAGAATTCTATAACCTAATCCCTCCCTTTCAATTCCGCAACCGAACCACACGCACAGGTCAGAATATGTACTCACATACCGTAGTCACCACCCCTTCGCGTACGTTTAAATTTGGGGACTCATACATCTGTCGTACGATAAAGATGTGGAATGCTCTTCCAGCCTCTGTGTTTCCACTTTCCTATAACTTGGAGTCCTTCAAGCAAAGTGTGAAAAAGCATCTAGTCAAGCCGGCATAGTGTTAGGGACTGATGGCAGTTATGAGTGTCTGACTTCAGTTGCTAACATTCATGGACCTTGCGCGCCACTTACCATCAGGTGGGCCCAAAGTCACATGTCGTGCTAGTATAAAAAAATCTCATTGAATATTAATATAGAGTATTCGTCGTAAGTGCGCGTCTGATTCTGAGAGATTCTGGCATGAAAGTCTGCCATCATTACCTTCCATTCATTACTTATAATCAAATTATTTATATAATAATTATAAATATATATATATATAAAATAGTGTAAATAAAAATAAAAAAAAATAAAAATAAGTCTTTTGAAGTCGGATAATGAAAGTTAAAGGCGGTGGAGTCGTGGCCAATTGGTGGCTTCCTTACACAATATGCAAATGCTTAGGGAAATAATATAATAATTTTCCAAAACCTATAGTAGGTAATTTGTGAAGGCGTGTCTAATATAAACAACAAAATCGATTATGCTGGGGACATGAAATTTTCAATACAAGCTGAATAATGTTCAGCTGATTCTGCCAAATGGTGGACTATAATCATAAATCTAACCAGACGCGGCCGATAGCGATGTGTTCGACTTTTGGAGCTAACAATGGCAATCGTCAACATGGACGGACTAACGTTCAAATATAATTTTGTATTTATTATAGCAAAGTGAGTTAAACGGGTTTGCATCCCTCTCGTTTGAACAATCAAACATTTTCAAAGATTTTACAAGGATGAGTGTATTTTTGAGAAATCTAGTCTATTAACTTTATAGAAGTTAAAATTGCGGATACTTTAGACGTATTTTTACTTTCATATGCCAAATTTTAGACACTGTAAAATAGCAAAAACATTTATAACGTTTTTTCTCTATTTTACTAAAAACAAATATATGATGTAGAGTGGGACGACGCCCCGCCAGTTGTACAGATGACCTGAAGAAGGTCGTTGGTGGAAGTTGAAGGATGTTCAATGTTCAAAATATTTATTTTCATATGGTTCACATGTAACACTCAATATTGTCACTTTTAAAAAAATAATTTACATTATTATAAAAAATAAAAAACATTACAAATGAAAGTTGGAAATGACCGCATAAAGTAGCGATGCTTGGCGGAGACACAGGCTGACAATGATGATGGTGATAAAATATATGATTCATATATGTCGGAAAGGTTTTAGACATTACTAGGGTTAGATTAGATATACAATATGTATATACTTTGGACTATTTTTTTATAAATTTATTGCTTTTATAATTGTGTTAATTTATGTACTTAGTTAATATTAAAGTCCGTATTTTGTCTGTTGTTTTGCTTACCTGTATAACTTTATCTGTTTAATTTAAATGTATTAGTTATAAGATTTTCTTTCATAATAAATAAAGTACCTTTACTACAGATTAATCATGATGACAAGTGGCAAGCTCGTCGATGTCTCTAGCTTACCAAACTCACTGAGAATATCACAAATAAATTTAATATTAATTTTATTTATTTATTTATATACTTAATAAATATTATTGTGACCCAAGCAGGAAGCGAACCCGGTACCTCCAAGTCGAAATCCACGGATTGAACCGCTAAACCACTGCCACCACCAGGCAGTTAATAAATTAATTAATAAAAAAGTTTCAGTATTTCATTAAAATAAGTTAATTTGATCTACAAACTTTTTCTCAGTGCAAGTAAAGACATACTCATATCTTGATATTGGTCCTGCTAACTTCACGATTGTTGGATATTCTGTATTTGACAGCCGACGCCCGCACTATTTTTATGTTTATTTTCGATTAATTTAATACTAATGATTTATTTTAATATTTAGAACACCTAACTAACAGAAATTCTAACTTCTTTTTCTAATAAACCATATTGTATTGGCACTTTTAGCCTATGATATAACAAAAAAAATATAGGTAGGTGATCTATGCATTCGAAACATTATGCTCGTAGCTTGGACAGTAGCACGATCAAACTCCGATATCAAATTGTCCAACCAGTCAATTTACCCAACCGATTTAAAAAACAAATATTTGAACATTACTCAGTTCACCACATTTTTTTATGATAATAATAAATTGTGAATATAAAGTTTAAAAAAATTGTTTTTTGCTATTATTCTTTTTATGATAAACATTTAAAATTACTTTAATAGATATCCATCGTATTTATTATTCAGATGTAGCTAATTTAAATCTTAAATATATATTTTAAACATTAGATTAATTAATATTAGTCTCCTACATAAAGCAAGACGATATTAGAAAACGTAACTGACATTTGCATTCGAAACAATCTTTTCAAAAATGGAACGTACGATCCGACTGCCGCAGTTCGGTGTCATTTGGACTATGATTGAGATCCTCGAGTGAAGAGGTCATTTGGACCGCGCGTCTGCGTCGACAGGTTAATTTTGTTCAAGGCACGTCACTACTTCTAGTGACGGGAATATTTATTGACAAGCATGCTGATTCAATTTTCGTATAATAAGTAGACGGTATCGGTTCTAGTAGATTGAGTTTAAATTTCTCGGTCAGTCGTCATCCGTACTGAGTTTCTTATATAAAAATAATATATTAATTTATTTATACCGCGTGTAATTGTCAAAAGAGCAAATATTTTTTAGGCTTCAGGTGCCATTAGTAGAACCTTTATATGAAATAAAAAAGGTTTTTTTTTTGAGATAAAAAAATATCCGAAAAAAAATCATTACTACATGGTGAATAAGGCCGCGTCTGAAAATCGGGATATTTATCGTGATAAATACTTAAAGACTGGTGAGTATTATTATTAATTGATCTCACCCACAGCCGAGAGACGAAATAGAGAGAGAAAGAATTACGTAAGTCAACGTTCGCGCGATCGTCGACCTCTTGCTACCTACTTGATTAGGGTCAGTATGAGTGACTATATTTTTAGGATAACTTCTTTGCATCGTAACTTGAGATTTTATGAACTGAATAATAAAATAAAAATACGTAGTTGTTTATTTTTATTCTAGATTACAATTCTTTAATAAATTCCACACAGTAAAGTACGATTTAAGATGGCCATTGACGCTTTCCAACAGACCAAATCACGTGGTCACTTTTTAAAATTTGTTCATGATTGTATTGTTTAAAACAACTTATATTGTTATTTAAACCTAGCTTTGAATTACGTTTGCGTCCTTTTAGTTTATTTTGCGTTGCGCCGCCGCAAGTGACGACGTCAGCTTGATAATCTTGTTGAAAATAGCATCGCGAATGCTGAATGCGATAATCGATCATTACTCTGCTAAATAATTGCACGCACGTCTATTCGAATAGTTTCATTAAAATGGCGTCCGTTTATTTGTATGGTGAGTCATAAAAATGTTAGAATCGTATCGAATTTATCTGTGTAATTAGCGATTTTCGCAAACGATTTAGCGACAAAAATTGTCAGCCCGCAAAACTTTCGAATATTATCGATACAGTTTTACCGTTTGACAATATTATTGCCCATTGTTATAATACATAATATATGCTGAATTTTTAATAACATTTAATAATGGTTCTCATATTAAAATATTACCGTACTTAACTACTATAACTACCTAAAACAGAATATGTCTATAATAATTCAACGAGGAAATGCGGCGAGCGTTTTAGGTACCTCCCTGGTGGTAAGCCCTTAGTTTATTTTGTAGAATAGCTTTAATTTCATAGGTATTTTTAGATTTAGTTTTCTTTATAATTAGTTTTTAGTCAATTTTATTTTAATATTTTTGTATCGAATTACCTACCGTACTTTAGAACTAATGATATTAATCAAAACAGCTTTTTGATTTTGTAAGTGGCATTATTTTATGACTTAATTAACTAAATATTGTAGAAACAAGTTACTGAACAAAGTTGGTATATGAAGTAATATACTTACGGGTCACTGGCTCTTCTTTTTAATCCACCTTCCACCGTCGAATGCGGAATGGTCCCGAAGATATCCACCGAATCCCCCCCAGTCTCCAGGATCAGCTGCTCGTGGGATCTGATGTATTGGATTGTAGTCTGAAAAAAACAAATCTTTTAATCGAACATATAATTTTGTTATAATTACTAAAAAATGAGTTTTATTGATCACGGTATTGTGGGTTTTTTAATATAGTGCTCGACATGTGACATCTGTGATTATTGGATTTAAAAAAAATGTTTTATATAGTTGCATCTTCATATAGGTTCGATTCCTGGTCGAGAAAACAAAAATATCGTCGAGTTTTAAACATGTCATGATAAAATGTTTACAATTTTTTTTCCTAGAAAGTTTATATCTCAAAACTACTTGAAAAATCTTTAAAAATATTGCATTGTGCGAGCGAGAGAGATGCAATATCGTTAAACCCTCGTAGTAGTAACTTAATACCTGCTTAGCAGAGCGTGCCCTCGCGTGTAGATCTCTCTGTGCGTGTGGCAGTAATGCCTTGAGGAAGCCGGGGACTGTAGCACGCAGAGGGTAGTTGGTGCACTCCTGGATGCTGACCTGGAACTCTTCTACCGTCATGCTGCCTCCCTGATCAAACAACATTAAAATACACTATACAATAGAATATTGTTGCAAATAATAAATTAATAATTCGAAAATGTTTCTTCGAACCATAAATATATTCGAGTAAATACTATTTAGAAAAATCAACATAATAATTATATACTAGTATTATAAATAAAAATCTAGCTCCAAATCACTACATTTCAACTCCAAACGGCACAAAAACCCATGTTCCAATTAGCTGGATGTATTTCTGCCATTTGAGGTTGCTGCAGCAGCCCACAGGCGTCAAGGACAGGTGGGAAGTTTATTCAAATTAAACCTCGAAAAAAAACTATCTATAAATAAAAAATGCCTCAAAACGTTCTGCAACAGATACACTCACCACAACATTAAAAATAAATTGCTTTACTCGTTCTCCCGTCTCTGTACCGACGTCGTTAGCGAATTGCTGTAACGCTGACAGGAACCGCTTCAAACGATGCAGAGCTGGAATCCCGCGACCTCCATCTCCAAGAGGCGGTGACGTCGATTCTGGGATAGATTTTTTTTATTAAAAGTCAATATTGTTATATTTACTGTCTCCTTGGCCTAGAAGAGGCTAGAAGTAGAAAGAGGGAAGAAAATTGTGACCGACTGCCATCACACAATATATTAACGATTTCACAAGTTGATATTAGTGGAACCGGGACCGACGGCTTAACGTGCTCTCCGAGGCACGGGAACGGTGGTGTTGTAAATCTATGACAAATGTACGTAAGAAAAGTGTATTTCTCATTGGTACATGCCGGGGTTCGAACAGACTTTTTAGATCACCACCGCTCTGTAATATTTTAACCATATAATATCAGCTTTTCTAGATTTATGAAATGAGTTTATTTTTGTTAAATCTGTATGACCGACTATATGCTGGCCTAATAAGAAGGCCTTATCTTTTTATTGCGCAATAAGACATTCAGCATTCATCATTCTGCTCCTCTTTCTACCCACCCAAATACTGTATAATTCTGTTAGTGCCGACTTGGAAGCTCGTTCCATAAATGTCTCCTTACCTGCTTAGACCCAATTCTTTCAGAAAGTGATGCAAAGATTTAGCTGGAATTCCCCTGGCACCAACTTCCACTGAGTGAAGCTGAGTCTTATATTTAAATATCCAAATTGCTAAATTAGTTGTGATTGTCGCTGATGCTGACCTGTTCCGTTGTTCAGCGGAGATGTGGGGGTGGCAGCTGGCGAAATCCTCGCCTCCTCCTCAACAGGAGATCGACGCTCCTTGGTCGGGACTGTCACTGAAATCAAAGAACAACATATAGTTTTAGGGTATTACGCAGTTAAGTTGATCTGATACATTTTTCCATCATAATTATCACGACAGCCCCTAGAATACATCTAGACCTTCACTGCTCCGCGTCTAAATCCACAGACTTAATCACTAGACCATGGAGGCGAATTACCCTATTGAATCGATGTTTAGTATAATAAATAAAAAATTACATCAGGCCCTCGTCAATCCTGGCCAGACGCCATCGAGGCATGTGTATTTAGCTATATTTTTGACAGCTCCATCGGATCCATTGGGTGTTGTACGAGTAAATCCATCTGATCCATTTCGGTGTTTGAGATTCGGATCCACGCTGAGCTGCAAACGGATCAATATTGGCAAAACGTGCCGACGAATTTATGATCTTGGATTCATCGACCTAATTGTAAACAGACCGCGAATTTTACTACTAATTTTATGAACAATAATTCAGAGATTTGTTTTTTTTATTATTTACTAGAATTACTATGATTTATGTCGTATCTTCATGCCAAATCCTTTGCGGGGTAAGCATAGACAATTGAGCGCCACTTGTCACGATCACGACATACCACTTTCACTTGTTCGACATTCATTAATCTCTCCATACATGCCCTTTTGTTTCAATGGCTTTTTAATGCACCTCAGCTATTGTTTTAATTTTTAACGCCTCCGTGGTCTAGCGGTGAAGTCCGTGGATTTAGACTCGGAGGTACCGGGTTCGATTCCTGGTCGGTACACAATAATATTTATTAATTTAAATTGATAAATTTAATGAATATTTAATTTATTTGTGATATTTCCCGAGTTTGGCACGCTCGCGCTGGAGACATCAGGCGAGCTTGCGACTTGGCATGATTGGCCTATATAGTAATCCGCTTCTTAATAAGCGTGGTTTCTGACCACCTTGGAAGGGAAACGGTCGTGATGATTCTTATTCTTATTCTTTACGTACCGCCATACATTCCCACTGGAATTCGGCTAAGTCTAAGCTTACAAACACAAGTACAACACATTTGTCCTGCCTGGAGAGTGCTATAAGGCAAGGAACAGAACTGCAGGTTAAAGCAGTGTCAAAGGAAAACTAATAAAAGCAAAATTAAAACAAAAAGAAACATTAATATTTAAATAAAACAAAATTATACAGCTGTAAAATGGCCTTGTCTAAAAAAATAATAACAATTATATAGGTATGTCAAAAACATATATATATATATATATATATAAAGCTAATTACTAAAATAATTAAAGCAGCTGTAAAGAGGCCTTGTCAATATCCTATACTAAGGTTAAAATATAAATATTAATAAATTATTAATTTAGCAGCTGCAAAGAGCTTTGTCAAGAAAGAGATACTTTTAGCTATTGTTTTATTTATTTGATCGTGGTAGCTGAGTCTTGGTCTAACATATTTTTTAATTTATCCCGAAGGTTTACCTGTCAGAGAATGTCTTCGGTCAGGAGTATACAATATTGTTTTGGATAGGAAAAATGATGGAAGCAATCCTGATACAGAAACATATTGGGATATAAAATAGCCCATCTCCATGTGTAGGTGAAAGAAAAATACGAACCTAATACCTTAATAGAAACCGCAGAGAGAGATGGGTATTAAAAATGGGCCGTGGGAAATGGCAGCTGAACTGGGTGGTAAGCTGGGAGACCTGACAGTTGTCCCGGCCCGGATCACGGGACGAGAGGCGCTATTCTGTACGATCAAATTATACTATATACCGCGTGTAATTAGCAAAAGATTACCAATACAAATTTAGGGCGTCACTCCCCAATTAACTGTTTATGTGCATTCGCTAATTCGTTTCGCGGTGACATAGACATGTTTGCTGGTTCGGTAGCCTCGATTAAGAGTGTATTGAGGGATAAATATAGTGTATAGATGTTCACTCATATTTCTTGTTATTTTGTTTTGCTTTTATATATTTTTTTTAAATAGTAGTATAGTCATAGTATAAAATTTAATATTTATTGTCTTTATTTTTATAATTTTGTGTTGTTTTTTTTTATTTAGATATTTTTTTGGTTTATTTAATGTTTAATTTAATCATTAATTGTCTTTGTCTTTATGAATTTAAATTGAATATCAGTGTTAGGTTTACTATTAATAGTTTGCATTCATTTCATGCTTATGTATAATTTTATTTGTTAATTTAAGAATGTATGCAGTTTGTAAACTAAAGAGAAAATATTTTTTTAGGCTTCAGGTGCCATTAGTAGAACCTCTATTTGACATAAAAAAGGTTATTTTTTTAAATACCTAAAGGCTGGGGAGTTATTATTATTAGAAAGAATTACGTAAATCAACGTTCACGCGATCGTCGACCTCTTGCTACCTACTTGATTAGGCTTAGTATGGATAAAATGAAAATAGTTATTTAAATTATGTGTTAAATACATGAATTCAGCTTTTTTGCAGAGCGGTGATGGCTGGTTGTAAGAACGCTTTCCTCAACACCCTAAAAAGGTGGTTTCGAACCCCGGCATGTACGAGTACCAATAAGATTTTTTTTTAAATAATAATTATTTCCAGACAGGTCACACAGCGCCATCTAGTTTCCGTGGTAAGCTACGAGGCTTGTGTTACAGAAAATAGATGGTTGATAAACTACATATTATACTTTTTTTTTGTAAATATATACATATTATACATATAAACACCCAGACACAAATTATACAATGTACAACTTGCCCCCGGTGGGAATCGAACCCACGACCTCCCGAGTTCACGGCAACGTTTGTTACCACTAGACCACGGAGGCGTAAGAAATACACTTTTATTACGTACATTTGTCATAGATTTGCAACACCACCGCTTCTGTGCCTCGGAGAGCTCATTAAACTGTGTCTTTCGTTCACAGTGCCACTAATACAACTTATAAAATGGTTAATAAATTGTCATAAAAAAATTAGATCAGACCCGTACCCGTGCCAACCCGTCTGGACAGCGTGTCGAGTGTAGGTCATATTCTATAGAAATATATTCTGACCCCCACGTCTAGAGTTGTAGGGGGTGTGATGTCTTATAAAAAACAGGTTAGCTCAAATAAAACTTTTATAAATAAAAATTGTAGTTTGGTAAAATAATACAATAAGTTTTTCGAGAATACACCCGTTACTCGCTGGCGTGCGAATTCTGAACAAAATACATTCGGACGTGTTGGTTCTCAAATAGAAATAATAACAAAGTCTATGTGTATTGTTTATAAAAGGATTAAATAAGTTTGTATGTAATTTACGTATATAAGCTTTGCTTTTTATAAAAATATATGAATTACACAGTAAGTCTTGTTTCAAGCGGTGTTATTTTATATAAATATCGCCATGGCAAGCTTACAATATTAGTTCTCCTTCAAAGTAAAAATTGGCATTTGACATCATTGCAAATGGCACATACTTTCAACAAGAACAAATAGGTGGTAGGCGGACTGATGGTGCTAATTTGCCCAGTCTGCTGGGGCGGGGTAGTATCCACCGTTCGATCCAATAAACCCAGTAAAGTGTATCTACACGTTTCAAGATGAGGCTCAAATTGCCGTCATACCCAGTCAAGCCGGTATAGTGTTAAGGACTGATATCAGTCACGAGTGTCTGATTCCAGTTTCTAACATTCATGGACCTTGCGCGCCACTTACAATCAGGTGGGCTAGAAAAAAATATAATATATTAACGTCTACTAACTGCAACCCACGCACACGCAACCACGCACATTCCTACGTGGGATACTATTACGCGGTAGACTTTAACTGATTATTTTTAACTAATTACCATTTTAATCCTAATATTTATAAAAAATACTCGCTCTGTCGACCTCTCGGTCCGAGCTCCCGATCTTCTCTTTTTTCTCTCCAAAACCAAAACCCATCAACTATGTCATTGTTGTATATTGACAATACTCTTCTTTATTAACATGCAAATAAAACTCTGTAACCTACATGTACCCGTTACAGTACACACGTAATAGACTACGGCGGCTGAGGTCATAAAAAAGCTGATACAACTCCTTTGAAAATCTACGAGAAAAACGTTGCTACGAGAATGCTACGACATACTTTTGTAAGTTTTCGATCGTATAGCTGTTAAAAGTGTTAGTCAAATTCTCCCTATAAATAAATATCGTCTAAGCATATATACGCCAAAGACAGTCTAGGAAGGGCCTTCCCAACCCTGACAAGCGCCTTACGCGACGCCTCTTGAGCCTTAACAGAGCTAAACTTGGTAAGGGGAAACAATGGTAGGGGTGATGATGGGACACTGTGCCTTTACAATATCTATACACTCTGGGCATTAGAAATAGCCCACTGTGTAGAGGATGCATGATACAGGCATCAATTCGTCCCTTTCTTAGAAGATCATTGCAGTGGTGGCAAGTGTGTCGGGTCCCGGTCCGCACCCTAAGGGCCTGGTTGAGCGGGGGGATGGCTGGCACATGCCTTACGTCCGTGATCGGGTGCTGCTTTTCAACTTATTGTTCTTAATTTGCATAAACAGAGGCTTTTGCGTTTTGTCGGCTTTCGGGTTGCACATGGGTAAGTAGGTAGTTTATCTTAATTCTGAAGAGTCTGATTAGGTACCAGATATTGTCATAGGTAAATTTAAAAGGTTATTAATTGATCGTTGTGGTGTAGTTCTGTATATGTTTAATTTTGTAAATCTGATATAGCAGAGGTTCCTTTCTCAATCAGATTAAACATTAACAGGTCACTGGAATCTGCTGAGCTGCTGGTCTTCTGCTAAGAGCTTACTTTTTAGACCACTTTGGTGCTTAGTCTTCCACTAGCAGGAGTAGAATCATTTAAAATAATTCAATTAATAACGTTCTATAAATGCCTGTAATAGGTTTACGTGAATAAAGATATTTTGACTTTGACTTAAAGGAGGCCGCGCATGTGCTAATGGAGTGCTGCAGTGTGGCTGTGCCTAGACTGAACTTCCTCCAGACTGCGGGGACTCTTCCGAAGGTCTGCAGGAACGTGACGGGTTTTATGTCCTTTCTAGAGAAGATTGGTTGCCTCCGCTTGAAGAGTAAATTTCACGCACAATATCATGGTGATCTCACAAGCAATAACATTTTCTTTTCTATTTTCGTAGGTATTTAATTTTCCTTTAAAAATTAAATAAATCGTATAGACTCAGTAAAAGGTGACTATTTTAAGGAATCGATAATAGTTATACAATTAGGTCATTTATTTATATTTAATTTTAGTTTTAATAATATAACAACAAAAATATAGCCTAGACTCAAGTGGTAGCCGCGACTGGGCGCGACATGTGCTCTCAACCCGCGACCCACAACAAGCTAGTGATGTGCTCACTGCACACTAACCGATATCGATGCCCTGACAAACAAATAAAAATAAAAGCCTTCCAGTCTCCAGATTTCTTGGCTGAGGATCCCCAAGGTCACATCGTCTCGACCCCAAATAGCGCAAACTCGTAACCTGTACCTAAGTTGGCCTATTTGCGCAGCTTGAGGTTTTAGGCAGAAACCACCGCACTACCCGTGCTGGACAAGGTTGCCTGGATGTAAGATAGGGGTTATGTGTCTACACATGTTGCATCCCACACGTTTCCGCAAGTTTCCACGGCCCAACGAACGGTCATGCCGTCGGGTCTCTTGCCATCGCTCCGCGCAATCCCAGAGCGTTCTAGGATAGCGGGTACTCCAGCAGTGACAAGAGCCCTACGAAAGATGTCGTTGATAGCCACGTGAAATGCGGCCGGCACTTCTAGCTAGTGTTGCCCAAAGCAAGAACAAGACCAAGACTAAGCCAGCCTTGGTCTTCTGCAGGACTCTTACTCTGACTCAACATAATTTTTATTTTCCAATTGTACTAAGGAAATCTCTCTCCGCGTTGTATTTAGGGTCCAAACTTGAGAAATATCACAAATTCATTCAAATTCAAATTCAAATTCATATATTTCTTTATAACAATAGGTATTTTATAGGATATTACAATGGTTATAAATTTGGTACACTATGTTTAGCCCATGGGCGTATAAAGATTAAATAATGAAGTATAGTAGACATGTAAACTAAAGAGAGGTATAATAATTTAATTTAATTGAAATGACAAATAGGATTAATTAATTAATGTCAAGGTAAGAAATTAATGTTGTTCATTCAATCTTCTAAAAAATCTTGCACAGAGTAGTAGCATTTGTCAATTAGCATTTTCGTCAGTGTTTTTTTAAATCGTTGTATAGGTAGTAACTTAATATCATCATTTATTTTATTGTAGATTTTTGGAGCCATACAGAATACACTTTTTTGCATGAGTGTTGTTTTAGATATAGGAATTACGAGCTTGTTTTTATACCGCACTCTACGGTTGCGATTTTGATCAACAATTGGGAATAGTTCCCCATTGTTTTTGACAAAGTTAGCTATTTCCAGTATATACAAACATGGTACTGTGAGTATATGTAAGCTTTTAAAATAAGGTCTACAGCTATCAGTCGACTTAAGGTTGCATAAAGCACGTATGCACCTTTTTTGTATTTTAAATATAGCTTCTTTATTAGTGGAATTCCCCCAGTATATTACTCCATATCGCAAAATAGATGCTATGTGGCCATGATATGCCATCATAGCTGTATCAATACTACTAATTGAGACGAGCCGTTTGAGTGCAAATATAAATTTACTAATTTTGGTCGTTATGTAGTCAATATGAGCTTTCCAGTTAAGGTTATTGTCAATTATTACTCCTAAAAACTTTGTATTATCGACTGATTCTATATTTTTTCCCATGTAATTTGTATTTAAATTAAAAATCTTTTTTTGTTTAAAATGTATGACCTTAGTTTTGTCGAGATTAATTATTAGGTTATTTTTAGTCAACCAATAAATTAAATAATTTATTGTGTCCCGACCAGGAATCAAACCCTGTACCTACAAGTCCAAATCCACGAAATTAACTGTTAGACCTCGGAGGCATTAGGTATAGGTAGGATTTAGGTATACTAAAATAATTTTTTTTACAAACGAGCTCTCCCAAGTTCCAAATACCTAAACGTATTTTTTTTTCCTTAGAAACAAAAAAATATTAATTGTCTTGCAAAAAAGTAAGACCAAGACCAAGATTGGGCAACACCACTTCTAGCACAAGAAAGCCTGTGGTGTCCGAGATGTTAGACTGGTTCCCAACACCGACATTGTGTGGGCGGATGTGTAATTGTTTTTAGTATAAGTGTGCATGTGCAACCTTTTCTCTTTTAGTTTGTATTTTTGTTATGTGTGATAACTTTAAATTAGCTTTTAGTCATTAGTGTATTGTTTAATTTATTATTATTATTGAGTAATATCAAGCCCTGGTGTAAAGTTCATCAAATTGACAGTTATCACCATAGTCTACTTCTATTGTCACATTGTTTTTAAAAGTGTTTACAGTTAAGGACTTCAATATGTCTTCTGGTATTTTGCTCCACATATTTACAACTCTGATATTCATGAAGTCATATCCCACAGATTGGCTAGGTGAGATAAACCTGCCTGTTAGAATTTAAAATATGGCAATTATATCTCTCCTCATTCAGCGATATCTGAGACTTGTCAGCTTTAGATATTTATTCAAATGTGGATATTTCCCGTTGGGAACCAATGCCCAGAAATGATACAAGATGATCCGTGCAGCATTTGGTGATTACGTTGCGCATTCTGTTCTACCTACATATTTTTTTGCCTTGCTACGATCGACTGGCCTAAAGTCGCGATTCCGTCGATCCGTCCGGTTGATCCCTGCTACTCGCATATGGCAACACAGTTTTTTCTTTGTTTATCGATATCCCTACAGTTTCCAGCGATTTTTAACAACACTTCTCGTTAGCGCGGGAAAACTGTTCTCGACAGCCGACACCTCGCCTCAGGCGCTGCGACCAAACAATTTTGACGCTTGCTATTTTCTCTATTGTGTTATTATTTATTATAATATTTTAGCTACAAACAAACTGTTTATGCTCATTATGACGGTAAATAGAGTCAAAATGTGCGTTGACTATCGAGTTGTAATGTATACGGAATATTACTGAAAACTACAAATTTGAATTGAATATTTGAAGTAATCAAAAATCGTCGTTTCACAGATATATCATTCTATAATTGTATATTTTTACCATTTATTTTATTGCACCTATATTTGTTCAAATTTGTACCTAATGTTTGGCTGTCAGAGAATGTCTACGGGCATTAAGTCCGCCTTTGTACTTTGTGCAATAAAGTTTTTATTTTATTTTTTTGTTTTTTCGATTTACGCCATTAGTCTTTACGAATACAATGCTGTTAAAGTAACTCATGTCATTATTATCACGATACTACAAGGTGCTGGCACTGAGAAAATAGATATAGATTCGCATCTGTTGATTTAAGTATCTTTTATATCCAGTTTTTTTTTTCTTTGCTTGAAGTTTTTTTTTTTTCATTATATTTATATTTAACTTCTACACATTATGTGTAAAACATATTTTTGGCTTTCAATGTCTTCTTATTGTTAATAATTTAGTATACAGATGTTAAAACTTGTCTCGCGTTAGGTATTAATAATAAAGGTACAATGATTAAAAAAAAAAAAAATTTTTGATTAAACTAAACACTTAAATTTTAAAACATAAATTAATATTATTAAACAATAAATAAAATATCTATTTAATAATTAAAAATACAACTAAAATAAAGAAAAAACAAAATAAAATTATTATAAAAGAAAAATTTGCTTCAAATCTCTGCCAAAGGAAAAATTTCATGTACACTTGGTCCCCACGGCCCGAGAGTTTCAACTCCAAATGGCGCAAAAACACATCTCCCAATAAGCTGAGTTTAATAATTATGTTTGAGGTTAATAATTATAATTAATGTTTTAGATTATAATATAATGTTAACATTATTTTGATATACGCCACGTGTTTGGTAGTTAGTTTACACTTTGGTAATTTCAGCCAATGACGGCTCATTAAGTAAGACATGTCAAATGATAATCAGCCTTTCTGCAACTGGTTGTTAATTTAATAGGTGGTGGGCGGACTGATGGTGGTAATTTTGATGATACTTTTTATATTGATTTTATTAATACCAAATAAAAAAAATTTAAATCTGACGAATTCTTCCTATAGGTTCCTAAGGATAATAAAAAAAAAATAAAAAAAAAAAGAAGCCTGGCTGCGTGCTATTCCCTCACCCAACACGGGCACGCAACTTGATCCCACCTCGCTTCGCATTGCTGTTTCACTCAGACTAGGTTGCCAAGTATATGAAGCCCATAAGTGCGTTTGCGGCGAATTAGCTGATCCGTTTGGTCACCATGGCTTATCATGCTCAAAAAGTGCAGGCCGTTTCACCCGCCATAGATCCCTAAATTTAATCATTCAAAAGGCACTATCTTCTGCAAATTACCCATCAATATTAGAGCCAACTGGTATATTTCGCAGCGATGGGAAAAGACCAGATGGGCTAACCCTCGTGCCTTATAAACAAGGTAAGTCTTTGGTTTGGGATACGACGTGTACTGACACCCTTTGTGCTAGTCGTGTTGGCGCGACACGAAAACGAGCAGATGCAGCGGCTAAATTGGCTGCAAATGGTAAACGTAATAAGTACATAGAATTGGCAAACCGTTACCATTTTGTGCCATTTTCCGTAGAGACGATGGGCCCTTGGTCTGAGGACGCTAAATCTTTAATACGCGACATAAGCATTGCCATCCGAGCGTCAACAGGTGATCCTCTGAGTAGGGAATATCTTATTCAGAGGATCAGTGTTGCCATTCAACGAGGCAACGTCGCCGGAGTCCTCGGAACATTGGGTTCATCTTCTCCTGGATTCGATGACATGTAGATTATAATCAAGATATTTGTAAGTATTTAGTTTTTATATTAATTAGGTTTATCTTTTAGTTTATTTAATTTAAGGTTTTGTTTAGTTTAATGTACTATAATTAACTTCGAATAAAATTTCATGATATATCTTTCTAGTGTGTTTTAGAAATATCAAATTCGTCCGATAACGTCCAAAAACTGCGGCCAGTGGACAAACGGCCTGAGACATAAATAACAAGTATCAAGAACTGATGATCACCGTATAGGGTCGCATCTGGCGATGTCGCGTCATTAACAGGCGCGACCCGCAGCCGGGCAGCCCCACTATGCCGGCAATTTTTTTGTCAACCTTTCATGTGGCCTTATAGACCTGAACACCATTAAGATTCTACTTTTCATTCCTTTATTAAACCTTAAAATGATCTGCAAAGCCATTCCATGCCTTAGGGCCGGTAAATCATCACTCATTTTTGTGGCTTCGTTTACTTATAGCGGTTAATGTTTTTGCATCCCTCTCGCACGCACCATCTAATATTATATTTTCAAAGATTTTCCAAATCTGAGTGTACTTTTGAGAAATGTAGTCTATCAAAATCAAATCATACAGTCAGAACTAATAAAATCAATACAATTATTAAAACATATGTACTAATCAAAGTGGTAATAATGGTTGGACCGTAAACAGGCAATAATCCATATTTATGTATGTTATGCACAACATTATTGCTACCAGCAAGTAAAACTAACTAACTTAGAAACTACTTAAATAAAATCGTGGCTGTAAAGAGGCCGTGTCAGTTTACATTCTAAATACTTAATAATTATAATGTACAGAAATTATATACATATGTCAGATAGTTTATAAATTTAAAACAGAAAAAAAGACGTAATCTTATAATCTAAATAATAATAATGATATGTCAATTAAACATAAATTCATAGCTGTAAATGGGCCGTGTCATCTTATATTCTAATATCAACTTACTTGGAAATAAAATTACGGTCTTTTCGAGATATATCACTTACTGAAAGAATTGGGTCTAAGCAGGTCTGCCGTCAATACATACATGGAACGAGATTCCAAGACGGCATTAACGGAATCATACATTATTTGGTTGGGTAGGGAGAGGAGTAGAATGGTGGATGGGTAGCGTTTTATTGCGCAATAAAATTAAAAAAGAGGCCTCCTTTTCAAACTAGCCTATTGTCAGTCGCAAGACACCATTCCACTATGAACCCGGCATCCGCACGGTGAATCCATGGAATGCTTAGAAATTTGTCTCCGCTCATAGATTTTTAGTAAAATACAGGAAAACAATTATTCTCTAATTTTATTTCCTGGAAAGTAATAGTAGCAATAGACCACATTTCTCAAAAGTAAACACTTAATAAATCTTTTTAAATAATTTGTGCGAGTGAAAGGGGTGCAAAGGTTAAAAACGTTATACCTTCTCAAGGGAAAATCAACCTTATTGTTAGGGACTGTACATGCGTATTCGATAATAGTCGTATGTGGCCGAAACTGGCGGAGTGTTTGAGATGAGCAACCGCGCGTAGGGAAGACGCCTGGCGCGCTAGCGAGTGTTTAATGAAGATATTTCTTCACAGGCCCTAGAACAGAGAGTTCTCTCTTTTTCTACAGCTTTGTTGGAGAAAGACCATTAATATTGAACCAACTTTAACGCGTTATAGATCAAAATGGTCACAACAATAAAAAAATATACCTAAGGGTAACCTCAACATGATTTTAATACCTGTTCGATGATACGTGATATTGATAGTGATTTCTAACTTTCCCAAAGGTCAGTTGTTAGAAAATGCCCAACTAAACTTAAACTTGCCTACACTAATTTAAAGTTTTTGTGCAATTAATTATTTAAATTAAATAATTTACTCAATATACATAGTTCGTCGATTTATTTTTGGCAATATAGCGTCTGGTTGTCGCCTTACTGAAATTTAATTAATGTCATATCTTCAGTGATACTCGCATGTTTAAGACGAATCGATTGACGTGGGAATAATCAAAATCAGCCCACCCGTTTAGTCTCCATTGTACCACAAAGGTACAAACATTTTCGACCCTTCTATGCCTCACGGAGTCAGCTTAAAGCAGTCGTGCCCTCACCCGCGCCCGCGTTGTGTCTGTATATGCTTATAGACTGATATATTTGCATATACGAATACGTACGTATCCAGTGTGACCATGCCCTGTGGATGTTGACACAGCGCAGGCTGCGGGCCACGATAACACTGGCCAGCATCTGCCACTGGGAATTTAACTGTCAGAATACGTAAATTGTACATTGCTATTAAATTTAACCGTTTTAACCACACTTGCGGTAGTGATTGAGTAGTTGGAACAATTTAAAGGGTGCGGATCGAACCCTGGCATGTACCAATATACCAAAACAGCTGCAGTTGCCACTGCATACATACATACATATCTTCGCGCCAGATCCCTTGCGGGGTAGGCAGAGACAACTGAGCGCCATTTGACACGATCACGACATACCTCTTTCGTTTCGTCGACATTCATTAACCTCTTCATACATGCCCTTTTGTTACGAAGGCTTTTTAATGCACCTTCAGTCAGTGTTTTATTTATTTGATCGTGATATGTGAGTCTCGGTCTGCCAGGGCCTCTTTTACCCACAACTTTTGCTGGTTCGTCAATCTTTCTTCGCTCATTATTTCAACATGCCCGAACCATCGTAGCATGCCTTTCCTTATTTTTGTCCCTATACTTTCTTTTAAACCTACCCTTTTCCGTATTGACGTTACGTATGCGGCCACTTCACGTGTGTAATAATAATAATAGAGATGAAATAAGAAGCTATAAGTGCAATATTATCGACCACCTTAACCCTTAAATGCATGATTTTTCGTTTTTATTTGAAATTAATGTGGAAGTTTAATATATCGACACCACAAGTAATAATTAACGTTAGCGTTGCCTAAAGCAAAACCAAGAGCAAGGGCACCGCAAATGTTAGCATAGCGCAAGAGTCCCGCAAGACTAATTGTTTTTTTTTTTAATTATATAACTGCCTCCGTGGTCTCGCGGTTAAGTCCGTGGATTTAGACTCGGAGGTACCGGGTTCGATTCCTGGTCGAGACAAAAAAAAATATTAATGTAAATAATTACATTTAATTAATATTTAACTCTAGTTTGATACGCTGGAGACATCGACGAGCTTGCCACTTGTCATGATTGGCCTATAGTAAAGTTGGCTAAATGTGAATACGCTTATTTATAAGCGTGGTTTCTGACCACCCCGGTCGTGATGATACTATACCTTTACTAATTATGAGTGTGTGCGAGCGAAAGGGATGTGAAAGCATTAATCGACCGCCACCGTGGTCTAGTGGTAACAAACGTTGCCGCGAACTCGGGAGGTCGTGGGTTCGATTCCCACCGGGGGCAAGTTGTACATTGTATAATTTGTCTCGGTCTGGGTGTTTATATGTATAATATATATATTTACAAAAAAAAAAAGTATAATATGTAGTTTATCAACCATCTAGTTTCCGTAACACAAGCCTCGTAGCTTACCACGGAAATTAGAAGGCGCTGTGTGACCTGTCTGGAAATATTTATTTATTTATTTTAAAATCTAAATAAAATGCAGATTAAGACGTCTTAACTTACATTTTCGTTTATCAGTTGTAGTGGGTTGGTATTCTTTGTCGGCCACCTCTTCCTTCACTTTGGCCTCCATCTGAAACAATCATATCTAACATTAGCATCATCAGCCCATATTTATTTATTGAATACTCTCCCAGTCAGTTTGTTTCCACATTTCTTTAACCTGGAGTCCTTCAAGCGAAGTGTGAAAAAGCAACATGATAGGCCGGGTTGGGACTAGGGCTTGAATATCGGACCATTATTTAATTCCGGTATTGGGTTTCAATATTAAGCAATTCAGTGCCGGAATTCCGTAGTAGTAAAATAGGTAGGTATTTTAAAAAGAAATAATTAAACCATTGCAATACTCGTAGTTTAGCTATTCAGTACTAGTAATCTATCTTCTAGGACTTTTGTTGGTAGTAAAATTTCAAGAAGGTCAGTGCGTTCAAGCTGTTATCTTATTCATCATCATCATCAGCCTATGTCTCTCCACTGCTGGATGTAGGCCTCCCCCAAGGCTCGCCATTTCACACGATCTTTTGCCACCCTCATCCAGCCCCCACCAGCGACCTTTTTCAGGTCATCCGTCCATCTGGCGGGGGGTCTTCCCACTCGGCGTTTTCCTGTACGTGGTCTCCACTCCAGAACTCGTCTATTCCATCGGTCATCGGTTCTGAGACAGACGTGTCCGGCCCATTGCCACTTCAACTTACTAATTTTGAAGGCTATGTCGGTAACTTAGTTTAATTCGGAGTAAAGTACAAAGATTAAAAAATAAAATAAATTAAGAACTTTAATCGGTAACTTTAGTTTTCTGACGAATGTCCACGTTTCGGACTCTATCCATCAGATAAATACCGAGCATAGCTCTCTCCATAGCTCGCTGAGCGACCTTAAACTTGTGGACCAGACCCACTGTCAGTGTACACGTTTTTGCTCCGTACGAAAATACTGGAAGATCGCATTGGTTGAAGACTTTCGTTTTCTTAGGGGTTATCTTATTAATCGATTACAAATGTAATGGCGGTTATAAACACTATGGTCCACCGGAGAGGTCTGACTGTGCAGGTATTAATTAAACTGTGATTTTTTGAAGAAAAAAAAACTAACTATGACTTTCGAGGCACATACAAGCATCAACATAACATAACAATTACATCCACGGTACCTATATGCTGCCGTGCAATTCCGTTGAAAAAATACCTTAGAAACGATGGGTCGGTGGCCCGAGAGGTATCTGGCATTCTCTCGTGGGCCCCTTTGAGTACAGAATATTTTTTTCAAAGTGTCAGCCTCGCCGTTCAGCGGGGAACGCAGTGTCTTTGGCACACCACACCCATCGGATGGTTATAATTTAGTGTGGTTTATTTTACTTATAACCATCGATCTATATAGATAAGCCTATTCAATACAAAACGCACTCTTAAAAACGTGCCGCTTGCTTTGTGTACCTACCAACTTTGGGGGGCAATTCTCAAGCAAGGATAATGCCACATGCTTTATTCATCGGAAATTATATCACAATGCATACAAAAAGACTAGTTTTACTCGATATAAATATTAATATTAGGCGCTCTCGACGCTTGCTATCTCGCGACTGTTGGTGCAGCTACATGACTTCGATTGGTTTTACGGGAACGTTTTTATATCAGTGAGGGCCTATCTATATACATCGATGCTTATAACTTAATGTTTAATTTTATATTATACCTTAGTACAAAAGTAAATAGTTTAATAAATTAAAATAAATCTTTTGCCCAGTCACGTACATGTAAGTCAATGAGTTAGAGTCCTAGTTATTGGTAGTAATTACATTATAGTTTAAACTGTATTTATAATTTGTGGTTCGGTGTAGTACAGACGAGAAACAGCTCCGTCTGTAAATGCGGAGTGAAACCAGAACAACATTCTAACCTCAAATTTTTTTAACTTTTAACCAACACAACTATCTTTAGCTTCATATTTTGCCTTTTGCATTGCAGAAAAATAAATACGGAATTTTGTTCGAATAAAATGTGTAAGATCAAGACGCATACCTACACATAAGCACACATGCTATAGTTATTCTTATATTCTACTAGCTGACCCGGCGAACTTTGTACCGCCTGACTGTCAATGAATGTCATTATTAATACTAATACTACTCACACTCACCGGGAGAGGTCGATTAACCGTTGAGCGGTAAATGGTTTGACTTGGCTTTATTTCTGTATTCGACGACAGTCAAGCGCAGAGTGGGCTCGCACAGGTGTCTCAAGAGTAACTATATACATAATAAGAGCGCTACGGAGTTTTAGGCTCCCGCTCGGTACCCTCGGTCGGTATGCCCCACACATCAGCGCTGACGCCACCTATCGCACTACAGTAGTACTTTGTCAGAAACCTTCGCCGATGTTCACACAACATATTCCCAAAGTTTCATCCCGGTCGGTCAAGTAGTTTTGAAATGCATAGGGAACATACTGACATTCATTTTTATATATATAGATTAAGGATAACTATCAACTAGATGATTCTGCTATGTCCAAAGTGCTTTTAGATGCCGCTTAACCAAAACTTGAATGCAAATGCTTGCGATTGTTCTGGTCTGATCTTAAAGGGTTTAACGGTATTGCATTCATCTCGCTCGCACAACCCAATATTGACATAGATTTGTCTAGTCTGAGTGTACACTGTAATATGCCGGCCTATGCCTAATGCTTTGTCACACTTCGCTTGAGGAAAACACACTGGCTTTGAGAGCATTCCATATCTTCAGCGTACACCAGATGTAAATTTAGGGTTGTAGGGTTGTGGCTATTTTGGCCTGTGCGTGTGGTTCGGTTGGGGAAAAAAAAAGAAGGGATAAGGTTGTGGAGCTCTCTAGAAAGTTAATAATTTGTCACATGTACAGTGTACACTCAGACTAGACAAATCTATGTCAATATTGGGTTGTGCGAGCGAGATGAATGCAATACCGTTAAACCCTTTATCTATGGCTGAAGTCACCATCAGGTGAGGACGATGTCACATGTATAATATAATATATATATATATATATATAATAAGTTTGCTAAATGTGATCAACTTCAGATTCAGTCGTGATGATACTTTACTTTATACGTATATATATATCACATATTATTGAGTGGCAAGCTCGTCGATGTCTCTAGGGTACCAAACTCGAGAAATATCACAAATTAATTAAGAATTTATTGTGTCCCGACCAATAATCAAACCCGGTACCTCCGAGTCTAAATCCACCGACTTAACCGCTGCTGCGCTGTAGACCGGAGGCAGTATGATTACCATGAACCAAGACCAACCAACCAATACATGTCAAGCTCAGTATTTAAAAAAATATGATATAAATATGCTAGACAAAGTCCAAGCAGTTTATTTTTTTGCTATAAACAGGCGAATGGTGTGAACGGCATGAAGCAGGCTTTTCAAACAAGGATTTTCGTGACGTTAGAAATATAAATAGTCGGTGAAAAATGGGCTTTAGAGAAATATCAGGCACACCTGTGTCGAGCACCTGCGAACGGTATACCACGCGCCCACTCACACAGGGATTAACAACATTTTTACCACGGTATATGTTTGAAAAAAACACAATTAATAACATTAATTAAGTATCCTTTTATAGTGTTGTGATCATAGATATAGTACCGTAACGGGTAGGTACATGTACGAGTAGGTTACGGAGTTTTATTTTAATTTTTACTGAGAATAGGATTGTCATGAAAATAACAAATGACATAGTGAAGGGTTTTCTTATGTAAAAAAAAAACAGTTAAGACCGAGAGGTCGACAGAGAGAGTATTTTTATAAATATTAGAATTACAAGTATAATACCAGTGAATAGTCAATCGCGTAAAAGTGTCCCGCGTAGAAAAGTATTTAGTTTTTATAAATGTGTAAGTCGTGTCGAAAATATAAAATGTTTTGTGCATTTTAACAAAGGTGTTCCATAGCATTCTCAGCGTACCTAATAAAACAACTACATCCAACCGCCAGACGTTGAATAATTCTTGTGACCGCAAAGGCAGACTACAGTATTGTGATCAACAAACTAAAAGATTTTGGGCGGGGTACATCTTGAACATTTTCTACACTATACATATATATATTATTATATAGATACTTATGGGATCTGTTTGTCTCCTGAATAATTAAAATAGACAAATATATACTATAGTAAAATAGTACTGTATCAATGGCACTCCGGGTGCAAATCTCGGTTGCTGGTGCCGTCTGCGGTGCTGCAATCCTACACGGCTACACCACATTTTACTCACCATTATAGGTACACATGGATTGGCATCAAGAAAAGTTTTAGATGCCAATCGATCGAACTAACGCCAGCCACTGACCACTGACATCAGTCCCTACTAGGGCGTGAGCTCCAGAATTCCAGTTTTAAAATTCGGAATTCTGTCAAATTTTAGTATCGTTTTCTGTAGGCAGCCAAGACTTCTTTATTTGTTTATCTTTATTTATTTTTTATGAAAATTATTGGTTATATGTATCTTACACATCTAACATCTACAGTTTTTTTGACATCTAATGTTTGTGACCAATGTAAAGGACTCACTTGATTCTATTGATAGAAACAAACAACTTTTCACAAGAAACCAATGTCGGAAATGACAAAAAAAAAGTTGGCTTCTCCATACAAACTGTTATTTTTAGAATAGCCAATATGTATGGAGAAGCCAAAAAAATATGACATATTCCAACATATGGTTTCTTAAAAAAAGTTGTTTGATCCTATCAATAGAATACAAAGTCACCCTGTATATTAATTACCCTTTATGTTCTGAAATGTGCTGTGAAAATGAATGAATAAATAAACAAAATAATACGCGTCTTGTCGTCTCCTCGGGTGACAAGAGGGCTGGCTCTTTTTTCGCCCAAAGAGTCAGTATTGCAATTCAGCGGGGAAATGCAGCCAGCGTTCTTGCCACTATTCCACGCGGACGGGACTTACAACCCTGTACGAGTATTAATATTAATTTTATTTTATATTTTGTAATATTTTTTTAAAATAAATAATTTTATTTTATTTATTATTTTTTGTGTTTTTAATTGTTTTCACTTTATAGTCTTATTATTATGGCCACATTAGGTCTGACTAACGACTATTTTAATACAATTTTGTTTTGTTTTTATTTTTTCAACTGTTTTTTTTTCTTTGAATATTGATTATATTGTTAATTATTAATCTATCGGTAAGAGGAGTCTGGTCTAGCTCACAAGTTAACGTGAACAAACACTAATCGTGTCTATGTTATGTTATTACAGCATAAAAGAGCAATAAAGCTGACCGCTGGTTGTCGGCCTCTGCTCCAGATGCCCTCCACGTGCTCCGCCAGACGCGGCCTGCTTTATTTACTATACGAGTAGGTACCTATAGTAGATCTTTCACTCAAATAGAATCAGCCAGATATACTCGGAAATACTTTTATTCAAGGACGTTTCCACAACGGCTACTCCAATCGATTATTCCTACCAGTTGTCAAACGGAGTTATGCCTCGGCAAGTCATAAAACTGTCAAACCAAGGTACTTAGCGACGAACCTTATTTATTTAAAATCTTTATTGTAATTTACAATCGGCGAACATAATGCCGTAAGGCATTATCTGACAGTTGACCGTTGGGACAAATGAGATTTCTTCATTAGATCGAGGATAGTGAAATGATATTAAGAAATTATTTTTATTCCAATAAATACCATAAAAGTAAGCAATTCCTATATAAACATACATATACTTAAATACTATATACATATATACAACACATTAATACATACACATATACATAACATATAGATACCTACCATTAATACATAAAACCTACTTAAAATGTTTAAGTTATATATAGTTTCGGCTTGTATTCTTATTATTAATAATTAGTGACTTGTTGTTGGCTAAATGTGATTCGGATAAAAAATATGTATAAATCCGAATATATATATTTTTAAATATAAAATAAAAATTATAAACTACCTTGGTTGTCAGACTTAGAGGTTAGTCATAGCCCGCTTATATACATTTTTACTATGTACATAAATAACTATAAACTAAACCTAATAAAACAATAATAATAATAATAGATATTGTTAAATTACTTATTATAGTTGGAGAACATTTATTAAACAAAACAAATTGTCAAACTCTTTCAAATCAAATTTCGTTACAAAATTATAATTAATTTTCGTGACACATGAATATTCATAATATAAAAGAGACAGACTTATGAATGTCGAAAGTGCTAGAGCGTGAAGTATTTCCCACAAAAAAAATATTTAGAATACGTGACCGCACTTTGTAATGTTGCCAGAAACAAAAACACCTGGGAAGACGGGGGATTGTGCGCACCCCCAACTCTGGCCCATCAGCCATCAGGGCCTGGACGACCCCGCTGTCTGTCTGTGTCCCTTATCGGAGAAGAATGAGTTTTACACTTCCGTAGGCAGGTCGGAATTAGTATTTACTAAAAATTGAGCTGGTTTTCGTTAAAATCGTCAGACCACGGAGGCAGTATTTTACTAAACACTGCTAAAACAAATTATATTATCTCCTATTGGAAGGGTTTAGGCTCCATCCCTTCCGAGCATTGAATCTGGCAGCTCAATCATTTATTTACATCCCTTGAAATTGGGGTAAATAAAATTTTATCAAAATCCTATTCGGCTCGAACAGATGTTTTAGCAGATGTGAAAATTTCTTTACTACGAGACCTATTCCATTACTTAAACCAAAACGTTATATAATGGAATGCCTTACATAACAGAAACTGATAGTATTAAAATTGGTAAAATGTATCATCACGACCGTTTGCCTTTCGGGGTAGTCAGAAACCACGCTTATAAAGAAGCGGATTCACATTTAGTCAACTTTACTATAGGCCAATCATGACAAGTGGCAAGCTTGTTGATATCTCCAACGTACTAAACTCACAAATAAATGTATTTATTTACATTAATAAATATTTTTGTGTACTGACCAGGAATTAAACCCGGTATCTCCGAGTCTAAATCCACTGACTCAACCGCTAGACCACGGAGGCAGTGTAGAACGTGAACGTGTCAGAATTACAATTTAGAATACGACTGCGTCATCAATGTTGCCAGACAAAAAAAACAATATTACCGGAAATATTTAAAATAGTAACATTTATGCCTTTCGAGGTACGGAGAGTATAGAGTCGGATCCGCCACTTAAGACCTACGGCTAAAACTGCAACTTAAAGTGACAGCACAGTTGTCTTGTAGTTTTACAGAAGTGAAAAAAAAAGGGTTACAATAAGGATACAATAAGGATGGCGCGGTGGTGACTCGGTTGTAAAAACGCGTACCTTAAATCCTATAAATTTCGGTTCAAACCCACTCGGCATGTACCAATAAGAAATACTCTTTTCTTACGTACTGACGTCATAGATTTACAACACCACCGTTCCCGTGCCTCAGAGAGCACGTTAAGCCGTCGGTCCCAGTTCCACTAATGCCAACTTGTGAAATCGTTAATACTGTCATAAAAAATTGACATCATATCCTCGCCAAGCCGTCTGGCCAGCGTGGCGAGTGTAGGCCAAATTATCCAGTTCTGGAAGGCCCATCTCCAGCAGTGGAGGTCTAGGACGCTGTGTTCTAGGGGCTGTAATGAATGTAATGAAGGATACTGAGTTTTGCCTAAATTAATGGATCAGACTTGTCATATATTTTTTGTATTCAATATGTAGTACAACTCAGCCTAAGTGTTTAAAGACACTTGTACAAATCTAGTTGATAATAAAATAATAATAATAGACGCGGCCACGTAAGACTAATTTAATTTTGTAATAAAATATTGTCTTTTACCACTAGCTAACTTCTTGTTTTATTAAAAACTAGCTGACCCAGCGAACTTCGTACCGCCTGACAGTCAATGAATGTACCCTCGGTCGGTAGGCCCCACAAATCAGCGCTGATGCTCGTCACCTATCGGAAAACTATGTCAGAAACCTTCGCCGATGTTCACACAACATATTCCCAAAGTTTTATGCCGATCGGTCAAGTAGTTTAGTAATGCATAGGGAACATACATACACACAGACATTCATTTTTAATTTATAATCTTAGCTTATACTGAATTGGGTTATTTATACACAACAATGGTTTTAAGTTTACATTACGGGGAAGTAGAAGAATATTATCTTAGTTGAAGTGGGTAAAAAAATATCCATTGATATCATTTTAAAATGAATTTTGCTCCACCTAATCGCTGTCCTGTGACATGGTGCACAATAAAATGTGCTATAACTTAATAAGGTCATAAACCTGGTTAACGAGATCAAAATTGCTAGAGAACTAATCGATACGGCACAATAGGTTAATAATTATTTACCTAAAACAAAATGAATGAATAAGACGCAGGAGCAAAATTATACTATATATACAAGTATAGCATTATTCGTATATTAGCAAGCGAAGTGCAAAGTCAGTCCGGGATAAGAGTTGTCTTGATACTGCCTCCGGTGATTAGTTAGATGTATCAGAGTAGAACATGGCTAAAACGTTAATATAGACAAGTCATTTACAGTAATCTAAACAGGTGAATGAATAAAAGTTTGAAAAATGTATATATGCGATAGGTTATATATTATATACATTACTCAATTTAATTGTTTACCCTATAATTGAGTAATGTATATAATATATAACCTATCGCATATATACATTTTTCAAACTTTTATTCATTCACCTGTTTAGATTACTGTAAATGACTTGTCTATATTAACGTTTTAGCCATGTTCTACTCTGATACATCTAACTAATCACCGGAGGCAGTATCAAGACAACTCTTATCCCGGACTGACTTTGCACTTCGCTTGCTAATATACGAATAATGCTATACTTGTATATATAGTATAATTTTGCTCCTGCGTCTTATTCATTCATTTTGTTTTAGGTAAATAATTATTAACCTATTGGTTTTCACTTATTATTATTTTTCTTTTGCTAGTCACAGTTCAATTGCACTATTAATTAAAATCGTTGCGTTTGCGGCGAAAAAGCTGTTCCGTTTGGTCACCATAGCTTATCATGTTCAAAAAGTGCAGGCCGTTTCACCCGCCATAGATCCCTAAATTTAATCATTCAAAAGGCACTATCTTCTGCAAATTACCCATCAACATTAGAGCCAACTGGTATATTTCGCAGCGATGGGAAAAGACCAGATGGGCTAACCCTCGTGCCTTATAAACAAGGTAAGTCTTTGGTTTGGGATGCGACGTGTACTGACACCCTTTGTGCTAGTCGTGTTGGCGCGACACGAAAACGAGCAGGTGCAGCGGCTAAATTGGCTGCAAACGGCAAACGTAATGAGTACATAGAGTTGGCAAATCGTTACTATTTTGTGCCGTTTGCCGTAGAGACGATGGGCCCTTGGTCTGAGGACGCTAAATCGTTAATACGCGACATAAGCGTTGCCATCCGAGCGTCAACAGGTGATCCTTTGAGTAGGGAATATCTTGTTCAGAGGATCAGTGTTGCCGTCCAACGAGGTAACGTCGCCGGAGTCCTCGGAACATTGGGTTCATCTTCTCCTGGATTCGATGACATGTAGATTATAATCAAGACATTTGTAAGTATTTAGATTTTATATTAATTAGGTTTATCTATTAGTTTATTTAATTTAAGGTTTTGTTTAGTTTATTTTTAATTTTATTATTTAGGTAGCTTTTAATTTATATTTATTGTTTGTAATTAACATGTTAAAAATAATTTAATTTAATAAAATTTAAATCTAATTACAATATTTTACTTTTATTTCTGTTTTAATTGTAATGTCTAAATAATATAAAATCTCTTTGGCTATTGCTACTTTGTTTATATGTTTAATATAATAAGCTAAGTGTGTGCTTTTTTTAAAATAAATAAATGTTACCCAAGCGCTATGGCCATCGAACTTCCGAGGTTGTACCGACTTTTAATCTGAGAATACTGATCTAGAGGATACCTTGAGGGAACCTGTTTGACAGCTAAAAGGAATGATTGAGTTTGTGAAAACGACGTGTTAGTTCTCTAAGCACGCTATATAGTTCTCAGACTAGTTATTTTGTGTAGAGTGTTGTGGCATAACTTGAGTATTGTGTGTTTAGGCCGTAATGAATTGCGTGCCGTATCAATGGGGGGCGCGATTATGTTTCGTAAACAATAGGGTGGGTGCAGAGACTTTGCAAGTCTGCAAAGATTTCACAGGCAAGTGCTGAGATTACTTGGATACAAGAAACTGAAAAAAACCTAAATACAACACTATCAGCAATCATCCTCATTACAGGCCCTAGACCTACTCCTAGACTCCACTACTAGGGGTTAGTGTTGCGCTATATTTTAGCAAGATCAATATCCGTGGGGATCAGCAGACCGATTCAAACCATGTATTGGTATTCACCTACCAATTCAATTTCCATAGGTGGAAATGAAATCGAACTTTTGTCAAATACGTATTTTGCATTTTTATTCGTTATTAATTCATACAAAACCTTAAATATAAGAAACTCATAATTAACCAAATATACAAACAGTATAAAATAATTACAATATAAATTAAAACTACTTAAAAGTAAAAATTAAAATAAATATAAACTAAACCTAATAAAAAACAAACTATAAGTAAAAAATGTCCTCTAGAGACGACCCTTCAGTGATAGTCCCCAGAAGACTGGCAACATTTGGCTAAGCTAATACGTTGGCAGAAATAATTGCCAGCCTTTCTCCAGACTTTTCGGTTAGCCGTTTGGACAACTCCTTGGCCAGACGCTTGGCTGAGTGTCCCCATGGGCCCATCGTCTCGACCCCAAACGGCGCAAATTCGTAACCTGTACTGGCCTCATTATTATTATTATTTCAAAACCGTTCTCTTGTAAAAGTTTTAAAATAAAACTAGTGAAAGTACTAGTACTATAATACTTTGAATTAAACCTAAATAATAATTGGCTGGTTATGTACTCGTATGTTTCTCGTTTTTTTTAAATTAACCTTTTAATTAGATATTTGTATTAGATTTATTATTATATAAACAGTTATGATCATCATTATTCCATTCAATTTGTTTTCGATGCAACTTTAGTTCAACTTTGACATCTAGTCAAGCCGGCATAGTGTTATGAGTGTCTGATTCCAGTTGCTAACATTCATGGACCTTGCCGCTACTTACCATCAGATGGGCGCAGTATAAAAAATAAATAAAAAAACAGAAAATATAAATATAAAATACATACAATATTATACCAATTTAGAGAAGTTATGTGGCGAGTCCAGTCTTAGTATTTGTGAAGGTGAGGGTTGCAAAAGACCGTGTGCAGTAGCGACCCTGAGTTAGACCTACATTCAGCAATAGACAGACACAGCTAATGATAATCATAATGATGAATCGCAATAAAAATGAATTATTTTAAAGTTAAAGGCGAACGTTGATTATTGAGATAAAAAAAACCGCCAGCGACAAAACCTTTACCCTTTGAAGGAGGTTTGCGAAGAAAAATACCACAAACTCTAATTCATTAAAGAGGGTGAAATGAATTGACTAATGTTTAACAGCCAGGGCTATTATTTCCCAAACAAGTAGGCCCGACGTCGAACCAGATGCTTACAATGTAGATGTACTAGTTGGCTCTATAGTCATTCCCATTCGTTTATTTAACTATTGACAGATCGATAACTAAACAATGAATGATTCAATTTGTTATAATAATAGAGTTTTTATGAAGGAATGCACGACTACCTCCATGGTCTAGCGGTTAAGACCGTAGATTTAGACGCTGTTATTTGTGGTATTTCTTAGGTCGAAAGTGTAGCGAACTAGCCAGAGACATCGACGAGCTTGCCACCTGTCATAATGCAAAGAGTTGCATCATTCCTTGACCATTTTCGAACATCTGAGAACAAGATCATACGAGATCTGTATGATGACTGTTTCCCCACTACTATAACCTGGAAGGACTCCAGGTGATTTGTGAAAAAGCACTTGTTATAGTGGTAAAGACTGAAGTCAGTCGTTAGTTGTAGGCGTCAGTTGCTCATCAGATCAGGTGGACGCGATGCCACATATCTTGTTCAGTAAAAAAATATAAAAAATCATGTTGCTCCCAAATCGGGAGTCCCGACGGCAATGCAGGCTGGAACTGGCCGCATAGTGTACTGCTGTGTGGATTTCTATTGCTGTTGCATATCTATGTAGCAGCAATTTGTTATTTTTTTATTTTACTATTTAAGAAACTCTGTAATTGTACTAATATTTAAATATGATCCTGATGGTTTAAATTAAGCGAATTTACTATTATTAATAATATCAAATAATAGACTTTATTGATTTATTATAGCAGATGATTTTCATCCTATATATTTGGGACGGACACATCTATATGTCAACAAATAAATATGTCACTTTTTGATAGATAGATTGTCTTTTTTATATCAACTAGTTTGGTAATTTAAATTGAGATGATATTTGATAAGAATTTAATTAATTTTCTATTATCGTCCAGACTTTTAGAGTTAACATCGAAGACAGGAGACCTTATATAAAACTGTGGGTGATAATGGACGGTAAATAGATAAATAATTTAAGTCTCATCAAATATCATGTTATTCACTCAATTTGATTCACCAAACTAGTTGTTATAAAAAAAGTCAATCTATCTATAAAAAGATGTGTCCGTCACAAATATATACGATGAAAATCATTTGCTGTAATAAATAAATAAAGTCTATTATTTGATATTATTAATAATAATAAATTCGCTTAATTTAAAGGATTCATATTAAAATATTAGTATATTTTGATATATTTATATATATATATATATATAAATTACGTTAATTATAAAATGATGTTTATATCACAATATTTTTTTACCGGCTTTACTCTATGCAAATAAAAGATGACACAAAAGCCCGGTAGATAAATAACGTCAATGTAAAATCTAAAAAAACTTGTGTTCCCTTTGATATTCGCAGGCGAGCGAGGCCCGGAGGCGACATATTGAAAAATTCTTCCCCCCAACAGCTGCGACTCCCTGTCACCCACAAATGCCCAGGGAAACCCCCGGTGTGGGGTAATTGGGCGGGCGGAGGATACACTTCAAACTCACGCTCAAAACACGACCGGCTAATAACTAAAATATATTCAAAATAAATATACATTAAATACAAATTAAAACCTACCTTAATAATAAAAAATAAATTAAATATAAACTAAACTATAAACAAAAAAATTCTTTGTCGCTGACAGCCAACTTTAGGGAACTTAAAAAAAAACTTAAATAAAGACGTAAGGTATATATTTTATGTGTGTAAATAAACATTTTAAGCGTATTTATGTACGAATAATGGGGATGTAGTGTACCCAAGTGGATCAGATTTTTGTGCAAGATAAACTAGATTTTTGTTGGGTTTAAATAATATAACTGACGATGCAGGCTCTCGAATAAAACACAGGATTAATATTAAATAAATATTACTCGATATTAATGCGCGAAACACACAGAGGACGGTGCGGGTCGGGCACGTCGGCACGGAACATAATAACAAGAAAGAAAGTAGAAAAAAAGCATGTTTTAGAAGCACTACTGCGGTTTCTCACCGAAATAAAATAAGCGAGAAGATTAAATTAGATTTTACTTAATAATAGATCAATGAATAAAAATGGCGTACAAATAAGTAGTAAAATTATCATATTCGACATCGACGCCCTCTGGTAGTGACCGTGCTCGACACTTCCTTTCGATAAAGTTTCCGCCGAAATATCGCGTTCTCGCGGTCGCGAGTCGAAGAGCGTCGCCGCGCCGCGCCAACGAAGCATATCGTATATATATCTAATCTATCTAATTTAATTCGTAAGTGTGATTGTGCACAGGACCTATAGGTCTTTCGGCTGTGATCCTCATCATCACCACCGAGATCGCTATTAAAACCACTAATGAAATCGAATGCTGCTAATTTTATTTCTTTCTCTCAATTATATATATAGACAACTCTTCACTAGGTTCAAAAAATGGCTCAGTCAGAGGGACCACACGGAAACTGAAAACTTTTTAGCTGTCGTTAGGTAGTCTGGCCTCTTCACCGATCCACGCTGATATAGACACACATACACACACAACTATATATACACTTATACCTACATACCCACACAGAACAATTTCGGTGGGTATTTGTTTGTGCTGTTGTTTAATAATAAAATAAATTGTATATGCTGTCGACCGGATAAAACATAATGGTATGCTACGACCTGCGGCACGGTTGCTACCAGTGCAGGTCATTGAGCATATAAAAATGTAATAGATTTAAGTTAATTGGATCAATAAACGATTTTTATTATTAATTTTATTTTTTTAATTTCGGAGTATTTTTACAATCATTTTCGAGTTAGTGAAGTGGTGCTGTTTTAAATGTAGGCTATGGATTTGTAGCTACCATCAATTCTGATGTTTTGGTTTACGTTGAATACTCTGCAATTACTATTTTCAACCTTTAACTTTACAAATAATAAAAATACTCTATTTATTATATTATGCTTTCCAGTAATATTTATTTGGTTTCTTTCACTGCGGAATGTAGGCTTTTTTTAATTTTCTTACTGAGTCTATAAAAGCAGTATATCAGAGATTTAATTTTATACATTATTGTAGCTACTTTGTGTGACATTAGCCAGAAGGATAAGGTTTTAGTGATAACTGCCTTTGTGGTCTAGCGGTAAGTCCGTGGATTTTGACAGGTATGTGTCAAGACACAATAATTTATTTGTGATATTTCTCGACTTTGGTACTCTAGAAACGTCGACGAGCTTAACACTTTTCTTGTAAATTAGGCCTATAGTAAAGTTGACTAAATCAGCATCCGCCTCTTTGAATTGTTACTAACGCATATATTATTAATTTTTTTTCCTATCACCCCGGAAGGGATACATACGGTAGTGAAGATATTTATTTATTTAAAAACTTTTTGCACTATGTACAAATGCAGACCTAATACCGCTAGACATTCTTACTCGGTCAACCTTAGGGACATTACGAACATGGTATGTGGGAGGTAGGTGCAAATATTTAAATAGATAAATTATAAATACTTCAAATTCTACTAAATCTAATACTAATATAAAACATTAATATATATAATAATCTAAATTCAAATAAATAATAATACATAAATTCAGATCATGTATAGATTACTGTTCTCACCTTTGGGATGGTTCCGCCAAGTACCTCACAGATGCTCTCAATGCCCTGCAGAGGCGAGCTGTTCGAAATGTGGACGATGCCACTATATCTGGAACTCTCGAATCCCTGCAGCTTCGCCAAGATGTGGCTTCTCTGAGCGTGTTCTACCGGCTATACTATAGTGAGTGCTCCGAAGAACTCTATAACCTAATCCCTCCCTTTCCATTCCGCAACCGAACCACACGCACAGCTCAGAATATGCACCCACATACCATCCCTTCGCGTACGTATAAATTTGGGAACTCATACATCTGTCGCACAATAAAGATGTGGAATGCTCTTCCAGCCTCTGTGCTTCCACTTTCCTATAATTTGGAGTCCTTCAAGCGAAATGTAAAAAAGCATCTAGTCAAGCCGGCATAGTGTTAGGGACTGATGGCAGTTATGAGTGTCTGACTTCAGTTGCTAACATTCATGGACCTTGCGCTCCACTTACCATCAGGTGGGCCCAAAGTCACATGTCGTGCTAGTATAAAATATATATATATATATACAATATTACTTGATGATACTTTACATTTTACTGACAACACTTGTTTGACTTTAATTTCTGCTTTTTTCTTAACGCCTGTGCGTGCAGCCCTCTCGCTTGCACAATCCAATAAAATTACGAACATTTTGGACATAAATTTATCATAGGTATATTTGTTTTAGTAAAACAGAAAAAAGTCGTTTTTGCTACATTTCTCTATAAGTATAAAAAATAGTATTTCGTGTGTGCGAAAGAGATGAGAAGAATGGTGTCTCGGGCTTGCGACCTGGCTGTAATTTTATTTCCTAGAATGTTGATAGGCTACATTATTTAAGTACTCAGACTAGAAAAATCTTTTAAAATATTGGATAGTGCGAGCGAGAGGGGTGGAAAAGAAAACCTCCTAAGTTTGATCTTTGACATTCATTTAGTTAGAAGGCACTAATATTTATTTTCTACTTTCCGAAATTTGATCCTATTATTACTAGCTAGTTTAATAAAAATGTTTTTTTCTGTTGTTTTTTTCTTTTGCTTTTTTTCTACTGTTAGGGATCAATTTCTAGGATAATAAATATTTAAACTGTTAATATTACGTTATTCCTTTTTAGGATTTATTTCTTATATCGTAGTGGGCGTGGATCCACTTAAAAAAATCACCCGGAATAACCGTACAGAGCCATATAACGTAATGTATTGCCATTTAAAAATCGATACAATAGTTAAATATTGCGGAGTGGTAATGGCGGACGGTCGCAGATGGCGCCAACTTCACGCCGGTCTTGCGGAAACTGCGCCGAACCAACCGCACCTGCGGCACTCGAGACGAAAAATTGAGCCCAATCGACTGCTTCAATAACTATTATAGGTGTAGCGAAAGACGGTTTTATAGCTTTAAAATATAAGTAAACAAGCTTTCACTGACCACCAATGACAAATAATCAAATTTTAATAAAATATACTTAATTCTTTATTTATAAATAAGCAATACAATATATGTATACAACTGCCTTCGTGGTCTGGAGGTTAAGTCCGTAGATTTAGATGCCAGGTTTGATTCCTCTGAGTTTGGTTCCATAAGGTCATCGACGAGCTTGCTACTTGTCGTCATTTGATGGGCGTATAGTAAAGTTTGAATTGCACGGCAACATTTGGGTACCTAGGAAGTAATTGTTATGTTGATGCTTGTGTGTGTCTCGAAAGTCATTGTTAGTGTTCAGGTTCTCATGGTGTGGCGTGTCCGGTGGTCGTCCCTTCCTTAGAAGGTCATTGCAGTCGTGGTACGTGAGTCGGGTCCCGGTCCGCACCCTAAGGGCCTGGTGGAGCCCGGGGATCGCTGGCACATGCGTTACGTCCGGATCGGGTGCTGCTGTGGGGGCCTGGGACCTCTGCCGAACACGTTCAATTTATTGTTCTTAAATTAGCAGAGGTTTTTGCGTTTTGTCGACTTTCGGGTTGCATATGGGCATGTAGTCTATCTTAATTTGCCTGGTGGGTTACTGCTGTACCAGGTACTGTAATCTCATAGGTACTGATAACTAAATTTAAATCTCAGTCAGATTAAACATTAACAGTTTACTTATTGGACCACTTTGCTGCTTAGTCTTCTACTAGCAGGAGTAGAATCATTCAAAAGAATTAAATTAATGACGTTTCATAAATGCCTGTAATAGGTTTACGTGAATAAATATATTTTGACTTTGGCTAAATGTCAACTCCGTAAGCGATATGGTCGTAATGATACTTTACTTTTTTATATTGTATTTTTTATATTGCCCGTCTTGGACTTTCGTACTAATGTGGTTGATTTTTTTATTTAAAGAGCAGTAAATATAGGTAAAGTGATAATTTATGGCTAACGACTGGTATCCGGGCATAAAGAGAATAATCCGGGAATTTATAAATGTCCGGACAAATCGTGTTTGTTCAGCGTGTTTGGACAGGCCGGGATAGCGGGGTGCACATGCGACGCTGTTTACACACCTATGTCGAGCTGTTTTCATAATTCTACGATTTTGCAGAATTGTTGCAATGTTTTTGTAAATAATATTTTTAGAAATACCTTAATTTCAAAATAATGACTTGGAATTTTAACTTATTTTGAAAATAAATTATCATCACGACCGTTTCCCTTTCGGGGTGGTTAGAAACCACGCTTATAAATAAGCGGATTGACATTTAGCCAACTTTACTATAGGCCAAACATGCAGGCAAGCTCGTCGATGTCTCCAGCGTACCAAACTCGAGAAATATCACAAATAAATTAAATATTAATTAAATGTATTTATATACAATAATATATATTTTTGTGTCCCGACCAGGAATCGAACCCGGTACCTCCGAGTCTAAATCCACGGACTTAACCGCTAGACCACGGAGGCAGTTACTTTACATGTTACTTAGTTCGTATTTTAAAAATATGCAAAGAAACTTTATTTTCTTAAATACAGGTAATTTATTCGAAATAATATTTAATAATATAAAATAAAATTAATATTAATACCACGGACAGGGATATAAGTCCCGTTCGCGTGGAATGGTGGCAAGAACGCTGGCTCATTTCCCCGATCAATTACAATACTGATTTTTTGGGCGAAGAAAGAGCCAGCCCTCTTGGCACCGGAGGAGACAACAAGACGATGTTATGTCCTTCTTAAATTGTATAAAACAAAGACGCAATAGTTACACCATTTATAACTTAAGATGGACCGATTTTAAAACACTTTGATTTGTTAAAATAATTTATCAAGAAAATGCAATATTTTGTATGGGACTGCTTTTTTGTATGGGACGGCTTTTTTGATGATATCTATACTTCTAATCTTGTCTTGGTCCTGCTCAAGACTAAAAATAATCAAACAACGTCTTCTTGACCAAACCATATCGATAACAACTAGTATGCTGCAAGGTTAGCTGGTAAAAACTTTCTATTCCTTCCCATCATTCTAGCTTTATGTCCAACTCTTTTGCAGTTGTTGCCGCAAACTTGTGGCACAACCTGCCTGTAGATGTCCGACAAGCGCCAAATAGATCGTTATTTAAAAGAATGGTTTTTACACGTTTCCTAAATAGCTCCATTACATAGATATATAAGTATATGATATTGTATTATATAAATTTATATGTACCTATGTATTCTATTTATATACGAGTATAATGATAGTATGTAGTCTATTTAGTGTATACCTACTGATTAATATATAGTTTTGTATATAGTATATTAGATTTAGTAATTAAGTTTGATTTATTTTGTATTTTTTTTCAAAAATCTTAATGCTCCTATTATATTTAGCACCTGCCTCACATAACAAATGCTCTAAATTGTCCCTAAGGTTGACTAGTAAGAATGCCTAGCGGCATTAAGTCCGCCTGTGTACCTAGTGCATAAAGTTTTGAAATAAATAAATAAATAAATAAATAAAAAATAAATAAAAAGCCGAAATGGCTTTAAGTTCGCCTATTATAGTATTTTAATAATAAATAATAATAATATGAGCGTTGCAAATACTAACAGTTTTTTTAACAACAGTTATTATTCTGCGACGTTGGTACCGTTTTTAGGTTTCGATTAAAACAGTCTTCGTCGCGGAAACTACCTAGTCAGTCGTACTTGTCGCAACTCGTTTTATTTGTAAAAAAGTCCTGTTCTATAATAAAATATCTATCCTTTTTTTGTAAATAAAAGAGAGTCCTCATTATTATAAAATAGATATACTTAGTTTATAAATTTAATTAAATATTAGGTTAGCAGTTCTATCCAATATCTCTCGTAAACTAACCTTCGAGTATATCACCTAGTTGCAACAAGAACCGTTTTCGCAACTAGTTTTATTACATTAATAACAACAACATATATTTTATTGATCGCCAATACATGTAAATGTAAACCAAATTGTTAAATGAGCTCAGCTTATAAATAAAAACAGTGTCATATTTAAAAAATGCACATAACACTGGGCTAGAAAAAAAAACACAAGAAAACATCAGAAATATCAAAAAAACTAGTCGACGTCTCTGGTGACCCACGGGCTGGCAGCTTCCTCGCTGAAAAGATTAGTATCAAAATTCAACGAGGAAATGCTGCCAGTGTTTTGGGCACCATGCCACTGGACAATGGCCTGGAGAAATTTTTATTATATTTAATTTGTTATTTAGATTTAGTTTATTTTTTAGGTTAATTAATAATATTGTAATTCTTTTATATTGTTTGTATATTACTTCGAATAAATCTTTTTTTTATTGACCAGTGTTAATAATTAGATGTGTATTAACATCATTGTGTAAATCAGTACCATCTTGAAGCGTTTTCTCTATGAACATAAAGAAAACTTTCAATTAGCAAGTCGCGGGACATCCCCCGCACGCGGTACGGTCTGCAACGAACGAGTACAATGAATTAGCGACACCCGACGCGGACGTAAATCACCGCACCTGCTCCGGGACCGACAGCAAAACCAACGGGGAGTTACACAACTTTATAGTAAATAATTCTTCTGATTAAATTACTTTATCATGTCAGATACATATTTGAGTTACCACACGATCTATCACTTTTGACAAACATAAGTCTCTTTTTCTTAGAATGTTTAGATGACAGTATAAATAATTATTATAATATCGAAACGCAACCTAATAGGGTAACTATTTGCCATTATGAAAAATACATTAATAAATTATGTAAATAAAATAATACAACGGGCAAGAATCAAATTAGGTAAAGTTTTTAAAAGAAATAAAACCGCGTCTTGTCGTCTCCTCCGGTGACAAGAGGGCCCAGAGAATCAGTATTGCAATTCAGCGGGGAAATGCAGCCAGCGTTCTTGCCACCATTCCACGCGGACGGGACTTCTATCCCTATCCTTAGTATTAATAATAATTTAATTTTTTTTTTTCGAATTATTGCTAATATAATTAGGTAAATTAGGTTTTGTTCTCAAAAATGTAAGATAATTTAGCCTTGTTAAAAAGCGCTTTCCACCGCTATAAGTGTGACGTCACTAACTGCGTTAACAAATAATAAAAGTTTCAGTTATAAGCCGCGCTAAAATACTAAACTAACCTTTCTACGAGTATAAACAAAACTCGCAGAAACCTATCACGTTTGTGGGC
Source organism: Tinea semifulvella (assembly GCA_910589645.1). NCBI lineage: Eukaryota > Metazoa > Arthropoda > Insecta > Lepidoptera > Tineidae > Tinea > Tinea semifulvella. The sequence goes on from OU342605.1 coordinate 768,299, forward strand.
TAAATTAAATTATTTGAACTTTAAAAGCGTAATCCGAAAAACCGATATAATTGGGGCGAAATAGAAAAAAATACAAATCGAAATAATTATCGTAAGCTTAGGAAAATAAAGGGTAGTATTTGTATAACAGCCGATCGAGAAGCTTCTGTCGGTGAGTTTAAATATAGCAATATTCAACTTTGTATCCTCGACTTTCTGCTGTCCGTACAGACCCCAAATGTTTCGGAAAGGGGTTTGATTGAAATCGTGCACAAGCAGCGGCACACATAACGTATACAAAACTACGTGGGTATAGGATTATTAGCAAAAGGTATGGTAGGGCTTATTTAGGAAAAAAAAACCGCGTTAGTACATATAGCATAGCCTAAAGTCGGCTTGGATGTTCAATAGGCCTGGGTTGGGGATAATTCCCCGTTTTCTCCGGCAGGATGTTGCTTTTTTTAGGGTGTGTATCCTTCTCCTTAATGAAAAAGTAAGAAAGAAAGAAAATACATTATTTATCGCAACAATTACAATAGTTACAAAAAAATAAACATATGCAAGGAATAAATTTAAATGTAAGCCTATTCTATATACCGAAACCTACATACAGGTGTGGCGATAAATAGGTGGTCAGCTCAGCATATGCTACAGCCGAGGCTGCAGCGCTGATTTTCAGCTGATGCCTTATGTTGGGTGAGTCACGGGTCGCAGAGATGTACAGTACACCATTTACTAAATCGGAAGGAGCACTAAATGTACAGTTTTCATATATGTTTAACAAATTAGAATAGAATAAATAAATAATATTATGATAAATAATATAAGTCATAGTCAAGAAAAAAAAAATGCTGGGCTCGGATCACTTTGTCCCGGATGATGCTGCACCATCCGGGTCTGCACACGGCGGCATGCAGTGCATTGTGTACTGGGGTTTTGAGGGTGGTGCGAATCTGGTCAGACCACCGTATCAGGCTTGAGCCACGGGGTCTCATGCCTTTAATTTTGCCCGGGATCATCAGCCTTTCCAGATTAGCCGAACTTTCCCGTGCTATATGACCAAAATACTCAAGGACTCGTTGCAGGCAGATAGAGAGATATTTACAACAGCTAACACAATACGTAAAAGAGGCAAAAATAAATAAAAATGACAAGATAAATATAATATAATAAATGATGAGCGGCTGCGACAAACAGGCACTCAGGTCAGCATACACTGCGCAGCTTTTCACTGAGCCCCTTAACATCATACAATTTACAAAAAAAATATTCTAATTATCTCTGTCTAAAATTAGATATATGAAAGTTATAATATAAATTAAAAGCTACCTAAATAATAAAATTAAAAATAAACTAAACTATAAATAAAAAATGTCCACTAGAGACGTCCCATCCGAAAAAGTCCCAAGGAGACTGGCAACATTTTCCCCCTGTATAGCGAGGCTAATACGTAGGCAGAAATAATTGCCAGCCTTTCTGTCTCCCGACCTTTCCGTCAGCCGCTTTGACAACTCCTTGGCCAAGCGCCTCGCTGAAAGTCCCCATGGCCCCATCGTTTCGACCCCAAACGGCGCAAATTCGTAACCGGTACCAAGGTTGGCGTATTTGCGCAATTTGAGGTTTTCAGCAAAAAACGCGCCTGACGAGGTGCCGCGCCGGATCCATCGTGTGTCGGTAAGATATGGGAAGCATAGTGTCTCGGGCTTGCGACCGTCAATAGGCTAGTTTACAAAGTAGGCCTCCTTTTTATTTTATTGCGCAACAAGACGCCACCATTCACCATTGTAGTTGTCCTCCCTAACCAACCAAATTATTTTCCGATTCCGTTCATGCCGTCTTGGAAGCTCTTTTGTAAACGACAAATGGACGTAAAAATCCTGATATTTCTCATTGGATCGGTCCTGAGTGGTCCACCACCACCGCTCATGAATGGAAAACATACGTGGATTTACCATGCGGATACCAGATCCATCGTGTGTGGGAAGGAGAGTAGAGAACTAGAAACAAAATGTTACTTTTTCTATTTTCAGTTTATCTTGTGGTATTTTTAATATTGTTTTTTTGTAGCGCGTAATGTTCCTTGGTGTGGCATAAAGAAATTAATAGTGTGTTTCCATTTATATATCGGATGGCACAGCTGCTGTGGTTGACGTGCGGGTGGCGTGCGGGGGCCGTGCCATCTGTCGCCTCCCCTACTCACCCCTCAGGGAAAACATCCTTTATTATACAATTTTGGGGAGAAACCTTTCATTTCCAATGTTCTAATGTTTTTCACAAATATTATATTTAAAGCTTATTTTTTTTTTTTTTTTTTTTTATACTAGCACGACATGTGACCTTGGGCCCACCTGATGGTAAGTGGCGCGCAAGGTCCATGAATGTTAGCAACTGAAGTCAGATACTCGTAACTGCCATCAGTCCCTAACACTATGCCGGCTTGACTAGATGCTTTTTCACACTTCGCTTGAAGGACTCCAAATTATAGGAAAGTGGAAACACAGAGGCTGGAAGAGCATTCCACATCTTTATCGTACGACAGATGTATGAGTCCCCAAATTTATATGTACGCGAAGGGATGGTGACTACGGTATGTGGGTGCATATTCTGACTTGTGCGTGTGGTTCGGTTGCGGAATGGAGAGGGAGGGATTAGGTTATAGAGTTCTTCGGAGCACTCACCATAGTATAGCCGGTAGAACACGCTCAGAGAAGCCACATCTCGGCGAAGCTGCAGGGATTCGAGAGTTCCAGATGTAGTGGCATCGTCCACAATTCGTACAGCTCGCCTCTGCAGGACATCGAGAGCATCTGTGAGGTACTTGGCGGAACCATCCCAAAGGTGAGAACAGTATTCTATACATGATCTGATCTGTGCTTTGTACAGCAACAGTCTAATTGAAGGCGGAAAAAACCGCTTCACCTTGTTCAGTATTCCGAGCTTTCTTGACGCTGTTTTGGTGATGCTCTCAATGTAGTTCCGGTGGCTAAGGTCTGAGCGTATTTCCACCCCGAGAATGTTGAAGCTGGGTTGTAGGTCCAGCGTGGTGCTCTGAAGAGTAGGGGGAGGAGAGAAGGGGGACTTCTTGGCCGTCAACGCGCAAGCCTGGGTCTTGTTGGCATTGAACTGGACAAGATTTTGAACACCCCACAAATAGATTTTGTGGAGGGTGTCGTCCAGTTCTGCCGTCATAATGCGCCGTGACTCCTCTAGTTGGTTGCCCACCAAAGCTCGAGGACTCAGATACCGCCCGTGAGCCGTGCTGTCATCTGCATAACAATGAATGTTGCCCAGAGACAACATATCATTGATATGCAGAAGGAAGAGTGTTGGTGACAACACAGAGCCCTGCGGTACGCCGGCGTTCACTGACATGAGATCAGACGCATTCCCATCTACAAGGACACGAATGCTGCGCTCATGTAGGAAGCCAGCTATCCAGTCCACCAGCCGTGGGGGCAGACCATATGCCGGCAACTTGGACAGTAAAGCCTTGTGCCAAACCCTATCGAAGGCCTTGGAGATGTCCAGACTGACCGCCAATGATTCACCATATTTGTCCATTGCCTCACCCCAGACGTGGTATACGAATGCTAGAAGATCACCCGTTGACCGTTTTGGACGGAAGCCATATTGGCGGTCATGTATTACGGAGTGATCCTCTAGATATCTAACGAGTTGGGCGTTGATTATTCGTTCCATTACTTTACACAGTACTGAGGTTACGGCAATGGGGCGGTAGTTGGAAGGGTCTGAACGATCTCCCTTCTTCGGAACGGGCTGCACGTTGGCCACCTTCCATGTTTCCGGCACAACACCAGAGGAGTATGACTGACGGAAAAGGCGCGTGAGGGCTGGAGTCAACTCAGGTGCACACCTCTTAAGAACTACTGCTGGGATACCATCAGGACCATTAGCCTTGCGAACATCGAGCGATCGGAGCACTGCCCGCACATCACACTGCCGAATGCGTAAATCGCGCATTGAAGTGCCGCAACAAGGCAGTGTGGGGGGCTGCGCATTCCCGTCGTCGAGTCGAGAGTTAGCCGCAAAGAGTTTGCCCAAGTAGTCGGCTTTCTCTTTAGCGGTGTGGGCTAGTGATCCATCCGGATATCGCAGAGGTGGCAATGAGGAGCGACAGAAGTTGGTCTCTACAGATTTGGCCAGTTGCCAGAAACTGCGACTTCCTCTTGGTCGCGCGGCTAGGTCTCGGCCAATCTGAGAGACGCGCTGGGACTGAGCTCTGACAAACACCTTCCTGCAAACCTTAGAAGCTTTTTAATCAATTTTATGGTCAAGACGATGGGACTATAGTATAGCCAAGCGCCAGGCTAAGAAGTTGTTCAAACGGCTGATACAGGACAAAGACTGGATGCAGGAAGGCTGGAAATTATTACCGGGACACATTATTATTATATTTTTTTAAACCAGTATGACATGTCACGCGAGGCCTGTTAATGTTAGCAACTGAAAGCCGGTGTGGCAACCTCCTTGGCTCCTTGGCCACTATAAAATAACACTGTCAAAACTTTTAAATTTAGAACTAAGGAAATTAGATGGATTACGGAGTCCTTCGCGCCATTTTATGCGCGGATATGCCAAGTGCAAGTTTTTGTTTTGTAAATTAATTGACTGTGGATATTATTGGTCTAAAGTGGTGTTGCTTTGTTTAATAATGTCCTACAATGTGAATAATTATGGAAAAAGATAAATTGGACTTTAAATATGGGGCAAAAGTTGCAGTTAAGTTTTTGCGGTTTTCCTGCGCTGTGAACTCCTATATTTTAACCGACGTGTTTGGGCTATTAATGCCGCGAGTGACTCTAAGAAAAGCATCGAATTCTGCAACATCTGGAATTTGATGATAACCTAATTAACTCATGAGAAAGTAAGATATATTACGTCAGACTTGGCTGTATGGGCTAGACCTTTTGCCTTCCCTATCATCTCATTCATCATCCATCAGGAGAAGAGAACACAACAAAAACAATTAGATGGATAACAATATTTACACTAAAAACATTCGTTTCTTTTAATTAATTAATATTAACTAAATATTTCGTCAATAACAAGAGATAAAGTGTATCTGTAAACCGGCTTGACTGGGCATGACGGCAATTCGAGCCTGATCCCCAGACATATGGATGGATACACTTTACTTGGTTTATCGGCAAGAACGGTGGATACTTCCCCGCCCCGGCAAACTGGGCAAATTACCATCAGTCTGCCCTGCCTACCACCTATTATTTTATTTTATTATAGCTTTGGGATATTTTTCAAGTCCTGGTACGCTGAACCATAAAAGCCGCGGATAGATGCGTTTAAGATGTGGTGCTGGCGTCGTTTGCTCAGAATCCCTTGGACCGCACGACGCACTAACATTTCTGTGCTCGAAGAGCTTAAGCTGACCAGGGTGCAAAGATTCTCTACCGTCTGCTTTGCGCGAATTCTGCAATACTTTGGCCACATTGCAAGAAGAGAAGACGATAATATAGAAAAACTTCTAATCACGGGCAAGGTAGACGGTAAAAGAACAAGAGGAAGAAGCCCCTAGCGATGGTCCAGTCAGGTGACTGACCACCTGAACATCCCTGTACACCAGGCTATCCACTACGCCGAGGAACGAAACCGTTGGAGACGGCTGGTGGATGAGCTGCGTCTGCGACGGAGTCACGATCCCCATCAGTGGGGTACCGACTAAGGAGGAGAAGGTACGCTGAAGACATCGACGAGCTTGAAAATCATCATGGGCATGGGCTAAATGTGAATCGCTTATTGGTGGTTTCTGACTACCCCGCAAGACAAGCAGTCGTAATGACATTTACTTTTTTTTATTTAAATATTTAATAGCTTTTTTTTCTTTTCAGATCTTCTCAGTTAGTCCGTCTGCTAGGTCCAATTATCTAAAAAATATGTTCTGCAATCCAGCAGTGTCTGTGTTCTACTCATGACGAATAACATTTGTTCCTATATGTAATACCCATTTGGTAGTTACCTATATTATAATTTAGTCGGCAAAGTAAATTGATTTGATTGTGGAGATAGAATGGTTTCCGACGGCCATTGCTTTCGGCGAACTCTGACTTTGACAACTCAATTATAACGCACAATTATAATTCTCTATGTAAATATTATTAAAATAAAACTACGTTTAAACCTGAGTTAAGTAAGTATGAATAATATCCCTACGCGTAGACTACTTTAGAGACTTGCATTTGTCGCACGCTAAAGGTGTGGAACGCTCTTTGATCCTGTAGTCCTTCAATATCAGGTGGACGCAATGTCACATGAAACGTTCAAAAAAAAAAACATATACTGTGTGATTTTATGCTCTATTCTCTTATGAGCAAATTCATCAAAATCGGATCTGTAATCTGTAAGCTTCCTTCATATTTATAACCAAAAAAAAAGAAATGCCGGGTCAGTCAGGTCAGTCGGGGGAACGTTCCCATCCTCAACCCATCCGGGCCTGGACGACGGTACTGTCTGACGCATGCTGGGACTAGAGCCACGTACTTTTTTTAACGAAGCCACCACTGCTTTCATAAATACCCGAGCAATGAAAAATACGTGTATAATCATAAAATAAAATACTCACAAAATGTGAGTTTGATTTGAAAATAAGGAAATTCGAATTGGATCACCCTATATTTGCGAAAATCGAAATATGCCTTTATTACTAGCACTGGGTTTTGTCCAATTTGAAAAGTAACAAACGACATTTGGATTGAAATTATTCATTTATTTATTTAATTAGGATGACCAACAGAGTACACATTGAATCCAATTATATCAATAAAAGCAAACAGTAAAAAAAACATAAGTGAATGGTACCCCAGTAACAGGTGACCACAACATACTACATTCAATTATCATACATTATATGTTTAAGAAATTTAATTAATAATAGTAACTACATAAAAGTATATATATATATATAACTGTATAAAAACTAAATTTTCCAAGTAGAAGTCCTGTTATAGAATTGAGTAGGTCTAGAGAAACAGATGGTAGTAATCGATGGGCGCCGGCTGCTCCAGAGTCGCAAGTTTTTTCATTTCACTCCCAAAGATTGGAAATATGTGATTTATTTTATAGTTTCTCCTATTCCTTCGTTTTAAAGCTTTTGCCTTCTGTGGAGAGTAATTGCAGGTAGGAACATTATCAAAGTCTTTTTTGTATTTTGTACATGTAATGAGAATTGCTTGTTATTGTATATTGTTTGTGTTTTTTTTCTCATTATGACTAGCAGTGAAAATTACATTATTAATCTTGTATTTGGGCTAAATTGTATTCACAATTATATATGCATTTTTAGACAAAAAATTCTAACCAGAAGTAGAAAACGCATTAGCCTCGCTATACAGAGGAAAAAATGTTGCCAGTTTTCTTGGGACATCCCTGATGGAACGTCTCTTGAGGACATTTTTTATGTATAGTTTATTTTTATTAGATTTTTATTCATTCATTACAGCCCCTAGTCCTAGACCTCCACTGCTGGAGATGGGCCTTCCAGAACTAGAGAATTTGACCTACACTCGCCACGCTGGCCAGACGTGATGTCAATTTTTTATGATAATTTATTAAATTAAAATAAGGAAAGGCATGCTACGATGGTTCAGGCATGTTGAAAGGATGAGCGATGAAAGATTGACGAACCAGATATATAATGCGAAAGTTGTGGGTGAAAGAGGGCCTGGCAGACCGAGACTCACATATCACGATTAAATAAATAAAACACTGGCTTAAGGTGCATTAAATAGCCTTCATAACAAAAGGGCATGTATGAAGAGGTTAATGAATGTCGACGAAGCGAAAGAGGTATGTCGTGATCGTGTTAAATGGCGCTCAATTGTCTCTGCCTACCCCGCAAGGGATCTGGCGTGAAGATATGTATGTATGTAATTTATTAACGATTCCACAAGTTGGCATTAGTGGAACCGGGACCGACGGCTTAACGTGCTCTCCGAGGCACGAGAACGGTGGAGTTGTAAGTCTATGACTGCAGTACGTAAGAAAAGTGTATTTCTCATTGGTACATGCCGGTTGGGTTTGAACCGACCTTTGGAGGATTTAAGGTACGCGTTCTTACAACCGAGCCACCACCACGCCTTATTAGATTTACTTTATAGTTATTATTTTATACAAAGTAAAAAAAAAAACACTCTATTTTATATAGTTTAGATGTGCAAAATGTTTAAAATGTCATCATACTAGAGCCAGTACTAAATGTATATAGAGAGGTTTAAAGAAATGGTACAAAAAACAATTGTATAAGCTTTCCAATGACCTACCCATTCTTCCAGCACATATTCAGATTATTTTACAGTTTCCGCTGCTCGGGAGTGGAACAAACTTCCTCTGGTTATCGGGCGCCGTCTATTAATATATTTAAAAATCTACTTACTAAACAAACAACATAGATCTTCCTAGTACCTATATCTATCAACTATTTTTATTGTGTGTAAACAGTACTATATACTTACCTAGTTTCGTATTTGTGTATATGTATATATATATATATATGCTATGTCTGTCCTAATATATTAATATATATATATATATATATTTATGTATTTAAGCAGTAGTATGTAACGATTATTATGTATTGTATGTAAATTGTATATTTATAATAATGCACCCCGCAAATCCTCTACCACACTCCCAAAGGTTAGCTGTTATAAAATGCCGAAAGGCATTAAGTTCGCCCTTGTAATTTACTTTTAAGTTTTTTGTGCAATAAAGAGTTTATAAATAAATAAATAAAAAACCTACCGACGGAGGTTAAAGATGCTCCAAATAGAGCTATATTTAAAAGATTGGTATAAAATTTTCATTGATTGTTTCTTATTGTTATTCTACATCATCGGTTATCATGTAGTACGTAAAAAAAAGTAAAGTATCATCACGACCGCTTCCCTTTCGAGGTGGTCAGAAACCACGCTTATAAATAAGCGGATTCACATTTAGCCAACGTTACTATCCAATAGGCAATCATGACAAGTGAAGCTCGTCGATGTCTTTAGCGTACCAAACTCGAGAAATATCACAAATAAATTAAATATTAATTAAATGTATTTATTTACATTAATAAATATTTTTGTGTCCCGACTAGGAACCTCCGAGTCTAAATCCACTTAACCGCGAGACCACGGAGGCAGTTTAGTACGTAGTACCTAAATTTATGTTTATGTAGTTTATATATGTATGTTATTTTATTAATAAATAATATTCTATACACTTGTGTTTTCAATATATTTAATTTTAATTGATATATTGCACCTACCTCACATAAATGTTCTCGTTGTCCCGAAGGTCTGACAGGCAGAGAATGTCAAGCGACATTATGTCACGTAAATATATATATACAAAGATATATTTGTAAGCAATAAGTTTAAAAAAAAACAAAATACTTTCATCAGTTAAGCGCTTGCTGACATTGTTTATTTTTTTACTAAGTCTTACAACCGACTTACCGAGTCATCACCGCAATACTGGCAGTTATTAAAACAGGGTTTTACAAAGATAAACCTGGTAATAGAGAATTATATGCATCTATATTTCAGCTATAATATCTTTTTGCTTCATGCAGATCAATCACGAACACCTGGCGCTTGTCAGAAACAGCCGATGCCACTGCTAACCTTTATAAAGCCATCTTCACACCGCCGTCTTAAATATTCTAGATTCTAGAACGAAGAAAAACTACCCCTAGTGTACAGTCACCATCACAGCCGCTAGAACACAGAGTCCTAGAACTCCTCTGCTGGTAATGGACCTTACGAAACATATTTCTAGGGGATTTCGCTATATATATATATACATACATATCTTCACGCCAAATGCCTTGCAGAGACAATTGAGCTTGTCACGATCACGACTTTTTTCTTTCGCTTCTTCCACATTCATCAACCTCTTCATACATGCCCTTTTGTTGCGATGGCTTTTTAATGCATCTTCAGCTATTGTTTTATTTATCTGATCGTGATCGTCTTGGTCTGCCAGGGCCTTTTATCCACAACTGTGGCATGATATATCTGGTTTGTCGATCTCTCTTCGCTCATCCTTTCAATAAGCCGAACCATCGGAGCATGCCTTTTCTTATTTTTGTCCCTATGCTTTCTTTCATATTGACCTTTTTGCGTATTTCATCATTACGTATGCGGCCCGTTAAAGTTACACCGCATATGTGATCTCATTTCTACTGCATTAAATCTACTCTCATGCGTATTCTGACATAGTCTCGCTTCCATACATAAGTGTTAGTACCAGCTTGGCATTGTGTATGGCGAGTTTCGTCACTGACATTTCGACTGGCGATTTCGAATGGGTCACTGACCCCAGGGCACACTATTTTCCGCGTTCACTCTTCTTTCAACATTCCTATCAGACTTCCCATTTGCAGTGAAAACACTGCCCAGATATATATTTTCATTTACATTTATTTTTTCTTTATAATGACATCATCTGTCATGATCCCCAAGGTTAGCTGGTGATAACGCCTTATGGCGCTATAGCTCGCCTATGCACTAGGTATTTAAGAGCAATTTACTATTTAAATAAATAAATACGCGCGTTTCATTAAGTTTGTTAAGTCCCTAAAAAGGGTTTAGGAGCAATTAAAGAAATTCAATTAACACAACTTCAATCAGTACGATTTAATTTCAGTAAGACATTTTTCACGAAACAAAAGCTTTCACAACACCTCGTAAACTAACTCCAGATCGCAATACATTACTGTTTTCATACTAAACTTTGATACGGGAGAGGTGAAAAACGAGCGATGTACCGCGTGTGGGAGAGGTGATTAGCGTCGGCAAAGTTACGCTTCGCTGGTACAGGGCCAAAGTAGCGTTGCCAGATTATTATTTTAAAAAATAATAATTTTACAACCGTAATTAATAATAATTAAGTACATATTTGTCCTGCTGTGAGACTAGCACACCTTACAGATAAAGTCTTACTATATACATAATGTATATATTTACATTGTTTAGCAATTTTTTTTTATCATTGCGCTAACAAATAAAATCTTTTCCCCCTTGCGTCGTAAAGTAAAAAGCAAAGTATCATCACGACCGTATCCCTTCGGGAGCGGTAAGAAACCACGCTTAAAAAGAAGCGGATTCACATTTAGCCAACTTTACTAAAGGCTTTAATATAGGCCAACCATGACAAGTGGCAAGCTCTAGCGTACCAAACTCAGAAAATATTGCAAATAAATTAAATTATTTATTTATTTAAATTTATAAATATGATTGTGTCCCGACCAAGAATCGATATCCGGTACCACCAGGTGTAAATCCACGGACTAAACCGCTAGACCACGTCTAGTTGCGTTGTCTTCCTTATATTATTAAAATCATATTTTATCAGTGGCTTTTACCCCTTCAACTTCAACCTTGCCAGTAACAAAAACTTTTAACAAGGTACTTTAACTTTTAGGAAAAAAATAGGCACAAATTGTTCTTTGTAGCGTCATGAACAATAAATAAAAATGGTATACTCAATAAAAAGGTCAATAAACGGAATTTATAATGTAAGTGTTACTTTACGAGTATATTAAACTAAATGTAAATCTCTATAAAAATATCTAATTACTTTTTCTTTGTCTTGAAATAAATTATATTAAGGAAAAATTGGAAGGAGAGCGGTGTTAGCTCTGTTGTAAGAACGCTTTTATTTAATCCTAAAGGTCGCGGTTCGAACCCCGGCATGTACCAATGAGAAATACGTATTCTTACGTACTTTTGTTTTTGATTTACAACACCACCGCCCCCAGTTCGACTAATACCAACTTGTGAAATAAGTAGTCATAAAATTCCCGCCAACCCGTCTGGCCAAAGTGTGACGACTGTATACCAAATTGTCTAAATATATTATATTCTGGAAGGCCCATCTGCAGCAGTGGAGGTCTAGGGTTCCGTGTTCTAGGGGGCTGATGATGTTGATAAACTGCCAGTTCACATACTATATATATGTATGGAAATACAAGATAATAGTCAATTTATATAATTATTTTTAAATTTATGTGATCTGGCAGCCGTATGCCAGAGGTCGTCAAGTGCAGGTGACACGTCGGGTTTGGCACATTTTAATGAATCCAGCCACGTGGCGCGCGGCCTGCGCTAAATGGGATTTCATTTAGGCAATATTATGGCCAGCACAACGGTTGTATTAGAATTTTTATTGTTATACCTTCGACAGATGTCGTGACTTTCGATTGCTCTGCAGCTATGTCTGTGCCACAACCAAGTATACATATTTATTTATTTATAAGTTCTCCAACAAAATCAACAATATTTCAATTTTTGAGTACATGCATACATAATTAACAGAGTAAATGTGATTTTAATTAAAGGAGAAGACGGCCTGCTCATAATTACCATTGCGTATAAATTTAAAACTAGGCATGCAATAGATATTATACATTACATAAGCAAATTATTTACCTACCTAACAGTTAAATCTATTAAATTAAATTATAATTAATAAAACTAATACCTCCCTAATTACCTAAATAAATTTTACAAATATTATAATACTGAAAAAAAAAAACAGTTTTAAGAAAAATTTACAAACAGAATTACAATCTAAAAGCTAAAATTAACAAAAACTACCGATTTTGTTTGTTTTTAATGCCTTTTTAAATTTAAGAGCATATTAGTATTTAATTATTACACTGTTAAGAGGATTTAACGGTTTTGCATCCTTCTCACTCGCACTATTTATTGAACAATATAAAGGTTTTTTAAGTTTAAGTGTACATTAAGTATTTACATATAGGTAGGTATAACTTTTAAGTCGTTTTTTGTTTTGTTTTTCTATAATTGTACTATTGTTTAAACAAATTAAAACCTATAAACAATACATATAATAATAATAAACTACTATACTCGTATTTGAAATTTAATTAAAGTTCTCTCTCGTTTTTAATGGTGTGGCTCGTAGCTTCGATTATGTTCCTAAATCGACCATTTTAAAACAAAAACTATACAGGCTACGTCATCGGCAGGCATGTTGTTTCGGAGCGACTCCGACGACTAAATATATTCTGGCTGGTTTACAGAAAATGGCACGAATTCTCCTGCGGGCAGAACAACGTAGTCATCGAAGACTAAATTGACAAAAAATATGAATAATGTTTTATAGTTTATTTATTTATTTAATATTATTTACCAAAAAATAATTACTGTCAATTTAAAATAACATGAATACAATTGGACGCAGACCAAACTGTAATGTAGAAGCTGTGAACACAAGATTGAAAAAAAAAATGCGAGCTGCTACTTAAAACTACAAAAAAGAAGAAAAAAAATGCAAGAAGTTTAAAATTAAATCTATAAAAAATATATTATAGCTTATCACATATTCCCGTTAAATTATTATAGTAATGTTTTGTATATATATATTTATTATTTATATATATATAAATAATACATAAACATAAAAATAATGAGTATTCGTATTAACCAGCGAGCGTAGAGTAGTCTTGATACTACCAAAATAGGAGATGGCTAAGTCGTAAATATAGACAAGTATTTGGTTGTTTGGCTCCTAGTATATTGACCACTACTGTGGTTTTTGACCACCTAAGTAGGAATTTAATTTCATAGGTATGTTTAGTTTAGTTTAATTTATAATTAGTTATTTAATCTATTTTATTTTAATATTTTTGTATCTACTTCTTAAGTAAGTAGGAATTAAGATTGTAAATCGCAGCTTGAAACGTTGGTCTGTGCTTGAAGCCAGAGTTTTTAATGTTGGTAAATCGCGGGTTTATAATGGGTCTGTCAATCGCACACTTGCACACCTCGCACACACGCACAGACCCGCGGGTAAACTTTGATTACAATCCTTATGCGTGCGCTCACCGTCGACGTACATCAACATTTGATAAACGGACTAATAAGTAACAAAAATTGCCGCAAACCAACAAAACTTTACAAGTATCGGAATGAACTTGGACAAGACCAAAGTCATGTTCAGCCGAGGCCAATCTGTGTGGGAAATGCTACTCTGGAAGTTGTCCAAGAATACGTATATCTTGGACAGACTATTCAGCTAGGCGCTACCAACTTCAGCAAAGACGCCGACAGCTAGGATGTGCGGCATTCGGGAAACTTCGACACATCCTCTCATCGTCCATACCAGTGTCTGAAGAAGTCATCAACAATTCGTCCTCCCTGTAGGTAATATCGTATGGTGCAGAGACGTGGACACTGATAATGGGTCTGGTCCACAAATTCAAGGTCGCTCAGTGAGCTATGCATGGTATTCCTCTGATGGATAGAATTTGAAACGTTGATATTTGACAGGGAGCCAAAGTTGCTTTGAAAATTAGCAAGATGAAGTGGAAATGGACCGGATACATCTGCCGGCAAAAACCGACGACCAATCGAAAACCAATAAACCGGCAAACAGGCTCTTGAACTGAGACCTCGTACGCCAGATGTAAGGATGACCTGAAGAAGGTCGCTGGCGAAGGTTGGATGAGTTTGCAAAACATTTGAACCTGTCTCAGATTTTCATGGGTTCCTGACTGTTAAAAATGTTATGTAATAAAATATATAAAATTATTTAAATGGTGTAGTATGCGGTTATCAAATTTGCGACAAAACTTTTTATTGAATATTTTAAATTTATGTTTAGGTAAATTCATGTATTCAAGTCATTGGTCCTAAACTTCTACATCAAAGACAATAAATTGTACTGTTGGCTGGTCCCCGTTATTATATCTACGTAACTCAGCAACAGATGGAGCGGGTTTAGCACGCAAATTGAATTTAGATTTGTGATTTAATTGTAATTAAAAGAGTGCCTTCACTGAGCTTATACCTTGCAAGGTTGGCTTCACAACTAACACAACTATTGGGCCTAGTATGCAACTGGGACTAAACGACTAACAAAACTGTTGGCCTAGCATGCGACTGAGACTAAATATTATAAATGTGAAAAAAGCTCTGTAAAAAGTATCATCACGACCGTTTCCCTTTCGAGGTGGAAAAACCTCGCTTATAAAGAAGCGGATTTACATTTAGCCAACTCTCTATAAACCCGTCTGGCCAGCTGTAGCGAGTGTAGGTTTGTATTAAATTTATTTATTTAAATTAATAAATAAACATTAGACCAGGATACGAGACGGCTTGGCGAGGACCAATATTTAATAATTAATAAATATAATATTCATTAATTAATACTTTAAAATACTTACTAAATACTACTTAAGGTTAGAGGTTAAAACTCACTAACTTTTTCAATGTTGCATCCCAAATTCATATTCTTAGTTTTATTTCAACAGCCCTTATCACGTGAAGAGAAACCTACCGTCATAAATTAATCCTCCCGCATGTCCGTGCTCGCCCGCAGATCGCGAGGTCGCGCGCCCAAATGCGGGCCAATCTTGGAAGTACCGAAAGCAAAAAAACCTAACATACTTATATGTTTTTTTTTTATTAGGCAGTTCGATATTAGATTAACACCCCGTATTCTTAGACGTTTTCCCAACAGCTCATCAACTCAATTATTTCTTCCAGCAATCAAACGGAGGGACGCACGAGGTATTAAGTTTTTTTTATATACTAGTACGACGTGTGACCTTGCGCCCATGAACGGGAAACGACTAGGCGCTAGTGAAAATACTCTGAAATTGAGCGAAAGAAATGAAATTAGCAGCAACTAACCTTTTCTTCCGTGTCTCAAATGTCGATAGAATTCTTGTAGTTTTAATAACCGACGTACCGTGAAATGCTTGGTGCCGAGTGATCCTCTTACAGCATAAATCCAAAACACAATCACAGCAAAAAAATATGCACGAAATTTAAGAGCAAAGATGTGCTCCGCGACCGGCGTGATAATTCCACTACTGTCCATCAGAAGGCGTTGCGTCCGGCAGAAACGTCAACGACAGGAAGTTCGCCGAGCACAGTCGCTTAAGTCCACCAGGGGGCGTCATGACGGCGGAAGGTCGCACGCACGCCGGCGCACAAAGGCGTTGTCGCCAATATTCAAATCAAACGATTCAAATAATGAAATATCCAACAGCCCACCTGATGGTGAGTGGCGCACAAGGTCCATAAATGTTACCAACAGGACACATGCATGACGGCAATTCAAGCCTGATCCCGAAACGTGTGGATACACTTTACAGGTTTCTCGGTGGATACTTTCCCGCCCCGGCAGACTGGGCAAATTGCCACCATCAGTCCGCCTACCACCTATTGGTTGTTCTCGAATGTATGTATATAAAGTATGCGCCATTTGCAATGATGTTAAATGTAAATTATTACTTTTAAGGAGAACTAATTTTGTAAGCTTGCCATGGTGATATTTATATAAAAATATCACCACTTGAAACAAGACTTTGAAGAGTTGACTTCCCGTTCGACAGCTGGAAGGAATAATAGAGTGGAGGAAACGTCTAGGAATACGGGTGTTAGTCTCATATCGAACTGCCTAATTAAAAAAAAACATATAAGATGTAAGGGCCGGTAACTGAATTACAGTGGCATTTGGTCACTTAAATACAGAAATTTGTATGAAAACGAGGCCATTTAAATGAGCGAATGCCACTAAGGAAGGATTCAGTTACCGGACCTAACACTCGTATTCTAGGACGTTTACTTAATAGCTTCTTTACTCAATTATTCCTACGCCTCTGCATGCCACTACACTCGAAGAATAGAACTGTCAAATATCAAGGTACATCGGGAGTTCTTCGCGCCTTTTTTCATCGACATGTCAAGTGCAAATTTTTGTTTTATAAATTAATTTACTGTAGATATTATTAGTCAAAAGTGGTATTGTTTTATTAATAATGTGCTACAATGTGACTAATTATGGAAAACGATAAATTGGACTTTAAATATGGGGTACAACTTGCAGTTAATTTTTTGCGGTTTTCCCGCGCTGTCAACTCCCATATTTTAGCCGACGTGTTTGGGCTACAATGCCACGAGTGACTCCAAGAAAAGCATCAAATTCTGCAACATCTGGAATTTGATGATAACCTCATTAACTCATAAAAAAGAAAGATATATTACGTCAGACTTGGCTATATGGGCTAGACCCTTTGCCTTCCCTATCGCCTCATTCATCATCCATCGGGAGAAGAGAACACAACAATAAAGGAACATTGCGACGTACTCGTACCTTGCATACAGAGGGGAAATATTACCATTATATTAAGTTTTTTATTTAAATTATATTAATAAATAAATGTATTTAATTGTTTGTTGGACTGACGTAGAGTATTGGGGCCCGCATTTGTGATAACTGATGCTTGATCACTGCAATAGGTGTACGACATTTTATCTTAGATATAGGGGTAGCGACTTATACTAAATTCCGAGTTTAACAATTCTTTCCCCTATTGAGATATTAACCTAAACAATCAGACTGGACATTAATTGCAAATTACAAATGGGAATGTTGTTTTAATATTTTAATTCATGTTATCCCAAACTTACAGTTACTTCTACTATTTATACGTAAATTTAAGCTTTAACACAATTAAGACTCACACACAACTGTCTCCGTGGTCTAGCGGTTAAGTCCGTGGATTTAGAATAGGAAATACCAGGTTTGATTCCTGGTCGGTACACAAAAATATTTATTAAAGTAAATTATATTTAATTTATTTGTAATATTTCTCTCCTTTGGTACGTTGGAGACATCGACGAGCTTGCCACTTGTCATGATTGGCCTATAGTAAAGTTGGCTAAATGTGAATCCGCTTCTTTATAAGTGTGGTTTCTGACCACCCCGCAAGGGATACGGTCGTGATGATACTTTTACAATTAAGACATAATATTTTAATAGATTTTTCAAGTCTTAATGTACTTTTGAGAAATGTAGTTTTATCAACATATAGTATATAATAATAATAATAAATAAATAAATATTTCCAGACAGGTCACACAGCGCCATCTAATTTCCGTGGTAAGCTACGAGGCTTATGTTTCCTTAAAATTGTCGGTTCATGCCCGGCATGTACCAATGAGAATTACAATTTCCCGGTAGGATCCAACAGACAGACAGCAGAGTCATCCAGGCCCGGATGTTCAATGGGCCTGGATTGGGGATGGGATAATCTCCCGTTTTCCCCGGCAGGATCTCGGCAGCTGACTACCCGCGCCGGTGATTCAACGCATCCTTGGGGGTCCTACTACAACACCGCCCTTGTGGCTCACGAATCTAGTTTAATAAATGATAAATAGGCCCAATAAAATGTTCTCGTGCCAAAATGATTTTTTTTTTATTTGATAGTTAATATATTGTGTTTTCATAATCTGTAATTAATTTTATTTATTTGACCCTAGCATAACGACAATTGACAAAAACTAGTTTATTATTACATAGTTTCGATCCCGCCGATTTGAAATCCAATGTTTTATCTATAATAAAGTACCTGTTCATAATAAAGAACCTAATCGTGTAAGTGCTTTGTAACTATTTCATACATAAATTTTAACCAATTGACTATTTAATTATATTTTAATGCTGGGGTCAAAGAGATGTTGTTATTAAATTTAAAAAGAAACACAATTAATTGTTATGATTATGGAATTGTATTTCGTTGAGGCACGCTGCAAAAAAGTTGGGGCTTGGTTTTGGGCAATCTCTTTTGTCTACTTTAGTTCTTCTTCAAGAGCGCCTCCCTAGGTAGTGGCCCACCCTCCGGGGTCCGAGCGAAAGTAGAAGCGATATCCTGAAGATGCTTGTAGGATCCGTTGTCAGCCCGGTAAAAGCCTGGTAGGTTTTGAACCGCACCTTTTTTCATTTTCCAGGAAAGGATGATTACAACCGGGCCATAACCGCTTTTCATTCCTAGTTTAGTAGTTTTTTTTCATACCTAGGTGTGTGTAGGTACTAAAATTGGCACAAAACTTTAAATAAAACACAAGGTTTAAATAAAAAAGTCCGGAATAACAGTGTAAAATAATACAGTTGGTCAACCCACTGAGCACGACATGTGACCTCGCGTTCTGATATTAACTTCACTACATAAAATAAATACTTAATTACACAACAACAAAAATAAATAAATATATTTCACCTTAACTAACACAAACGCGCTATTAGTGTTGATATTTATTTTAATATAATTAAAATGAAAAAATATTGAATGGAAAAAAAAAATACAAAATATAAAGTCAAAGTCAAAATATCTTTATTTACGTAAACCTTTTACGAAACGCATTTATGAAACGTCATTAATTTAATTATTTTGAATGATTCTACTCCTGCTAGTAGAAGACTAAGCAGCAAAGTGGTCCAATAAGTAAGCTGTTAGCAGAAGACCAGCAGCTTAGCAGATTCCAGTGACCTGTTAATGTTTAATCTGACTGAGAAAGGAATCTGCAAGGAAAACTCAGCTATATCAGATTTACAAAATAAAACATATACAGAACTGCACCACAACGATCAATTAATACAATAAAATTAATATTAATACTAAGGATAGGGATATAAGTCCCGTCCGCGTGGAATGGTGGCTGCATTTCCCCGCTGAATTGCAATACTGATTCTTTGGGCGAAGAAAGAGCCAGCCCTCTTGTCACCGGAGGAGACGACAAGACGCGGTGTTAGGTATATCTTTTAAAAACTTGTTTGCGCTTGGACTCCATGGGGCCAGAGTTTCTACAGCAAACGGCACAAATACGTAATCTTTTATACTTACATATTTGCGCCGCTTGCTGGACTCCGCATTTTCAGCCGCGGCCCCCGCTTTAATTTAAATAATAATTTAAATTTAAGTAATAAGAATATCTTCCTCCTTAGTCGGTACCCCACTGTTGGGGATCGTGACTCCGTCGCAGTCCATCCACTAGCCGTTTCCAGTGGTTGCGGTCCTCGGCGCAGTGGATGGCTTAGTGTACTGGGATGTTTAGGTGGTCAGTCACCTGACTGGACCATCGTTTTGGGCTTCTTCCTCTTATTCTTTTACTGTCTACTTTTCCCGTTACTAAGAGTTTTTCCAGATTGTCGGCGCCTCTTCTAGCAATGTGGCCAAGATATTGCAGAATTCAGGTAAAGCAGATGGCAGAAAGTCTCTGTACCTTAGCAAGTTTGAGCTCTTCGAGCACGGAAACGTTTGTGCGTCGTGCGGTCCAATGAATATTAAGCAGACGACGCCAGCACCACATCTCAAATGCATCAATTCTTGCCCTATCTGCGGCTTTTATAGTCCACGTCTCTGAACCGTACAAGAATATGGAGAATACGAGCGTTCTGACAATGTGGATTTTTGTCTTCCTGGATATGTTGTTATCTCTCCATATTTTGTCGAGCTGGGTCATTGCTGTTTTAGACATTCCAATTCGTCGACGAATCTCACTTTCGCAACCTCCCTTATTGCTGACAGTAGAGCCGAGGTAAAGGAAATCTTCCACGGTTTCATAGTCATCAAGGTCAGTTGTGCGCGTTATCCTGTAAGATCTGTCGAGCTTTGTTTTGGCTCTATTGAAGGAAAGACCAAATTTTGTGCTGACATAAGTGACATAAGTGCTGAAATAAGAATATAATGTACACAAAAATACAAATACTTATTTATTAATTAAATTAAACGTAAATTTAAACGAAAAATAAAAAAATCTATTTAATCACTTACTAGCCTGGTTCTTAATTCGCTCAGAGATACAGCATAGAGATCCATAAATTAGGTTTAGTATGCAACCAATTGTAAAAAAAAAGTATCAACTCTTCCGGGGTAGTCAGAAACATTTAGCCAACTTTACTATAGGCCCACCAAGACAAGTGGCAAGCTCGTCGATATCTCTAGCGTTCCAAACTCGAAAAATATCACAAATAGATTATTGTGTTCCGACCAGGAATCGAACCCGGTACTTTGGCGTATATAACCGCTAGACCACGGAGACAGTTTACCTTTAGTTTACCAGTTCTATTCTGTTACTTAGTCGCAAACGTTATTAGTGGATTTCGTTATTTACGTCAGAGATTGCGTGATAATTACAAAATATTATTTAATTCTCAACTCTATAAGCGCTCGATCTTGACAGCGGACGTGCAAATATCAACCATATTTATTTATTTATTTAACTTTAATAGCGTGATATATAATATATAGTTAACGGATTTCACTATATAACGTTTGCACATAAGTATAGGTCTGCTGATTTCTCCACGCGGGACATGTGTCCGAAGAAAGTAAGAATGCGTGATGGTACAGTCTAGGAAAGAGGTGTTGTCTGATCCCCAATTACTCCAAAATGGATTTGTTGGTTCACAACTCCTGATACAGTTCAGTGGCACTTACTCTGCGCACTAGTAACATTATTTACGATTTGAACGAAAGTTGAGGTACTGTACAGAATCACACTATAATGCACACTTCCTAGACCCGTGGGAACTGTCAGCCGCTCAAAATGGCGGCTTCGTGCGGCATGATAACTATCATTTCCTATCGATAATCTGCCTGCCAGTGTAAACAGTAATTTAGTTTAATATACAATGAGACAAGGCTTCGAGTCCAATTACCATTTATTATGGACGCAAGCTTCCAATGTGGGTTTTTATCAGGCTTAAACGTAACGCCCATACACGCCTTCTTAGCCTACTGATATTTTAAACGCTAAACTGTTTGAAGATGGATGGATGTATGAATGTTTGTTATTATTTTACGCGTAAACTACTGAACAGGTTTTAATGAAACTTGATACTAATTTAATCTTACACCTCAAAATTAAACGTCGCCTAACTTGTGGCTGGTTTGTTCCTCTCGTTTGGATTCCTTACACCACTAAGTCCATCATCAAACTCGTTATTCAAATAAACGAAGAATCATATATTTTTTTATATTATTACAATTTTATTTACCAGAAAGTCATAGTAAAACTACTTAAATAAAATTTAATAACCATAAGATAGCCTAAGAAGGCTGGCAACGTTTCTCCACTGTATAGCGAGGTTAATACATTATTATAAATAATCACTAGCTTTCCTTCCATCAGCCGTTTAATTCTCCTCCTTGGCCAGTTGCTTAGCTGAGGATCCCCATGGTCTCATCTTCTCAAAGCTAAATTATTAACGAAATACTGACTGACTGCCTCCGTGGTCTAGTGGTAAGTCCGTAGGTACCTGGTTTGGTTTCTGGTCGAGACACAATGAATTATTTATTTTTTTTAATATTTTTTGAGTTTGATATCATCAACAAGCTTGCCACTTGTCATAGTGGGCCTATTGTAAAGATGGCTAAATGTGAACCAACCTTATTAAAAAAAAAATACATACATACGCCGAAACTAGGGTTACCATCCGTTCTCCAGATTTTTACACCCGTATTCCTCCACTCAACCATTCCTTTGAGCTGTCAAACGGGTAATAACCTTCAAGGAAGTTTCAAGGTACGTCGCGATGTAGATGTAGATTCTAGTCCGAACTTTGTCTGGCTCTTTAATTTGTCTGGATTTTTTAAATTAGATGAAATACAAGTAATAAAAACACATATTAACGGCGGGTTGAAAGGCTGATTATCTTTTGACATGTTTAACGTTGCTTATGAGAAACATAATTGGCTGAAATAACCAAAGTGACAAGCTAACTACCAATCACGTGTCGTATATCTAAGTATTGATCATAGTTTATTTTAGGCATAAGTAAGTCTGCTACCATGCCTACCATAACTAAGTGCGTAGTGATTGTATTATATGACATTTATAACAAAGAGTACTGTATAATTTGAACCGGGATAGCCCAGTTCTAAGTGAGTCAATGATAATAAGATTTTCTCTGTATAATAGAGCTAAGAATTCATAAAATATTTATCAATATTTGGTGCTGGGTACCCTTTGTAATAGCAGTAATCAATCATAGGTGACAGAAATAATGAGACCATGTGCCTGCTTCACACGGTTCTAATGGTGAATGGTGGATTCTATACCGGCACGAATAAAATTTAAAGCGATGATAAGTAACTGAAGAAACAGTTGTGTAAGTGTACGAGTTTGCTATATTAATTTTATAAAAAGTAAAGTATCATCACGACCGTTGCCCTTTCTGGGTGGTCAGAAACCACGCTTATAAATAAGCGTATTCACGTTTAGCCAACTTTACTATATACCAATCATGACAGTGGCAAGCTCGTCGGTGTCTCCAGCGTACCAAACTCGAGAAATATCACAAATAAATTAAATATTAATTAAATGAATTTATATATATTAATAAATATTTTTGTGTCCCGACCAGGAATCGAACCCGGTACCTCTGAGTCTAAAATACACGGACTTAACCGCTAAATCATGGAGGCAGTTATTTTATAAAATTACCTTTTATAATAAAAATAATTTATTATTATATTTTTGGTGGTCTAGCGGTTAAGTCAGTGGATTTAGACCTGGAGGGTTGGATATGACAAGTTAACATTCCGTTCAAAATAGAATGACAGCTATAGTCGCAATATCGTTGTTATAGTCACAATATTTACCGATCGCCAACCCCTCTGGCCAGCGCAGCGCGGCGACAAAAGGCCAAATTCTCCAAATATATGTTCTTGAAGCATCTTTTTGTCTTTTTTTTGGTTATACGTTTTCTTCTGTCTTTTTCTTTTCACCTTGCCAGTAACAAAAAGTTTTTTCAGGTTATCTCCTCCTTTTCTGGCAATATGTCAAAGTCCGAAGAAGATATATGGTGGAAAGCATAGTCGATATGTCTAAATGTTTTACAATCGACATTTTTCTCCAACATAATGTCTTAAAGCAAGCTTTGGAACGGCGATCTTTATGGTCCATGTCTGAGCGTCATATGGGAATATGGAGAAAACCAGTGATCTAAGAAGGCTGGATTTCGTCTTTATGGTGATCGTCCAGATTTTGTGTAGCTGAGATATATTTTTTTGCAACCTTGGCCATTCTGATGCGTCTTCGAATTTCAGCCTCGAACGATCCAGTGTTGCTGAAGCTCGAACCCAGATATGTTAAGCTCTCTACCGTTTCCAGATTCAATTACATTTTATATAAAATAAAACTTAAATTCACTGATGCTGATTGTTTTTTTTAGCATAGCATAATATAAACCGTAACGTATCTATTTATTTTTTCATCTGTTATAATATGCCAAATGACATCATATTTTTTTTTGCTTTTTCATTATTAATTTGTACTACTTATGCTGTTTAGAATGATGAATGTTTATATTACTGTGCAATTTTTTTTTTTTATTTAAAAATTTTATTGTTTTGTTACCAAAAGGCGTATGTAATGTCGATTGGCATTCTCTTACCATCAACCTTCGGGACATTGTATCAATTATGGTAGGTTTATAAAACAAACATAAAATAAAGAATATTTAAATAATTTTGATGTTAATTTAAATAACGTACTTATAACTAAATAAATAAATAAATAATTTTAATACTTAAACTACATAATAATAATACATACACTACATAAATAATACATATACAATACATACATAAACTACTTAAACGTATATACATAAACAGAAACTAATATTTATACTATACAACTACATTACAATAACAATGAGAAGAGAAATGAATTGTGAATATTTATTGCATCTTTAAAAAGTGTGAATATACTTGTCTTTTAAATACACTTCTGTTGGGTGCCTGACGGATACTAAGAGGTAGGCCGTTCCATAATTATTATTAAGTTATTTGGTTTTCGTATCAATCAAGTCCTTTAGTACTAGAGCTGTCACGATGATATTTAAGCATTTATGCACACCTAAACAATATAAAATAAAGGGGTTTTTCTACTTAAATTGTATACCAGGTATATCCAGGTATATACAGAGGGGAAATGTAATTTTAAAATGCGGCCAGCGTTCTTGCCACCATGCTGCGCGGATACGATTTATAATTTAAATTAGGTTTGGTAAGTAGGTTTTTCTTTTTGTTTTAGTTTATATTTTATATCATAATTCAATATTAAATTAAAGTTTGTAATTATGATTTTATATTTAGTAAATAATAATTTTCGAATCATTTATTAATAAAATCAAAAATTCATTTATAAAAAAATATATAATTGTAATAATACAGTAATAATAACAACGGGCTTAGTTGTCAAAAGAGCGCAGGCAGATTCTCCAGACACCAAGCCTTAAATGAGTTTATAAAGAAAAGTTTATGGTCTGCTAAAATCCCTTTCACGTAGTGATGGTAAAAGGCCGGATGGTATGTCTCTTGTACCATGGAGTAAGGAAAGATGTCTTGTTTGGGATGCCACCTGTACTGATTTCCTCTACATCAAAAAATGCCATTTTGTTCACTCTCAACTGTAGTTTCCCAATTTTAAGGGAAACCTTTATATATCTGGCAACACTTAACTGTGTGTCAGTGCCATTATTTCACGAGTCGTCAATCTGAAGTCGTTGAAGAAAGTTCAACGCTGAACACTGTAGTCTGTAGATGTCATTGTAGACGTCCCCTCTGTATTGTGTCGTTTTATGCAAAACTGTAGCTCTTCAAGCCCCGTACTGTAGCAAGTGTGAAGTGTGCTAGTGTCCTTCCTATTCCTGGTGTTGTGCAAAGTGTGTTCACATCAAGAAAGAAGAAGCGGCGCCGCTCTAGTCTTTGGGATAGGAAGAAAGAGGAGTCCGAACCACCCTGCACGTGAGTCTTTCACCATCCTGTATTCTTTCCACCCCGCGTCCAGGCAACCAACTTAGGACCTGGATGCACCACATTTAAAAAGCACATCAAATATAATAGCATTAAAAAAAAAAATAACTTTGTGGCATTTGGGGTTGAAACAATGGGGGTATATTCTCTTGATAGCCACAAATTCATAAAAGGGCTGGGTAAACGAATTTTTCAAGAGTGTGTCAATCCCAAATGCCATAATTACCTAAAACAGAATATTTCGATTATAATTCAACGAGGAAATGCGGCAAGCGTTTTAGGTACCCTCCCTGGTGGTAAGCCCTTAGTTAGTTTTAATTTCATAGGTAATTTTAGTTTAGTTTTATTTATAATTAGTTTTTTAATCTATTTTTTTTTATTTTTTTTGTATCTACTTCGAATAAATTGTAATAGGTACTTAAAGTTTAAGCTGACAACATTGTATGGATACCTATGTACGAGTATATATATTTTTGGAGGAAATATATATAAAAAAAAAATGTTTAATAATAATAATGTGTGATATATTTGCTCGTCAATTCACTTTGCCAATTGTTGTTGCGTTTTACTTTTATTAAATATAAGACCTGTATATTAGACTAACATTTATGCAAATAAAGAAAAAAATGCATTTATAACTATGAATACAATTGTGGCCAAATCTCCATACAAGATTAATGATGTCATTTTTATTGTACGCCTACTTAATCAATAAAATAGGAATTTTATTTCAGAGTCTATGAAGATCATCACTGAACACGCAATAAGAAACGCCGTACCCAAAATAACGTTGTTCTTCAAACAAATTTCATGAGATAACTACGTGATAAATAAACAAACAAGAAACATATTTTGAGCTCGTGTTATAATTAAAATTCATAACCATTTGTTGTAGAACAAAAGGTTGCGGACCAACTGTGACAACACTGCGCGTGCGCCGGCTTTGTCCACAACCACCACCTGGGACACGGACCTACACTACTAGACAAGACAGCGAAATAAACAAATTACATAAAAAGGTTTTTTTGTTCAAAACAAACAGATAAAAAATATATAAATTAATTAATTTATATTTATTTATTGAATTGAAATGAAACGAAACAATAAGAAATGATAAAAAACGAATCAAAACGAAACGAAATGAAATATTTAATCTGCAGAAAACATGGTAACAAACAATGTCACCACGGGCTGTCGTGTTCCAAAAGTGCGGGTCTCTTTTTCCGTCACAGCGCCATTAACGACCTCATTGACCGGTCTGAGACGAGACGATGGCAAGCGTCCAGACATTAGTTCCTTGGAGATTGTGTCAATCTCTGGTATGGGATTTTACCTGTTGGGATTCCCTAGCCCCTTCCCACCTTCAAGAAACTTCTGTTAGAGCTGGTTTTGCAGCGGAACAAGCGCAGATCAGCAAGCGTCGAAAATATGAATCTATTTGCAATAGTTACTTTTTTTCGACGTTTGCTGTAGAAACGATGGGCCCGTGGGGATCGGAACTTAAAGCCTTTTATAAAGAAATTGTTCCAAGGCTCATTGACGTATCTGGTGACAATAGGGCTGGCAGTTATTTCTCCCAAAAATTAAGTATCATCATTCAAAGGGGAAATGCTGCTAGTGTATTGGGCACCATGCCACAAGACAGCGATTTGGAGGAGCAATTTCTTTTGTAAGTATGTATTTTTATTTTCTATGTATTATTATTATTTTTTAGGTTAAATTTAGATTTCGTTTTAATATAGTTTATATAAATAATTACAAACAATATTAGGTTTTTATATTATTAACATTAAAAGGTTCCATCGTGTGTGGGTAAGAGATGAGAAGAATGGTGTCTCGGGCTTGCGACCGACAATAGGCTGGTTTACAAAGGAGGCCTTGTTTTTGTATTTTATTACGCAACAAGACGCTCACCATCCACCATTCTACTCCTTTCCTTACTTGAATAGTTTTTATTTTCCTAGACATCTATAGTTCAGTTTAAGTTATATAATTAGTTTTTTTTATTCCTATTTTATTATAATAATAATCTTTTAACAAGAGAAATAATAAAATATATGACGACACAGAGCTCAACCGTCAGACACATTACTCGTATGTTTATTTATACTTGTTATGCTAGATCTGTATAAACAAAATTAGCTTGTCTGGTAGTATTATGTCTCGTGTTTCCATACAGTTGGCCACAGACTGGACTATCCATTTGTTTATCCAAATTCAGTCTTATATCGATGATTTACAAAGATGTATAAAAGTACATGTAACCATAAACAATGTAACCATATAAAAATAGACTATTGTACTCTGTGGTAATTTTTGTTCTTTCGTTTTTGCAAAATTTTACGTTTTAAGATAGGGCTATACAAGTATTTCAGTATCATATTTAAGTAATGATTCTTATTGAAGTTTTTAGTTGAATAAAATTTAGTTTAGGTACTTAAATCAAATGGAAAAACGGAATTTGGTAGTCCTACGATTTGTTAATATTTTCAATTATGTGTGTCTTTAGGCTAGCAATACCTTTTTAGTTTATTTGAAGGACATCGTACAGAATACTTAAATCTTCGAATACATAATTTATATTTTTTTATTCACTGCTTCTAGCCTAGCCTGGTAAATACCACAAATAAATGATTGTGTCCCTCGAGTTTGTTCGCTAGAGACATCGACGTGCTTGCCACTTGTCATGTAGGTACGATTATAGTAAAGTTGCCTAAATAAGAATCCACTTTTTTTAAATAATAAAGCGTGGTTACTGATTACTGATACGGTCGTGATGATACTTAACTTTATCCTACTCTTTTTTGAATACTGTTTTTTTATTTTCATTCTTTACACCCCCTTGGAACATAGAGTCCTAGACCTCCACTGCTGGAGATGGGTCTTCCAGAACATATACCTGGAGAATTTGGCCTACACTCGCCTTGGCCAGGCGGGTTGGCGTTGAATGCTGTAATCTATTGTAATTCATGTGTCTTGTAATGAACATCTAATTGGAGACCTAATAAATGAATAAATAGATAAATACAATTATATTTACTTGTCATAACATCGTGGAGTACCAAAATAAAATGTTACTATGTGTATTTAGGTGGCATATGTGTTGAGTCAAGTGCCGGCACGCGTGGTTGCAGCTGTGCGGCTGCTATGGCATACGAGATTTCATTATTTATAATTATTATTTATTGCGAAGACTGCTCCGTGGTATTAGGTTATTGGTTTAGTCAGTGGATTTAGACGCAGAAGTGCCGGGTTCGATTCCTGGACGGGACTCGATAATTTATATAAATTTATTTGTCGCTACGAGATTAAATACCTACGAGTAGATACGATAAAGCGGGCAACCTTACGTTTACTAGCAAAACTTCTAACTATTATAGATAACAGAAAAAAAAGTTAATAGAAAAAATAAAAAACCCAAAACTTGAAACTCTTAAAGTTAATTAAAAACTGAAATGAAAAAAATAAATATTATTAAACCAAACTGGGTAAAATCGATTCTAATTCGAAACATAGTCACTTTAACAGTCAGGATTTATTGTTTATTATTCGGTTATTTTTTAATTAAACTTTTTTATTACAGGTCACATGTCGTGATATAAAAAAAAGTTTTAAAATAAAATAAATACATATTTAAAAATCCTCAAGAGGTCGGTTCAAACCCTGGTATGTACCAATGAGAAATACACTTTTCTTACTTACATTTGTCACAACACCACTGTCTCCCGTGCCTCGGAGAGCACGTTAAGCCGTCGTCGTCGCTCGGTCCAAGTTCCACTAATACCAACTTGTGGAAACGTTAATAAATTGTCATTAAAAAATGTGTGTGGCGAGTGTAGGCCCAATGGAGAATTTGGAATGGATCAAATCTGGAAGGCCCCACTCCAACAGTGGAAGTCTAATACGCTGTGTTCTAGGGGCTGTAATGATAATGATCCCGTAAGCGATTATATATCATGCGCGATAAAAAGTATAGCTTGCTGCAGCTCGTCATGCAAGGCAAGATACAAGGCTCCAGAAGACCGGGGAGAAGACGCACTTCCCGTACCACAGGGAGTGGTACGGGATGAGCCAGATCCTTGTTCCGGACAGCGGCCAACAAAATCAAAATCGCCTTAATGATAGCCGATCTCCGATAGATGGCACCGTAAGAAGTAGAAGAAGCGATTATATTTTCTTGGCAGATTTTTAATATAATAATGTAACAGTAATATATCTTCTGAGTAAAATGTTTGGCGCCGCACGTTACCTCTAATATGAACACGACGCACCTGTCATCTGCCATATTAAATTTTTTATATCCCTTCGATCTACCGGTAGTAACTACAGTCTGGAGGCAATTACGTACTTTCTATCGACAAACCGCTATCAAACTTCTCTTACAACTCTAACGTTAATAACTTTAACCGTTACAATTACAGTCTACGCTTTGGTCTTAAGCGATCCATTGCGCCTTGCGAATGAGTTTCGGGAATGCTTTACTGACGAGTTTAAAAAAAAAGTTAATGTCAAATCATTTATTTAAAAGAGTTTGTCCAAAACCAGGCCCCAAATTTTTTGCAGCGTGTCCTCAACTAAATACAATTTAATAATCATAACAGTTAATTGTGGTTTTTTTAAGTTTAATTACAACATCTCTTTTACCCCAGCATTAAAATATAATTTAATTAAATAGTCAATTGGTTAAAATTTATGTATGAAACATTACAAAGCACTATTCATACGATTAGGTTCTTTATTATGACCAGGTACTTTATTATAGATAAAACATTGGATTTCAAAAACTTTTTATTACGTTAATAAGTTTCAATCTCAACTTATTAACGTAAAAAAAAGTTTTTGTCAATTGTCGTTATGCTAGGTTAAAATTAATAAAATTAATCACAGATTATGACAACACAATATATTAACTATCAAATAAAAAAAAACATTATTTTGGCAGGCCTTTAGTATTATGTTCCTTGTATTAAGTTGTTTAAATAATAAAATAGCCCCATATTTTTATAGGTTAGGTAGATTAAGATAGATACGAGTATAAGACATAATGAATAAACAATTATGATATGATTAATAGTAATTATAGGACTGAATAATAATAATATACGTTATTATTGATATAGGCATATCAGCAGTGCGCTGCGTGCCTATATCAATAATAATAGAAATACTTTCTTAACTTATTACATATATGAGCCAACTTCATATACTATCACTATAAATAAATACAATAATATAGGAAGGGTGTTGGGTGAAACAGAGTGCAAACAGCACCATTATCTAGTGCGCAATATATCGGAAGGAAGGCAATAAGCGTAAAATTTTAAGGTATATTGAACGTACAGTCATCGACAAAATTTATATTAGCACAATTAATATTTACGTCATTAAAGTTACAGAATACTACTGAAGAAGTTAAGTGTCATCACGACCGTATCCCTTCCGGGGTTTTAAAACTTTAAAGAAGCGGATTTACATTTAAACAACTTTACTATAGGTCCACGACGAGGAGAAGCAAGCTCGTCGATGTCTATACTGTATAGCAGACTCGCGAAATATTACAAATAAATTATTGTATCCCGACTAGGAATTGAACCTGATAACTTCGCTTCTAAATAAAATACAACTGAGGCAGTCACCGTTGATTGTAGTAGTAGTAAATAATTGTATTGAAATACATAATAGATAAATAGTGTAAGTATGTATTTTATTTATTCCTAGCTGTTTGACCCGGCGTTGTCCGTGTAATGTTGTGTCGTCGACAAAAAAAACCTTCAGGTACCCGATAGGCATGTCATATTTAGATTTTAACGTCTTATATTTAATTTTATTAAATTCTTATTTTTTATATTTCTATAACTTATTAAAATTTGTAATATTTCTCGAAATTGGTTTGCTAGAGAAATCGACGAGCTTGCCACTTCTTATGATGGGGCGTAAAATTGGCTAAATGTGATTTCGCTTGAAAAGCGTCATTGCTGACCACCGCGGAAGGGATACGGCCGTGATGATACTTAACTTTTTGTTATATCAATTTTAAACTTTTTAAACTTTCGCGCACACTCATAATAGATTTTTATAATTTTAACGGGTCTTTACGCGATTTACCTTAGAGACATATTTGTATGTATGTTTCTAGAGAGAGAGGAGAAGACAAATTTCTAAGCAAGTCCATCGTGTTTAAGTAGGAGATGAGAAGAATAAAAAATGTAAAGTCCTTAAAAAGTATAAATAAATAACAGGAGTGGTGATGGCTCGGTTGTAAAAAACGCTTTTCTTAACATCCTAAAAAAGTGAGTTCGAACCCCGGCATGTATCAAATAGAAAACTTTTCTTAGTTACATTTGTATCATTTTTTGTATTATTATATTATATTTTAAAAATATATTTGCACCTACCTTACATTTGAAATGGTCCACATTGTCCCTAAGGTTGGCTGTCAGATAATGTCTAGCGGCATTAAGTCCGCCCCTTGTATAACGTGCAATAAAGTTTTAAATAAATAAATATGTCATAGATTTACAACACCACCGTTTTCGTGCTTTGGAGAGCACATTAAGCTGTCGGTCTCGGTTCCACTAATACCAACTTGTGGAATCGTTAATAAAATGTCATTAAAAATTGACATCAGACCCTCGCCAACCCGTCTGGCCTGCAGCGTGGCGAGTGTAGGCCAAATTCTATGGAGATCCAGGACTCTGTGTTCTAGGGGCTATGATGGTAATGATGAAATAAACAACAAATATTTTTTCATATTTATAAAATCGTAATATTTTATTAAAATAGACATCAGCTGTATGTAATATCACATATTTTAGTTTATTAAGTTTCAACTTATGACGGAGAGTGTACTTCGGGTTTACAACTTGGTTCCATATAATCCACCTGCGACCGATTTTTTATTGAACCGACTCTAACACCTGAGATATTTAATGCCAAACGAAACCAACTTTACATCCAACAAGATGAGAAAGTAATTTATTTTTTTATTTAGTAAGTACATATGTATTATTATTATTTTATTATTGGCATAATATTAATTTTACTATAGGTCAAACATGACAAGTGGCAAGCTCGAAGAAATATCACAAATAAATTAAATATTATTAAAATTTATTTATTTAAATTGTTAAATATTTTGTTTTCTGACTAGGAATCGAACCCGGTACCTCTGAGTCTAAATCCACGGACTTAATTGCTAGACCGCGGAGACACATAATATATTTTTTATTATTTTTTAATTTGATTTTCAGTAAACTAAACCGAATGAATGTTTTTTTAAATT
Source organism: Tinea semifulvella (assembly GCA_910589645.1). Classification (NCBI taxonomy): domain Eukaryota; kingdom Metazoa; phylum Arthropoda; class Insecta; order Lepidoptera; family Tineidae; genus Tinea; species Tinea semifulvella. Next base: position 801,160 of record OU342605.1, read on the forward strand.
TTTGCCTTAAAATGATCCAAATTGTCATTGTCGTTGGAAAATTTTCATTCATTTTAAATTGGGGAACAAATAAAAATCACTAGGAGCCAGGTCTGGCCGAAAGGATGGGCTAGTGATTTGAAGCCATGCACTTTAATTTATTTAGAATGTAATAAAAAAGCTTAAAATTCTTCACATCCCACAAGAAACCAGTATGCAGTCATAATGCTGATACATACTAAATGTCATCACGACCGTTTCCCTTTCGGGGTGGTCAGAAACCACGCTTATAAATAAGCGGATTCACATTCAGCCAACTTTACTATAAGCCAATCATGACAAGTGGCAAGCTCGTCGATGTATGTATACATTTAAGAGGCTAATTTCTGCTTCTTTTTCATTGCTAATAAAAAAATAAAAATAAAATAAATATTTCCAGACAGGTCACACAGCGCCATCTAATTTCCGTGGTAAGCTACGAGGCTTGTGTTACAGAAACTAGATGGTTGATAAACTACATATTATACTTTTTTTTTGTAAATATATACATATTATACATATAAACACCCAGACCGAGACAAATTATACAATGTACAACTTGCCCCCGGTGGGAATCGAACCCATGACCTCCTGAGTTCACGGCAACGTTTGTTACCACTAGACCACGGAGGCGGTACTGTATCAAGTGGCTAATGGCTGTGGTTTTTGGACCTTTTTAAGTTCCCATTGTTATTACTTATTAGGTATAGTAAAAAATATATAAAGGGTAAATATAATTAAGTCTTATAAAGCTATAAAGCAAATTCGAAGTAAAAAGGTGCAATATTTACTATTTTATTAAATAAAGATGTAATGCAAGTTTTTTTTAAACTGTTTTTCTTTAATTGGTGGCCAATAACTTAAGATAACTTAGATTTATGCTTAATTACTATTTATTATTTTTGGCCAAGGATAGATAAACATTGACAGTTCATTCCTTGAAACGAGTCGAGTGAGAGATTTAAAAACTGTAGATTATTGTAATCATCTAATCTAATTAAATTTTGTTTAAAAGCACTTACCTTGCTCCTTTAATTTATCCCTCGATGAACAACACAAAATAAACACAAGAAATCACAACACAACAATGTAAACTAAAATCCCACGGCTGAAGAAACCGAGGCCTAGCGTAAACTGTGAAAAAAAAGCGCGCGGGAAATTTGACGTAAAAATGGCGCGAAAACGTCCTCCTGCTACGACAGCTAGCGCGCGACTACGAAATACTTAAAACCAACCGAATCTCAGCTCAAATTATCACACATTCCACTGCTCGTTGTGATTTAAAACAATTGTTAACCATGGTAAATAAGAAGCAGTGAACGCCGTGGGTAAAATTATTGTTTTGACAAGAGGGTGCTAAAGGGGTGGGTTGTGTTAAAAACGATTAGCAACTGCCCAAAGCTGCTTACAAAATTCTCGCTGCCATTATTGTAAAGTTTCATCAGCATCACGACCGTAATCCGTTGTGGGATGGTTAGAAAACAAGCGTGGTAAGTTAGTAGTTCACATTTAGCCAACTTTACTGTACCAGTCTCTAGCGTTTCAGAATCGAGAAATGTCAAAAATAAATCGATTTTTGTTTGTGTTTTCGGCCAGAGAAAGACAAATCAAACCCTTTTCCTATAAATTAACCGCTGAAAATTTATACTCTTTGAAAATGTTATGTAACAGCCCAATTCAATTCCGATGGGAAATAAAAATAACAGATTTTCTGTCCGCGCCCACCTGCTGTAAGTTATAAGCGAAGTCCAAGAATGGGAGCAACTGGCGCCAGCTACTGACTACCGACATCAGTCTCTACCGCTATGCCGGCCTAAAAAGATGCTTTTCCACACATTTTGTTTTTTGAAGAACTCCAGTTTATAGGAATGGTAAAGCAAAGCATTTCACAGCTTTTGTGTGCAATATATTATATGAAATATATTTAGCCCATGCGTGTGCAGCGGGATCTTCATCCTTTGACCGCATACGTTATACGAGAGAAGACAAATTTCTAAGCATAGCATACCAAGACTATAGAGAATACAACCCCGGGATCCCGGCCGTTTTCTGGCCCCGAGAATCCCGGAACTGCAATGTACATGGCTAATAATAATATTAAACTTTTATTTTGGACTTTACATCCATAAATTGTTAGTAACAATTTTACTTAATCTATATTTAGTATAACTAATAATTTATTTTAAACTATCCGCTACTGGAGGCTGTCTACTTGACTGTATGCAGCTGTGTCTGATCTGCCAATACGTTAAGGAGCCTGTTGGTACTGGTTCTCATGCGGCACAGCATAGACGCAGATCTCTTGCGCATAATTGTTTGAAAACTGTCAGTCCGCGAATCAGCAAACATACCCGAGGCACTGCAGAACCTCGGCAGCCCCATCAGGATCCTAAACGCATTATTATACTGGACGCGCAGGGCGCTGTACGCTATCCGAGTATAGTCCACCCATAGGCTGCACGTGTAAAAGGACTGGCAGTACGCCCTAAAAAGAGTTACCTCGTTTAGGGTTTTCGGGATTGCCATAAACAGGTGGAACCAGCGTAGAACCTGAACCGTTTTCAACTGCTGCTTATGTTGACAATATACTACGAAGTAGGCTTGGAAGTCAAACATTGGATGCTTTTTTTTTTGTTCTCTTCTCCCGATGGATGATGAATGAGATGATAGGGAAGGCAAAGGGTCTAGCCCATACAGCCAAGTCTGACGTAATATATCTTTCTTATTCACGAGTTAATGAGTTCATCATTAAATTCCAGATGCTGCAGAATTTGATGCTTTTCTTGGAGTCACTCGCGGCACCATAGCTCAAACACGTCGGGTAAAATATGGGAGTTGACAGCGCGGGAAAACCGCAAAAAATAAACTGCAACTTGTGCCCCATATTTAAAGTCCAATTTATCGTTTTCCATAATTATTCACATTTTAGCACATTATTAAACCAAGCAACACCACTTTTGACCAATAATATCCACAGTAAATTAATTTGCAAAACAAAAACTTGTACTTGACATGTACACGCAAAATGGCGCGAAGGACTCCCAAACATTGGATGCTTTGATACAATTGCCATTATTTTTTTTTAATTCTAAATATTTTTTTGTTTTATCTTTTTGATTTCTTGCAAAAGTATAGTTTGTTTCGTCTTTTTTTCTTTCTTACTATATTGTGTAAAATATAAAAATAACAGCAGTGGGTTAAGAATACCCAAAAGTCCTGAAAGTCCCGGTACTCCCGGTTCCTTCAACAACTAATCCCGAAAATCCCGGGACGTTGAAGAGCACCGAATCTTGATTCCCTAGTCGTATGGTGAGAGGGAATAGAAAGCGTATCATTGGAAGATGAAGAGTCTTTTCATGTGTGGCACCAAGAACGTAAATTAAACAACCAAATGATTGGATGTAGACGGATCGTTAATTTTTTTTAAGTCTCTTTAAAAGACATTGTACAGAATACATCATAACAGAGTTCCTGACCGAGTTGGGGATCATATTAAGATATATGAAAAAAATATATACAAAATATAAAATAATATAAATATTAATACTAAGGATAGGGATATAAGTCCTGTCCTCGTGGAATGGTGGCAAGAACGCTGGCTGAATTTCCCCGCTAAATTGCAATACTGATTCTTTGGGCAAAAAAGAGCAAGCCCTCCGTCTCCGGAGGAGACGACAAGACGCGGCGTTATGTATGTGAACTTTTTTGCGCTCGGATTCTATACATGGGTCCAGATTTTCTACAGCAAACGGGACACATATGTAATCATTTAATACGAGTATACTTACATACTTTTTCTCCGCATTTTCCGCCGCGGCTCCCGCTTTATGCGCTGTCCCCCTGAGATGCGACGCGGCAAGGGTGTCGACGCACGTGGCGTCCCACACCAAAGCACGTATATTTAATTAATATAATTTATAATATATATATATATATATATAACTTATATTAATTAATAAGAAACTTATTACTTTTAAAACTAAAATTAACAAAGATAATATATAAATATGATTTCAAATTATTTTATAAATACATTTTTTTAAATAACGGAAACTTAAAATTACATAAATTTGGTACCTTAAAAACGAAAACCAAACCCTTGTTAAATAAATTATAACCTACTCATACATTGTAACGGTTATCAAATATGTCTTATCATTATTTAACCTATTAAACCAAAATTCTCGCTGGAGGATCGCTAGGAATAGCTTTAACTTTGTCTGTGTTTCATTGCTTTGAAAAATAGGTACAAATTGGGTGGCAAAAAAGATTCCTTTTCTGTATCTGCGGCTCGCCAATGGAATACTAGTTCCAGTGGCTATTAGACGTTCACCGTCTTTAAACGTCTGATAACCACATCATTCCTAGAAAAAGTAAAAGAATACACTGTTTATAAAAAAAAGGTTTCATTCATTATAGCCTAGAACACAGCGTCCTAGTAGGATTTTAGGGAAAGCATTCTTACAACCGATTTAAATAACAATGACAAAATACTTAAATAAAATAAATAAGAGTAAGTATTTAAATACATATAGGTATTTTAATAGGATAGGTACTTAAAAGTAAAAATTAAAATAAATATAAACTAAACCTAATAAAAAATAAATAAAAATTGTCCTCTAGAGACGACCCTTTAGGGAAAGTCCCAAGAAGACTGGCAACATTTCCCCTCCATCTTCAGCGTGCAACAGGGTCAGTCTCCAAATGTATATGTACGCGTAGCGATAGTGGCCACAGTATGGGGGTGCATATTTTTCCCTGTGCTCTTCAGAACACTCACCGTAGTATAGCTTGTAGAACACGCTCAGGGAGGCCACATCTCGGCGAAGCTGCTGCGATTTACATTGTAGTCTACTATCACAATCGCCCGCTCTGCAGGACGTTGAAAGCCTTTGTAAAGCACTTAGCTGTACCTCAGAATTGAGAACAGTATTCCACGCTTGACCTTAATTGTGCTTTATAAAGCATTAGTTTTTGAACGCTGTTTTGTTGTTGCTTTCATTGTAGTTTCGGTGGTTGAGATCTGAGCGTATTTCAACCCTGAGTATATTGGGTTGTAGTTTTAAGACGGAGTCCTGTACAGTAGGAAGAGGAGAGTATGGAGACTTCAAACAGTCAATTTAGCTTTTAAAAAGACTCTTCTAGTAGATTTATATACGGATTTTGTGTAATTTAATTGTTTTTTCGTATTTGGCGCTTAGTTTATAGTTATTTTTTTTTTAAGTAGTTTGTAATTATTATTGTATATTTTGTAAATATTATTTACAAATATAAAAAAGTATCCGGTCAACATATTTGTTTTTGCGGTGATAATGCAGACGAACTAGGCCATGGCGGCCTTATGCTCCAAAAAAGTGCCGGCAGAATCTCAAGACATCATGATATTAATGACATCCTGTCAAGGGCGCTTACAACTGCTAACATCCCCTGCATCCTCGAACCATCGGGGATAGTTAGAAATGATGGTAGGTGTCCGGACGGGATGTCATTAATTCCATATACTAGAGGCCGCGCACTGGTTTGGGATGCCACATGTGTTGACACACTCTGTCAGTCGCATGTGACATCCAGCCATAAAAAACCTGGTGCCGCTGCAGAATCAGCCGCACGCCTTAAGCGCAACAAGTACGCGGAGATCATCATCAATCACCATTTCATTCCATTTGCAGTTGAAACGATGGGCCCGTGGTCCGAGGAGGCTCTTGTGTTCTCCCGCGAGCTTGGTAAGAAACTCCACTTGGCGACGGGTGACCCTTTGAGTAGAAAATATCTTGTTCAAAGGGTCAGCCTCGCTGTTCAGCGGGGGAACGCAGCGAGTGTCCTCGGCACACTACGCCCATCGAATAGTCGTAATTTTATTTATTAATTTTTAGTTATTATAATTTAGTTATTAATATATTTTATTTTTTAATCTTTGTACTTTACTCCGAATAAATTGATAGAATAGTTTTAATATAAAAATATTATTATACGTATTGTTCATTAATAAACTAAAACAATAATTTTAAAAATAAATGGCTAACTACCTTCCAAAACAAAATCTATAATATATAATATTTATCACTTTTCATCACTATGCGCTGTGATAAAGATGTGATTACCTTTTGAGTTTTCACGTCTTATTTCATCTGATTTCCGACTGTGTAATTTTGCATTATTTACTAATCTAAATAAATTAATCACTGCTTTCTTGATTGTGTTTAAATTATGATTGATCAAGCTTGTTTTAGAAGTATCGTTGTATCTATTGTCAAGTCTTCTTATAATGTTTGGCAAGACATCTTGTAGTTTATACAAAGAAATGTCCTCATTATTTTGATTTGGTAATTTTAAATTGTTTCGTCTAAAATGATCATATTCTTCGTAGTTAACTTGTTCTCTTAAAAATGGTTTTATTTTAAACCTGTCAGATCTTTCGTCGAATACAACGTTTGGTTTTATTTTATTGTATTGGCCATTTATTTGAATACTAATTGTTAATAATACACAAACTTGAAACATTTTTGAAGTACGCATTGATTGAAATACTCGTATAATTGGCATATCTTTTTCAGATTACATTTTAATTAAATTGTAACTGATTGTAATTTTAATTTGTTTGTTAAGTTTATTATCCCAACAGTCGGTAATTTAATCCTTTCTTTAAATTACATTACAGGCCCTAGAAGACAGCGTCCTATATAGACCTCCACTGTTGGCGATGGGCATTTCAGAACATATCTTTAAAGAATTTGGCCCACACTCGACGCCCCTTATGACAATTTAAACGATCCCACAAGTTCGTAGTAGTGAACCGGGACCGACGGCTTAGCGTGCTCTCCAAGCCAATGGGAACGGTGGTATAAAAGACATTTTTCGTGTGTGGGAAAGAGAGATGAGAAGAATTATGTGATGCTGCGCATTAAAATAAAAAAAGAAGTTTTGTAAACCAGCCTATTGTCGGTCGCAAACCCGAGACACCATTCCTCTCATCTCTTACCCACACACGATGGACCCGACACCCGCACGGTGAATCCATGGAATGCCTAGAAATTTGTCTTCTCTACATTAGTACATGCCGGGGTTCGGACCTTTTAGGATTTTAAAGAACGCAATAGTAGCCACCGCTCTTTTTTTTTTTTTTTTTTTAATTTCTAAAAATAGAATAGTATAATAAGCGCTTTAGGCTGTGTTAAAACTTTGATAATCATTGCTAAGTTGTCTCAATCTATTAAACAGTTTATCTAGAATTGGATTTTTTAATTGCTTCCTGCGAACATTGGTAACAGAAGTTTTTTTCACATTTTCCAACTTCCCGCTCATTTGGGATAATTTCACGACCAGTTTTTGTAGTATTGGATTCTGCATTTTTCTGGAATCGTTGCTAACTTCAGCTTGTATTTGTCTTGATAATACCCCAAATAACAAAATGGGAAATAATACTATGTGATAGTAATGCTAAAAATAAAATAAAAAACAAATAAATTTACTCCCAAAAATTAAGTATCCTAATTCAAAGGGGATATGCTGCTAGTGTATTGGGCACCATGCCACAAGACAGCGATTTGGAGGAGCTATTTTTTTTGTAAGTATGTATTTTTATTTTCTATGTATTATTATTATTATATTCTTTTTGGTTAAATTTCGATTTTGTTTTAATATAGTTTATTTAATATTGTAATTATTTTATATTGTTTGTATATTACTTCAAATTTACAATTTGTTGTTTTAGATAAAAAAAACTTAAGTATTTTATTTATTCTTGTGCCTATTCAAGACATAGACGTACACTTGAGGGTTTCGGATACCCGAATTCAGCACCCGCTAGGCGTAAACCTTTAAACAAGCGTCTATCTAGCGTCCGAACCAATATTCACCCATATTCCTCTATTAACCTATATATGCCCCTATTTAGATCATGGATAATCGAATATATAAACCTTAAGATACACAGAAAAGACCCTGTCAAGTTATTTAAGAAAACAAGACAAGTATGTTTTTGATAGGGTCGTTAACAACCCACTGGGCAAATATGGTGATGATTAAATTTGAATTAAAACAAGTTACTTCAAAAACAAGAAGAATATAATTTTAAAAAGACTGATTAAAACATAAAAAGTTGAGATACATTTATCGTGTATCCCTTACATACATCACATTTCTTTCAAGGCCTTTGTGGTTTTATTGTTGCACACTGCACTTTGACGTCTTCGTACCGAAGGTGGTGACTATCAAAGTTTTAAAGACGTAGGTCCTGGATGTATTTTGGGTGTACCATACTGTATTAGAAGAGTTCTACAACAAATGTGTTATTATATATTTTTTAATGAAGATAATTGTGTTGGGTCGTTGGCGACCCTTTAGGCATATATAGGTTAAACTGAGTTGCATTAAGATAAAGGATCTACCATTGTTAACCAACTTCAAAAAAGGAGTAGGTTGTCAATAAGACAGTTTGTTTTTTTTGTGTTCTCTTCTCACGATGAATGACGAATCGGGTGATAGGGAAGGCCAAGGGTCTAGTCCATACAGCCACGAACGTAATATTATCTTATTTTTTCATGAATAAGGCTGAGTTGCACCAAAATTAGAAAATTAATATTTTTGTATAATTTTTATTTAAAAACTTAATTTCACTGTTAATGTCTCCGGGAGAAGATATAGAAAGGAGAAGAGATCTACTAAAAATATTTATATTTATATAGTATCATCACGACCGTTTCCCTTCCGTGGTGTTCAAAAGAACTCGTTTGTTTATAGAATGTATTCACATCTTTACTATAGGCCCATCATGACAAGTGGCAAGCTCGTCGATATCTCCATCGTACCAAACTCAAGAAAATTCACAAATAAATTAAACAAATTATTGTATCCCGACCAGGAATCGAACCCGGTACCTTCGAGTCTAAATCTAAAATTAATCTGTAAAACAAAACACTACTGCGTGGTAAATAAGGCCGCATCTCAAAATCGCGATATACAACGTGATAAATAGCTAAAGCTGGGGAGTGTTACTATTAAATGATATCGCCCACAGCCGAGAGACGAAATAGAGAGAGAAAGAATTACGTTAGTCAATTCGCGCGAACGTCGACCTCTCGCTACCTACTTGATTAGGCTCAGTATTAGTGGCGTTATTTTTAGGAAAACTTCTCTGCACCGTAACTTAAGATTTTATTACTGAATAATTAAAATAATAAATACGTAGTTCTTTATTTTTATTTTAGATTATAATATAAAAATATTTGCTCTTTAATACATTCCACGCAGTATATAATATCTTATAATTTACCCGCTGTATGGCACATACTCGATTAAAACTTATGCTTAACTTACCATCTTAAATTATAAAAAGGTATTGGCACAGTATTTTCTGAATACAACCAAATGTTGAATGATGATAGGTTAAGGAAGCAAGTTTTAAATATTTATTAACTGCTTTCCTTTGTTTTCTTTTCAACATTGACCTTCATGTTGGGACCAGCAACTATGGTAACTGAAAAAAATGTTCCAAGGCTCATTGACGTGTCTGGTGACAATAGGGCTGGCAGTTTTTTCTCACAAAAATTATGTATCATAATTCAAAGGGGAAATGCTGCCAGTGTATTGGGCACCATGCCACAAGACAGCAATTTGGAGGAGCTATTTTTTTTTGCAAGTACCTAATTAATATTATTATTTTTAAGGTTATTTTTAGTTTTTGTTGTAATATAGTTTATTTAATTTAAGGTTTTGTTTAATAAAGAATATACTTTAATTTGTTGTTTAATTCGAATGATATGAATAAGTAATTGTGTTTATTTTTGTAATACGTAATTTTCTGCATTGCATTTTGCTAATCCTTTCACGATCCCCAAGGTTAGCTGGTGACGCCTTAAGGTGTTATAGCTCGCCTATATACCTACTAGTTTTTTTAAGTACAATAAAGCATTTAGATAAATAAATAAGTAAATGTTAAATACAATTAATCAAAATTTAATGTGCGTGAAATTACATATTGCTAAAACAATACACGTTTTTATAATGTCCAACTTGCAAATAACAGTTTTACTGCTGTTCCTAATAATAAATGAAATTGAATTGTTAGATTTGGACAAAAAAAACAACACCGACGTTATAAATGAAAATTTATATGACTATAAAGAACCTGTTGTGTATTTTATTCCTTTAGCGAGAATTAATCCTGAAAAAGTTGTTAAATTACAAAACCAACTTATAAGAGGTAATGTAATAACTAATCAAGACAATTTTAGTAAAGAAGACTTGAATATTAGTGATTTAAATAAATGCCAATGCAATTTAGATAATAATAAGGAACAGGATTTATCTAATTGTAATTGTAATAAACAAAGCATTAGAACGAAGACAGATAAAAAAACTATTTTTTTACAAAATTATAACAAAGATCCTAATGTTTTCTTAAAAAATATCAAAGAAATGTTAACACCAAAATCAGAAATGCTTGAAGAAGTTTTTAATAACGTAAAATACAACAAAAATGCAAATTTAAATTATTTAACAAAAGCACAGATTATGAAAATAGACGACTTAAAATCTAAATCGCAAACGCTAAGTACAAATGAAATTCTTAATGCTGTACGTAATATAATTCTTGATAGAGATAAACATTGGGATTCTAGAAGATTAAATAGTCTAAAAAGAACTCGAATTTTGCCATTGACAAAACATCAGAAAGATTGGTTGAAGGGCAAAGTAAAAAAGCATTTCAAAATTAAACAATTATTTTCGTGGCGAAGAAATAACCACGGAAAACGTTTTTAGAGAAAACTCTAACCGGGTTAATAATCGGATCTAACCATGAGCTCGAGATTCTAAATGTCAAAATGACAGATTGTTTTTTTTTTTTTAAGTTTCTACAGTTATCGTCCACATCGTCCTAAACACGTAATTTATTCACATAATATTTGTTCAGACAGAGATCATAACCGAGTTGGGAATCATCAAATGCCAAGTCGTATACGAGTATATGGGTATATTTTGTTCACAGCACGGGAAACTGGCAAAAATAAACTGCAATATCTGCCTCAAATTTATCGTTTTCCATAATTATTCACATTGGGGCACATTATTAAACAAAATAACGCCACGTTTGACTAACAATATCCACAGTAAACTAATTTATAAAACAAAATACTTGGTCTTGACATGTCCGTGCAAAATGGCGCGAAGAGCCTCACAGTTTGTTCTATATATCAACTATATTTTTTGTGATTTAGAAGTCCGAGCTAATGCTTAATTCAGACTGTTAATCCGGCCCTTACCAGCGACTACGAGGAAATAAGTAGTCCATCAACTGCCTTTCTGTCACTTTAAACACGAAAATGCTAAGTGCGCGCACTTTCCCACAAACCTTACTCTTAATATGTATGAGATAAATTATTTGCTGAAACAAAAGTTGCTCGTAGGCATTTTTTCTTATTTAACTCTCTGATATTATTAACTTTAAATATAATATATTTTGCTATTTTTATTTTGTTATTAATGTTTATACTATTTTTCTCTGTCAAAAATTTGGGTAGGTATATGAAAGTGAGAGTATATCCAGGGGATGTCCGAGGATTTGTTTTGTTTCCTGGAGGGCTGATGGACTGCATTTCTGGGGGTCGCACTCGGGCTTGAGAAATCTTTTGAGGTGTTGAATTGTGCGAGCGACAGGGGGGCATAGAGCACTTAAATGTATATATTTTTTTGTAAATTAGGACTAACATAGTTTTATAAGTTTGTTTGTTAGTAACAAACAAATGTATCTTGTAATTCAAAATAATTAAATATTACTATTATTATTAATGTATTTTCTTTACCAATAATATGAACTTATTCATATTAATCCCTACCACTTTGCTAGCTTGTCATAAAAGCAACTATTGTGTTTAATGACTTTTGTAGGTAAATAATATTCCGCTCTTTTTATTTCTTTCCCTCGCTAACCCGTCTGGCCAACAACGTGGCGATAAGTATAGGTTAAATTGTCCAGAAATTTATGTAAGGCCCATCTCCAACAGTGGAGGTCTAGGCTACATTATGATGACGAATAGCTTAAAGTTGAGGCATTATCAAAGATAATTTAAACATCTGACGTACTTTGAAGATGTGAAATGCTCTCCCAGTCAGTGTGTTTGCAATGTTATGACGGCAGGGACAAGGTCGTCGGTTGCTGGTGTCAGTTGCTCCCATTCTTGGACCTCGTGTACCACTTACTATTAGGTGGGCGCGGAGTCAAATGTCGTGCTCAATATACTCGTATGTATGTAAAAAAAATTAGAAAAAAACAGAGTAAAGTCAATTTTGGCAACACCCCGAAACAACCTTTCCGGCTATTCGTAGTCCGATCCTATAACGCTTTACAAGTTGATTGCTTTCCAGTTTTAACGGTGGTATCTTCTTTATATGCTTCCTCCTATTATTAACCTAGTAAATGGTATCATCAAACCATGACCACAATCAAATATAAACATGTGTCTGTATGAAGCTATGTTTGTCTCGCCTTCATTACTGAACTGATTTTGATGAAATTAGTCAGTTCTTAGAACCTTGAGAAAAACTGACCATGACATGTGACCTCAAGATAATATTGTAATAACATCGCGAGGTATGATTCTTGGAACTCAGACTACATAACGTTTCAACACGATATGTGACCCCACAGCTACTTGAAGGTCATTTTTGTCGACCACTATATTACGCAGGCAAAGCCGGGTAAAACAGCTAGTTACATAAAATATTGGCATGTCAAGTGCAAGTTTTTGTTTTGTAAATTCCGTTTCTGTGCATATTGTTAGTCAAAAGTGGAGTTGTTTTGTTTAATAATGTGAATAATTATGGAAAACAATAAATTGGACTTTATATATGGGGCACAAGTGGCAGTTTATTTTTTGCGGTTTTCCCGCGCTGTGAACTCCAATTCCATAGCCGAGGTGTTTGGGCTATAATGCCGTGAATAACTCCAAGAAAAGCATTAAAATCAGCAACACCTGCAATTTGATGATAACCTCATTAAATCATAAGAAAGAAAGATTTATTTATTACGTCAGACTTGGCTGTATGGGCTAGACCCTTTGCCTTCCCTATCACCTCATTCATCAACGGGAGAAGAGAGCCAAAAAAAAAAAAACAATTCTATTTTAATATTATTTGTAGTTTAGTTTTATTTTATGCGTTTAAAGCGTGAATAAAATACCTAAAATGGCAAATGAGACGCCTGAGAGTGATTTTTCAATAGAATGCTTCCAAAACTATTCAGCACCGGAGGTTTTTGTACAGGGTTTGGCTGGAATGGTAGACCAAAACGATGTCGAATTGTTGATTAGGGCTCAAAAGAATATGTAAGTTATATTTTTACGTTATCTGAAAGGATAAACCCTCTTCTCGACTCACGTTATCGGGTGAGGCGTAACTTCATTAGCAAAAAATACCGCAAGAGAAGACAAATTTCTTAGCAATGGATTCACCGTTGCAGGTCCATCGTGTGGGGAAGAGAGAAGAAATCTTGGGTTGATTTAAAAAGGGTGCTCCCCTCTAAGATGCTCACCATCCACAATTCTGCTTTTCTCCAAATACTGAATTGAGCTGTCCACATTTCTTTTATTTTCATTCTTTAAATGTCAATTCACAAATTGCTACAAAACTTTTCTTGTCTTCCATCATTCTAGTGCCTTAGAGAGCATGTAAAGCCATATTGGTACCAGATTTGCTAATATCAACTTGAAATTGCAATGTAATACAAAAAAAACAGTCCTTTAGCAATAGATGGCAAAACTCTTTAGAAATATGTTCAGAAGGGCCCAATTCCAGGACCCTGTTCTAGGGGCTGATAAACCATGTGCTAGGCAAAGTTCATAGACATTATTTTTAATAATTTCAGGTTGCAAAGGTTTGAGAAAACTACAGAAATGCTGACAAACTGCAACCAGCTATCAGAGAACCGTCTACGGGCGGCCTCGGTGGAGTTTAAACGACACACACAACTGCTGCTTGACATGAGGAAGGACCTGGATTATATATTTAAAAAAATACGAGCCATTAAAACTAAATTAAGGTGATAATTTAATAAAACAGAAATTTGTCAGCATTCCATGGATTCACCAAACATATATCATATATTTTAAAATATATTATTTATTTCAGTACCCAATACCCTGAGGCGTACCAAAAAGCCTTGGAATCATCAAAATCGAAGACCAATTCAATAAAAGAAGAAGATGAAAGCCCTAAACCATCAACTTCATCTAAAATGGTCACGACGGTCTCCACAGAAACTTTAAAACCAAAATGTGAAGGGAAATCCAAGAGAGATGCCGTTGGTGATGTTTCTGGTGTAGAAAAGTTAAGAGTTAGGATTAAAAGGAACAGCAGTTCTTCTGAAACTGAAAGTGCCAGTTCTGGTGATGATGCAAGTACAGACACAGGGTGAATTATAAAAACCTTTGCCAGTGTAATTATGTATATTAATGTGGTCACAAAAATACTTAAGTGCGGTCACATGTGCTTAGATGGTAAAAAAAGTATCATCACGACAGTTTCCCTTTCGGGGTGGTAAGAAACCACGCTTATAAATGGCTCAGATGGTAACATCATATAAAGACAATACAAATTTATTAGCATTCCATGGATTCAGTGTAAGTGCCAGGTGCATTTATGACCTAGAATAACAAGCTTAACTCCTATGACACAAGTAGCTTGGTGTGGAGTGAGCAGATTAATCTGGTCCAGGAGGGACCTTTGAAAATTATTTACGAAAGCTTTTAATTTCAGAAGAGCCAGATAAAATAAGTAAATGAAATGAAATTATTTATTTGCATTGAACATGGTAATAGTAAATATTAATAGTAAGTTCTGCACATTCAGCACACAAATTTTGTTAAACATTATTTACAATGTTAAATTCTTATTATTATATTTATAATTTTAGTCACACTTATTACATACAGATTATTATTAAGACAGTAGTCAAAATGAATGTGAAATAAAAGATATTTTATATTATACAGGTTTTATTCAATAAAAAATCTTATATAAAATGGGTTTTATTTCTTAAGAGCCAGCAGCATAAGTCATGTGCGTTAAGGATGTCAAAGGAATAGGCAAAACAGATCAAAAAGTTGTGTCAGCTGGAATGCATGCTGTGTCCCATCAGTGAAGGCTGGACCAAGCTCCATACATTTGTACCTATTGCCCTTTTTTTTTTACACACAATACCCAGTTGAAGAAAAGATGATTCAAATAATGAATGAACAATACTTTGATCACAAAGCATAATAGGCTAGTTACTTTGGTTATTACAGTCAATGACATAGAAGTCCCAATGGCGTCCTTACAGCTCGATAGGTAGCTAGCTGATTCATGTGTGTCTGTTGTACGTAGTTTGTTAGTATCTTATGATATGATCAAAATAAAAATATAAAGAACTGTTTTAGTTCACTAGCTCATATCCTGTGTTTAACTTGTAGCTTTTTTTGTTTTTAAAGTCGTTCGACTTAGCGTTGCTCATATAATTATAATCATCATACAATGATGTATCACTAACTTTTTATCATGATAGATGGTACCTAATATAACTGTCAGTTGCATAGAAATCTTCTATTTTTATTACGAAATTTATTATTTTCTGGATATTATGCCGATGTGAGCAGCTTTTAAGTGTACAAATTGAAATTCCCAATGGTAATTAAAGATATGGTGATTTGAAAATTGCCGTTCTATTAATAAAACCTTTTTTCCTTTTAAAGACTGCTTTCTTAATTAGTTGTTTAAGGTAGGTAATGTTAATTCAAAATGCATTTTTCAGTTATAAAAATAAAGGTCTACAAAAACATTTAAAAAATTATGCATTATAGGTGTAAAACAAGGTACCATTGCCGCTAGCGACATCTACAAAAAGCTGTGCCTGATACACCCCATTTAAGCAACATTCGGTAAAAAAAAGCTTTGCTTTCAAGTCAAACACGACAATAGTGTGCCCTATAAGGCTGAGTTGCACCAAATTAAGTCTGTGTAAATGTAACCATTTAAAGTTAAAAATGGCGTCGAAAATGTCATTTTTATTTTGAAAGTCAACTGGTACTGTCGACGCCATTTTTAACTTTAATCGTTACATTTATAGACTTCATTTCGGTGCAACTCAATATAAAGATTCACATTTTGGAAAGTAACGTTAAGAAAATTGATCCCGCTTTGAAAAATAATGTTTTTTTATGATGCATTTTATGAAATTCCTCGTAGTTAAGAATACACGTCCATTTGAACATATTTCGTAAAGCAACCTATTTGGTCAATTAATCGGTAAAGGTCACACGTGATAGAAGCTACTGGCTCTTATTTTTTTTAAATTCCTAGATCCTACTTATATAAAATATTTTAAAATACAAAGTCTAAAGGGTGACTTGGGTTTGCGTTTTGGTTACGCGGCTTCATAAAATATGCCCTAATGTGTGCTACCAAGTCAACTCATAAACAATATTATATAACTAATACAATATGTAATACTATGTAATAATAATTATTATACTATAATCTTAAACTAATTAAACATTAACCAGTCATCAACACAGAGTCCTAGACCTCCACTTTTGGAGAAGGGCCCAAAAGAACATGTTTTTAAGAAGAATTTGAGGCCACACAACCAATACAAGAACCTATTACCTACTGCAAGAAGACAGCTGAACAAGTTTTACCCACCAAGTATTGTGTTTTAATTGTCTCGACCAGGGGGTCAAGACATAGAAATATTGGCGCAGCCTAGTAGTTGGTAAGGAGAACTAAGCTTGTCTTGGGTTTGAACAATCATTATCATCATCATTACAGCCCCTAGAACACAGCGTCTTAGACCCCCACTGTTTGAGATGGGCCTTCCAGAACATATATCTGGAGAATTTGGCCTACACTCGCCACGCTGGCCAGACGGATTGGCGAGAATCTGATGACAATTTATTAACGATTCCACAAGTTGGTATTAGTGGAACCGGGACCGACGACGGCTTAAAGTGCTCACCGAGGCACGGGAACGTTGGTGAGAAAAGAAGACAAATTTCTAAGCATTCCATGGATTCACCGTGCGGGTGCCGGGTCCATCGTGTGTGGGTAAGAGATGAGAAGAATGGTGTCTCGGGCTTGCGACCGACAATTGGCTGGTTTAAGAAAAGGAGGCCTCCTTTTTTCTATTGCGCGATAATACGCTCACCATCCACCATTCTACTTCTCTCCCTACCCAACCAAATACTGTATGATTCCGTTAATGCCGTCTTGGAAGCTCGTTCCATAAATGTATTGACGGCAGACCTGCTTAGGCCCAATTCTTTCAGTAAGTGATGCAAAGATTTTGCTGGAACTCCTCTTGCACCAACTTCCACTGCGTAAAGCTGAGTCTTGAACCCGTTCCTGATCATTTCTTCTGTGAGATCATAATATTTATTCAACTTCATGTTGTGGTCTTTTGGAATATTTGATTCCCACGGAACGGTAAGTTCAATAAGGATAACTTTTTTCAAGTTCCGAGAAAACACTAAGATGTCTGGCCTATAGGCTGATACAGCTAGTTCATCTGGGATCCTATAATGGTGTTCAAATGTATCCATGAGAATTTTCCAGTCTGATGCGGCGCCAAGGATCGAGGTGGGCTTGCATTTAGTTTTCGTGCTTTGCCCTTCCTTTACAAATGTGGTCAAAGTTTTATTTGTAGTCAGTCCCTTTCTGGCTCTTGCAATAGAAAGACTTACTGCTTCACGGATAACACCTAGGACTTTGTCATGTCGGCGTGAGTAATAGCCCTTTTCTAGGAGAGTAACGCACCCTACAAGTGTGTGTCTAGCAGTTCCTATGGCAGCACCACACAATGTACAGTTCTTTTCCGTAGCTTTTCCCCACCTTACCAGATTACTCTGGTCCGGGAGGGACATTTGAAAAGCGTTTAGGTAGAACTTTAGCAACGCCGGAATCTATGACAAATGTACGTAAGAGAAGTGTATTTCTCATTGGTACATGCCGGGTGGATTTGAACCGACCTTTGTAGGATTTAAGGAACGCGTTCTTACAACTGAGCCACCACCGCGCAACAATAATATCATTCATTCAATTCTTATTTCCGAAAGTGTGGGCAGATTTTCCCGCCACGGCTCCCTTAACAATACTATTAAAGGGCTCTAGCCACCATCGAGGTTCCAACTCTTCTAGAGCTGGAGTTATCTGAGATGATGGTAAGCGATGGTATGACGTTGGTCCCCTGGGAACGAGGACGTGCTCTAGTGTGGGACGCCACGTGCGTCGAAACCTTCGCCGCGTCGCATCTCAGACATTTCATCACCAAGTTTGAATTCTAGGAATGCCATGTCACGAAAAATACAAAAGATTAGTAAAACTTGTTTGGCTGATTAGACATTTAAAAGATAAATTGAAAACAAAAAAGGATGACTGGATATTTTAGTTTTTATTTATAATTTGATACATTTATAAAACTTATCTATGGACTTATTTAAGCATTACATGTCATATCAACAGGTTTTTAGGCAATTTTTTTTTATAAAAAGTATCATTACGACCCTTATAGCCTATAGCTATTTTACATAGAACTCTCCATCTAGATCTTGCTGATGAGAGTATGTATCATTCTAAGCAATTTTGTTAAATTAAAGTAATTAGATATTTTTTTTTTTAATTGAAAATTAAGTTTTTAATATATTCAGTTTTACTGTTTGTGCATTGTTTTCTTCTCTTTAACGAACCTGGAACAAGTATTGCTTGTAATTTTCTTTGAATCTATATCCCCACTTTAATTTTGTCTCAAGGCCCGATAAATTCCCATGCATTTATAAGAAAACTACGTTTTTTACACCATTCAATGGTAAATTTCAGGATCTAATATTTAAAAAATCACCAATATTCTCTTAATTCAAAATTTACAGAATTTTCTGTTTAGAAGTTTAGTTTATGCACATAGTAGAGAAGAGATGAAGATTAACAACAAGATATGGTAGAGAAGGAGCACATTTAAAGGGATTTCTAACCAAAATAGTGGGTTTACAGAAACATTTACATATTTATTAGCAAAATTAGGTTGCATGTTTCTGTGTATATTTCATGGCGTTTTGGTAATAAACCTCATTGTCAAACTTGTACTCTCGGGCCACATCTATGCTGAGAGGGTCGTCGGGGTTGGGGGAGGCCAGCAGCACCTGGAGGGCAATGAACAGGGTCTCCAGGGTTACTGTCGGAAGCCATGTGCCTTTTGGAGGCATCTTTAGCATGTCCATGCAGATGCGACCACCTGGAATAGACAAAATAAAAAGATTGACATCAAATATTTTTTAAATTAGCATTATTCATCTACCTGACAGTATGACCTAAAGGTTGCTGATGGCGGTATAGAAACACCATGTGCAGTGGTGAGCCATGTGGGAAGCCTACATCCAGCAGTGTATTAAGTTTATGTTAAGTACTGCTTTTACTCTTATATGATATATGATCTCATGGGGTATGTGCGGAAATAAATGTTTACTATTATAGTCTATGACATATATTATAGACAACCTAAATTTTAGACAGACACTGAGATTACAATTAAATTCGGTTAATTGTTCCTGTAGATATCCAGGATTCATCTAGGACTAGTATATTATGTTGGCTTTGAATTAATTGTGGTCTGTTTGTGTACCTGTAAAAAATAATTAAAGTAACCTTAGTCCAGATCATAGAGGTTGAAGAATAAAAAATTAAAAAACCATAAATTGATTTATTTGTTAAAATTACTTTTCTACCATGGGTTTCTACCAAGATAACGGCTGTGATGTGATTTTGTTCATAAAATTGGAAAATATATTTAAAAAAAAACCACAACTTGAAGTCAAACAAATATATATTATGATCTCACAAATGAAATGAACAGGAACGGGTTTAAGACAGAGCTTTACACAGTGGAAGATGCTGCGAGAGGAGTTCCAGCGAAATCTTTACACCACTTACTGAAAAAATTGGGCCTAAGCAGGTCTGCCATCAACACATTTATGGAAACAGCTTTCAAGACGGAATGAACAGAATCATACAGTAATACTAACCCAACCAGGGTAGGGAGAGGAGTAGAATGGTGGTTATTGAGCGTCTTGTTGCGCAATAAAATAAAAAGGAGGTCCTTTGTAAACCAGCCTATTGTCAGTCGCAAACCCGAGACACCATTCTTCTCATCTCTTATCCCGACACGAGTGCCGGCGCACGGGGAATCCATGGAATGCTCAGAAATTTGTCCTCTTCTTATACTAAGATATTATACCTGCATCGATATTTGGGTGATAAACGGGCGTCTTGAACTTGACCAGCGGAGGTTGAAGAGGATAGTGGTCAGGAATCGTCACAATCAACTTGAAGGTGCCTTTTTCATACGGAGAACCTTCGGGCCCTCTCAGAGCGACTTCCAGCTTATCAAAAACATCCTCTTTTTCCGGTTTGCACTTAATACCCCATGGCGGGTGTTCCGTTAGGTTCTTCATTTCCCGTGATAACCTAGCGGTTCGTATTTTCGACATAATTAAAATATAATTAAAATAAATTAATCAATTTCTTTTACTATATCTTTACTATTGGCAAATTATTTATTAATCTTTAGCGGGCTTTTTTTTTTTTTAATTGTCTTTAAAGGACATTGTACAGAATACATCAGCCCTAAACACGTAATTTGTTTGCATAATATATGTTCACAACAGAGTTCATAGTTGGGGGTCATCAAATTCCAGATGCTGCAGAATTTGATGCTTTACTGGAGTCACTCGCGGCATTATAGCCCAAACACGTCGGGTAAAATATGGGAGTCCACAGCGCGGGAAAACCGCATAAAATAAACTGCAACTTGCGCCCCATATTTAAAGTCCAATTTATCGTTTTCCATAATTATTCACATTGTAGCACAGTATTAAACAAAACAACACCACTTTTGCCCAATAATATCTACAGCAAATTAATTTACAAAACAAAAACTTGCACTTGACATGTCCACGCAAAATGGCGCGAAAAACTCTCTGGGCAAAAAGAAAATGGTGACTGATTGAGATTAGCTATATAGTCTGTGATTGAGATTGACAAATGACAATTCTCTCTCAGTCATTATCTTTTGTATTGCGTTCAACATTAATTTTAAATTCCCGACCACATAGAGTAAGATGTTCCCGACTAATATATATCGGAGGTGGCTCGGCTGTAAGAACGTTTTCCTACAAAGGTTGCGGTCGGTCAAACCCCCCCAGCATGTACCAATGAGACGTACACTTTTCTTGATTGATCTAAGAAAAATCAAACGAGCTCGAACGAGTAATAATTTTCAGTCAAAATATTATTAAATATTGCACGACATAAATATACTATCTTTTTAAGCCAATAAATGAACGTTTCTTAACTAATGTCAATTATTTCGATTGTGCTTCCTCTGGGGGTAAAATTTCGAACTACAGTACAGACAAAATAAATTTTGCAAGGCGACAGCGATCGGCGCACCGCGTTTGATTTACTTTCCTGTTTTAAATTCGTTATAAACATAATATTCAGACAGACAATTATTTTGTGATCATTTTGCCTCGTTTATTACATTACAGTCAATAAGATCAGTGTATATCATCAGTTAGCGTCGCGTTAAGTAGGTGCATTGGGGTCTTAAATTATAAATCTGGTGAGTGTCTTTAATTTCTGTATATTTATGTAGTTTTGAATTTCACAGATTAATAGAGCATGTTTATGGCTATCCTTGGTGATAATCATTAGGTTCGGTTCACTTCTATCTTGCAAATTACTGCACAAAATCAGTCGAAATATTGAATACTTGATACGTGTTATACTTTGTGTATTTATTGATTTATAAGGTGTGTTACGGTACCAATGTGATGCAAGAACATTGTTTTGAGTAATTTGAATAGAGGCACTGGTGAACTGTAGTCATAACATTAAATATTTATCTATTGTAATGTTTTTTGAAGAACCGACGTCTGAATAAATTTAAATGATGTTGTACCTATTTAAGACATTCTAAACGATAAAATTAACATTAGTTTGATGCTTAGATCGAACAATTTTAAAGTTGCTTGCTTGTTATACTAATATTATTAAGTTAACATATTTAAAAAAAAGAAGCAAACACAGCATGGCACTAGGTTGTGAAGCATTTCTGGCTTATGACAGTTTAGGGGAATCTTTATAATATTAATGCTACTCATCTTCATCATCATCATCAGCCCATGTCTCTTCACTGCTGGATATAGGCTTTCCCCAAGGCTCACCACTACTCATAGTCTTTTGCAACTCTCCATCTGGTAGTAGGGTCGTCCCACTCTGCATTGGTACACTTCTAAATATTAGCATCAATGTAAAATAAGGCTGGGCATTTTCCACAATTAGTCTCCTTAAGTCAGTTTTGTGTGACCTGGCAATGAAGTAGATTTCTCTTGCTCTCTAATCCAACATGTCTAACAGTTTGGTGTTCCGGCAGGTATAATGCAAAAGTGATGGACTACAGTTTGTAGATACACAATCTTAGATAGGGGTTAAATTATTTCTTACTAACTAGCTGACATTTAATATAGAAATCCAATATTTTGGTAATCTAGCAAAAATTGGGTGCAGGATTACAATGGTGCAAGCATTTACTGACCTTATTTATCTGACCTTGTTAGTCCAATTCCTCTAAATAATTTTCTTATACCAAGTTCTACTAAAACTTCCCCTAAAGTTGAGTCTTGTTGATTGCACAACATTTTTATCTGTAATGTCTTGTGTTGTAAAAGTCCTTTGCCTTAATCTAAGATTGATGAATGATCCTTTACTTGACTAAAAAGTATAATCACAACTATATCCCTTGCGGTTAGAAACTACTCTTTTTTTAAAGAAACAGATTCACATATAGCCTACTTTACGATTACATCATGACAAGTGGTCCAACCTCTTTTGACAGACGCCAACCTCCTTCAGATAAACTCATTAACTTAAAAAAATATGTTAGAAATGGTTGTTGGGTAGCACACATCCCTTTAAAAACAAAGAAAACAAAGCTATACGGCACAACTTATTGGAGGCTGCGAAAGTTGAGCAGTTCATTGTATGGAAAAATCATCTAATGATGGTCCAGGAAACCTTTTGCTAGCTGTACTCGACTCTACTCCACTCGTTTTTCAATTACCCACTTAAAAACAATCATTCCTCATTGATGCAACATTGTAGACATTAGTTTTATTGAATACAACAATAAAGATATAGGACTATATTGTTTTAAAGTGGCAGGAATGGTTCTTGGAATTCTTTCTGACATATGAATATTCATATAATATAAGAAAGAAGGTGAATATCAAATGTGCTAGCAAACAATACCACGCAAGTCAATATCTTTTTTTTTTATACTAGCATGACATCTTACCTTGCACCCACCTGATGGTAAGTGATGAATGTTAGCAACTGGAATCAAACACTCATGACTAACATCAGTCCCTAACATGCAGGCATGACAGTAATTTGAGGCTAATCCCGAAACGTCTGAATATACTTTACTGGGTTTGACATCACAATACTTCCCCGCCTTGGCAGACTGGGCAAATTACCACCATCAGTCCTACCACTTATTTGTTGTTCTTGTTGAAAGTACATATGTGCCATTTTCAATGATGTCAAATGCCAATGTTCACTTTCAAGAAGAACTAATATTGTTAGCTTGCCATGGTGATATTTATATAAATATAACACCGCTTGAAACAAGACTTACTGTAAGTTTAACAGGGCAGTAAAATCATTTTTTATAAAGATCTAAAAGGTGGTAGGCACACTGATGGTGGTAATTTGTGGGGAAGTATCTGCCGATAAACCCAGTAAAGTTGTAGCGTTAAAACTTAGGAATCGTGTTGCTAATGGAAAAATAAACTATTATCTAAGTGTTTGTATTAAAACAAATAAATATTACCTAAAATAAATTACCTACTTACTTAGTTAAATAATAATAAATAAATAAAATACAATTCTAAATATAATATAGTGCTGGCCGCATTCCTCGTCACGCGGCTCTCAACGACATCATCCGAAGGGCTCTTGTCACTGCTCGTGTACCCGCAATATTAGAACCATCTGGGATTGTGCGGAGCGATGGCAAGAGACCCAACGGAATGACTGTTGGGCCGTGGAAACTTGGCAGGTCTCTGGTGTGGGATGCGACGTGTGTAGCACATTAGCTCCATTTCACATCCAGGCGACCTCATCAGGCGCGGGAAATGCGGCTTTTTCTGCGGAGAACCTCAAATTGCGCAAATACGCTAACCTTGGTATCGGTTACGAATTTGCGCCGTTTGGGGTCGAGACGATGGGCCCATGGGGACCGTCAGCGAGGCGCTTGGCCAAGGAGTTGTCAAAGCGGCTGACAGAAAGGTCTGGAGACAGGAAGGCTGGCAATTATTTCTGCCAACGTATTAGCCTCGCTATACAGAGGGGAAATGTTGCCAGTCTCCTTGGGACTATCTCGGATGGGACGTCTCTAGAGGACATTTTTTATTTATAGTTTAGTTTATTTTTAATTTTATTATTTAGGTAGTTTTTAATTTATATTTAATGTACTATAATTAACTTCTTATATGTCTAGCTAGAGCGAATAATAATTGTGACAAAATTAATATTTATACTACGGGAACGCAATTGCAAATATAATATTACGACGCCTGCCAAAGAGAATTGTCTATGAATATCTATAACATGCGCACGCTTAAAAAGGGAACGATAAGGGGGGCGAGGTGTCAAATCGCTGCGATATAAGAAAGAACATCGTTTGCCGTATAATTATTTCTAAATCCTAATAGAAGGTCCCATTGGGGACCCTACTACTCCCCTACCAAACGTAAGTTCTGCCAACACTAAGGCGATTTTGATTTTGTTGGCCGCTGTCTGGAACAAGGATCTGGTGCTCATCCCGAACCACTCCCTGAGGTTCTTGAGCCAGGAAGTGCGTCTTCTCCCCGGTCTTCTGGAGCCTTGTATCTTGCCTTGCATGACAAGCTGCAGCAAGCTATACTTTTTATTGCGCATGATGTGTCCCAAATACTCCAACTTCCTACGCTTTAAACCCCTACTTAATCTGTCGCAACTTCTACGCGACTAAGTGTATCCACACATTTTGGGATCAGGCTCGAATTGCCGTCATGTCCAGTCAAGCCGGCATAGTGTGAGGACTGATGTCAGTCATGAGTGTCTGATTCCAGTTACTAACATTCATATACCTCGTTTCCCACTTACCGTCAGGCGGGCGCAAGGTCACATGACGTGCTAGTAAATAAATAAAAAATGTGTTGAGCTAAAGCTATAGAAATGTTAACTTGTCAATTACTTTAAGAGTTATGATGCTAACGACACGACACTTGTTATATCTACTACTTAGGATAATCGCATTAGTACTGTGCAGCGCGAGAGATATATAAATATAAATACCCTTTTTTTACTTTTACGAATTGAAGCAGATAGTTATTACAAGTAAATAATTTTTACAACATTGTTTGAAAAGAGACAACTCTTCTGTGTTGAAAAACCGACACCAAATGTATCTAGCACCAATATGTCGGCCAACTTTGGCCAACAAATCCCCCCGTCCCATTAGAGAACATGTTGGCCATCGTTGTAGTCTGATAGCCGGTCATTTGGGTACGCAATACCCCACTGGTCAACAGATTCGTCGCTGGGTTAATGGTCGATAAGAAGAAATGGCGACATATTATCACGCGGGACTTAATTTTAGTTAGACCGATCTAGCTGCTTAATTTAGAATAAGCACGTTGTCAAACTCGGCGGGGCTATTCTAAGGTCCGTAATAATGAATGGATCTAAACACGTAATAATAATCATCAGCCTGCTGGATATATGCCTCCCGCAAGGCTCGCCACTTCACACGACCTTCCTCAGGTTATCTGTCCATATCGCGGGGGGGTTGTCCCATTCTGCGTCTTCCAGTACGTGGTCTCCACTCCAAAACCCGTCTACTCCATCATTCATTGGTTCTGCGACAGACGTGGCTCATTGCCACTTGAGCTTGCTAATTTTTGGACCAGACCGAGTGTTCACGTTTCTGCACCATACGACATTACAGGAAGAACGCACTGGTTTCAGCTTCTTCTTAGATCCTCCAGCGAGCTAGTCATTATGACTATGTCATCTGCGAATCGGAGGTGCGGTTTTCCAGTCCAGCATTTTAAAGACATCCTCCAACGCGTTGGTAAACAGTTTCGGCGATATTATGTCGCCCTGTCGTACACCTCTACGCAGTTGGATAGGTTTTGTATGCAGGCCTTGTATCTGGACGGTCATAGTCTCTGCATCATAGAGACATCTCAATGTATCGCCAGTCAATCAGATATTGCTGCATAGAGTCTAGAACAGCCCAGGTCTCGAAGGTCCACAAAATCAAGACACAGTGGCAGATTATACTCCTCAGTGTTCTGTATAATCTGACGTAGAGTGTGTGTGGTCTACGGTACTATAACCTTTTCGAAACCCGGCCTGCTCCAGGGGCTGGAAATTCCCATCTCCAACAGACAGGTCCTCTTGTGTTCTATGGGCTGTGTTGATAATTGCAACAACCCATCGCTCATTCTCACATTTTCAAGACGACTGTAATCAGTCATGTTCGCGTGGGCGTGTTGTCTATGCCCCAAACGAAACTGTAATCAAAGATGTATACGTAATCTTTCAGGTTTTACGTCAAGGCCTTGATCAAATAGTTGCGTCTTAATTGATTACTTGCTGGTGGTAGACTTAAGTCAACTTAAGTTATGTATATGGCACGTGAACCCCACGTTTTGTCCGATAGCAACACTATTCAGGGACTCACATTTTATATTATCTTATTTTTTAAAACTAAACTCACACGACATGTGACATAGCGCCCTAGTATATAGGAGTGGGTGGCTGGAAGAGCATCTTTAGCGTGCGACAGATGTAAGTCTTCAAATCTATGAGCACGCGTAGGGAGTTGTACGCTATGGTATGGGGATGCATATTTTGGCCTGTGGGTGTGATTCGGTTGCAAGGTTATAGAGCTTGTCAGAATAGTGGTATAGCTTGTAGAACACGCTCAGAAAGGCAATTTTCTATATTCTGTTTAAGGCTTCTTTTCACGATGTAATAATGTAAATACAAAATAAAACGATCTAATGGTGACGTCATATCTTTATTAAAACAAAAGGAGAAGATACTATACTATAACGGCTTGTTCCGAATCATGCTCAGAGCGTGATTTCAATTCGGAACGGTCTGAATTACATTTTTATTCATACCATGATAGTTTTTTTTATGTATAGAAGATAAATTGCGGATTCCACATCTTTGAGTATGAATACCAACAAACACACAGCTTTATATGTAATATTATTAACTTATTTTGGTCTACTAAAATAACTTGTAAATTATAATATATTATTAATATATTAAAGATGTATGGCAAGATTCTCACGAAACGCCTGCAAGAGAAGACTGAGGGTCTTTTATGGGAGGCACAAGGAGGCTTTAGACCTGGAAGAGGATGCACTGACCAAGTCTTTTCGCTCCGCAATGTCACAGAGAAGTTTTTGGCCTTAAACCAAAAGGTTTTCTGTGCTTTTGTGGATTTGGAGAAGGCTTTTGATAGAGTTGTAAGAAAGAAGCTTTGGGACATATTGCCGGAGTATGAAGTGAATGACAAACTGCTACAAGCTATACAGTCCCTGTACAAGGGCTGCAAAGCTTGTGTGCGGGTGAAGGGGGGTATGTCGCCTTGCTTTGAATCCCAAATGGGCGTCAAACAGGGTTGTGTGCTTTCTCCTAGATTATTCACTCTATATCTCAACAAATGCCTAAAAAGAGTGAGAGAGAGTGACTGTGGGATAAAGATGAGTGATCTAGTGGTGAACTGCCTGCTTTATGCAGATGATGCTGTTCTTATGGCATCGTCCGAACAACAACTGCAATCACTAGTCACAAGAATGAAGGAGGGATGTGCAGAAAAAGGACTCCGTTTGAATGCGAGAAAAACTAAGGTACTAGTGTTTGAAAGAAGAAGGATGACAACCGTGACGATAAAGATTGATGATGAAACTATAGAACAAGTAAATGAAATTATATGTCTGGGCAGTGTTTTCACTGCGGATGGGAAGTACGATAGGGACGTTGAAAGAAGAGTGAACGCGGGAAATAGTGTTAACGGTGCCCTGGGGTCACTTATCGGCAGTCGAAATGTCAGTGACAAAGCTCGGCTCGCCATACACAATGCCATGTTGGTACCAACACTGATGTATGGAAGCGAGTCGTGGATACGTCAGAATACGCATGACAGTAGGGTTAATGCAGTAGAAATGAGGTCGCTGCGCCGGATATGCTGCGTCACATTGGCGGACCGCATACGTAACGTCGAAATACAGAAAAGGGTTGGTATAAAAGAAAGCATAGGGACAAAAATAAGGAAAGGCATGCTACGATGGTTCGGGCATGTTGAAAGAATGAGCAAATAAAGATTGACGAACCAGATATATAATGCGAAAGTTGTGGGTGAAAGAGGCCCTGGCAGACCGAGACTCACATATCATGATCAAATAAATAAAACACTGACTGAAGGTGCATTAAAAAGCCTTCGTAACAAAAGGGCATGTATGAAGAGGTTGATGAACGTCGATGAAGCGAAAGAGGTATGTCGTGATCGTCTCAAGTGGCGCTCAATTGTCTCTGCCTACCCCGCAAGGGATCTACATACACGTACAAAATAACTTGCCGTGTGACAGACATTTTTTATTTACTACTTAAATATTAATTATAGATTTGTTTAAGAAGTAATACCTATACAAACAGTATAAAATAATTATAATATGAAATAATTAAAAATAAAACTAATGACAAACAACTGACAGCGCGCAGCGCTCAGAGCGATCTACCTCGATATCGTGAGCAGTCTGAGCGCGACGAATTGCCAAAACGGTTTCTGCACGTCTCGAAATGGCTTTAATCGTGCTCGGGTTACTATTTTATTATACTATATTATATATTACGATATATTTAAATTTTAAGCATCATCCCTATGTCCGTCCCTGGATTCCAAGGAATATTTCTACCAACTTTCATTAAATATAGACAAACAGACATATATATAGACTGAGCTTCACGTCACATTCATAATATTATTTTGGATAATTGGAGGTACATTCACAAAAATATTTTTAATTATGCATTTAACCTTATCTATTTAAATTATCTCTAAAAACAAAACAATATAATTAACAAGTCCACAATCAATCGTTGTTGAAATTTTCCAAAAACTTGAAATGGTTATAACATTAATGGCCCAAATATAGCTTAATCTATAGCTTATCTTCGTTATAAATATCTATGTAGATCAGTAAAGCTTTGTGCATTTTGTTTTCCGTGATATCTCTTTATTTTCACGTTCCAATTCACACATTTTAGTGTAGACTGCACTTCCAGGTCTAATGTAGCTATTATATATTATATTCCTAATGTATATTTAATTTATTTTATTTATAATGTAGATTTATTTGATAGAAAAGAAAGAAAAAAAAAATTATTCATCGCACAAAACTGACACAACTTACACAATTAAGATAAGCAGCACAACGCACCCCGACAGGCAACCCAACAGTACTCCAGGATATAGCCGTGCATAGGATATGGGGTGGGACGAATCATGAACTGATATTGAAATATGGAATTGGCCGCCCCCACACCACAGTCACACCCCGAGCACCACCAGGCAGCCATCGAGGCGCGCTGCACTACTATTCGCGCCTGCAGCGATGAACGGGCCCTAACCTCAGCATTTGTCGCGAATAACATATTTGGATCCGTGACGCTGTTCTTCCGCTAGTACCCAACGTCATCTAAGAATAAGCTGCCTTCGTGGTGCCTGGTTCGATTCCTGGTCGGGACATAATTTGTATTAATTTAAATAAATTAATTAATTATTTATATATTTGCGATATTTCTTGAGTTTTATACCATGCTAGAGACATCGACGACCTTGCGAGGATCAATGATTAGACTGTAGTAAAGTTAGCTAAATGTGCATCCGCTTCTTTATAAGCGTGGTTTCTGACCACCCTGAAAGGAAAACTGTTGTGTTAATGATATAATATATATAATCTAACAATAAGGTTGATTGCCTTTGAAATCATTACTAAACTAGCCTATCACTCAATCTTAGTAATATTTTAATTTCAAAGAAAGGTTTTTCAAGACTGATAATCTACTTTCATAGTTCACGATACCTACTCTTAACCCATTACATACATTTACAATCATTATTTTAATTAATATAATCTGCTAGTGGATTTAGAAAAATACATTGTTTTAAAAAAAAATCATTTTTTATACTGGCAGCCCTGAGCCACCTGCATATTTCGTGATAATAAAAAAGGAAGGAAGATAATGGATTGATAACCACGATAAAGCGACACATTTTTTCATTATTTGTTTAACACTTATAAATGTTTAGCTATCTGGCACTTGCCTTTACCTACCTAATGCAAGTAAGCTAGGGGGTTTAGTCTGTCAAAACTTGGTTTTACCGAGAAGTTTACATTATTTGTATACTTAATTAAACAGAAGCGGTCTTTTTTATGTTTGTGTGATATTGCCAATTAAAAAAATATACCGACTGTGTAAAAAAAGCTTTTATTAAAAACCTAACTAAGTAAACATTAAGTTTAAAAAAAACTAAAAAATAACAAGCTCAAGGATTCAGTAGCTAAAAATAGAACCACTGAATTACGCCATTGAAATACATAATTTTATGATTGATACACACATAAAACAAATAATAAATTCTAATACGGAACATACCAACTTTACTTTTATAATGATAAAAACGTTAAAATTAATTTATATTATTTATTTAATACAAAACCTTAATTTAAATAAACTATATTACAATAAACACTAAATTTCACCTAAAAAAAAAACATCGAAAATAAAATTAAATATTTACAAAAAATAGCTCCTCCAAATCGCTGTCTGATTTATAATTAATTGAGTGTGTCGTTAAAAATTTAAAAAAATAGAATGTAAATTGATTATCTATGGTGGCAGACAACACTATTGAGATATAGCTTCTCTGAGCGTGTTCTACCGGCTATACTATGGTGAGTGCTCTGAAGAGCTAGTCTATAATTCCTTTCTCTCCATTCCGCAACCGGACCACACACAGAGGTCAGAATATGCACCTATATACAATAGTCACCATCCCTCCGCGTACGTATAAATTTGAGGACATTTGTCGCACAATAAAAATGCTCTTCCAGCCTCTGTATTTCCACTTTCCTGTAACCTGGAGTTTTTCAAGCAAAGTGTGAAAAAGCATCTAGTCAAGTGTTAGGGACTAATGTCTGATTACAGATGCTAATATTCATGGACCTTGCGTGCCACTTACCATCAGGTGTTCGTAAGGTCACATGTAGTGCTGGTATTTTAAAAAAACCTTCGACATTTATAGTACGAACGCTGTGAGAATTAGCCCCCAGTTCGGAGCCATGCATTGTTAGGAAATTTGAGTCGGTCTGGGTTTTTAATGGGCCCCGACTGTTAAAGCCACTATGTTTTCGCAATATAATTTATTTTTTGTTGTATGTGGGTGTCAATGATACAATTATTTATTTTGTCAAGCAAATGTGTTTGTTATTAGTGAAATCAGACCGACAGCTTAACTTGCTCTCGATCGGTTGTTTTGTAAATCTATAATAAATGTACGCCAGATAGATAAGAAAAAAACGCGTCCTTTTTCCTACAACCACTACCGCTCTTCATTCAAAACGTGTTTTTTCCACTAAATTCTATGCCGTCCGGATGAAATGCTAATTAAAGACTTGTCATAATGAATGCCGGGCTATTGAAATATTGCGTCTTAGGAACAGAAATTCTATTCTAGTACCTAATTAAAATAATCTTCATAACGTTGAATGGTGCTATCTGTTCGTATGTGCACCGATAACCGTTACTTTGTCTCTGACCCGTGAGCTGATCAAATTATAGCACATTTCCGAAGTCAGCGACGTCATGTATCTGCCGTTTTATGAAATATAGCTGTTTGCACCCGACGTTGCCTGGCTTGGCCACTTTTATTTATTTATTTAAAAACTTTATTGTTAAATAAACAAAAGACGGATATAATGCCCATAGGCACTCCCTTCCAATCAACCTTCGGGATACGAAAGAAAGAAAGATAGAAAACTATTTTATTTGCCACATATCAATAAACACAACTTAAACAAATAAAGACTGGTAGTATACACAAGATGTGTGGTGACAAATAGGGAATCAGCTCAGCATGGAGCTGCGACTCTGGGCCACAGCGCTGATTTTCGGCTAATCCCTTGTTAGGAGAGGTGCTAGTGGGTAATATATACAAATATATAGTGTGGTGTATGTATGTACGCATAAAAAGATAACTAATACATTAAATAACAATAAAATATGTATAACAAAATTATCTTAAAAACAAACTATAAAATATAAAGAAGGTATGCTGCTACAGTAGCTGTTGGTATGTCAAAAGAGAGTTTTTATATTTATTTTTAAAAGCAACCGCTTATGGAAACATAAGAGGTAAGGTTATGATAAATAAACAACAAAAAATAAGGTAAAAATAAATACAATATACTTACAACTAAAGTATTAAATTACATATATAAGTGGGTATATACAATACATATACGACGTACATATATATATGTACATACACATATAAATTACTATATAAACATACATACATATGAGTACTACACTTTGTATTTATATATAATCCATCCCTTTCTCACACCTGCGCCTGAGCGAGAGGATGAACGGTCGGCCAGTCTTGTGTCCATAGATTATATATAGCTTTTCTGTTATGGATATTGTATTATAAATGTATATATTGTACTTATTTACGTATTTTAACTCTGGTTTTTACTATATTATTTCCATTTTCACACTCTGCACCCATAATATTCTTCTCTAACTCTCCCAAAGGTTAGCTGGTAGAGAATACCTTAATGGTATTATGCTCGCCTATGTACATCACGTTATATCGTACATTTTGTGTGCAATAAAAAAATAATATTATTATTAATGTACTAATACTAATATAAAACATAAATAACTAAATATATATATATTACTACTAAATACAATATGACTTACAGAAGTTAGGAGCTGTGATGGAATTTTTTTTAAATAGCATTCTGTTGGGCGCTTATCGGTCATCTATGAGCAGGTTGTTCCACAGATTTGCGGCAACAACTGAATATTACAGCTACGAGTATCATCAAAATTATTCTAATATTTTTTATTCCAAGTAATATACAAACAATATAAAAGAGTTACAATTTTAAATAAACTACATATATTATAACAAAATCTAAATTTAACCTAAAAAAATAATAATAATAATACATAGAAAATAAAAATTAAATACTTACAAAAAAAATAGCTCCTCCAAATCGCTGTCTTGTGGCATGGTGCCCAATACACTAGCAGCATTTTCCCTTTGAATTATTAATTATTCTAATATTGTTCTTGTCTGCAACTTGTCTCCTCCGTCAGAAGTCTTATGTATCATCCCGCGTATTGGCACGCCGACGAACATATACAAGTACACGCTCTACAACTGATGACTGTTGAAATTGATATGCACGTGTTGCAATCTTTAAGTGCTGCAATTTATTAACGGGGATTTTTCTATTAGTGTAACACCCGTATTCTTAGTCATTTCCTTAACGGCTCCTCCACTCAACCATTCCTTCCAGCTCTCGAGTTCCCTCAAGGGAATCCTCGAAATCGGTATTCCATGATTTTTAGTTAAAAACTCTCCAAACCTCTTGTCACGTTAAGCGGGACATTGAAATAAAACAAAGGAATTTAAGCAAAGGAAGTTAATATATTAAGTAAAGTGAAGTTAACAGAAAGAGAATCTACAATTATATAAGGGAGGGTCGTAAGCCAAAACTTAGCCCTATCACTCTTCATGCATTCGTTGACCGTACGTAGAGGTACCTTCCCTCGGAGAGCCTGAAGACAACGAGGCGTCACGGGGATCCTGGGCAGCGGGGTTGTCTTCTCAAGCTGGGTCCCAGCTCTATAGTCCTATTGAAAAAACCCTGGAACGCACGGGGAGCTCGCGTTACGTTCCATCTCTAGATCCACCACCACTCCAGTCCTTACCAAGACAAGATACCATGTAGTTGGTGAGAACGCAGCGGTGGTGCACAAATAAAAATGACTTTACTGCACGTGGTCATGAAGTGACCCGTACTATTTTTAATTCGATACTTACCCAAGCTAAGAGGGTGTCAATATCTAGTAGGATGAAGTTATGAAGGTAGACGATGATTGATTTAAATCGAAGTTAAGTATTTAAAAGAAAAAGATGAATAAATTAAGCTGCGCCTTGCTTGCAGTCTGATTTTGAAAAGTCTTGTCTGTCAAAATCTACACTGACAGGTGACGTCTTAAAATATGTGCAAGGCAAAGGATGTCGATTGCAGCCAACAATATTTATTCCTTGGCCGCATGTAATACGATCGTTACACTCTAAAGGAATTATTACCATTTTAAATATTTCCGGTGAGATTATCGTAGTCGCAAAAAATATTTTAAATTATGAACGGTATTTGAATTGTCAAACTCATGACCAAATTTTCCAGAAGTCTCCAGCAGTACTGAATATGCATTTGACATTGAGTCTCATCCTTCGGCTTTCCGTACGTGGTCTTCACTCCACAAACCCGTCTACTCCAACTGTCATCGGTACTGTCAGAGACTTATCCGGCAATGGCGATATTTTTGTACGTATGACAACGTTCGTAATTTATTCATCAAAGAATTACTGAGCATAGCTCTCTCCACAGAGAGCTGAGCGACCTTAATACACACATCAAAAGTGTCTAGGGATCAACATATATTTTTGCAATAACTTTTCTCCTGATTGATATTCATTAAAATTTTCTTTAAGGATTGATCAAATAAAATGTTTTCGTTTGTCTACAGTAACGATAAACCAAGTCACCTTTGCATTAGTAAAAAAAAATGCCATTTTCCTAATAAAGGGATTTTTGACATTTGAACCACTAACATTAAAGTTCGAAAAAAAGACTGAAATAACAGTTTTTTTTTTAATTTTATTGGGTAACTTAAACAATTAATAATCCGTGTTTCTACCGCGAACACTAACAACACAAGAACATCGGTTTGGCATACTCAAAATGAGTTCATCCAAATCACGCTGTGGAATGGCCGCCCATGTTCGTTGCAACAACAAAAAAAGGTCTTCTTGCGACTGGATACCCTCCATATTCGGCAGAGCTCTTCTCTGAAGAATATCCCATGCATGCTCAATCGGGTTCAAGTTTGGCGACTGAGCAGGCCAGGGCAGGACATTGATGTTAGCTGCGGCGAGAGTCTGTCTTACAACTCTTGCGGTGTGCGGTCGTGCATTATCATGCATTAACTGAAATAAGGGACCGATATGCACTTGTAGAGGAACGATGACGTCTGATACAACCGTCTCAGCATAAATTTGAGCGTTGAGGTTGCCTCTGATCCAAATCAACTCAGTTCTTCCGCCGATCGAAATACCCGCCCATACCATGATGGTTCCACCACTATAAGGATGGACTTCCTGGCAGGATTTTAATCGCTGTTGGCGTCCAGGGGTTCTCCAGTGTCGTATACGTCTTGTATCCGGCCTCATACCAAAACGAGACTCATCAGAAAAGCACACGAAACGCCATTGTTCTTCTGTCCAATTTCTGTGTTCAAGAGCCCATTGATATCGAGTCCTACGATTGTGCATTGCTATAGGTGGTACCCGTAGCGGTCTTCGGGAATGAAGGTTCACTTCATGCAAGCGGTTTCTGACTGTTTGGTCGCTAATTAAGTTCCCTGAAGAGCGATGAAGGCTCACGGCTAACATCATGGCGGTTATTGTTGGAGTTCTTCGAGCTGTGATTTGAATGTATCGGTCTTGTCTCCGTGTGGTGCAGCGATACCGTCCTCCATGGCGCTCAGCCACGGTACCAGTGGTTCGGTAACGTGTCCAAAGTCGACTGATAACACTCTGACTTGTATTCAGAGCTAAAGCCACAGTACGTTGCCGGGAACCAGCTTCTATCATTCCCACGGCTCTGATCATTTCTTCCCTGCTTAAATGACGTCGCCGCTCCATAATAACGTTGGTTTTAATCAGTAGTAGGGAAACAGTAGCACTAATAATGTCTTCAATGCGTCTTATGTTTTTATAGGGAAAATATTGACAGCTGATTTTCATCTTTTACTCGAATTTGATTGACAGTTCCTGTTTTAAATTATGAAATGCACCAAAAAGGATCCATATAAATTTATAAAATCATAAATTTATTACAAAGCCACATCTCAATCACAAGAAATCCGCATAAACATGCTTGATCCCTAGACTTTTTTGATGTGTGTATTTTAGACCAATAAAGTATTTGACTATTTTTAAAAAAGATGTCTTGTTTTATATAATCTTGGTTTTATCAAAGTGCCTAAGATCATACTAATTTTCGTTTTAAATAACGAAATCATTTATATTTTAATAAAATAAATACATTCTATTAGAGATATCGGAACGTTACCTCTCGTCTCAGCGCGAGTGACGTCACTTAATAGTTGTGCAGGTCTCAAATAATAACGACAACGAAAAATTATTTTAATGAGGTAAAATAATACATTAATTAATGCATAACTGTAATTAATGCACTTTTAGTGCTGGGCGAAGTTTCATTTGGGCATTTTTTCAGGAATCCGTAAATAAATATAAACAATTTAAATTACTAAACTTTCGCGCACATTCGTAATAGTTTTTTATAATTTTAGCGGGTCTTTAGTGTCGACCCGTGACCACGGCCAATGCAACTTGGCTGAAACGTCGGGAGAAATATGTCTCTAAGGTAAATCGCGTAAAGACCCGTTAAAATTATAATTTAAATTACATTTTGGAATAGTTGACAAGTAGCCTATTACCGAGCATATCTCTTTCCATAGCTCGCTGAACGACCTTAAACTTGTAGACCAGACCACGACAATACTGAAAGAACGAATTGGTTGTTCTTTTACTTGGAGTTAATTATAACTCCCAGTTTATGACCGCATGCACTAGACTAATGCGTCAGTAACTCTATTTTGGAGACACGCCAACCTCTCCCACGCCGCGTCTCCAATGCATCTACTAAAGTAATCGCAATCATTTGACATTAAACATACAAATAACGAATGGCATGTTTACCAAAAATAAAATACAACAGGGTCATTTTTACTCTGAGAAAAAACGGACCCCATTATGCACGAAATATATCTGAAATCTGTCCCACATTGAAAATATAGAAAAGAAAATTAACATTTAATAGGTGGTAGGCGGACTGATGATGGTAATTTGTAACCTTGAGTCGGACTATTCTATTCCTCAAGATCCTAATCATTCCTTCCAGGTGCCTTCCTGGAAGTAATTATTATGTTAATGAGTCGTTGGGGAAACATCTAAGGATACGAGTGTCAGAGTCGGATGAAAAGATTATGGTGAGCATCCAGCAGTTTGAGAGAGTTCAAAATATTTATTTCCATATGGTTCACATGTGCTGCCAAGAGCAATATGTTGGCTCGAAGGTTTGCGCGTTGCTCGAGACAAGTTAAAATCACTCTGTTTGTTGCGTACTGCCAGGCGTTCTACACCAGTCATCTCTGGAAATTGTACACGAGGCGTGCCTTTAACACGCTTCGTGTACAATATAATAATGCATTTAGATGTATTCTAAAGTTGCCCTGGAGGTGTAGTGCGTCTGGTATGTTTGCTGAGAACAGAGTCGACGACTTTTTTGCCATACTCCGCAAGCGGCACGCCTCTTTTGTGAACCGACTGAGACAATCTGATAACGACATAATTAAGGCTATTTTTGACATAAGGTCGTTTGACCTTGTAAATTATAAATTTATTTAGATTATAGTTTAGATTAAAATTAGAATTATTGTTTAAATTAATTATGGGTCTTTAAATGCCTGAAATAAAATATATTTAATTTAATTTAATACTCGGATATTGACAATTTTTACAAATAATTTAAAATATTATTAAAATTATAAAACATTACAAACAACAAATAATAAATTAAAAGATACAATTAAATTATGGAAGGACCGAAATAAGTAAGTGACATTGCTGCCATAAACAAGTACTGTAGCTTAACCTAAATTCGAGGCATTATAGCCGTGTCAACTTATAATCTAAAATAATGTCTAATTATAATTAAATTAAATTAATTTCGTCGCTGTACAGTGGCACAGTCAAATTAAACTTAAAATCATAATAATAAAATAAGTAAATAAATATTTCCAGACAGGTCACACAGCGCCATCTAGTTTCCGTGGTAAGCTACGAGGCTTGTGTTACGGAAACTAGATGGTTGATGCACTACATATTATACATTTTTTTACATATATTATACATATAAACACCCAGACCGAGACAAATTATACAATGTACAACTTGCCCCCGGTGGGAATCGAACCCACGACCTCCCGAGTTCACGGCAACGTTCGTTACCACTAGACCACGGAGGCGGTTAAATGAATGTCATTAATATTAAATATTATAAAATTATAAATTAAAATGAGTAAGGCTCTAGGTATCATGACGTCATAAAACTTTCTTTAACTAGGTATATTTTTATCTAAAGTATCCTATTTCGTACGTTCGTAGTTGCCCTCTTACTACCTATTAGGATAATTGATGTGGCATTTATGTGGACAAACAATATCGATGTCCTACTTCTAGTCGAGGGGAAAATTTCCAGACCTAAATTACAAAATCCCGCCTGCGTAAAAATGATCTAGAATTAAAAAATGATATAATATATATACGACTAATGTTTCTGACCACCTCGAAAGGGATACCGCCGTGATGATACTTATTTACGTTTTATGTGAACTTACATCTTTAATATAGGTAGGTGAGCTTAGGCAGTGAATGGGTTAAGTGCGTCAGTTAGACGTAGTTTGCTAGTTCCACGGGTAATGTACCCAGTACCGCATCTTTCCCTTTTGTTTTAATAAGTAGTTTGGGAAGTGCATCATAATAGGAAACACCTTGATAGGTTAATATCAATCAGGAAGAATCATTTGGTGAATTATATGATACGCAAAGTATACAAGGGCGGCCATTGATTAGGCGAAGGTGACATTTTTTTCAAGATAATTCTGTTTACCTAGCTACGTACTAGAGAATCGATTCGACATAAACATATATCTAAACCAATTTTAGATTAATATCTGCTCCGATTGCCTTCAAGACCGTAGATTTAGACGAGAAGGTACCGCGTTCGATTCTTGCTCGGGACACAATATTTATCCAACTTATTTGCTAAATTCATGACATCGACGAGCTTGCCACTTGTCGTGATTGTAGTAAAGTGTGAATTCGCATATTTAAAAAAAGGGGTTACGGTCGTGTTGAAGAAGTCCCTATTTGTATTGTTCAGTAAGACGCTCACCATCCACCATGCTTTCGCTAATGCCTTCGTGAAAGCTCGTACTATAAATGTAATGTTCCAGACCTGCTTAGGCCCAATTCTTTCAGTAAGTAATGAAAAGATGTTGCTGGAATTCCTCCCGCACCAACTTCTACTGCGTTCTTTACTTTTTTGCCTTAGAAGTATCGTTTACAGCTTTCAGAAATGTAATAAGTAAATGCTGGTCAACTGGCCAACCATAGCAAAGAAGCTGACAGACGCATTCAGCTAGGATGGGTGGCGTTTCTTGGTATTTCTCTGATGGATAGAATTCGAAACGTTGATATTCATTGATAGTTGGATCGTGTTAAGTTGCGAGCCTTGGCCTACATCCAGAAGTGAAGAAATACAGGCTGATGATAATTATGAAATGCTGATCAGTCAGGAACCTGGAAAGAAAAGTGACATACATTTTATCACCCCGATACATTTTATCACCCCCTACACGTAAACTTTAGATAGATGCATAATTAAAAGATCATGAGGTTAATTTAGCACTTATCTGCATCGCATACTCAAATACTTTACACGTGAACTCTATTGTCGCTACTTATAATTATGAATTGAACCGTGTTTACCAATGCTTAGAGACTAGCTGTATACGGACATTTGTGACTGTATTTATATTTAATGACTGTACAGGCTGATTACATGCAATTAGGAGAAGAATAAAAATGTATTATTTTACAAATTATATACTAAAATCTGGGCCAACGTCTGCCAAGCACTAATAATACTGCATGGTTCCAGCAGACATCATCCTCTCCTTTTAATATTCTGGTACAGTTTGCTTATCTTCTATATTAGTGTTCGCCAACAGTTGATAAATATTAATTATCAGGAACGGATTAAAAAATAAAGAAAAGCTTACGCAGGGGAAGTTGGTACGTAAGGTATTCCAGCTATACCTTTGCAAAGAATTGGGTAAATACATTTAAGCAAAAATTTATTAATATCAATTTAACAACTTGTGAAATTTGAACATTAAGAAGTTGATGTGGTGACAAAAG
The DNA here is from genome assembly GCA_910589645.1 of Tinea semifulvella. Classification (NCBI taxonomy): domain Eukaryota; kingdom Metazoa; phylum Arthropoda; class Insecta; order Lepidoptera; family Tineidae; genus Tinea; species Tinea semifulvella. The sequence continues at coordinate 841,703 of OU342605.1, forward strand.
GTCGTATTTTACAGAAATAATGATATTCTTGAAGACCCTATCTAATAATAATAAACTTTTATTTTGGACTTTACATCCATAAATTGTTAGTAACAATTTTACTTAACCTATATTTAATAATTTATTTTAAACTATCCGCTACTGGAGGCTGTCTACTTGACTGTATGCAGCTGTATCCAGTGCTCCAGCAGCGGAGAGTCCCACCGATCTGCCAATACGTTTATGAGCCTGTTGGTACTGGTTCTCATGCGGCACAGCATAGACGTAGATCTTTTGCGCATAATTGTTTGAAAACTGTCAGTCCTCGAATCAGCAAACATACCCGAGGCACTGCAGAACCTCGGCAGCCCCATCAGGATCCTAATGATTGTGGTCTAGGACTCTGTTTTTCACGGATTGTAAGTCCTGAAAACCCATTCAGTATTTTACATGTAAATCCATAATTTGTATTTTTTTTATAAATGACTTTGTATTCTAAACACCATGTATATCTGCTACAGTGGGTAGATAAATATAGGTAATTTAGCAATTTTCCAATATAATTAGTATTGTAAAAGGTCATGATATAATTGGAGTAAAATACGCAGTAACCGACGTCCACCGCGACCCGTCAAGGATAAACCTTTTATATCTAGAAATTTATTAAAAAATATACATTCAGACTAAACAATAAACATATAAATATCAATTTGGAGACTCTTACACGTGTCGCACGCAAAAGATGTTGAATGGTCTCAGCCAGTGTGTGTTCAAAAATGGTCCTATAACCTGGAGTCATTCAAGCAAAGTGTGAAAAATATAAATAAAATAAAAAAAAAAAAACAGTGCAAACTCTATAAACTGCAAGCACGTTATTTTCTTTTTTTTTGTTTACTTTAGTCTTAATAGCTTTCTTACATTTATTGTTGTTTTTTCTTTTTTTAAGCTTGTAAATAGATTAGTTTTTATTTTTTATCATTATTTGTGCATGCATGGTTAAATCGTTTATGTAGATACTTTATGATTTAATATTAGTTTTAATTTCATATACTTTTTTTTTTTTTTTTAGATTAAAATTTTGTATTTATCTCTGTTACATAACTTTAATTAAGAAGCGTTTGTTTAGTGTATGTCAATTACAGTCTCCTGGTTTTAGTCCATGCGTAGACAAGACAGGTATATGTAGATTGTACTGTGATCGGCATACACCTGCTATTACTATTTATTTACTTTTCTTCTATTTTTATTATGTAGTTACAAGATCACCACATGTCTGGCAGTGCCGAGTGTGGAGATCACTGTAATATGTTTCGCTTGTAAATTAGTTTTTTTTGTCAATAAATATATTTTTTATCTTTATCTTAAAGAAAATTCTTATTGACAACTGCTTTTACTCAATAAAATAATTTTTAGCATGCGAATTTTGACATTAACATTGTATTCCAATAAATTGACAAGAGCAATATTAAATATAAACTAAATATATACAAATAAATATTGTAAATAAATATCTATTGACATAAGCATATTGTATGCCCATAATATGGGCAGATTGCATCATCATGACATGTACATACAACTGTAACTAGAATAAGCAATCTACACGATAAAGAATTTTGAATTTATTTATTTATTCGAAGAGAAAGGACAGAGACAGGCAACATAAGAACATAGAAGATAGCAACAGAGTAGAAGCAATTAAAATTATACCCGCCACCAGAATATTTCTCACTGTGAACAATAGTACACTCTTTGTGCGATACAAAATTCGGAAAATATCACCTTGGCCAGGTATAAAGAAAACAACTGCATTGTGTTTGAATGCATTAAAACTGTTAGGCGAACTCCGAAGCAAACTGCCCACACTTTGCGAGCTAAACCGAAAGTAGCAGCTTCTTGATTTTGGCTTTGAAGGCGGCCGCGGGAGTTACTGAATATATCCACATATAACAACAATTTGAACATATAACGACATTAAAGGGACTGTGCAATTTATGGCGTTATAGAGAGTTGTCGGTAAATGGAGAGAAGAAAAATCTGAATTGGAAGACAAGCTAAACCAACCAAAGCCGATTGATTTCGACGCTTTAGGGAGTTTGTCGTTAAATCGAGTGACGTTACATGGAGTACACTGTATTAGTCTGTGCAAAAATAGAGTAAGTAAAACCGATCTACCTCAGAGACACATTCCTCTTTACTACATACAGTAAACTGGTGGGGGGCGTATAGATAATAATGTATACCCGGATGTCAACTACAATGACTTATAACAATTACTGATAACCAGCAAAAGTTATGAGCGATGACTTTGCGCTTTAGGTGGTGGGTAGACAGATGGTGGCTCGTTCGTAAGGACACTTTTCTTAAAATCCTTTAAACCCCCCGCATGTACCAATAAGAAATACACTATTCTTACGTACATGATAACACTGAGGAATTGTTAAAAACTGTATCATAAAATAATATAACATTTACACACAACAACACACGCCATACACACGATATGGAATGGATTATTATTATATTGTCATAATGATTTCTCTTTTATTTGATAGTTAATATATTGTGTTTTCATAATCTGTAATTAATTTTATTTATTTTACCCTAGCATAACGACTTTTTTACCTTCATAATTATATATAGGTATATAGTTTCACATTGTATAAAATAAAATATTAAATAACATTTTTTATTTATTTATTTTTTTATAAATAGAATATCTTGTTCAAAGGGTCAGCCTCGCTGTTCAGCGGGGGAACGCAGCGAATGTCCTCGGCACACTACGCCCATCGAATAGTCGTAATTTTATTTATTAATTTTTAGTTTTTATAATTTAGTTCTTAATTTATTTTATTTTTTAATCTTTGTACTTTACTCCGAATAAATTGATATCTATTTTAAATAACATTGTATATTGAAAATTAATATATACTAATATAGAATAAGCAAACACGCACTTTATTTTTTATTTATTTATTTTATAATAGGTACCTATATAAAATTAGCCATACATACCGTCGTAGTACTCTTCTAAATTTATTATAAGGGTCCCCATAGAAGAAAACATTTGAGCGAATGTGAAAAAGTATTGATGTTATTTCTGATTTTAATATCAGTACCTAAGCAGTTAAACACCTTTATTGCATTATAATTTGAGCCCCTGTGATAACCTTTATACATTGGCTTTGGGGCTTTCAGGTCATACTTATATTTTAATCATAACGGATATTTAATTATTTTATTGCCAATATAATAAGTGTCTCGGGCTTGCGTCCGACTATAACAAGACAACAAGACGCTCACCATCCATCTCTGGTTCTGTGTTAAAACAATAATGATGATGATTCCAGCAGTGGAAATACACACGCTGATGATGGTGAATGCAATTATATGCCCGGCTAGCTATCAATTTCCTTTACTCACTATTTCTAGACGTAAGAGAACTGGACCCGACGACCTTGTCACAAACCTGTTTATGGTCCATGAACCTAAACATTAATTAGAACTATTACACGAGAAGGCAATAAAAACGGGTCAATAAAAAATAATAAATTGTTATTTTAATATTAGTAGAGTCAATTGTAGTGTTCAAACAATGACGTAGGTTATACTATGTCTCTGGGCTTTTAACTAGTTTACTAGATTGTAAGCTGAGACGGCCCTTTTAAAGCCACCAATAAATTTTAAGTACCTAGTTGTAACTAAAAACAAAATCCACGCTTATGGCAACAATGTTAACAAAAATTTAAGTAAAGTATCACGACCGTATCCCATTCGGGGTGGTTAAACACCACGATTATTTTTTTAAAAGAAGCTGATACACATTTAGCCAACTTTACTATAGGTCCCATCATGACAAGTGGCAAGCTTGTCGATGTCTCTAGCGTAGTAAGAATTGAACACCGTCTAAATCCACGAACTTCACCGCTAGACCACGGAGACAGTATTTTGTTGACAATATTCAAGTGTTGTGTACTAACCACATGGAAATAAATTATTTAAGAAATTAAATCCGTACCTCTAGTTCTGTACCAAATTTCATAAAATCCGGTTCAGTATTATACACGTGGGGTCACATGTCCTGAACCTAAGTCTGAGTAGATTCGAAAGCAATTCTCTAATTCCATTAGAATGGACAAAACTTTTTTTTAAAATATATAAATCGTACGACTGGCTATAAAAAAAAATGTTTTAATAATGGTTACTCTACTTCCAAATCGTATCATATTGCTCCTGAGTGTACTTACAAAATATATATATTCTAGATTTGCTGTAAAAAATCGTGAATACCCATTTTTCGGTTCGCTACAATGGGCCACCGATTATAAATTTGCAAGTAACGTCTATTAATCATTTTATTTTTCAATAAAGTTTGTTGTCCAATAAGAGATAGAAGATATAAATAATTAATATTTTTATTTTATTTGTTATACGAGTATGTACACTTATTATCATTAATAATGTTGAATTACAATTATTTATTTATTTAAATAGTACACACATAATAGAATTATAACTTATCCAATATATGTACCAATTAAGTGTCGCAACATTTGCCTAACTAAAAGGACTTATTATTTTTAACTAAAAATAATAAATCTTACAGAATATAACAAAAAATAAGACTTCTATAATTTGATAATATCACTTTTTTTTTTCAAATGGACCTAAATATAATAAAAAGTATGGTTAAAAATATATAATATAAATGAACTAATAAAAAAAAACGAAACATCAAAAACTATACATAATAGGGGCACATGTCATACACAGAGGTAACCTTTTATTTACCCTGAGCTTCAAGGAAATTTTTAAAATTTTATTAAAATCGGTTAAATGGTTTAAGCGTGACTGCAAATCAAAAAGAAATACAGATACAGTTGTGGCGTCAATCGTGTCGTCTCTGTGGTCTAATCTAAAATATAAATATAAATATTCTTTCATATTTTATTTAAATATGTCTAGTATAGACATAAAAGCGAGACGAACATACAAACAGACACCTACAGTCAAAGCTATTGCTTTTCGGAAAACAGGTGTCTTAATACATAAACAGCGGTTTAGAGAAAGTCCTACTTTTATGGTTTTTATTATTTTATATATTGATTATAGAGTAAGTCCAATTAAATAAGGCATTATTTATTTATTATCAATATAGAAAAAAAAAATAGTAGTTTTTTCATTTTGCCGCCATGCAATTTATAATAATAGTATGGATGTTTAGCTTGACAGTGTGACACAGCCCTAAGGTATAAACTTAGATAAGATAATTATTTGAGAACAGTGTTTGACATCTGATCGTAAGGCGGCCGTCCATGTGTGTACACAATATGCTACCACCGCGATTCCGGATACGACCACAGTTAATATAAAATAAAGATGATTTGTTTTTAGTAAAATAGAGCAAATCGTTATAAATATATCGCCGGGTTAGAGCGAAAACCAACTAACTTTTTTTTTAGTGAATTTACTTTTATACTCCAGCCAGTTATTTATTTATCATTTAAGGTACACTAACAGGTTACAATTAATACATATCAAGCACAAATTTACAATAATTAATAAAGTCGGAATTGCAACCCAAGGGGTACACGGCATGCTACACATGATTAGAGTCAACTGTGTTTTTCAGTTTTAAAATTTTAGGTTTTATCCATTTCATCATTATCAATATATTAATACTATATACGAAAATAAATATGTTATTATTAATCTCAATTTATGTTGAAAGTTACATCATAGGTTTTATTAGTATAAGTCAAAAAAAGTCAATTATATAAGAATAGTAAAAAGTCACTTTACGTTAGTTTACAATCAATAACTCTTGTTTCTTAAATAGACTAACATTTGGGTTGAAAATGTCTAGATTCACAGTATCGCTGGAAAGGTCTTTAAATAGTCGACACATACGGATAATAGGGTTATAAGAGCTGTTGAGTTTATGGGTACCAATAATAAATGTCGGTTTTTTTGTCGGGGATTACGCCAAGTACTAAATCTGAGAGAAGACAGCAAAGCAGAGGATTGAAGCAATGAGTGTGTAATTTTGTGCAGGTAAATGAGGTCTTGTTGACTACGACGAATAAACAGCGGGGTGACCTCAAATGCAGACAATCTGTAGGTTTAAAAAACTCTTTAATTTATATAAATACACTTAAAGTTCATAAAATTTGCTACACAACCATCTGCTCTTACATCTCTAAATGTGACAAATGTGTTAGAAAAGACTACATACTTTCAAAAGGCTTTTGCTGAAAATATTATTTGTGCAATAATGGCTAACTTAGTTGGTTTTCGCTCTCACCCGGCGATATTTGCTATTTTTCTATGTTTAAAAATAGGTATATTAAAGTGAAAATACAAATACATAATATTGTATTGCTCAACGAAGTACAATTATTAATTTCATTAAAACATTGACTCCTAAACTAAGTCTAAGTTAGTCCTGTCATTTAGCCGACTTTACTATAGGCCAACTGGTTGGTAACATTTATTTACACTAGCAACACGAACACTTCCCTCCCGCCCCACTCCACCCTCGCAGCTCGTGGTGACGACAAGCTCGGAGAAAAAGTATCCGCGAATTTAACAAGTGAATTAAACTAATAATTAAAACTGTGTGCACAGAGTGTTATAGACATTTAATGGTGAAAAATTGTGAGAAATTGTGCCAGGCCGCCTCCATATACAGTCCATTGCTCCTCGCCGCAACCGCCTAAAGGTTAGTTTCCTCATACCGCACACCAATCAATACAATATATAAATAAATATAATATTATATATATATAATTGCCAAAACATTGCCAAATGTAAATCCATTACTTTTACAAAAAAGACTAACGTTGTTGTTGCCATTTATTGCTTGTGTGGCTCAGCATTGGATAAGGTGGAGTGGATCCGTGATCTTGGTGTCATATTTGATAACAGACTCACGCTGGATGCTCACATTGATAATATTACTAAAAAAGCCTTCCAAATGCATGGATTTGTACTGCGGTCATGTATTGGTTTTAAGCATGCAGCGACATACATACATTTATTTAAAATGTTGGTCAGACCCCATCTGGAGTATGCTTCAACTATATGGAATCCATACTATGATAAGTATAGCAACCAGATTGAGTCCGTTCAAAGAAAATTTCTCAGAACTGTGAGCTATAGATGCTGTCGGTCGCAATCCTCTTACAAGCGATCCTTAGTAAAATATTCACTGACCACCTTAAAATCGCGTAGAATTTTGATTGATGCCACGACTTTGTATAAAATATGTCATAATAAGTTTGATTGCCGACAGATAGTAAATCTAATCAGTTACCTCATTCCCAGTAGCTCCGTACGTATTCGTGAACTATACCCCCAACGTCTATTTGCAGTTAAATATTGCCGAACTAACGCAGGTAAACGTATGCCACTAAGGCGAATTCCACAATCCTATAATGATCTCTTTCATTGTGTCGATCCCGTTGCATTGTCGCCTGTCTCTTACAGAAACCAGGTCTTGCAAATGTTAACTTTAGAAGAAAGAGATAATTAAAATGGTATATATCTAGCAGTTATATTACTGTACAAAAAGGGTTGTTTTTTTTTTTTTTTTTAAATATTATTATAGTTTTAAAACAACTCATGGGTTACATTTACTTCTTTTAACATTTGGATTACTGAAGCTGGTTGTGCAGATATTAACATTGTTTGTAAAACCAATTTATTGTGTATTCTCTCTCTGTACAATTGTTTGTAATCCTGTATATAATAAAATAAAATAATGATATATATATATTTAAAACACAAAAAAATAAAACTAACAAATCTTTCCTCTTTATAATATTAGTGTAAATTTATACAATAGAAAAGTGTTTGATGATACGCTAACTACTGAACCAGTAAGCTTTGTTATAGAATCAGTCATGCTGTCTGAAGCACGTTTGTATTTTCACCTTGATACCTCGACTATGAACGGAATCCTATTTTTAGTTGCACTTGACCCAAATTGTGATAATCTTTAGCTTAAAATAACTTCACCAAAATATTATCTGTTTTGGTTTCGTCAATTTATAACATTGGCGACGAATGTTCAACATTTAAACAATAATAAAGTAAAGTATCATCACGACCGTATAACATTTATTTATTTATTTAAATCTTTATTGCACAAAGTACAAAGGCGGACTTAATGCTCCGCATTCTATGACAGTCAAACCTTTTTTAAAGAGAGCCCTTCTTAAGGCCTGCCGGATTTTTACATATACCCTTTCAGGTGGTCATAAACTACGATTTAAATAAAGCGAATTCACACTTAGCTAGCTTTACTATAGGCCCATCATGACAAGTGGCACGCTCGTCGATGTCTCTAGCGTAGCAAACTCTGCGTTTAAATAATATTATTAAAATATTTGAAAGAATCAACCCGTCTAGAGTGGTGAGTGTAGGCCAAATTCACCAGATATATGATTTGAAGGCCCATCTCCTGAGTAGAACTATTTGTGTTTTAGTGGCTGTGATAATAACTGCAACAATGCTTTCCTAATCCTTACAGGACTATAAGGTTTCTAATTTTTATATACTGAGCACGACATGTGACCACTTGATGGTAACGGTAAGAATGAGAGCAACTGACGCCAGCCACTGACCACCCACGTCAGTCCATTGTGCAATCTTCACTTCAGACCTAGAAAAAAGACGGTTGTCGTTTACGTCGTGGTTTTCTTTTGTTTTTGGTTGCCTCATGTAAGAAGGGCTTTAATCTGAAATAAAATATCGTTTATTTGTAATAAATACAAGTCACAAAACTTTAAGTCAGGTATCTCGCATATATTCTACCTACAAGCAGGCGTGCAAATCTTTACTTACATACTAATATCATAATCCCAACTACATAAACAAACAAAAAACAATAATAATTAATCTGTTTTGTGCTCAAGATCTTTTACACTATAAAAGTAGCCATTTCGTTAGTTGTAATATTAATTTGTATTGTCGTACAGAGCAGTAATGTGGACACTGACAGTGGGTCTGGTTCACAAGTTTAAGGTCGCTCAGCGAGCTATGGAGAGAGCTATGCTCAGTATTTCTCTGATGTATAGAGTCCGAAACGTAGACATCCGTCAGAAAACCAGAGTTACCGACATAGCCTTCAAAATTTGTAAGTTGAAGTGGCAATTGAGACCACGTACAGGAAAACGCAGAGTGGAAAGACCCCACGCCAGATGGATAGTTGACCTGAAAAAGGTCGCTTGGAGCTGGATGAGGATGGCAAATGATCGTGTGAAATGGCGAGCCTTGGCAATGATGACGGAGTTGGTGATGATGATAAATTTTAATTTAGGGCACTGCAATACTGCAATACTTTACAGCAAGCTTATTATATACTATACACATATTAAATACATTTTTCTTACTTATGTCTTTATAGCATAGGTAAGAAAAATTATGATATTATAAGACGACGGTTTTTTTTTTTTTTTTATTTTATTTTTTTTTGTTCTATACATTTATAAATTATCTGACATATGTATATAATTTCTATACATAATAATTATTAAGTATTTAGAATGTAAACTCACACGGCCTCTTTACAGCCACGATCTTATTTAAGTAGTTTCTAAGTTAGTTAGTTTTACTTGCTTATAGCAATAATGTTGTGCATAGCATACATAAATATGGATTATTGCCTGTTTACGGTCCAACTATTATTACCACTTTGATTAGTACATATGTTGTGAAAAATGTATTGATTTTATTAGTTCTGACTGTATCCAAGGTGTTTCGAGAGAACCAATGGAAATAAATTATTTTGATTTTTGTTTTTTTTTTTTATATATATGTATATATCTCCGCCTCCGTTGCCGTGAACTCGGGAGGTCGTGGGTTCGATTGCCACCGGGGGAAGTTGTACATTGTATAATTTGTCTCGTTCTGGGTGTTTATATGTATAATATGTATATATTTACAAAAAAAAAAGTATAATATGTAGTTTATCAACCATTTAGTTTCCGTAACACAAGCCTCGAGGCTTACCACGAAATTAGATGGCGCTGTGTGACCTGTCTGGAAATATTTATTATTATTATTATTATATAGGGGGGCTGGTATTAATATACGATTTAAAACTTGGCTCTTTTTTGTCTGGGTATGACTTTACAACACTTTCTAAAGTGTTCTGGGTGAGAATGTACGAAAACACAGACATCTCTAGTGTACATACGAGTACATGGTAGCGGTAATATTTTTAGTGTTTTAAAGAGAGGTTTATAAATTATTATTAATTAGTATTATGAAAGCTTAAAATCCCACCCCACACTTCTTGCAGGTATTCGGATTCTTTCACTGTATCTGCTGCTCGCCAGTGGAACAAGCTCCCTCTGTTCACATCTTTAAACAATTACTCACCACCTTTTTTCTAAATAAGCAGAATAGTGTCTCCTAGTTCAATATATTAATCACTTATGTTATGTATTTTATGCTTATCATTATTATTATTCTAAATCAACTGTTACTTTAACCATGTGTGTACTAATTTAACTTAATTATAATATATATAGATATGTAGGTATTTATGTATATATTTATTCAGTATATGTAATATTAGTATGTAAGTCTATTATAATAAATTGCACCCTTCGTTGTTACCTCTCCACACTCCCAAAGGTTGGTTGTTAGAAAATGCTTAGTCATTAAGCCCGTCTATGTACAATATTTTTAGTGCAATAAAGAATGTTTGAATTAAATTGAAAGCTCGGTCTATGTCTACTTAGTTTCCCCAGTGTATTAGACCATAGCTAACCGAGGATACATACCCATGATATGCCGCCTTCGCAGCTTCTAATGAAACGGGTTGTCTCACTATTTTCAGGACAACGAACGACGGTTTAGCCATTTACAATCCTTGATTTTTCTAATTTAAATTCTAAAAACATGAAAAAATCTTCGTCTACGTCTTCGTCATTATATCTGACTCGTACTGGTATGGAATTAGCGTTATAAGATCAAAATGTTAATGTAAATGTATTCGTCAAATCAAAAGGTGCAATCAGCTCTTATGTAGTTTTCCTACGCGTCTAAATATACGGTCGTAACTGCTAAACTACGGAGGCATTTTAATATATATTAACAAGGTTTTATATGTTATATGTTTTCTTTGTTTTGTGTTTCGTGGTAAATTATAAGCTTGTTGCTGTAAAAATGATAAAAATACATGCATTTAGCACGTGCGGTCTTAATTACCAGTGTAAATCATAATAATCTCCTAAGTTACTTTAAATACTTGCACATTTAAGTTTTTTACTCTGTGTTCTTTCATATATGTACGCACACTTGTACAATGATGAATCAGTACTACTCGTTCAGTCAGTCGATTTATATCGTACGATACTCGCGGACGTCTGTTTCAATTTGAAATTTAAATTTCGAATTCTAGGACGTGTATTTTTTTTTTTTTTTTTAGTATTTCCAATTGGCTTGGGTTTTTATTAATTACCGTTATTGTTTTTTTTTGTGTTAATTGGCACATATTTCGGTATGTATTTTAGTTTGTTTATTTATTTAATAGATATTATTCATAAATGTAATAATATAATATAGATAATAGGTAATTACTAGAAACGTATGTGTACATAATTTGTAATACCTGAGTATTTTATAAATAGGTATTAAGGTTAGATACTATTATTTTCTTTGAACTTTTAGTCATAGGTACGAGGGGCGTTCAAAATATTCTCGGTATGTGGATAAAAACAAACAAGTACGAAAAGTTTGATATTTTTATTTTTCAATATACTCCCCCCCTATGTTCATACACTTATAAGATCGATCAATTATTTTTTTTAATCCCTCATAAAAATATTTTTTATCTTTGGTGTAAAAATGCTCCTCCACGGCCGTCTTCAACGCTTCATCGTCAGAAAATTTATTTCCACGCAGATCCTTTTTAAGATTGGGAAACAAAAAGAAGTCGCTTGGGGCTAAGTCCGGACTATAGGGTGGATGAGTAACAGTTTCAAACCCACATTCAACAATAGCTGCCTTGGCAATATGAGCAGTATGGACAGGGGCGTTGTCATGCAGAAGCAGAACACCTTTGGTTAACTTTCCTCGCCTCTTTTCTTTGATCGCATCTCTTAATTGACGTATAACGTTAGCGTAGTACTGCCCTGTGATATTTACACCTTTTTCTTTATAATCGATAAGCAAAACTCCTTCACAATCCCAAAATATTGTGGCCATGACCTTGCCAGCTGACGGGATTACCTTGAACTTCTTGGGATGAGCTGAACCCTTAATGTGCCACTGCATGGACTCCTGTTTGCTCTCTGGGTCATAATGATGAACCCAGGTTTCATCTCCAGTAACTATTTTTTGCAGCACCTCATCGGAATTTTCACCACACAGGTCGATAAAATCTGAACAGCAAGCCACACGCATATCCTTTTGAAGAAGCGTCAGCATTCGCGGAACCCATCTTGCACTTACTTTTGACATATTAAGATGGTCATGTATAATGTCATGTACGGTACCAATAGAGAGATTGGTTACTTGAGCTATAGATTTTACCTTCACTCGGCCGTCTTCCAATATAAGTTTTTCCACTTTATCAATATTTTCTTGTGAGGTAGCCACTACAGGCCGGCCAGGTCTAGGGTCATCTTCAATACTCTCCCTTCCACGCTTAAATTCGCTTGACCATTTTTGAATAGTAGATAAAGAAGGAGCAGACTCACGGTAAACACAATCCATTTCCTCTTTTATGGTTTTTGATTTTTACCCTGTTTTGTCAAGAATTTTATGACGGATCGGTGCTCTAATTTCGTTAAAATTGTTAATTCGCTCATGGTGTTCATGTTTGTTCGGCAATTGCAGAAAAACAAAAGAACATCTCGGTTCCAATTTTACTTTTTTTTAATGTCAATGGATGAATCTTAGCGGCCAGTAACAAATATATATATAAAAGAGGTTGTAACGTATCAATACCGAGAATATTTTGAACGCCCCTCGTAGATATACTTTTTATGAGCTACGAGTATTGAAGATACATAATAACATATTACTTTTTTGATATTTTGTAGATTTTACCCCTATATTTTTTTATACCGTACCGGGTTCGATTCCTGGTCGGGACACAATGATATTTATTAATTTAGTTTACAAATTTAATTTGTTAGTGATATTTCTCGAGTTTAGTTTCCCTTTTCGGGGTGGTCAGAAACCACGCTTATAAATAAGCGGATTCACATTTAGCTAACTTTTACTATAGGCCAATCAGGCAAGTGGCAACCTCGTCGATGTCTCCAGCGTACCAAACTCGAGAGATATCACAAATAAATTAAATATTAATTAAATGTATTTATTTACCTTAATAAATATTTTTGTGTCCCGACCAGGAATCGAACCCGGTAACTTAGTATGAGAACAAACTAAAAATGAGATGGAACCTTGTGTGAGTGAATTAAAACTGTCAAGCGAAATTGCGATTTATTGTTCGTTTGTGTTATTATTCGTGCGCGTTTTGATAGTTATAGAAGTGTGACAAGCGGTTTTTTTTAAATACAATTCAACTGTGACAAGGTTTCACCCCACTCTTACCAGTTGAATGTCAATTTGGAAGGGAATATTTGGTCAATACTATGAGAAATACTATTACTGTTGTATGGGAAAGTATGATCAATTAGAGAGCAGAGTTATCGATAATAACTTACGTGAATTCGCATTTCATAACATGCTTTTCAAATAATTAGCCAGTAATCAGTTTAAATCTATAATAAGGAAGGTAGTTTTATTCATACAATTTTAAAATATAATTATTTTAATAATTTAACCAAAATCACGCACATTTTATAATATATAAATATATTTACATTGTATAAAGTTTGTATCATGTCGGTACACAATAATATTTATTTATTTTAATAAATAGATTAAATCTATATTTAATTTATTTGCGATATTTCCCGAGTTTAGTACGCTAGAGACATCGACGAGGCCACTTGTCATGATTCGCCTGTAGTAAAGCGGATCCGCTTCTTTATAAGCGTGGTTTCTGACCACCCCGAAAGGGAAACGATCGAGATGATACTACTATAGGTATTGTAATTTTAACGTAATCTCGGCTGTGTATGGCTAATGGCCGGTTGCAGAAAGAATGATTTAAATACGCCACGTGATTGGTCGTTAATTGCAAGAGCCAGAAAGGGACTGACTACAAATAAAACTTTGACCACATTTGTAAAGGAAGGGCAAAGCACGAAAACTAAATGCAAGCCCACCTCGATCCTTGGCGCCGCATCAGACTGGTCAGACATTTTAGTGTTTTCTCGGAACTTGAACAAAGTTATCCTTATTGAACTTACCGTTCCGTGGAAATCAAACATTCCAAAAGACCACAACATGAAGTCGAATAAATATTATGATCTCACAGAAGAAATGATCAGGAACGGGTTCAAGACTCAGCTTTACGCAGTGGAAGTTGGTGCGAGAGGAGTTCCAGCAAAATCTTTGCATCACTTACTGAAAGACCAATTCTTTGCCTAAGCAGGTCTGCCGTCAATACATTTATGGAACGAGCTTCCAAGACGGCATTAACGGAATCATAGAGTATTTGGTTGGGTAGGGAGAGAAGTAGAATGGTGGATGGTAAGTGTATTATCGCGCAATAAAATAAAAAAAAAGGAGGCCTCCTTTTCTTAAACCAGCCTATTGTCGGTCACGATGGACCCGGCACCCGCACGGTAAATTCATGGAATGCTTAGAAATTTGTCTTCATCACTTTGGTTATTTCGGCCAAGACCATTTGCATTTGGGAAACGGTCGTGATGATACTTCACTTTTACATTTCATAATTTCTTAATATTACACTCGAACTTAATTAATCTCTGAAAATATTGGATTGTGCGAGCATTTTTTTTGCAGTACGCTTAATTATTTTTAACCTCAGCCTAACACATTCGCAAGCAGAACGAATTAACGTACCATTATTAACGATCTATTTAATGTAAATAGCAAAAGAAACAGTTTTGCATAGTATTACAATAAATTAACACCTATGTCACATTCAAATGCATTTCGTTTCGTCATGACGTCATCCTACTTGGAAATTAGTTTTGCTTCTGAAACAATGTAACTTCGATTCGTCATTTGCGGCTTTAGGAAATTACCTTCAACCACTAGTATTTTCCTTGTTAGCTAGGTAATACACTAGAGTTGTATACATACCAACAGTTTTTTTCTAGGACGTGTTCTGATTTTTGAAGTGTCCCTAGATAGTTTTTAAGTATCCTGTTTACTTATGCTTATGTTACTTAGTCGCACGTCAGAGATTGCGTCATAATTATTCGAATCCCGGCATGTACCAATGAGAAATACACTTTTCTTACGTACATTTGTCATAGATGTACAACACCACTGTTCTCTTGCCTCGGCATATGTATGACTTGTGAGAGCACGTTAAGCCGTCGGACCCGGTTCCACCAATACCAACTTGTAAAATTGTTAACAAATTGACATTAAAAAAATACATCAGACCCTCACCAACCCTTCAAGGAGGCGACTGTTGGCCTAATTCTCCAAAAAAATCTGTAAGGCCAATCTCCAACAGTGGAGGTCTAGGACCTTTCTACATGAACGATGATGAATAAAAAAAAAATAACAAAAATATTTCCAGACAGGTCACACAGCGCCATCTAATTTCCGTGCTAAGCTACGAGGCTTGTGTTACGGAAACTAGATGGTTGATAAACTACATATTATACATATAAACACCCAGACCGAGACAAATTATACAATGTACAACTTGCCCCCGGTGGGAATCGAACCCACGACCTCCACAGTTCACGGCAACGTTTGTTACCACTAGACCACGGGGGCGGTCAGTTGAATGAGGGTTTTATTGCAAGCCCGAGACAAATTCTTCTCCTTTATTTCCCCGACGGTTTTATGATGTCACTTTATGTAGTTTCGATTTTACATACGACTTGCTAACTTGGATTGGATCCAGATTTTCGGACTCGTTTCGAAATTTTCACATTTTTAAAAACATCCTAATCCCACGTTCTCGACCTATTTCTTTCTAATGTTTTTAGCTATTTACTTTTTTTCTGTAACTACTTAAGTATGTATTTTAGTTCGTCGACTCATGTTTTTTGTCACACTATACCATCCAATTACCATAATAGTAATTTTTGTCATCATCTAACGTGACTGCCTCCGTGGTCTAGCGGTTAAGTCCGTGGATTTAGACTCGAGAGGTACCGGGTTCGATTCCTGGTCGGGACACAAAAATATTTATTAATGTAAATAAATACATTTAAATAATATTTAATGTGATATTTCTCGAGTTTGGTGTGCTGGAGACATCGACAAACTTGCCACTTGTCATGATTGGCTTATAGTAAAGTTGGCTAAATGTGAATCCGCTTATTTATAAGCGTGGTTTCTGACCACCCCGAAAGGGAAACGGTCGTGATGTTATTTTGAATATGACTTAGTGTCAGTGCCCACCTCATTTCTTATTCCCCTAGGACAGGTAGTCCTAGACCTCCATTGTTGGAGATGGGCCTCCAGAAATTTCTAAAGTATTTGGCCTACACTCGCCACGCTGGCCAGACGGGTTGGAGGATCTGATATGAATTTTGAATGACTATGTGTTGTAAATTTATGAAAAATGTACTTAAGAAAAGTGTATTTCTCAATGGTACAAACCCCCCCCCCCCCCCCCCCCCCCCGGATTTGAACCGACCTTTGTAGGATTTTAAGGAAAGTGTTCCTACATTTGAGCCACCACCTGCGCTTTTTACCTGGAGTCCTTTCAGCGAAGTGTGAAAAACCATTTTGATAGGCCGGTATAATTGTTGGGACTGATGTCGGTCATCTGTGGGCCTCGCTTGGTAAACGGTAGCGGTAAAATTTATTATGGAAATAAATTTCCGCTGCATAATGTTCTTATCAGAAATGTTTCATACCATTCTGGTACCATCCGATCTGGATGTCAACAAAAACGATTATACAAATTAAATCGTATCATAAATTCCAATTGATGTCATATCAGTTATCGAATATTTTTGTTTTATTGATTGATTGTTGAAGCGACCTTGATAACTTAATTCCCTTTGTATGAATTAATAATGATGTGAATGACACAACACTTTAATAATATGCCCGTAGCTACGCTTTTCATTCGAACTAATATATTCCCACAATAAACTGCCTCCGTGGTCTAGCGGTTAAGTCCGTGGATTTAGACTCGGAGGTACCGGGTTCGATTCCTGATCGGGACACAAAAATATTAATTAAATGTAAATAAATACATTTAATTAATATTTAATTTATTTGTGATATTTCTCGAGTTTGTCACTTGTCATGATTGGCCTATAGTAAAGTTGGCTAAATGCGATTTAGCATATTTATAAGCGTTGTTTCTGACCACCCCGAAAGGGATACGGTCGTGATGATACTTTATTTTTTTAAATAAAAAAATTAGGATTAATACGGATAATAATGTCGAGTCACCAAAGACAAATATTTATTTATTTATTTATTTATTATTATTACAAGCCAACACTTACAGCTAGTGCCAAACATGTAGGCTCTTAGTCAATTTATACAATTATATATACATCAAATTTACACATAGGTAGCACTTATACAATTGGCTAATAATTACAGAATTACACGTTATACAAATACAATTATGTTATTAATAATTGATATTTACATCAATCACGCTGCTTTTTGTAGAAATTAATTCTAAATAGCGTCCAGCTGATGTCAGAAATCTCGGCTCGGAGTACGAAAATATGTCAATACAGCGGTCATACGCCAAGATATTGTTAATTAGAGTCGGTGCGTGATACAAGGGTGTCGTTTCGATGGCTTTCGTTCGCAATTTAGGTATTGCAAATAATGGCTGCTGACGAGCTCTTAAAAAATAATTTTGAAGCGGGGGCACCCATAGTGATATTCTTTCAAGAAGACAAGGGTTTGCTGTAAAGCCACGAATTAGTCGGAAGAAGTATTTAATTAGAGCAACATTACGTCTCACCTCGAGCAATCTATAATCGACCATCCTCAAAATAAAAACAGTCGGAAACAAATACGGATAGTAACCGTATATCTTTTTGTATAAAAAGCGAACAAATTTTTTTTGTACTTTTTCAAGCATTAGCATATGCTGGGCGTCATGGGGACTCCACACTGCACAGTTAGTCTCAAGTATACTACGGCAATATGCATTATAGAGGACACTGATTGCGCTATGGTTATTAAAGTACTTAGCCTGTCGCATGATAAAGCCCAATCTCTTGCTGGCTACTTTACTTGTGGCAATAATATGATCCTTACACAGACAAGCTTTGTTATAATATTATGGATAGATTAATATAAGTGATAAGGTTGCACCTTGACAGAACAAGACATAACCTCGAAATCACAACCGCTATTACCAACAGAAGTCCACCTTAAGTTGATATAATTAAAACATATATTTGTCTTACGATTGTATTTCGGAAGTCGCCATTATGGCCGCGTGCCAGGTGTTTAAATATTAATATGTTATTGACGGGTTCTTCCGTTTGGAAATCTTCGATAAGTACCTATTCACATGCATACGGTTGCCGTCTAAACGGTGCTAGATCTTTCTCATGTACACGGTTTACGCACGGTCGTCCGTTTTCTTTGGTCTCGATAAGCCGCAAGGATGGCAGGCCGCACTTTTACTTGTCATTGTTAATCTGGGGTATATCCAAGTTTATAAAGTTTAATTTGCTTTTTGTCAGACATATTGCGGAAAACGTCAAGGCGCTTGTAATAAGCACGTGCCGCTTGCGGAGTATGGCAAAAAAGACGTCGACTCTGTTCCCTAGCAAATACTAGACGCACTACACCTCCAGGGCGCAGCAGGCTAAGGCCGCGTTCGTTTAATAGCATTTCCATCATTTCGTAGCAACTTCATAAACCAGCGTGAAATGTCGTTTTTGTTAAGAAATACCACTTTTTTAACAATGCTAACATTTCTTTAAAAAAACGAGCGGTGAGGCTACATTTTGACAAGTAACAAATGATAACAAATCAATTGACAATGTATTATGGTCTTTGAATTTATTACATAAAATCGTTTAAAATACATTTTAAACAAATATAATATAAACTATAAAGTACACAACAATGTAAACAAACCATTTTTTTATGTTAAATGACATCTGTCAAAAAGTACCATCAACAACCCTCCTTTCAACACGCTACTGACATACGAAATTAGCATCAAATTTTAGAATTTTCATTAAACGCACGACTTGTGCTAAAATAAGTGGTATTTTCATGCCTACTTTTCTTTAAACGAACGCGGCCTTACTGAGCGATTTAAGGTTGCCATTTATAAACCTTCCAACAGACCAAATCAATTTGTTCACATTATCGAAATCGTAAATTGTCCATCCAGTTTATTTTGCGTTGCGCCTCCGCCAGTGACGACGCCAGCTTCATAATTTGGTGAAAATGTTATCGCGAACGCTGAATGCGATAATCGCTCGATTCTGCTAAATAATTGGTCGCACCTGTATTCGAATAGTTTGAATAAAACGGTTTGGATATAGAGCGAGTGCCTGCCTACCTTTAGTCATAAAAATAAACTATTTAGCGACAAATTTGACAGCCCGCAAAGTAATCGAATATTATCGAAATATGTAGTTTTACTGTGTGACAGCAGTTAGCTAGTTAATTAGCTAAGGAATAAATATTAAATATAAATATAGGGCATAAAATGAGTTTATCATTGTAAGTATTGGGTTCATGGTAATCTATACGAAGACGTGTCAACTGCGCCACCAAATTAAACCAGCTTGTAATCGGCGGACTGGCTTCCCTTGAGACCCGCGGACCCCTAGGGGTCAATCTCTAGCAAGTGCGGCTGTCTCAGGGTAGGTCGAAACTGCAAGCAGCTTCTTTTTTTTTTTTTGATATGGTATTGCCTGAGTTTTTAATGACGTAAGTCCTCATATAAAATATTACCGTCCTTTGGAACAAACGATATTGACCAAATCAGTAAAGTAAAAAACAAAGTAAAGTATCATCACGACCGTTTCCCTTTCGGGGTGGTCAGAAACCACGCTTATAAATAAGCGGATTCACATTTAGCCAACTTTACTATAAGCCAATCATGACCAGTGGCAAGCTTGTCGATGTCTCCAGCGTACCAAACTCGAGAAATATTACAAATAAATTAAATAATATGTAAATAAATACGTTTACATTAATAAATAGTTTTGTGTCCAGACCAGGAATCGAACCCGGTATCTCCGAGTCTAAATCCACGGACTTAACCGCTAGACCACGGAGGCACTTCACCAAATCTTTGACCATCAAACCAGCTATTACCAGCCCCTCTGCTATAAAGACATAAGTATGAAAAATGTATTTAATATGTGTATAATAATATATAATAAGCTTCCTGACGAAATAAAATTATTGCAGGGCCCTAAACTAAAATTACAACTGACGAAATGGCTACTGGACCATAGATTTTATAGTGTAAAAGAGTATCTTGAGTGCAAAACAGGTTAACTAATATTGTTTTTTGTTTTAGTGTAGTTGTGATTATGATATTAGTATGTAAGTAAATATTTGCACGCCTGCTTGCAGGTAGAATATATCTGAGTAGACCTGACTAAAGTTTTGTGACCACTGTACTGTATTTATTGCAAATAAACGATATTTCATTTTTTATTTTGTAAGTGGCAACATTTTTGTATGACTTTCCGACTGAAATCGCTAAAATAGTGATTAAGGAACGTAAACTTTAATACAACCGAGCCACCACTACCGAATAACAACAGGCCCTAAATTAAGTTTAAATCTTGTCGTTCAAACCCGGCCCCATATAAAAGATATCCCAAAATATTTATACATCATAAAATGTACACTTACTACATAATATTACGCAAGAATTATAATCTATATATTTCTATACGTCATAATATTGTGATAACATCCGACTCTATATACACTCAGAGGCACAATTCCCACCCTTTTCAAGTGCCTTGAGAGGCTTACGAGTACTCGTTGTGTAGATAAACTAAAAAATCATGTTAAACGTCGACTTATAGCTTAGATTGTAAGGTGACACGGCCATTTTACAGCCACGAATATTAATTAACATTAATGCTATTAGAATATAAGATGACACGGCCCCTTTTACAGCTATGAATTTATGTTTAATTGACATATCATTATTATTATTTAGATTATAAGATGACACGTCTTCTTATTTTTTTTTTTTATTTGTTTTATAAAATTATTAATTATCTGACATATGTAAATAATTTCTGTACATCATAATTATTAAGTATTTAGAATGTAAACTGACACGGCCTCTTTGCAGCCACGATCTTATTTAATTAGTTTCTAAGTTAATTAGTTTTACTTGCTTGTAGCAGTAATTAATGTTGCGTGAATTTGATTAGTACATATGTTTTAATAATTGAATTGATTTTATTAGTTTTTACTGTATCCAAGTTGTTTTAAGCGAACCAATGGAAATAAACTATTTTGTTTTTGATTGTTTTTTTTATATGCAAGGCCGATTATAAAATAGATGATTTTGTGAAAAATATGCCATACTCCATGGTCTAGCGGATTTAGACTCGGACTATTTGCTGGTCGGGACAAAATAATTTATTTTATTTATTTGTGACATTTCTCGAGTTTGGTACGCGAGAATGTCTACGAGCTTGCCACTTGCAGGCAACAGATTGTCGTTTAAAAAACGTGTTGTCGTTTATGAATAGTTTTAAACCACGTTAGTAAGTTGTATTTGTGTATGTATTAGTATTTAGTATATTGATATTATAATACATATATAAGAGTAATGTAAGTATATAATATTTGTTGAATTATCCTATAATTGTATATTACTGTTACTTTCATTGCACCTAATTTGTCCCTAAGGTAGCCAAACCTTAGGGACAAATTTGAATGATCAGAGAATGTCTACAGGCATTAAGTCCGCCTTTGTGCTTGGTGCAATAAAGATTTTAAATAAATATTTTTTTTTTTTTCGATTTACGCCGTTAGTCTTTACAAATATAATGTTGTTAAAGTAACTCATGTCATTACTATCACGATACTACAAGGTAGCTGGCACTGAGAAAATAGATATATGTTCGCATCTGTTGATTTAAGTATATTTTATATCATATTTAAGTTATTACCTACAGTATCTTTGTTTGTGTATCCAGTTTTTTTTTCTATAATATTTATATTTAACTTCTATTATGTGTAAAACATATTTTTGGCTTTTAATGTCTTCTTATTGTTATTAATTTAGTATACAGATGTTCAAACTTGTCACGCGCTGGCAAAGCTTTCTAAGGGGCCCATATTATTTATTAGTTTTCAATTTAGATACGTTTCTTTACAAAATTATGTGTTCGTTATTTGAACAGACATTAGTTAAGTGCGCGATTAGCAGCATTGATTTGTATGCGTTATAGCACTTGAAAAGGGCGGGCGGTTAATTGTGCGTCGGAGTGTACTCGTACAATACGCTGAGTAACGTCTTTATCTTAAATAGCTTGTACACCGCGCACAGGTGGTCAGTGTTAAGGCCTTAAACTTACTTATAGGAAATATGCGTACGGAGAAGGGTAGGTATAAAATAAATAAATATTTCCAGACAGGTCACACAGCGCCATCTAATTTCCGTGGTAAGCTACGAGGCTTGTGTTACGGAAACTAGATGGTTGATAAACTACATATATATATATATATTTTAATATATACATATTATACATATAAACACCCAGACCGAGACAAATTATACAATGTACAACTTGCTCCCGGTGGGAATCGAACCCACGACCTCCCGAGTTCACGGCAACGTTTGTTACCACTAGACCACAATAAAAGATAGCATAGGGTCAAAAACAAGGAAAGGCATGCTACGACGAAGCGAAAGAGGTATGTCGTGATCGTGTCAAATGGCGCTCTATTGTCTCTGCCTACCCCGCAAGGGATCTGGTGTGAAGATGACTATGTATGTTATTGACAGGTACTTTCGTTTGGAAATCTTCGCTTAGGGATTTTTTTAAAGATTTTTCTTAGTAGTCTTAAGTGTATGTATTACGCACATTTTAGATTTATATTGCTTTACGCAGTGGAAGTTGGTGCGAGAGGAGTTCCAGCAAAATCTTTGCATCACTTACTAAAAGAATTGGGCCTAAGCAGGTCTGCCGGAGATACACTATTTTTCTTAAACCAGCCTATTGTCACGATGGGCCCGGCACCCGCACGGTGAATCCATGGAATGCTTAGAAATTTGTCTTCTCTTGCTCTTTATTGCTTAATTTTGAATTTATATGTGAAAATCTTTAATAGTTCTTAGTGAATTTACTATATAATATTTATTTTAATATTGTCAACTGTTGGTTTTACAAAATGAATAAAAAAATATGACTTACTAATATTTATTTGTATATCAATAAACTAATAGAATAAATGTCTCTTTGTTTCAGATTGTCATACAGAACATAACAGGCAGACATTATAAACCGTAAAATCAATTTATAAAATCACTATATATTTTATATTAAAAAGTGGCGTTGTATAATTTAACGAAAACGGCCGCTTTTGTGATAATCACCCTCAAACACACAAGAAGAAAAAGGTAACGTGCCTTAATAGAAAAAAAGAAGAAATACAATCGTGTGATTTGATTAAAAGTCCGTACGACTTTAAACTGCGGTTTTGGAGGCAAACAGATATTGTTTCTAAATAAAAAAATTGTGATATTATTTATTATTATTAATTAGTAAATTAACGAATAAGTATACGAAGTGCATTTATTAATATTAGTATTCTAAAGTTAGTGAGCATAGATGGTAGAGGGAGGTGTTTTATGGTAGGATCACAATGAAGGACAATATGAAGCCGTGTCATCACACTCTGTCAGAAGATATAGTTTTTAAAGAAGTAGTCGTTGTAGGTAAGTGAATTTGATTATATTATTAAAAAATATGTGTTGGCTCAGTTAATAAGTACGCTTTACTTAAAAATCTTAAGAAGGTCGTAGATCTCCACTCGCCTACGCTCGCAACGCGCTGTCCAGACGTAAAATTTAGTAACGATCCCACAAGTAGGTATTAGTGAAAGATGGACCGAAAGGCTCAACGTGCCCTGTTCACGAATTTAAATTCAAAATATTTATTTCCATATGGTTCACAGGTAACACTGAGATATTGTCAATTTTTACAATTAATTTACAATATTATAAAATCTAATTACAAACAAAAAAAAATGGACCGAAAGAAGTAAGATACATTGCTGCCATAAACAAGTACTGAATCCTAAATTCGAGGCGTTATAGCCGTGTCAACTTATAATCTAAATAATGATAGTAATATGACTAATTTAATAAAATTAAATTAATTTCGTAGAGGTACAATGGCCGAGTCAAATTAACTAACACGTTCTATCTACGCTTAGGGATATTGCCTACGGTATGGGGGAACATATTTTAGCCCGTGAGAAGAAGGGATAAAGTTGTGGAGCTCTTCAGAACACTTGCAGTTGTAAAGCTTGTAGAACACACTCAGCGAGGCCACATCTCGGCGAAGTTGCAGCGATTCGAGAGTTTTAGACACTGGTGCCCAAATGTACTCCGCCCACAGCTATCCAGCGCTCTTTTTATCTGCCGGTCACGATACCAAAGATTCATTGTTGTTAATCATTCTTTCAGAATTACCATATAGATTTTTTGTTATATCATTTGTAACCCAAAAAGGATAAATAAATTAGACCGTAATTTATTCTCCAAATCTGACTCGACTGAGTCGTAAAACATTTGGGTTTTACCATCTTTTTAAGTTAAAAACCAAAAATTTGTTTAAGATTTTGTTTTGTCATTGCGTAATACGATAGTGCTTATTACGATTAGTCTTAAAAAGGTCGGTTCGAACCCCGGCATATCAACGTACAACGTACCAACACGCTCGGCATGTGCCGAGTGGGTTTGAACAGACCTTTGTAGGATTTAGGAACGCGTTTTTACAACCGAGCCACCACCGCGCCCCCTTATTAGCAGACTATTATTTTCTCACAACAGGCAGCTATTATATACTTATAAAGTTATATATATATTGGTTTGGGTGTTTATATGTATATATTTACAAAAAAAAAGTATAATATGTAGTTTATCAACCATCTAGTTTCCGTAACACAAGCCTCGTAGCTTACCACGCAAACTAGATGGCGCTGTGTGACCTGTCTGGAAATATTTATTATTATTATTATTTAATATTAATTACAAATATAGAAAAAAATAAAATTTCGCGAATCCATTTGTTTCTATAGGCTGCTTAGGATAATAAATGAACAATATAGATTATAATTTAACTTATTAGATATTATTTTTTCAGGTAATGGCCCCAGCGGTCTAGTGACGTCATTCATGTTGGCGGGAAATGTCCCTTACCTTAAAGCCGTGCCAGACGATCTGCCCATCGACGAAATGCTCAAAGCCAGGTAAATACTTCATCAGGCCGCCAATACTCGGAATTTATTTTAAACTTTCGCAATGACGAAATACGCAATAGAGTAATGAAATGAAATATCGTTTATTTGCAATAAATACAGTACAGTGGTCACAAAACTTTAGTCAGGTCTACAAATCAGGCGTGCAAATCTTTACTTACATACTAATATGTTAAAAAGTGTATATATATATATATATATATATTTATGTATATTTTTGTGTATGTATTAGTATTTAGTATATTGATATTACACAGTATATGTTAAAGTATATATAATTATGTTGAATTTATCCTACTATTAATATTTATTTCATTGCACCTATAAATGTTCTAATTTGTCCCTAAGGTTTGGCTGTCAGAAAATGTCTACGGGCATTAAGTCCGCCTTTGTACTTTGTGCAATAAAGTTTAATAAATAAATAATAATATCATAATCACAACTACACTAAAACAAAAAACAATATTAATTAACCTGTTTTGCACTCAAGATACTCTTTTACACTATAAAATCTATGGTCCAGTAGCCATTTCGTCAGTTGTAATTTTAATTTAGGGCCCTGCAATAATTTTATTTCGTCAGAAAGCTTATACATAGTAGTAGTAGGTATGAATGAATGTATAGGGACAAAAATAAGGAAAGGCATGCTTCAAAAAACCCTTACAGAAGCTGCAATAAAGAGTATTTATATGGAACGAAAGGGCTGAAAATAATAATAATAATAAATTATTTATTGTACAAAACCAAAACAAGTGCAGGTACATAGGCGAGCTTAATGCCGTAAATGCATTCTACCAACTAGCCTTTGTGACTGATATATGTAATAAGCTGGTGCAGTGGGTTACGAAGAAAATAGATAGTTGAAATTATTTATTACGATATGAAACACAAATTAATTACATACATATATTACTTATTATATGGCTGATGAATGTCGAAGAAGCGAAAGAGGTAGGTGATCGTGACAAATCAATCGTTCCTAACTACTGGCGTGAAGATTTTGTATGTGGTTGTATGTAACTTTTTGTTTTGTGTATAAATGCAGACGTAATGCCGCTAGACATTCTTACTTGGCCTTATGGATATTAAAAATAGATAAAAATATATAAAAATCTACTAAAACTAAATAATTAAAAATATATAAAAAGTAAAGTATCATCACGACCGTTTCCCTTTCAGGGTGGTCAGAAACCACGCTTATAAATAAGCGGATTGACATTTAGCCAACTTTACTATGGGCCAATCATGACAAGTGGCGAGCTCGTCGATGTCTCTAGCGTACCTATGTATAATAATTAGGTTTGTCATTTAATCCTCAAAAATAAAGTTCCATATTAATGGTTTTCATATCCATTATATTAATGGATATGAAAGCCATTAATCACTCTGTTTGCGTTGTGATGCTGTGCAGATGGGCAGGCAGGTCTCAAATAATAACGACTTCGTCTTCTTTCCATAAAATGTGTTTAATGAGGTAAAAAAATACATGCGTCTCGTTCCGCGATTCAAAATTGTCTCGTCTTAAAATTAACATTAAATATTTAACGTGTCAGTTGGGCCGACTACAGCGCCCTCTCCTGGTTGAGCGCCATCTAGTTAGTTTACCATAAACTTGTGCAATTAGTGGGCAACTAGTCTGCAATTAATAGGTAATGATTCCCAATAATATCGCTAGATGGCATTGTCCTCAACACACTCATTTAATACAATAATTGATAATATTATATAAATTAAGAAAATGCGGCGAGCTTTTTAGGTACCCTCCTACGTAATATATATAATTATACATATATATATATATATATAATTAGTTTTTAATCTATATTCGAATAAAAATATTATATAATTATTATTAGAAACTTACAAAAAAACAATCATACTTCTGTTCCTGTCGTATTCCGATTAAGACCCGAGTTTTCCCGATGATGATACATACGAGGGGCGTTCAAAATATTCTCGGTATTGATACGTTACAACCTCTTTTATATATATATTTGTTACTGGCCGCTAAGATTCATCCATTGACATTAAAAAAAAGTAAAATTGGAACCGAGATGTTCTTTTGTTTTTCTGCAATTGCCGAACAAACATGAACACCATGAGCGAATTAACAATTTTAACGAAATTAGAGCACCGATCCGTCATAAAATTCTTGACAAAACAGGGTAAAAATCAAATAACCATAAAAGAGGAAATAGATTGTGTTTACCGTGAGTCTGCTCCTTCTTTATCTACTATTCAAAAATGGTCAAGCGAATTTAAGCGTGGAAGGGAGAGTATTGAAGATGACCCTAGACCTGGCCGGCCTGTAGTAGCTACCTCACAAGAAAATATTGATAAAGTGGAAAAACTTATATTGGAAGACGGCCGAGTGAAGGTAAAATCTATAGCTCAAGTAACCAATCTCTCTATTGGTACCGTACATGACATTATACATGACCATCTTAATATGTCAAAAGTAAGTGCAAGATGGGTTCCGCGAATGCTGACGCTTCTTCAAAAGGATATGCGTGTGGCTTGCTGTTCAGATTTTATCGACCTGTGTGGTGAAAATCCCGATGAGGTGCTGCAAAAAATAGTTACTGGAGATGAAACCTGGGTTCATCATTATGACCCAGAGAGCAAACAGGAGTCCATGCAGTGGCACATTAAGGGTTCAGCTCATCCCAAGAAGTTCAAGGTAATCCCGTCAGCTGGCAAGGTCATGGCCACAATATTTTGGGATTGTGAAGGAGTTTTGCTTATCGATTATAAAGAAAAAGGTGTAAATATCACAGGGCAGTACTACGCTAACGTTATACGTCAATTAAGAGATGCGATCAAAGAAAAGAGGCGAGGAAAGTTAACCAAAGGTGTTCTGCTTCTGCATGACAACGCCCCTGTCCATACTGCTCATATTGCCAAGGCAGCTATTGTTGAATGTGGGTTTGAAACTGTTACTCATCCACCCTATAGTCCGGACTTAGCCCCAAGCGACTTCTTTTTGTTTCCCAATCTTAAAAAGGATCTGCGTGGAAATAAATTTTCTGACGATGAAGCGTTGAAGACGGCCGTGGAGGAGCATTTTTACACCAAAGATAAAAAATATTTTTATGAGGGATTAAAAAAAATTATTGATCGATCTTATAAGTGTATGAACATAGGGGGGGAGTATATTGAAAAATAAAAATATCAAACTTTTCGTACTTGTTTGTTTTTATTCACATACCGAGAATATTTTGAACGCCCCTCGTACATATGTATGTACTTAAATAAATATATTCATTTTTGCTCTTAGCGACGAAATATTTTGTAATATATTTTTTTTACATAACAAAAGATCATTGACCAAACAACCTTGACCAGTTTTTTATCACATTATTATCTAAAGTTTTTTATTGCGGTTCTATTTTACCACCAAACATCCTATCTACAATATTCCAAATGATAAATTATGCATTTTGATAAAATTCCTATTATAATGTGGTGCATGGTTTTCCTGACATATTTTTCAGTTAATGCCGTCTTGAATGCTAATATATCTTTAAAATGTCCGTAATTTTATTTCCAAAATAGTTGATTAGATACATTTCTCAGACGTACACTTAAACTTAAATAATATTTTAGAGAAGTGTATGACAGAAAAAACATCCACCGCATATAGACTAAAAAAATATTTTAGAGAAGTGTGTGACAAATAAAACATGTACCGCATATAGACTTAAAAAATATTTTAGAGAAGTGTGTGACAGAAAAAACATGCACCGCATATAGACTTTAAAAAATTTTTAGAGAAGTGTATGACAGAAAAATCATGCGTCACATATAGACTTTATAAAAAAAAAATGTGAGAGTAAGAAAGATTTGCATCTTAATAATCCTCTTATATGCCTTTTGTTATTAAATCAATAAAGATTTTACACAAAAAAATAAAAAAATCTACTTTATTATTATTTTTTAGATTTAAATTATTTTTTTAATTGCCTCCTTAGTCTAGCAGCTAAGACCGTAGATTTAGAAGCGGAGGTACCGGGTTCGATTCCTGGTTGGGGCACAATAATTTATTTGTGATGTTTCTCGAGTTTGGTACCCAAGAGACAAGCTTGCCACTTGTTATGATGGGCCTACGTGAAGTATTAATACTTCTACATGCCAGGTTTTCTATATTGCAGTAAGATTTTTTATTTCATTTGTCCGCTTGATTTTGCTTCAAGTGGTACAATTAAATAATGTATATTTAATGTTAAGATAGTAATTTAAGATGTTTTACCCCGGAAGAGATACGGTCGTGATGATACGTTTTCATCTTTATTTATATCTTATAAAAACTTTATTGTTTAATACAAAAGGCGTATGTAATGCCGCTTGGAATTCTCTTACCATCAACCTTCGGACAAGGAATCGAAGTTTAGGCATGGCAAAATAAAAAAACACAAAATATAAAATTAAATTAATTAAAACACTTATTAGTACTAGTTAAATTAACTATACGATAAATATCATAAAAATAATAATACTTAAAATACATAAATAATTATATTCTTACATACCGTTTATCCTCTTCTCTTGTATTCCTTGCCAATGCAGCATGGCGAGTGTTGGCCAAATTCTCCAGATATATGTTCTGGAAGGCCCATCTCCAGCAGTGTAGGTCTAGGACGCTGTGTTCTAGGGGCTGTAATGATACCGTTTATTTCCAGATTATCAAACCTGAAGCCTGGTGACAGTCTGTACGACACAAATTTAACAGAATTAGCGGAAGGTCTAGAAGGAAGGAGTCAGAATCCAATGCCTATATTGGTAAGACATTTAAATAATAATTATTCAATCAGAAGTTCTTTAAATAACTTCTTTAGAATCTCAACTTATAAATAAGCGGATTCACATTTAGCCAACTTTACTATAGGCCAATCATGACAAGTGGCAAGCTCGTCGATGTCTCTAGCGTACCAAACTTGAGAAATATCAAATATAAATTAAATATTATTTAAATGTATTTATTTACATTAATAAATATTTTTGTGTCCCGACCAGGAATCGAACCCGGTACCTTCGAGATAAGTTTAGTTAAGAAAATGTAATTTCGTAAATAGTTATGTGTTTAGATATAAGTTTAACTCATTAACTGTTTATATAAGCAAGTTAATAATGCTGTGAAATTGTATAAATAATTAAATGTGCATAGGTACGTTTTAGGTACCCTCCCTTGGTTTATTTTGTAGGATACTTTTAATTTCATAGGTATTTTTAGTTTAGTTTTATTTATAATTAGTTTTTTAATCTATTTTATTTTAATATTTTTGTATCTACTTCGAATAAATATATATAATGTCTTGTGCAAAAATGGCTAACTTAGTTGGTTTTTGCTCTAACACATAATAAAATACTTAATTCAATTTGAAATAAAATATAATAATAATATAAATTGCAATATACAGACACAGCTTTTTAACGTTACACAACAATTCATAATATGAGAAAATACAATATATCGTTAGAGATTTTGTCTGTAGTAGATAGATAGATAAATTCTTTATTGCACAATAAACAAAAACACATTTAAATGTACATAGGCGAACTTAATGTCTAGTGACATTTTGTACCAGCTAACCTTTGGCATAGTGAGCAATGATTGTGGGTGCATTAAATCACTAATTTAAAATCGAGATTAATAATAAAAAATAAAAATCTTAATCTATTACTAGCAACTAAAGCTAACATACTTATACACTAATATATAAATATATAATAACACAAGTAGATATAAATATATATAAAATACATACAATATTATACCAATTTTGAGAGGTTATGTCGACTCGCCTTGCTTTTTGTGAAGGTGTAAGGTAAGTAAATTTTTAAAACACTTAAGTGAGGGTGCCTTTCGAACGTTAAGTGAAAGCCGGTTGTACTAGACTAGTGTACTTTGAGAAGTGTAGTCTATCAACTTACTAGGAAATAAAAAAACTGTTATTTTGAGATATATACGAGGGGCGTTCAAAATATTCTCGGTATTGATACGTTACAACCTCTTTTATATATATATTTGTTACTGGCCGCTAAGATTCATCCATTGACATTAAAAAAAAGTAAAATTGGAACCGAGATGTTCTTTTGTTTTTCTGCAATTGCCGAACAAACATGAACACCATGAGCGAATTAACAATTTTAACGAAATTAGAGCACCGATCCGTCATAAAATTCTTGACAAAACAGGGTAAAAATCAAAAAACCATAAAAGAGGAAATGGATTGTGTTTACCGTGAGTCTGCTCCTTCTTTATCTACTATTCAAAAATGGTCAAGCGAATTTAAGCGTGGAAGGGAGAGTATTGAAGATGACCCTAGACCTGGCCGGCCTGTAGTGGCTACCTCACAAGAAAATATTGATAAAGTGGAAAAACTTATATTGGAAGACGGCCGAGTGAAGGTAAAATCTATAGCTCAAGTAACCAATCTCTCTATTGGTACCGTACATGACATTATACATGACCATCTTAATATGTCAAAAGTAAGTGCAAGATGGGTTCCGCGAATGCTGACGCTTCTTCAAAAGGATATGCGTGTGGCTTGCTGTTCAGATTTTATCGACCTGTGTGGTGAAAATCCCGATGAGGTGCTGCAAAAAATAGTTACTGGAGATGAAACCTGGGTTCATCATTATGACCCAGAGAGCAAACAGGAGTCCATGCAGTGGCACATTAAGGGTTCAGCTCATCCCAAGAAGTTCAAGGTAATCCCGTCAGCTGGCAAGGTCATGGCCACAATATTTTGGGATTGTGAAGGAGTTTTGCTTATCGATTATAAAGAAAAAGGTGTAAATATCACAGGGCAGTACTACGCTAACGTTATACGTCAATTAAGAGATGCGATCAAAGAAAAGAGGCGAGGAAAGTTAACCAAAGGTGTTCTGCTTCTGCATGACAACGCCCCTGTCCATACTGCTCATATTGCCAAGGCAGCTATTGTTGAATGTGGGTTTGAAACTGTTACTCATCCACCCTATAGTCCGGACTTAGCCCCAAGCGACTTCTTTTTGTTTCCCAATCTTAAAAAGGATCTGCGTGGAAATAAATTTTCTGACGATGAAGCGTTGAAGACGGCCGTGGAGGAGCATTTTTACACCAAAGATAAAAAATATTTTTATGAGGGATTAAAAAAAAAATTGATCGATCTTATAAGTGTATGAACATAGGGGGGGAGTATATTGAAAAATAAAAATATCAAACTTTTCGTACTTGTTTGTTTTTATCCACATACCGAGAATATTTTGAACGCCCCTCGTATCAATCATAAATTTGTTTTAGTGAAATTGAGGAAAATCGTTGTTTTTAATTAAACTAAAAATTTAAGACATATTACTATTAATTAAAAATAAAATTAAAAAAAAAAACTATTTTACAACTAAAATAAAGAAAAAATAAAAATGCTCTAAATTGCTGCCAATGGGCAAAGTGCCAACGATACTGGCAGCATTGCCACGTTGAATGGCAATGCTGATCCTAATGCAATGTTTTTGCTATTTTACTCTGTCTAAAGTTAGGTACGAGTATATGAAAGCGAAAAATGACGAAAACGTCTGTAATTTCATTTCCTAGGAAGTTGGTAACAGCCAGTCTCGAACGTATTTTTGGTTCTTAATTATTACTTAAGTAAAAATAAACCTGGTAATAAGGATGTAGGTCTACCTAATACCAACAATGTAGTCACATTTCTGAAAATATACACTCAAACTTGGCAATGACTTACAATGAACATTTCTCTCATATTGACATATTTTATTTACCTTTAAAATCTTTAAAACATAAATAACTAAAAGTTATCAGAGGATTCCATAGTCGCACTCAAATTTAAAATTACATTTATAATTACACTCACATCGACACACACACCAATACTAACAGAGAACAGGTTAGGGTTTTTTTTTGTTTCATAATTATTATTTTTTGTATCGCTCACTATATATTATTATTATTATTGATTCATTAATTGGCTTTAGTTAAGAATTTTGTAGACTAGGTTTAATTTTCAGCGCTGTTGAATCTGTAACTATATAAATAAATAAAGCCTTTAAATTGTCTATTTGTGCGAGCGAGATGGATGCAAAAGCGTTATATCCACCTAAAACTATTGCTTATGTTTGTAGATGGACATATTATTGCGACCTTGTGCAGACTTGGGTATTCAGGCAGACTCACTTATCGAGTGGAAGTTTGATATAGAAAAACAGGTAATATATTTTGTTTTATGTTGAACAAATAAAATAGTTTTCATGCAACGATTTTGGGTGATTAATTGTATCTGCTTATAGCATTGGCTCTCAATCTTTTTAGCGACGGAACGCGAAGAGGTTTTGAAAACTGGCTCACTTATTACAATTTATACTTGTATTTACAACAGCCATAATCTGAATGTTGATTGTTGTCCCTCAGATCTCCCACATAGTAGTGGGCGGTGGACCTCCGGGGGGGGCCTGGCAGAGATTCCCCCCCTCTCTACGCGCACTGTCACCCCCGGCCTGGCTCTCCTTGCCCCCCCTGGCGCCTCCCCCCTCCGACACCATGTCGGCCAGAGATGTCGCCCTCTACTGTCAGCGGTACGTCACCGAGTGTCGGCTGCAGGTTAGTATACTCCCCCCTCCGACACCATGTTCGGCCAGAGATATCGCCCTCTACTGTCGGTACGTCACCGAGTGTCGGCTGCAGGTTAGTATACTCCCCCCTCAGACACCATGTCGGCCAGAGATGTCGCCCTCTACTGTCAGCGGTACGTCACCGAGTGTCGGCTGCAGGTTAGTATACTCCCCCCTCCGACACCATGTCGGCCAGAGATATCGCCCTCTACTGTCGGTACGTCACCGAGTGTCGGCTGCAGGTTAGTATACTCCCCCCTCCGACACCATGTCGGCCAGAGATATCGCCCTCTACTGTCGGTACGTCACCGAGTGTCGGCTGCAGGTTAGTATACTCCCCCCTCCGACACCATGTCGGCCAGAGATATCGCCCTCTACTGTCGGTACGTCACCGAGTGTCGGCTGCAGGTTAGTATCCCCCCCCCTCCGACACCATGTCGGCCAGAGATATCGCCCTCTACTGTCGGTACGTCACCGAGTGTCGGCTGCAGGTTAGTATACTCCCCCCTCCGACACCATGTCGGCCAGAGATATCGCCCTCTACTGTCGGTACGTCACCGAGTGTCGGCTGCAGGTTAGTATACCCCCCCCTCCGACACCATGTCGGCCAGAGATATCGCCCTCTACTGTCGGTACGTCACCGAGTGTCGGCTGCAGGTTAGTATACTCCCCCTCCGACACCATGTCGGCCAGAGATGTCGCCCTCTACTGTCAGCGGTACGTCACCGAGTGTCGGCTGCAGGTTAGTATACTCCCCCCTCCGACACCATGTCGGCCAGAGATATCGCCCTCTACTGTCGGTACGTCACCGAGTGTCGGCTGCAGGTTAGTATACTCCCCCCTCCGACACCATGTCGGCCAGAGATATCGCCCTCTACTGTCGGTACGTCACCGAGTGTCGGCTGCAGGTTAGTATACTCCCCCCTCCGACACCATGTCGGCCAGAGATATCGCCCTCTACTGTCGGTACGTCACCGAGTGTCGGCTGCAGGTTAGTATACTCCCCCCTCCGACACCATGTCGGCCAGAGATATCGCCCTCTACTGTCGGTACGTCACCGAGTGTCGGCTGCAGGTTAGTATACTCCCCCTCCGACACCATATCGGCCAGAGATATCGCCCTCTACTGTCGGTACGTCACCGAGTGTCGGCTGCAGGTTAGTATACTCCCCCTCCGACACCATATCGGCCAGAGATATCGCCCTCTACTGTCGGTACGTCACCGAGTGTCGGCTGCAGGTTAGTATACTCCCCCCTCCGACACCATGTCGGCCAGAGATATCGCCCTCTACTGTCGGTACGTCACCGAGTGTCGGCTGCAGGTTAGTATACTCCCCCCTCCGACACCATGTCGGCCAGAGATATCGCCCTCTACTGTCGGTACGTCACCGAGTGTCGGCTGCAGGTTAGTATACTCCCCCCTCCGACACCATGTCGGCCAGAGATATCGCCCTCTACTGTCGGTACGTCACCGAGTGTCGGCTGCAGGTTAGTATACTCCCCCTCCGACACCATGTCGGCCAGAGATATCGCCCTCTACTGTCGGTACGTCACCGAGTGTTGGCTGCAGGTTAGTATACTCCCCCCTCCGACACCATGTCGGCCAGAGATATCGCCCTCTACTGTCGGTACGTCACCGAGTGTCGGCTGCAGGTTAGTATACTCCCCCCTCCGACACCATGTCGGCCAGAGATATCGCCCTCTACTGTCGGTACGTCACCGAGTGTCGGCTGCAGGTTAGTATACTCCCCCCTCCGACACCATGTCGGCCAGAGATATCGCCCTCTACTGTCGGTACGTCACCGAGTGTCGGCTGCAGGTTAGTATACTCCCCCCTCCGACACCATGTCGGCCAGAGATATCGCCCTCTACTGTCGGTACGTCACCGAGTGTCGGCTGCAGGTTAGTATACTCCCCCTCCGACACCATATCGGCCAGAGATATCGCCCTCTACTGTCGGTACGTCACCGAGTGTCGGCTGCAGGTTAGTATACTCCCCCTCCGACACCATATCGGCCAGAGATATCGCCCTCTACTGTCGGTACGTCACCGAGTGTCGGCT
Source organism: Tinea semifulvella (assembly GCA_910589645.1). Taxonomy (NCBI): domain Eukaryota; kingdom Metazoa; phylum Arthropoda; class Insecta; order Lepidoptera; family Tineidae; genus Tinea; species Tinea semifulvella. The sequence goes on from OU342605.1 coordinate 877,859, forward strand.
GCAGGTTAGTATACTCCCCCTCCGACACCATGTCGGCCAGAGATATCGCCCTCTACTGTCGGTACGTCACCGAGTGTCGGCTGCAGGTTAGTATACTCCCCCCTCCGACACCATGTCGGCCAGAGATATCGCCCTCTACTGTCGGTACGTCACCGAGTGTCGGCTGCAGGTTAGTATACTCCCCCCTCCGACACCATGTCGGCCAGAGATATCGCCCTCTACTGTCGGTACGTCACCGAGTGTCGGCTGCAGGTTAGTATACTCCCCCTCCGAAACCATATCGGCCAGAGATATCGCCCTCTACTGTCGGTACGTCACCGAGTGTCGGCTGCAGGTTAGTATACTCCCCCTCCGACACCATGTCGGCCAGAGATATCGCCCTCTACTGTCGGTACGTCACCGAGTGTCGGCTGCAGGTTAGTATACTCCCCCCTCCGACACCATGTCGGCCAGAGATATCGCCCTCTACTGTCGGTACGTCACCGAGTGTCGGCTGCAGGTTAGTATACCCCCCCCTCCGACACCATGTCGGCCAGAGATATCGCCCTCTACTGTCGGTACGTCACCGAGTGTCGGCTGCAGGTTAGTATACTCCCCCCTCCGACACCATGTCGGCCAGAGATATCGCCCTCTACTGTCGGTACGTCACCGAGTGTCGGCTGCAGGTTAGTATACTCCCCCCTCCGACACCATGTCGGCCAGAGATATCGTCCTCTACTGTCAGCGGGAATGTCGTCCATTTTACTGTTATTAATTTCAAGGGCTGTAAACATGATAGACAGTGTCGATATTGCTGTGCAAATTATATTTCTGTAAATATTGCCGTGGCTATTGTGCGACGCTGAGACTTATAAAAAGAAACGATCTATTACGTAATTGTAATAAATTATCTTACATCTACCTCTGATGCATCCTGTATGAAGTATTCTAAAGCATAAATATGATGTGAGTTGTTATATTTCAGAGGTATTTCCGCAGTGGGGTGATAGTGAACAGTGTGTCCCGCGTGCCCCTCTCCACGGCGTGTCCGGCTCGCTCCTGTCCTCTCAACGCACGCTTTTGTGTTTGCGGGTAAGTCTAAAACTGTTTAATTAAAAAAAAAAAATGTTCTAACGACTTATTCAGACAGGTTTTATCCCTTAGGCCCGTTTTATCACCACAGATTAGATTTTAGAAAATCGTTATAAATGTTTAGGCTACTTTTTAACAGACTTTAAAAAACGAGTAGAAATTGACATTTGGCACATCACCCCGTTATCGCCTTACTCCAGCCACCCACAGTATTAAACTGTTCTTGACTGGCAAAAATAACTGTTTATAAATTTTATTAAACTATAAATAAACAAACTAAAACACACACTCATTTAAACAAACACATGCACTCGCTCTCATACTTACACTAACATGCATGCACCATAATTAAAAATAATAATAATAAGTGTAGGAGTAATTATAACATTATATTATTACCTATATCTGTTTAACTTCAATTTAGGATATAGTTTTTTTTTTTTTTTTTTTCAAATTTTATGCAATGATATTTACTACTTTTATTTTGTGTCAAAGTCAAAATATCTTTATTTACGTAAACATATTACAGGCATTTATGAAACTTCATTAATTTAATTATTTTGAATGATTCTACTCCTGCTAGTAGAAGACTAAGCAGCAAAGTGGTTCAATAAGTAAGCTGTTAGCAGAAGACCAGCAACTTGTCCTAGTTTTTTAAAATTGTTAATTTGTAAGTACTTAATTTATTAAAGTTGAAACGCTGTTCGGTTCTCAATAAATATTAAATAGATATAAGGGATGCAAATCTTAATGACCTTTCGCCTGAGCTAGTCCCTGTCTGTTTTCCAGTTACGAGAAAGCGACCGGTACCGTGTTCCGGTATTACTGCAACAGTGTGGTGGTGGCGTGCGGCGGCTCCGACAGGGACAACAAGCTGCACCCCTCCCCGCCCGGAGAGCTCACACACCTGCAGGCCGTGCAGCTCGCGGTCAGCAGTCTGGACGGTCGGTACCCTCACATGGAACAACAATACTAATTGGCAATAACTATCTATAGTTACTGAACTGTCTGCTGAGGTTCACAACTATCTACAAAATAAAACTATCTACCTTTCACAACACTCTACTTGACGACGCAATATAAATGTTCATTAAAATAGACTAACCTATCTACTGAGGTTCACAACTATCTACAAAATAAAACTATCTACCTTTCACAACACTCTACTTGACGACGCAATATAAATGTTCATTAAAATAGACTAACCTATCTACTGAGGTTCACAACTATCTACAAAATAAAACTATCTACCTTTCACAACACTCTACTTGACGACGCAATCTAAATGTTCATTAAAATAGACTAACCTATCTACTGAGGTTCACAACTATCTACAAAATAAAACTATCTACCTTTCACAACACTCTACTTGACGACGCAATATAAATGTTCATTAAAATAGACTAACCTATCTACTGAGGTTCACAACTATCTACAAAATAAAACTATCTACCTTTCACAACACTCTACTTGACGACGCAATCTAAATGTTCATTAAAATAGACTAACCTATCTACTGAGGTTCACAACTATCTACAAAATAAAACTATCTACCTTTCACAACACTCTACTTGACGACGCAATATAAATGTTCATTAAAATAGACTAACCTATCTACTGAGGTTCACAACTATCTACAAAATAAAACTATCTACCTTTCACAACACTCTACTTGACGACGCAATCTAAATGTTCATTAAAATAGACTAACCTATCTACTGAGGTTCACAACTATCTACAAAATAAAACTATCTACCTTTCACAACACTCTACTTGACGACGCAATCTAAATGTTCATTAAAATAGACTAACCTATCTACTGAGGTTCACAACTATCTACAAAATAAAACTATCTACCTTTCACAACACTCTACTTGACGACGCAATATAAATGTTCATTAAAATAGACTAACCTATCTACTGAGGTTCACAACTATCTACAAAATAAAACTATCTACCTTTCACAACACTCTACTTGACGACGCAATATAAATGTTCATTAAAATAGACTAACCTATCTACTGAGGTTCACAACTATCTACAAAATAAAACTATCTACCTTTCACAACACTCTACTTGACGACGCAATATAAATGTTCATTAAAATAGACTAACCTATCTACTGAGGTTCACAACTATCTACAAAATAAAACTATCTACTTTTCACAACACAATACTTTCTAATTTTGTAGCGATTGGTAGCTATCTCGCAACGGGCAGACTGCATGAAATGAGTAGGTTGGGCATCGCATATTCGTCCGAGTGCGAGTGTAAAAGACAGTTAGTTTAAGAATAACCATTATTTTGTGTATACGAGTATGCATAAGTTAGATATGGAAATAAAATAGTTTCAACTTTTGTTTTGAAAACGCGTCGTACTTAAAGTAGATAGTTTTCACAAGTTGTTCGAAAACGGATATCGGTTTCGTTGTTTTTATTTTAAAAACCGATAAAACTAAACAAAAATAAAAATGATGTCATTAACAACATGCTGTCCCGTAGGTTTGCTCGCTGTTCGGTGCCAGTAAAGATCACGCTTTTTAAGGCAGTTTTTGATTTATTTTACACGAGCGGCCTATGGGTTTGCTACACGCAGAAGGCCTACAACACTCCGCGCGTGCAATACATAACGCTTTTAGGATGCTGTTGGAATGAAATGAAATGAACGTTATTTTGCTTGTAAAATACAATACATCAATTGTGTGCAAATTTGTTTACAACAACTACAAAGTAATAGATTAAATTATTAAAGAAATAAACCGCAATACAATAACAGAAAATAACTGTAACATCGATAACAATAACAAAACAGGACGACACTAAATTAAAAAGATCATTATCATCAGCCTGTGTCTCTCCACTGCTGGATATAGGCCTCCCCCAAGGGGAGACACTTCATACGATCTCCTGCCACTCTCATCCAACCCCCACCAGCGATCTTCCTTAGGTCATCTGTCCATCTAGCGGGGGGTCGACCCACTCTGCGTCTTCCCACTCTAGAACTCGTCTACTCCATCGTTCATCGGTTCTACGACATACATGTCCAGCCCATTGCCACTTCAGCTTACTAATTTTGAACGCTATATCGGTAACTTTGGTTCTCCGACGGATTTCCTCGTTTCTGACTTTATCCATCAGAAAAATACCAAGTATAGCTCTCTCCATAGCCCGCTGAGCGACCTTAAATTTGTGCACGAGACCCACTGTCAGTGTCCATGTTTCTGCTCCGTACGTCAGCACTAGAAGAACGCACTGGTTGAAAACTCTCGTTTTCAACTAATTAGATTAGATTTAATTAAAAATATACCTACTTATAAATAAAATACCAAATGTCATTGTATAAAGGGTACCTATATATAATCAGCAATAGTACATCCTGTCGTAGTACTCTTTTAAATTATTTGTGAAAAAGTCTTGACATTATCGCTGCTTTTAATATCAGTACCCAAGCAGTTAAACATCTTTATTGCATATTGGGACTCCCGAGATTCTGTAGTGCCTCCGGGATGTTTGCTTCCCCGCCATCAGGCGTAAGAAAGTATGATCCCTGATGGCGCGGGGATGCGGGAGTCCCGATAGCATCCTGAGGGTGGTTGCGGGCAGTGTGGGAGGGCCTGGTGGAAAGTTAGGTTAAGTATATTTATAGATAGGTAGGAAAATAATAATAATTATAAAAAGTAAAGTATCATCACGACCGTTTCCCTTCCGGTGTGGTCAGAAACCACGCTTATGAATAAGCGGATTCATTAAGCCAACTTTACTGCCGGCCAATCATGACAAGTGGCAAGCTCGTCGATGTCTCCAGCGTACCATACTCGAGAGATATTATAAATAAATTAAAATGTATTTATATACATTAATAAATATAGCTACACCAAGGAGGCAGTTTAATAATAATAATTATAATTAATTATATAATAATAATCCCTATACGCATTGATCACACACGTACCTATACACACACCCACGCGCATACACACTCACGCGCTCATACATACATACTTAATTTACAGTCCTTCAACCAATTTACTTATTAGTATTTTTAATTTATTATCATTATTTATGTTTTTAATGCAGTTTACGATAGATAGCTTTGGTATCTGTGGCTGATGGGTAGGAATAATTACATATTTTCTTCCGTCTTATTTATTGTATGTTATTGTTTTGTTTATGTTTTTGAAATTATTGTCTTAGTTTTGTAAATTTCCTTAGTTTTATGCACTTTTATTTATTTATTTGTCTTGGTTGATTTCTCTTATCTGTCTTCACAGTGGATTTATATTTTTGTGTATAATTTGTGAACCCATTCATGGCCTTATGTATTGTGTAAAATTTGATAATATTGTATTTTCGGTTATGCTGTTGTGGAGTTCCAGATAAATAATGTAAAATAATATGAATATGATATCTGAAATAAAAATATTTGAATTGGATTGATTGGTGTTTACCTAACCAGTCGTGTTGTTCCTCCAGCTGCGCCCCGCTCGGTGCTGGTGGTGGGGTCGGGGGTCTCGGCGGCGGACGGGGTGGTGATGTCCCAGGCGCGCGGCCTGCACGTGTGGCACGCACACCGCACTCCCGCCCCCGCACTCGCCAAGCTCTCCCCCGACATGTACCCGGACTATTGCAGGGTAAGATCGCAACACAACCCTATACTGCACTAATATCGAGCTAGTATAAAAAAAAAAAAAAAAAAAAACAGCTGATTTGATAAAACAGTTTTTTTTATATATATACATACTAGCACAAATGGACCTTGCACCTAGCTGGTTAATTCCACCTCATACATCCATTGGCATAGCAGAAGTTGTGGTACAATGGCTTTTTTTATAGTTAATTTACGATGGACTAAACAGCTCTTGCAGTGGAGATCACGTACTGGAAGACGCAGAGTGGGACGACCCCCCGCCAGATGGACAGATGACCTGAGGAAGGTCGCTGGTGGGGGATGGATGAGGGTGGCAGATCGTGTAAAATGGCGAGCCTTGGGGGAGGCCTATATGTATGACAATGCCATTTTACAGCAGCTATAATCTTAGTGACATCCTCATATTTGTTTTCGTCTTAGCTTGTAGTATGACAATGCCTCATTACAGCAGCTATAATCCTTGGTGTATTTATTTTATAATTGTGTATGTCTTAGTTTATAATATGACTACTGGCAACACTGAAGTTGTACCCGATAGACGTCAATTTGTTTAGCTCCGTGTTATTTTAATTAAATAATCTAGTTTAAGTACATATTTGATGCTAAAAACTGTGTAAAAACAAATAGTAAATTAAGTGTTTTAAGAAATTAAAGTGGAACAGTGATAACAATGTTGTTTTAGTGCCATAAACTTAAATTTAAATTGGTTTCCACGTGTAACCCATCTTGCGCACGGGCACAGCGGCCATTAGTCACGTCTGCCGGGCGCGCTTGGCTACGTTAATTTCGCATCGCCGACCAGCGAATCGATGGCTTAGTTGTCGCGGTGCTTGTCCGGACGTCTCAAAAACGAGACGCGGTTCGAGCCTACTCTGGCGGGTTTTTTTTTTTTTTTTTTTTTTTTTTTTTTTTTTTTTTTTTTTTTTTTTTTTTTAATAATTTGTTTCTTCAATGGAATTTGTTTCTACAGTTTGTTAGTTGTTTATTTACGTTAACATGATTTGCGATGCATGCAGGCAATCCGTTCAACCCACTGAGATACTTACCTGTGTAGGATGTAAACAGAATTACCACTATCAATGTTTGAATATGCCAACCGACTATTACATGAAGCAGGTACCTTTGTTGAAGCATTGCTGGACTTGTCCCACCTGTTCGAATGTGACTCGACGCAAGAACGATAGTACACCCGTCAGACAACAATTTCAACTCAACGGTAATAAAGATATATCTTGTAATGAATCAATAAACAATTCATTTTTGTCTGCCTCATTCTGTGAATCTAAGATAGTTAGATTGGATACGTCCGGCCTTGACGTTACCTTACCCCGTGACAGCTTTAAACTGGAACAATTCAACGATATCCTAGATTCCAAGCTTAATGACATAAAACTGTCTTTGACCTCTGTGATTGAGGTAACTGTTATGAACGAGCTTCGTAGTGTTATTAACTGCCTTAAACAGGAATTTACCAGCAGCCTTAATTGTATTGCCTCACAGCAGGAGGATCTCAAGAAGGAACTCGACTCCGCTAACAAAACCATTACAGAACTTAAAAGCGAAAATACAAAACTTAATACCATAGTAGAGGAGGTGAATTCTCGTATTTCGAAACTTGAACAAAACAGCAGAGAATGTAATGTGGAGATTGACTGTGTACCTGAACGGCGTTCCGAAAATATTGTTAAAATAGTAAAGAATTTAATGACAACCGTAGCATATGAACTCCCTGACCAAAAAATTCTATCTTGCTTTCGTGTCTCCAAGCTCAACAAACAATCCACCAGGCCAAGATCTATCATTGTTAAATTGCCTAGCTCAAGAGACAGGGACGAACTTCTCGCAGCTGTCCGGAAATTTAATAAAACATCAACTGATAAACATTTGGGTTTTGAAGGCGCTAAAAGTTCGATATTTTTGTCGGAGCATCTATCTATTGCTAATAAGAGCCTACACGCCGCCACCCGTATTACTGCAAGGGATAAAAGATACAAATTTTGCTGGGTGCGGAATGGGCACATATTTGTAAGAAGGGACGAGCATTCAGGATCCATTATGATTAGAAATAACAATTCGCTAGTCCTGTTGTAACTTGGTGTTTGTCTAGCTTAGTGCCTATCTAATTAAGTTTGTCTAGCCTAGTATTAAGGATGTAATTAGTCAGATTTAGTGAAATTATTGTAATTAGTTGCACCTTAGAGAATATATATATAGTTTACCATATATTACATTTGTTTTATATATCTTATTTTATTAAGTTCTATATATTTTGTGATTTTATTATTTTATTTTATTTATTTGATTATCATTATTTATTTGTTATTAACTTTCTTTGGAAATATAATTCTTAATTTGCGTGATGGCTTGCTTTTCCTCAGCTCATGGTCTAACTGTATATTATCAAAATGTCAGGGGAATGCGAACAAAGACGGATGATATTAAAACTAACATTGTTTCGTCAGACTACGATATCATCATTTTGACGGAAACCTGGTTGTTAGATTCAGTCTATGACTACGAGTTCGTGGACGACAGATATTTGGTATATAGGCGTGATAGAGTGCATAACACACTAAATTCTAAATGTGACGGGGGAGGAGTGCTTATTGCGATTCGTAAGGATATCACTAGTAAGCGAATATTCAGTTGGGAGTGTGAGTGTGAGTTGCTATGGATCTCAATTCCAATAAAAGATAATAATTACAGTTTTAAATTTATTAATGTCTGTGTAGTGTACATACCACCCCCGCTCTCTCAGTGTTACGTTCAGAAGTTTTGCGATTCTATTAGTGACACAATGACTAGCCATCATTCTATGGATGAGGCACTAAACATATTGATAGGCGATTTTAATTTACCCCATGTCCGTTGGGTGCCTGCGGGCGATGGAGTTTCGTACGATCCAGATGTTTCATCGTCTCAACTAGAAAATTGTATGATTGATTGTTTTGCTTACAATGACTTGCATCAATGCAACGGCATTACAAATGATTCCTCCAGGACCTTGGATCTGGTACTTTCAAATGCTCCTGATGCAATAACTGTTACCAGGTGCATAACAGCGATTTCCGTAGAGGATAAATTTCATCCACCACTGGTGCTTAAAATAGGATTAAGGCCATTAAAAAAGCTTCAACACAAGCCTATAAAGACCTTCAACTTTTATAAAGCAGATTATGATTCCATTAACACTAAATTTATGTCTCTTGACTGGAATGAAACCCTCGAAGTAAAAAAAAATAACCAGGATATTAATGCTACAGTTGGGAAGTTTTATTCAACTCTGGAATCCGTTATCGCTGATCACACTCCATATAGAACTCGCAAACCTTCGCATTTCCCAATTTGGTTTAGCAAATCAGTTATCAAGTCGTTAAAGGAAAAGGACAAATATCACAAAAAGTTTAAAATGTATAATAATCCCAGGGATAAAATCACATTTGCTTTACTACGTAAGAGGTGCAATAAGATGATTAAACAATGTTATGCACAATATAAAAGGGACGTGGAATTGAATATAAGAAATAATCCTAAATGCTTCTGGTATTTTGTTAAAAATACAAAAAAAAACAGCCTAGACATCCCTCAACAAATGACATACGGATCTCAAACCGCAGCCGACGGTCAGGCAATATGTAGCCTCTTTGCACATTATTTTAATTCTGTATATAAACCTAGTCTCCAACATACTAACTATACACAGAAGCATTGCATCAATTTTCACTTAGTTCACTTCAAGTAACTCAATCTGACATTGAGACTGCGTTGGCTAAAACCAGTCCATACAAAGGGGCTGGACCCGACTTCATACCACCCTATTTCCTAAAGAAATGTGCTCACAGCCTCTCTAAACCTCTGCACATTATATATAATCTCTCACTACAACTCGGTCATTTTCCAGATAAGTGGAAGGTCGCACATGTTATTCCAATTCCTAAGTCCGGAGATATGTCTAATGTGAATAATTACCGTCCTATATCAATTCTGTGTACGTTGGCGAAGATCTTGGAATGTATTTTGGTGAAGAAGTTATATTGGTATATCAAACCCCACATTATTCAGGAACAGCACGGTTTCTTGCCAAAAAGGTCAACCTCAACGAATTTGACCTTGTTTACCAACAAAATAATGAGGAGTTTGGATAAGGGATACGAGGTTCACGCTGTCTACACTGATTTCAGTAAGGCGTTTGATGTTGTAGACCATGACATTTTGTTGAGAAAACTGTCGCTGCTTGGAATTCATGGGTCACTTCTTCGTTGGTTTGAGAGTTACCTTAAAAACAGATCACAGCTTGTGGTATCCTGCGGCTATCGCTCGGGGGCATTCCCGATATCTTCAGGCGTGGCACAGGGATCGCATCTTGGGCCTCTTCTTTTCGTTGTATTTATCAATGACGCTCTAAGGAATGTTCAATTCTCTGACGCGCTTTTTTATGCTGACGATTTAAAAATTTTCAGGGAGATTAAAAACTCTGAAGATTGCGCTTTGTTACAAAAAGATGTTGAAGAGATTGCAAAGTGGTGCGATTCCAATCGCATGACACTCAACACCACAAAATGTTATCATTTGAAATTTTCTCGTAAGCGCTCTCCTACGTCATTTGATTACACTATTGGCAGCTCGCATCTCAAAGAGGTACCATCGATCCGCGATCTCGGTGTGGAGATGGACCAGTCAATGAAATTTAATAAGCACATTGATGAGACCATCAAAAAGGCGAACAGGGCTCTTGGCTTTGTTATACGCAATACTAAAGTGTTTAGGAATTGTCAAACACTGAAGATTTTATACAACGCTTATGTTAGGAGCACACTGGAGTACTGCAGCACGGCCTGGAATCCCGTATATAAGGTGCACAGTGACAGAATGGAACGGGTGCAGAAACGTTTTCTCTATCATCTATCTTACGCGAACGGTCTATGCCGAACTCTGGGATCGTACTCTGAAAGACTGGATTATTACCATTTTAGGTCATTAAGCGATAGGCGCGCATGTAATGATTTACTGTTTTTGTATAAGCTTCTTAACGGGTTAATTGAATGTCCTGATCTTCTTTCCGAAACTAAGTTTAAGGTCCCTGGTACTAGGTTAAGGAGCATCGTAAAGAAGTTCTTGTTTGCAATGCCACGTTGCCGCACTAACTTGGGAACTCATGCTCCTCTTGTGCGAATGATGTCTTTGTCTGACGGGATAGATGGTTTCGACGTATTTTGTTCGTCTATTAGATCGATTAAATCTTTAAATGTTGGATGGATTTGATTTGATTGAATTGATTTGATTTGATTTAATTTGATTTAGTTTGATTTGATCTGATATAATTTGATTTGATTTGATTTAATTTGGTTTATATTGATTTTGATTTAAAAAAAAAAAAAAACGGAGATTAAAAACTGAGGATTGCGCTTTGTTACAAAAAGATGTAGAAGAGACTGCAGAGTTATTTTATTTTATTTTATTTTAAATTATTTTATTTTATTTTATTTTATTTTATTTTATTTTATTTTATTTTATTTTATTTTATTTTATTTTATTTTATTTTATTTTATTTTATTTTATTTTATTTTATTTTATTTTATTCAATTAGAATTTTAAGACATTTTATTGTTTTATAGATTTAGGTTTTAGATTTTTTTTTAGACATTTTATTGTTTTATAGATTTACGTAAATTTAGATTTTAAGTAATTTTAGTTCTTAGATTATGTTATGTTTAGTTCATGGCTGACTTGATTATTGTTTAACTGTTGTGTTATAGCATGTGGTGGTCGCCTATAATAGGTGCAACATCAGACTTTTGATTTAGCCTTAGATACAAATGCATGGGAGCTGTTGGCACTGTTGGCGACCCTATTATTAATAAATAAAAAATAAATAAAAAATGACAATGCCTATTTACAGCAGCTATAATTTTAAGATTATAATTATATATATTTGGGTTGTAATGTGCTGCTTCAAATACAAGCTATTTCCCAGAAAATGATATTTATTGTCCTATGCCTACTTACAATATAAATAAACTAAACTATATCCAGCAGTGGAGGGACACAGGCTGATGATGATGATGAAGGGATGGTGACTACGGTATGTGGGTGCATATTGTGACCTGTGCGTGTGGTTCGGTTGCGGAATGGAGAGGGAGGGATTAGGTTATAGTAAAGTTGGCTAAATGTCAATCCGCTTTTTATACTAAGTAATCTAATTTGAAATGTTACATCCACAGGTACACAAAATGATGTTGGACGGCCCAAACGGTGACTATTTGAACTACAAATCTCTTGCCGATCACGTTATCGTCAACGTAACCGTAGATTCTGCCGACGTCAAACACGTACAACTCGTAAACTTACAAAACAATGAAGTGACAGAAATCGAAGTTAATATTATAGCCGTCCTCATCGGATCCAAACCGGACCTACATTTCTTACAGAATAACTTTAATATGAATTATCTTTTAGACAAATGCAAATGCGAAAAGGAAGAAGCCAAATGCTTCCTCAAAAACCACTGGTCCAATCTAAAAGGGTTTATAGATAAAGGCATACAGAGTTGCAAAGCTAGATATTTGAATTACGCAGATTTGAACGAGAATTGCAATAATAATAAAGTTGATTGTACAAACTTCGAAGGGAATCCTTATTCCGATGGTATAGGGTTCGGTGTCGACGAGAAGAAGCCGGTGGATTGTCGATGGAATCCTCTGGCTATAGACAAGTCCAGTCACGAGATGTTGAATGCTCCGAAAGGGATGTATGCTTTGGGTCCGGTGACGGCAGATAGCTTTGTAAGATTCATTCCCGGAGGAGCTCTCGCCATAGTTGCGGATATTCATAAAAAAAGAAAGAATGTCGAATGATATTTTATCTACTCTCATATCGTAAAATGTGAATTTCAAACTTCAAAACGAATTTATATTGACATACTTTATAAACATACTGCTGAAATTTAAAAATAGAATCACATTATAACACTTTTTCTCTAACAAAATAATGTTATATTTCATTTTAAAAATAGAATCATTTATTTATTTATTTATTTAGTACACACAGCAGTACATATATTATCACACACATAACATAGTATAATTATAGCTTATCTAATATATGTACCAATTAGGTGTCACAGCATTCACCAATACAAAAAGAAGAAGAAGTTAAAAACTTATTACTGTTAACATACATACATATCTTCACGCCAGATCCCTTACGGGGTAGGCAGAGACAATTATATAACATACATATTATATAACATTTTTTTTAAGGCAAAGGTTCCATTACAAAAGAGTTTTGATTCCAATTTTTACTTGTCTATGGCAGCGCCCGCCATAGCGCGTGCGCGGTTGTAAGCTAGGTTTTGGCGCCATTTCATTGTTTAGGACTTATGTATTATGTACCATGGTCATTAAAAAAAAAATTGGCGCCATTCAATACGTTTTGTTGTATAGCATTTCGTGTGATTTTTCTTACTCTTTTAAGTTTTATTTAGTAGGTTCAATCCCAATGTATGAGAGTAGATAAATTAGTGTATGAAACTTCACATAACTAGGTATTATAACACTCGTGTATAATACCCCTTATTATGCAACAGTTTCTTAAACTACTATTTTTATGTACTGACAAAGAACAATGGCGAGCGCGAACAACTTACCTGAACTAAATTTGCAGTCATTCCATCAAAAATAAAAAGTTTTTGGGATTGACTGTGGAATATGTTCCCTTTTAAATTATTGTATTAAAAAACCGAATAATAAAAATATATTAAATTAATGCCGCGTTCGTTTTAAGAAATGTTAGCATGAAAATACCACTTTTTTTAGCACAAGTCGTTCGTTTAATAAAAATTCTAACATTTGATGCTAATTTCGTATGTCAGTACCGTGTTGAAAGGAGGGTTATTGATGTTACTTTTTGACAGATGTCATTAACATATAAAATGGTTTGTTTATGGTAGGTACTTATCCATACTTTATAGTTTTCTATTATATTTGTTTAAAATGTATTTTAAAAGATTTTATGTAATAAATTCAAAGACCTTATACATTGTCAATTGATTTGTTATTATTTGTTACTTGTCAAAAAGTAGCCTCACCGCTCGTTTTTTTTTAAGGAAATGTTAGCATTGTTAAAAAAGTGGTATTTCTTAACAAAAACGACATTTCAAGCTGGTTTATAAAGTTGCTACGAAATGTTGGAAATGATATAAAACGAACGCGGCCTTAATATGGATTTTTGCGTACTACGACCAATTAGGTATATGGACGTGAAAATATCCGTAAATTTCATACAAAAGTACACTCTGAATTAAATTGTCTTAACTACTGGACCAATTTAAATTATCATTTATTTGACGTAGAGGCCTTTAACGAACAAAATTCAGCATAGTCTAGAGATGACGAACTTAGCACAATTCACCGTGCGGGTGTCGGGTCCATTGTGGGCGAAAGAGGATAGGAATAGAGTCTAGAGCTAATTTTGTGATAGCTAATCAGAAACGAAAAACAGCCGTAGTCTATTTCTTTAGGCGCAAACGAATTCTTTATCGATCTTTAAGATACGATACGTATAATACTCGTAAGAGATGATATTATTTAATTATGTGGAGTGTTATGTCAGTGACGAAGAAGTACTTGTTGCAGTGTATCTTTTTATTAGAAAAAGAACACGTTTTTTTTTTTTTTTTTTTTCAATTCTTTCCAAGCCTCAATCAATGGGGTGTATCACTAACTTTTGATCACGATAGATGGCGCATGATAGACGGTACCCAATAGAACTGTCAGTTGCATATAAAACTTGTATTTTATTACGAAATTTATAAATATTTTGCCGAAGTGAGCAGCTTTTAAGTGTACAAATCGAGATTTCCAAGCGAAATCAAAGATATGGTGATCTCGAAATTGTCGTTCTATTAATAAAACTTTTTTTATTTTTAAAGGCGATGTGCGTTTTTTAATTCGTCTTTTAAGGTAGGTAACGTTAAGTTAAAATTAAAATAAAATAAACTACAAAAACATTTAAAAAATGATCCGTCATAGCTGTAAACAAGGTATCAATGCCGCTAGCGACATCTACAAAAAGCTTTGCCTGATACACTCCATTCAAGAAGAGATATTCTCATATATTCGGGCAACTTAAAGTTGTAAAGGCGGCTCGGTTGTAAGAACCTTAATATCCTACAAAGGTTGGTTCAAACCCCTCCAGCTAGTACCAATCAGAAATACACTTTACGTACATTTGTCATAGATTTACAACACCACCGTTGCCGTGAGGAGGAGAGCACGTTAAGCCGTCGGTCCCGATTCTCACTAATACCAACTTGTAGAATCGTTAATAAATTGTCATTAATAATTTACATCAGATCCTTGCCAACCCGTCTGGACAGCGTGCCGAGTGTAGGCCATTTTTTTTGTAGAAAAACCCATCAACAATGGAGGTCTAGGACGCTGTGTAGCGGCTGTAATGGAAGTTTTCTATTCCGTCAACAAATTTATTATTGGATTTATTATCCGCCGCCATTTTGCCAAGATTCTCGAGCGACCGACACGACGAGTGTCGCGAGACTAGTAGCGGGCGATATCCGTCGAAGTGCGTAGGATACCGGTAGCGAAGTGTGCGACGACTAGCGTAGGATACTAGTCGTCGTAATGTAAGGGCCTTACAATCGCGTACAATGTGAATTTTTCACTTTTTCATTAACGGAAGGGATGAAGATACTTTGTTTTTTTTACTCTACTTTTATTTATGATACTAGTGGTAACTTAAATAATAAATAAATTACGGCACACTAATAAATAATCAAATCATTATTGGGTAAACAATTAAATTGAGTAATGTATATAATATATAACCTATCGCATATATACATTTTTCAAACTTTTATTCATTCACCTGTTTAGATTACTGTAAATGACTTGTCTATATTAACGTTTTAGCCATGTTCTACTCTGATACATCTAACTAATCACCGGAGGCAGTATCAAGACAAAAATACACTTCGCTTGCTAATATACGAACACTGCTATACTCGCATATATAGTATAATTTTGCTCCTGCCTCTCATTCATTCATTTTGTCTTAGGTAAATAATCATTAACCTTTTGGTTTTTACTTATTTGTTATTATTATTACTTTACTTTTGCTGGTCACAGTTCAATTGCACTATGATTTAAAAAAATAATAACATATTAATTAAACTAAAAACTTACATCTTAAAACATAAATTACTATTAATAAAAATAAACCTAATTAATAAATAAAAATATAACTAAAAACTAAAATGAAGAAAAAACTAAATAAAAAATATTATAAATAATAAATTTGCTCCAAATCGCTGCCAATGGGCAAGGTGCCAAGGATACTGGCAGCATTGCCACGTTGAATGGCAATACTGATCCTTTGGCCCAAATATTGCCCAGCCCTTTTGTCTCCCGAGGTGTTGACGAGCTGTTTTGACAACGCCTTAAAAATTTCGTGTGCACTTGGTCCCCACGGCCCGAGAGTTTCAACTCCAAACGGCGCAAAAACACATCTCCCAATAAGCTGAGTGTATTTCCGCCGCTTGAGGTTCTCTGCTTTTAATGCAGCAGCGCCTGGGTCCTTAGAAGTCAAGGACAAGTGGGAAGGCGCCAGGGTGTCCACACAGGTGGCATCCCACACTAAAGGCAAACCTAATTGCACTATTAATTTAAATCTAATTACTATATTTTACTCTTATTTCTGTTTTAATTGTATTGTCTAAATAATATAAAATCTCTTTGTCTTGTGTTCCACTATTGCTACTTTGTTTATATGTTTAATATAATAAGCTGTGATTTTTTTTTTTAAATAAATAAATACAAAAAATAAAAACTAGAAGTAAAATCAATGTACGGTAATAAAAGTTATAATGATATCATGTAGATATCCTTCAAACTAGACTTCAGTGTCGAGTCTTCTGTCAAAAATGTTTGCACTTTGTACGTCCGTATTGTACGGGACCGTCCACGGTGATGCGTGACATACTTATCAATATCTATAAGCAGAACGCGTAAAATTAGTTCGTGTACGTGTAACATATCAAGAGAATTTAGAATTATTTAAGTTCGTATATAACCATTATGCCGTTGCGCGTTCTTAACATATTTAAAAATAATGCAGACTTTTGGTCTTTCGAACCGGATTGAGCCAGTGATATATGTTTTTTGGTCCTTCGAACCGGATTAAACCAGTGACTTATAGATATTTTGTTATTTTAGTTCGGAATAAACTGACAGTAGATAAATCCACTTTTTTAACGACAACCTATCGTTTGCGCTTTATGAAATAGAATTCCGCTAGGTAGTTAAATCTCTTTTGTGTATCTAATGGACATGATATAAATATCACTAATTTTATTTTAAGATAAACGTTTCTGAATAGCTAGATGTACGAGTATGTATGTAATCATTTTGACTGTGATTTTCTATTGGTATTATTGTAATGTTTTTATAACATATGATATTTTACGTCCAAGTTTGCTTGGAAATAATTTAGTATGGATAACGTACGATCTTAACATTAACCCAGCTTAACATGCACGTTAATGAAACTCTAGCCCAATTCAAAAACGCAAAAAAAAATAAAAAAAATCTCATACATTTGTGACTACCTTAAATCAGTACAATAAGTCGCATGTTCCACTCCTAACAAAATATTGCTGCTAGCGATGATATTGTCCCCACAGGTTCACAACCTCTTGGCCTAATATGTATTACTGAGGCATATACATCGATGTATATAGATAAGCCTATTTAATACAAAACGCACTCTTAAAAACGTGCCGCTTGCTTTGTGTACCTACCAACTTTGGGGGGCAATTCTCAAGCGAGGATAGTGCCACATGCTTTATTCATCGGAAATTATATCACAATGCATACAAAAAGACTAGTTTTACTCGATATAAATATTAATATTAGGCGCTCTCGACGCTTGCTATCTCCCGACTGTTGGTGCAGCTACTTGACTTCGATTGGTTTTACGGGAACGTTTTTATATCAGTGAGGGCCTATCTATATACATCGATGGTCATATACAGCCAGTTTCTCGAACGTAATTTTGGTACTTAATTATTACCTATAAAAATAGATTGAACAATAAATAATACACAACTAAATGGTCAAATTATAACAATGAATGTCAAATATAATATTTGGAACGAACCTGTTCCCCGTTTCGTTTTTATCTCTAGAACATGTTTATATTTTTAAATATCATATTCGTCGGGATATATTTACGTTTCTTACAAATGTACTATAAAATCAATTATTTTTAATAATAATATAAGTGTATTATTTACTAAATATTTCCTTTTTTGTCATCAAAAACGGAACGTTATAAATCTCAAGTATTATATTAACTAAGAAAAACTTAAGTGTTGTGAAATTTGTTCGTGAAACACGATTTGACTTAAGGAAAACTTAATAATGAAATTCCTTAGTTAGGAAATACTTAGTAGAACTTCGAGAAACTGGTTGATAGCATCAGCAGCGTATTGAGAGCTTAATTATTTGGTTTTAATTCAATCTTTACCTTTATACTGATATTATACAAAGCTATCCTAGCCGGGTTCGATTCCTGGTCGGGACACAAAAATATTTATTTATAATGTAAATAAATACATTTAATTAATATTTAATTTATTTGTGATTTTTCTCTCCTTTGGTACGCTGGAGATATCGACGAGCTTGCCACTTGTCATGATTGGCCGGCAGTAAAGTTGACTAAATGTGAATCCACTTATTTATAAGCGAGGTTTCTGACCACCCCGAAAGGGAAACGGTCGTGATGATACTTTACTTTTTATACAAAACAAAACAAAAATATCCTGTTAATTTACTGACGCATTTTTGAAGGGTTAAGATCGTAATCTTATCATAATCTAAGATCTCATAAGAAAGATACCAATGGAAAAAAATACTATATCGTAATATTTATTCAAGAAACCTGACCCGAGTTTGGGAGACATCGTTGTGAGTACTGTAACTGGCAATGGATCTTAAAGCATGAAAAATATATATAATAATGGCAGTATATTGCATTGATTGTTAAACTGCGTGGAATTTGTTAAAGAGCAAATATTTTGATCTTATAATCTAGAATAAAAATAAACACCTACGTATTTTTTTATTTTATTATTCAGTAATAAAATCTTAAGTTACGGCGCAGAGAAGTTATCCTAAAAATATCGCCACTCATACTGACCCTAATCAAGTAGGTAGCGAGAGGTCGACGATCGCGAGAACGTTGACTTACGTAATTCTTTCTCTCTCTATTTCGTCACGGCTGTGGGTGAGATCAATAATAACACTCCCCAGCCTTTAGGTATTTACCACGATGGTATATATATACATATACATATAGAGATTTTCAGACGCGGCCTTATTTACCACGCAGTAGTTTTATGTTTTTAAAATAATTGATTTTTATCTTTAAAAAAAGTGACCTTTTTAATTTTAAATAGATGTTCTGCTAATGACACCTGAAGCCTAAAAAAATAATTGCTCATCTACAATGGGGTGTATCAGGCAAAGCTTTTTGTAGATGTCGCTAGCGGCAATGGTACCTTATTTTACATCTATATCGCATCAATTTTTATATTTTTTCGAGTTTTTTTTTATTACAGATAAATGTATTTAAAAATTACCCTTACCTACCTTAAAAGACGAATTAAGAAATCGCACACCGTCTTTAAAAAGAAAAAAGGTTTTATTAATAGAACGGCAATTTTGAGATAACCATATTTTTGATTTTGCTTAGAAATCTCGATTTGTACATTAAAAAGCTGCTCACTAGAAAATTATAAATTTCGTAATAAAAATACAAGATTTCTATGCAACTGACAGTTATATTAGGTACCATCTATCATGCGCCATCTATCGTGATAAAAAGTTAGTGATACACCCCATTACACGCAGTATATTTTAAAAAAATAAACAAGTGATCAAAAACTACTTAAGGGCTTAACAATTTTAATAGAAAATATTTATATGCATACAACAGCTAATACAATAATAAAAGAGTCAAAAAAATATAAAAATACCAAAAAAAATAGACAAGATAAATAAAAAGCACCTCCGTGGTCTAGCGGTTAATTCCGTGGATTTAGACTCGGAGGTACCGGGTTCAATTCCTGGTCGGGCGGGACACAATAATATTTATTAATTTAAATTTAATTTATTTGTGATATTTCCCAAGCTTAGTACGCTGGGGACATCGACGAGCTTGCCACTTGTCATCATTGGCCTATAGTAAAGTTGACTAAATGTGAATCCGCTTCTTAATAAGCGTGGTTTCTGACCACCCCGAAAGGAAAACGGTCGTGATGATACTATAAATGTATAAAATAATGAGTGAGCTGTTTTTTTTTTTTGCAGTCCTCTCGCTCGCACAATACAACATTTTTTAAGGATTATTCAAGTTTGACTCTACTTTTGAGAAAATTAGTCTATTAACTTGCTAGAAAATAAAATTAATAAATTTCATTTTTCATAAGTACCTACACTCGAAACTTTTTTATTTTATTATTATTTTACATACTGGTTACATTCTTGAAATTAACAAATAACATTATACATAAGCATAAAATGAATGCAACCTATTAATAGTAAACCTAACACTGATATTTAATTTAAATTCATAAAGACAATAAAATTTATGATTAAATAAACCAAAAAAATATTTATTGTATAATATATTGTGATATTTCCTTGTTTAGGCTTAAATTCAAACTATAAAAGATAAGTCTTAAATTATATTTGGCGTCACATAAAAAGTTCGCTGATCGTCAGTGGAGGGGAGTACCCAGGAGAGGGCAGATGACCTCTTCTGGATTTTGTTTACGTATCTACTTTTGTCGATAAAAGTTAATAAAAATTACTGTTCACTCGTCATAATCCGTTTTGCTGTAGACCCTCGGAAGTTACTTTTGAAATAGCTAATCTATAATTAAATAAATTGAAGCTTAAAAATTTTATTGCCAAATATTTCGCCTCTCTATGGAGCGGCGTCATCAGTGACAGTTACTGAAGGTCTTTGTCATAAATTTTGAAAAAGTAATTTTATTTCTTTTAGCACTATACAGTTTTGTATAGTTTTGCATACTATAGCCCTGGTCTGAATGTAATGCATTAGGTTTTGTCTAACTTGTTTTGTAAATTTATTAATATCGAACCAATAATGGACATAACATACTGATGATGTTTTCCATGATGCGCGAGGTGATGATGATATTTTTCTTAAAAATAAATACAAAACTGTATAGTGCAATAAAATTACTTTTCAAAATTTATGACAAAGACCTTCAGTCACTGTCACTGATGACGCCGCTCCAAAGAGAGGCGAAATATTTGGCAATAAAATTTTAAAGCTTCAATTTATATATTTTACCAAGTAAGAAACACATCTAACACATTTTATTTGTTGCAGATAATCTATAATTAAAGAATTTATATAAATTATGTTTTAATTTATGATATTTATTTGGTTAGGTGCTTATAAAAAATCCGATTTGTCCCCGCTCTGGCCTAGAACCTGGGTACGCCCATGGATCTGTGGTTCAAATAAAGTTTAGTGCGTGACTGTACTCTGGGGAGTTTTCGACTAAAATGGTGCACTGCGCATGTCGACGTCGTCAGCGACCTTTTTACGTGATGGGACTGAGTAAATAATCACGATTTAACGACAAACTCCCTAAAACGTCGAAATTACTTGACTTTGGTTTCCCTTGTTATCCACGACATCAATACAGTAGGTACTTTCTAAGTTTCCGAAATTAAACCAGATTAAAAAAACAGATTTTCTTGTTTTATTTACCTATATTGCTATATTAAATTATTTATCTTGCAAGATAGATATTGTACTGAAGTGAGATTTACGGCTATCAAGTGCTAAGCCTACCCGCTACTCATTAAAATGTTTATAATGGGAATAAATAATTTATATATTGGAACCCAACCCTTAAGAAAACTGCATGATTTACTTTACCTAAAGCTTTAGGATATGGAAATGAAATGATTCATTTGCATAGAACTTTGTTAAACATTATTTACAATGTTAAAATCTTATTATTATATTTATAATTTTAGTCACACTTATTTATTTAAAACTTTATTGCACATAAAATTATTAATAATAAAGACACCTCCGTGGTCTAGTGGTAACAAACGTTGCCGTGAACTCGAGAGGTCGTGGGTTCGATTCCCACCGGGGGCAAGTTGTACATTGTATAATTTGTCTCGGTCTGGGTGTTTATATGTATAATATGTATATATTTACAAAAAAAAAGTATAATATGTAGTTTATCAACCATCTAGTTTCCGTAACACAAGCCTCGTAGCTTACCACGGAAACTAGATGGCGCTGTGTGACCTGTCTGGAAATATTTATTATTCTCTGCCTGTCAGACCTTCGGGACAACGAGAACAATTATGTGAGGTAGGTGCAATATATCAATTACATACAGATTATTATTAAAACATATTGTACAGAACTACCTCTGTGGTCTAGCGGTTAATTCCGTGGATTTAGACTCGGAGGTACCGGGTTCGATTCCTGGTCACACACAAAAATATTTATTAATGTTAAATAATATTTAAAGTATTTGTGATATATCTCGAGTTTGCTAGAGACATCGACGAGCTTGCCACTTGTCATGATTGGCTTGTAAAGTTGGCTAAATGTGAATCCGCTTATTTCTAAGCGTGGTTTTCGGCAAAATTCAGTTTAAATGTGTACGCTTGGCTTTCAAGTCAACACAGACCCTGTGTTCGACTTGTCGCATTAAGCGCTTTTATCACTTTATTTCGCTTTTAAAGGTTTGTCTATGATTTTCATACTAAATTCGATAAAAGACGCAAACTTTGCTTTATATGCTTTGAAGTCGAACATAGCAAGGCTGTATTGCAGCAAACGAATTCAGCAGCCCTATTGCGTTACTTAAGCGCAAACGTTATATAATGGAATTCGTTAACTGTATGTAGTATATGGTAGCCTATAGTGTGTAGTATATGTATTATTGTGTACATATTTGTATGTATGTGTATTTATTTTAATATCTAGTGTATGTAAGATTAAATGAATTTATTTGGCAACGTTTCTTACAATCGTTTGCACCTAGCCTCATGACTGTAATGTTCTGTATTGTCCCAAAGGTTGGCTGCTAGAGAATGCCTAGCGGCATTAAGCCCGCACTTTGTACATAGTGCAATAGTTTTAAATTAATAAATATATATATATCACAGGCGCGGTGGTGGCTCGGTTGTACGAGTAAGAACGCGTTCCTTAAAACCTATTAAGATCGGTTCAAACCCTCCCGGCATGTACCAATGAGAAATACACTTTTCTTACATACTGCAGTCATACATTTAGAACACCACCGTTCTGTGGTTTAAGTCGAACATCAAGGATCGCCGAAGTGAGCAGCTTTTAAATGAACAAATCGAGATTTCCAAGCGAAATCAAAGATATGGTGATCTTAAAATTGCCGTTCTTTAATTCAATCTTTTTTCTTTTTAAAGACGATGTCCGCTTTATTAATCAGTCTTTAGAGGTAGGCACGTTAAGTTAAAATACATTTTTCAATTGTAAAAATAAAAAAAACTACTAAAACATTTGAAAATTTTGCGTCTATGGTGTAAACAAGGTACCATTGCAGCTAGCGACATCTACAAAAAGCTTTGCCTCTTCTTATTTTATTTTTTAGAGTGTAATGTTATTAATATAGGGAAATAAATAATAAATCATTTAAGATTATAAAGAGTATATTTATTATCAGATAATAAGTACATTGTAGGATATATTAATATTAAAATATGGCACATAATACACAATTAAAACTAATAATGGAATTCATTTAAAGACAATACAACATAAATAAAGATCTGATTATAATAACAAATAATATTACATAAAAATCAATTACAAAGAAAATACAAGACAATATTAAAATATGAATAATTCAAAGTATGTATATCACAGTTTTATAAATGCTACAAGAGAGAATAAAATACACCTAATAATAATCTAACATGTATGAAGCCTTCGCTTAGATCCTGCCGGGGGGAATTTCCCCGGGCCTGGAAGATCCTATTATTGTTTGTTGTAGAATTCATGGATTTAACGTGCGAAAAATTATACCAGAAAACTAATGAAATAGGTAAATTATTATACATTAAATATAAATTAAAAGCTACTTAAATAATAAAAATAAAATTATATTTAAAACTGAACAATAAATAAAAAATGCCCTTTAGAGACATCCTATATCCATAGTCAAAGAGACTGGCAACATCTACCCTTTGTATAGCGAGGCTAATACGTTAGCAGAAATAATTGCCAGTCTGCTTATCTCCATTACCTTTCCGTCAACCACTTTGCCAACTCTTTGACTGAGAGTCCCCGTGATGGCGCAAATTCGTTGTTAGTTTTTTTGGGAGTTAAAATAATTAAGTTGTTGATTCCTCGGTCTTCGACTAGGCCTTCGATCTGGCCTGATTCAATTAGCTTTAAAACCCATCCTATGTCATTCGCAAGCCTAAGACACTATTATTCTCCTCTCTTCCCCACACATGATGAACCTAGCTCCCTCCCGCACGGTAAATCAATGAATTGCTAAGTTTGTTGTTTCTAGACTTTACAGAAACTCGGCCTTACATCTAAGAAACATGAATGTGCAGTAGAACGAAAAAGTTCATCACCGTGATGCATGGCGAACCTTATCATACCCTTCTGTACCTACATCACAATTCTAGTTACATTTTACTACGGCTTCTAGAATACATAGTCCTTATACCAAACACTTTAAATATATAAAAAGACACGGCAAGAAACTTAATTAATAAAAATGGATTATTTTGTTATTTCACGACCTACATGTCTACAAAGTGCTATTAAAAAATAAAAACCATTTTGGTTAATGTCCTAAACAAATTCTACTGTTAAGTATGTATAAATTTGTGTGAAGATCTTTTTTTAAATACTTAATTTAAATACTTTTACAGTATGAGAAAACAGTTTTTTGAATCTTGTCTTTATCTCACAAACGCCAATAAGAAGTATTCCCAATTATAAGTCATACAATGAATTATATTCTATATCATTTTAAAATACTCATAGCAAATTGCATATAGACTAATATTATGATATTATTTTATAACTATTAAGATTATGCGAGAATAATTCAAATGTAAAAATACTAGTAATTGTTTAAAAAATATTACAGATTGTGTAAAGTCATCTTTAAATCATGTTACAGTATTTTGCATTTTTTTTTGTTTTCAATGGCATTAGTAACAAATTGCAAGTAATCAACGTAAGGGCATTTAGCTAATTAAGAAAATAAACAAAAGTTACAAATTATTTTATAATAACTCTTAGAAACAAAATAAACACACAATAAGTGAGGCCAGTGTAGCTGAGCCATAACTCGAGGTCAAATCATTGTTAGCACAATGGATTCTTAGGATTTTTATATTATTATGATTGTTTTTATGCAATGAATAAGTGTCACAAATAATTTCACAAACTATTTTATACACTGTCAGGTAGTACATTTTTATACATTTATGTATAATACCCCCGGTTAAATCTATGGTCTTAACCACTAGACCATAGGGACAGTATTTTAAGCTTAACCACCTGTGTAAAAGATATGCCCTCTGTAATGAATGATGAATTTATAATATTTTGAAGCAACTACTTACTAAGGTAATAAACAATTTAGGATTTTATAATAAAATTTTTGGCAAGTCTATGAAAAAAATTCAGAATCTCCTCGTGGCATCCATTGATGGCAATATCGGTGAGAATGAAGAACCAGAGCACATGGAACACTTTGAGGAGTATGCTCCGAGGCTGTCGGCCGAGCTGGGGCTCCGTGGAGCCGGCTGGCTGTCAGGAGGACTGGCGTGGCTGAATGGTCTCCTTCAGAATACCTACTGTTTTCTCTAACTCCTGGTTCAGTGCATTTGGCAAACCCAACATTTTCACACGAGCCGGATCTCCTATTGCCGTGGCTAGACACAACATGCAGCTCCACCGCAGACTCCTTACTGGAACCGTGATGTTCCAATTAGTTCTGAATGCGACTCCTCCAATGGCTTGCGGAGCGCGAAATACTTTGTCATTATAGACCACAAACCTCTCGCGTGTTGCAGAATCAAAGAACACCCATGGATGAGAGATATATGAGTTCATGTTGTGATGGGTGTTTGGTTCTAGTCTGATATAGAAGACCCGACGGCCGCGGAAATCGCGCCAAAAAACATCCACAGGTCTCGAAGTCTTGTTCGTGAACCTCAAGTAGGCGCGGATTGTAGACTGCTCGGATTTGACGAGCACCGGCTGCCCTGTCGCACTGTCCACCTCGAACTCCTCGTCATCCGGACTGACTTCATGATCAGGCATCATATTGCTCCAATAAGCAATACAAGTTCTGAATTACGTTTATTGTAAGCACTAATGCACTGCACTGCCTGTTCACAATTATTAGCTTCCCGTTGATACTAATTGAACAAGAAAACAATACCTCGTCTACACATCTGTGAGAGAGTGGCTAATAATTAAACACATTAGCACAAGTTTACAAAGAGAAAACTATTGTCTTACATTTACACTTTTTTTAGTCAATAATTTCAGCAAATAAGAATAAGTCCATAGATCCGAAATCCAAAAAAAAAAAAAACATTTTTATATTGGTAACAGTTTCCTTCTGTCAAATAAATTGAACAATGGCGGTCTGCGTCGCAGTTATTGGCAAAGATGTAAGTTTTATCGCAATACTACACTATTTTTTAACTTCCAAACTCTTTCTTTATAATTAACTTACTAATAAATCATTTTTTTATTCTTATTTATGCGTTATTTCGTATTAATTTCTAAAATAATTCACGTCAATTGCAACTCGTCAATAAATAACTATAGACATTAGAGTATTAGACAGTTTTTTTTTTAAATGTGACTGAGGATGTGGCAAAGTCTGCCAGTATCTACACACATCAAAAGTGTCTAGGGATCAACATATATTTTTGCAATAACTTTTCTCCTGATTGATATTCATTAAAATTTTCTTTAAGGATTGATCAAATAAAATGTTTTCGTTTGTCTACAGTAACGATAAACCAAGTCACCTTTGCATTAGTAAAAAAAATTGCCATTTTCCTAATAAAGGGATTTTTGACATTTGAACCACTAACATTAAAGTTCGAAAAAAAGACTGAAATAACAGTTTTTTTTTTAATTTTATTGGGTAACTTAAACAATTAATAATCCGTGTTTCTACCGCGAACACTAACAACACAAGAACATCGGTTTGGCATACTCAAAATGAGTTCATCCAAATCACGCTGTGGAATGGCCGCCCATGTTCGTTGCAACAACAAAAAAAGGTCTTCTTGCGACTGGATACCCTCCATATTCGGCAGAGCTCTTCTCTGAAGAATATCCCATGCATGCTCAATCGGGTTCAAGTCTGGCGACTGAGCAGGCCAGGGCAGGACATTGATGTTAGCTGCGGCGAGAGTCTGTCTTACAACTCTTGCGGTGTGCGGTCGTGCATTATCATGCATTAACTGAAATAAGGGACCGATATGCACTTGTAGAGGAACGATGACGTCTGATACAACCGTCTCAGCATAAATTTGAGCGTTGAGGTTGCCTCTGATCCAAATCAACTCAGTTCTTCCGCCGATCGAAATACCCGCCCATACCATGATGGTTCCACCACTATAAGGATGGACTTCCTGGCAGGATTTTAATCGCTGTTGGCGTCCAGGGGTTCTCCAGTGTCGTATACGTCTTGTATCCGGCCTCATACCAAAACGAGACTCATCAGAAAAGCACACGAAACGCCATTGTTCTTCTGTCCAATTTCTGTGTTCAAGAGCCCATTGATATCGAGTCCTACGATTGTGCATTGCTATAGGTGGTACCCGTAGCGGTCTTCGGGAATGAAGGTTCACTTCATGCAAGCGGTTTCTGACTGTTTGGTCGCTAATTAAGTTCCCTGAAGAGCGATGAAGGCTCACGGCTAACATCATGGCGGTTATTGTTGGAGTTCTTCGAGCTGTGATTTGAATGTATCGGTCTTGTCTCCGTGTGGTGCAGCGATACCGTCCTCCATGGCGCTCAGCCACGGTACCAGTGGTTCGGTAACGTGTCCAAAGTCGACTGATAACACTCTGACTTGTATTCAGAGCTAAAGCCACAGTACGTTGCCGGGAACCAGCTTCTATCATTCCCACGGCTCTGATCATTTCTTCCCTGCTTAAATGACGTCGCCGCTCCATAATAACGTTGGTTTTAATCAGTAGTAGGGAAACAGTAGCACTAATAATGTCTTCAATGCGTCTTATGTTTTTATAGGGAAAATATTGACAGCTGATTTTCATCTTTTACTCGAATTTGATTGACAGTTCCTGTTTTAAATTATGAAATGCACCAAAAAGGATCCATATAAATTTATAAAATCATAAATTTATAACA
This sequence comes from Tinea semifulvella, assembly GCA_910589645.1. Lineage (NCBI taxonomy): Eukaryota > Metazoa > Arthropoda > Insecta > Lepidoptera > Tineidae > Tinea > Tinea semifulvella. Next base: position 906,066 of record OU342605.1, read on the forward strand.
AAGCCACATCTCAATCACAAGAAATCCGCATAAACATGCTTGATCCCTAGACTTTTTTGATGTGTGTATCTAGGCAGTGATTTTTTAATACTCGCTCGAGGTGATGTTCCTATTTTTACCAAATCTGGTCACACTTTTTTTACATTTGCCATATGTTTTATATAGAATTCTCCACTTTACATCGGTGGTGTAGGCAACGATACAAGTACGGACAATGAGCTGTCTCGACAATGGTTGGTCCACACTGCTCTAGATGCATTGGAAGAGCGCCTGGCCTCGACCAACACCAATACAGCTGGAACTGCCCCTAACGCATCACGAACTGATCTTAGAGATCTGTATCTAGGCTTACTTTACTCCACTGATACACATAAAATGTAAGTTTGATTTTTTTGTTTGTTAGAACACAAATGGGGTGTGTCACTAACTTTTTATCACGATAGATGGCGCATGATAGATGGTACCTTATATAACTGTCAGTTGCATAGAAAAAATGTATTTTTATTACGAAATTTATTATTTTCTGGATAATATAGCCTTTAAGTGTACAAATCGAGACTTCCAAGCGAAATCAAAGATATGGTAATCTCAAAATTTCCCTTCTAATAATTAAACCTTTTTGTTTTTTAAAGACGGTGTGCGCTTCCTTAATTCGTCTTTTAAGGTAGGTAACGTTTATTTTAAAAAATACTGTTATAAAAATGAAAAACTACAAAAATATTAAAAAAATGATGCGATATAGGAGTAAAACAAGGTACCATTGCTGCTAGCGACATCTACAAAAAGCTTTGCCTGATACACCCCATTGAAAAACATTATGTGTCAGTTGATTTGACAAGAAGTTTTTAAAGAACAAATATGTAGGCCCGATAAGGACTTCCAAATCTCATCCCAAGGGTCCAAAAGAAAAACTTTGCCACCTACATGATATTTCGTTTATGAGGGTAGCCCGAAAAGTGCTTGACGTCAACAAAGCCCTTGGTTGCAAAATCGTATTATTTATTTCTTTACATAGTCCTTTTAGTTCGATTCAAATTTTATAAACTAAACTTTTTTTTAATCCAAATTTTACTTTATTTAGCTATGGTTATGTGACAAACACAAAAATAAAGTTGGTACTGGTGACAAACTCCTCGTCTCCAAGTGGAAATAACATCAGAGATGCAGAGGTCAGGACTGCATTGCGCAGACTCCACGCTTTGTATGCTGACGCAATCTGTAACCCATTTCATTTGCCCGGAGACCAAATTACATCAACGTAAGTTTATACATAGTTATTTATTTTTTTATCACCAACCCCATCAGTGGCAAGTGTTTCCCACTCTCCACCAGCAAATAGAAGTAGGAATTAATAAAAATAATTTAAACTAAACCAAATTCATAATCGTAGATGAATTCAAATTTATCGAAGTATTTTAACAGGATTAAAAAATATAATTAAAAAGATAACAATTCTATATTTTATTTATAGATAACTAGCTGTTTTAACTGGCTTTGCCCGTGTAATATAGAGGTCGACAAACGTGGTTTGTTATAGGTATACCTACACTCTGTATTAGTTTAAAATTAATAAATTCGTTTTTATTTGTTGCAGAAAATTCGACAAGCAAGTTAAAAACCTGATGTTAAATAATGTTTAGAGTTAGCACTAGTAATTGTGTTAAAAAAATCTGTTTAATGTTTTTACTGTAGGTAATTATATTGCTTAAGTTACCCAAACATGTTTTTTATTTTTAAAAGTACCTATATGATCAGCGTAATGGGGTGTATCACTAACTTTTTATCACGATAGATGGCGCATGATAGATGGTACCTAATATAACTGTCAGTTGCATAGAAAACTTGAATTTTTATTACGAAATTTATTATTTTCTGGATATTATGCCGAAGTGAGCAGCTTTAAAGTGAACAAATCGAGATTTCTAAGCGAAATCAAAGATATGGTGATCTCAAAATTGCCGTTCTATTAATAAAAACTTTTTTTTCTTTTTAAAGACTGTTCGCTTTCCTAATTCGTCTTTTAAGGTAGGTAACGTTATGTTAAAATTATTCTTTTTGTTATAAAAATGAAAAAAAAACATTTAAAAAATGATCCGTCATAGCAGTAAACAAGGTACCAGTGTCGCTAGCGACATCTACAAAAAGCTTTGCCTGTTACACCCCATTGTTTTTGTTCCTTGCATTTCCAAGTAAATGTGTGTATCCGTTGCTATAAAAAAAAAACAAGTATTTTTAATTGTCTATGCTTTTCAGAAACATTCAAAAACCATAAAAATATTTACCATTTGTTAAATAATATATGCCTATTAGAAGAGGTATCATCACGACCGTTTCCCTTTCGGGGTGGTCAGAAACCACGCTTATAAATAAGCACATTCACATTTAGCCAATCATGACAGGTGGCAAGCTCGTCGATGTCTCCAGGCGTACCAAACTCGGAAAATATCACGATTAAATTAAATATTATTTAAATGTATTTATTTACATTAATATTTTTGTGGCCCGACCAGGAATCGAAACCCGGTACCTCCGAGTATAAATCCACGGACTTAACCGCTAGATCACGGAGGCAGCTAATATAATATAGCCTTCATATAAGGCCGCGTACGTGTTATAGCATTTCCAACATTTCGTAGCAACTTCATAAACCAGCGCGAAATGTCGTTTTTGTTAAGAAATACCACTTTTTTTAACAATGCTAACATTTCTTAAATAAAACGAGCGGTGATGCTACTTTTTGACAAGTGTTTTCGTTCATGTTTTATCATACCATGGCATCCAATACACGTGATATTATTATGGTCTTTGAATTTATTACATAAAATCGTTTAATATACCTTTTTAACAAATATAATAGAAAACTATAAAATATATAAAAATGGTAAACGATCAATTTGACATCTGTCAAAAAGTAACATCAATAACCCTCCTTTCAACACGGTACTGACATACGGAAATGTTAGAATTTTCATTAAACGAACGACTTGTGCTAAAAAAAGTGGTATTTTCATGCTAACATTTCTTAAAACGAACGCGGCCTAAATGAAATGAAATAAAATAATTTATATGTCAGAAACATGGTAGGTACAGGGATGTAAATTATAATAATACAAATGATTTAATCATGTTTGTATAGAGTACGTACCTCAGATCATATATGACATGCACAAATACAGTATTACTTAAAATAAAAACTTTTTTATTATAACTGAATATTATTATGTATTTTGAACAAATAACATTGAATTGTTGCCAACTTCATTTTAATTAATGGCGCCTCTTTCTTAAATGACATTTGTGTGACCAAGCCGTTCTCCGGTTCAGCGCTGCTCAATTTCTTTTTAATTGTTTAACTCGACCGGAAAATAGCAACAAAATGGTAAGTACACATCTAAAAAAATATAAAAAATCATTTATCGTTGTATTTTCCTTTATATTTTTTTATAAATCAATATTTTGTTAACCACTTTGAGGTTATTCACGTGGTAAATTTTCCATTTGTGCAGTATTTTAATTGATTTAAGGGCTTTCTGTACCCTTGTTACACATATTTAGATTTGAAATACAACCTGGAAATATTACTTTCACTTATCATAATAATTTAAAACAGTAAGTCCTAATGAAGCTGAAGTGAATGAAGACAAAATACTAACTTGTGTTGATGTTTTCCAAAGTTACAAAAAAAAGTGGGCGCGAGTTTGCATGTCTCAGCAAAAATATTAAACACCTAAATCAAGAATAATAATTTTATAAACATTATTTCAATTATATGCTTTTGTACTTCAGGCAGCCGCCGCAATCGTCTCTGGCAAGGATATTGAGAAGCCCCAGGCTGAGATCTCTCCCATTCACCGCATCAGGATCACCTTAACCTCCCGCAACGTCCGGTCTCTAGAGAAAGTCTGTGCAGACCTTATTAATGGAGCCAAGAAACAGAAACTGCGTGTGAAGGTGGGTTTAGCTCTTATTTCTGCGTTTTTGACAACAGCTACAAATATAATATACTGATGAAATCAATAAAGGTTCTTAACCTTCCACCTACTGGTTATTCACAGTTTGAGTATTTTTACATATATTTTTAATGAAATAAGGCATAATGAGGCCATATTGATTGGCCATTAAGAGGTTCAATTTAATCCCTTCAGATTTCTTATGGGCTTATCTAAAGAAACTTAATCCATTACTAATAAAATATCTCAATTAAAGCAAATAATCTGGCAGAAAATCAATGAGCTCAATCACAGAACATCAATAATTACATAAATTAAATATGAGTCTAGTACAAATTAAAATTTTAATTTTACTGTTCCCAGTAGCGGGAAACAAACTTAAGCACTAAAATTATAGAAAAGCATGACAATATAATATTGTTTTGGCTAAATTATGGTGCAACATGAAGTTCTCTTCAAAGTGCAGACTGTGTGTTGCGTACTGCAGCCTGCTCATAGGAGAGAGACAAGAGTCCTTAGAGATAGAGTAGAAAAGTAGAGTTGCTGTGAGTGTTCTAAAGGGCTCCATAACCTTATCCCTTTTCTCTATTCCGTGACCGAACCACATGCACAGGCCAATGCATCCCCATAATGTAGCCACTATCCCTATGCGTAATTTCCTCCCAGCCAGTGTGTTCCATACATATAACTTGGGAGTCCTTCAAGAATCTTGCTTGGCTGCCATAGTACACTGATGTCGACTTACCACTTATCAGGTGGGCGTGGTGAACTAGGTCGCTCTTTTAGTTAGTCAGCTTTTATTTTGTTACTGGATGCTATAATTTTACTAATTTATTTATATTATATTTTACTAATAGATTTATAAATCTTCAATATAGAATATTACTTCATTATCATGACAATAGAGTTCTAGATTTCCACTGTTGGAGATAGGCCTTCCAGAAATTTGGCCTACACTTGCCATGATGACCTGATGGGTTGGTAAGGGCCTGATGTTTCACAACTTGATTTTAGTGGAACCGATGGCTTAAAGTGCACGGAAACGATTTTGCATTCCATTTTGATTCCATTGCACATTGTCCGTATCTGGGGTAGTCAGAAAAAAACTTTATTTTTTTAATGAAGTGGATTCGAAAGAATCGAACCCAGTACCTCTACATGTTAATCCATAGACTTAACCGCTAGACCATGTAGGCACTTGCTTAACAACCACCAATAGTATGAAATGTTGGATATTTACCTAACCCATCGCCTATATTCCTAGCACATGTCTTATAGATGCATGTTTAAAATCAAAAGTATTTTTTTCTTTAATATATTTCCAGGGCCCCGTGCGTATGCCGACCAAGATCCTTCGCATCACGACTCGCAAGACTCCGTGCGGAGAGGGGTCCAAGACTTGGGACCGCTTCCAGATGAGGATCCACAAGAGAGTAATCGATCTGCACTCCCCCTCCGAGATCGTCAAGCAGATCACTAGTATCAACATCGAGCCCGGAGTAGAGGTCGAAGTCACCATCGCAGACGCGTAGGCATAGCTGACATTAAACAACTATGAAATCCTAAATTGAAGCACTTTTACTTACCAACAAAAGTTCTAATACACATTCTAGTCTGAGCCATCTTTAAATTAAATATGGAAGTCCAGCAGCCGTATTCCATTACTTAGCGCAAACGTTAGATTGTCAAAATCAAAATAGTGATATTATATTTTTTATACTAGGATGACATGTTACCTTGCGTGCCCACCTGATGGACGCAAGGTCCATGAATGCTAGCAACTGGAATCAGACACTGATTATGATGATGAAGTTTGCGTGGAGAGGCGCGATTCCCTGAAGATGGTCGAAACGGCTGTGGTCGGATCGATCGAACATGGACTTCGAGAATCTGGCCGCAAACTGCTTGATGGTATCCATCTTCGGTCGTGGAGGACGGTGTTGCGCACGAACCAGAGAGCCCTGACCGTCGCGCTTAAGGAGATGTTCTGCTGGGTCTGTATCCTGGCCTTCATGGTTGGAGCCAGCAGGTGGTACCACGCGGCATAGGTGAGGCCTGATCGGATGATGACTGTCATTAGTTCCTAACACAATGCCGGCTTAACCGAACCCGAAACGTGTGGATACACTGCAGGGTTTATCGGCTCGAACGGTGAATACTTCCTCGGCCCGGCAGACTAAGCAAATTACCACCATCAGTCGGCCTAGCACCTATTTGTTCTCGTTGAAATTATGTGCCATTTGCAATGATGTCTAATTTTTTTTTTTTTTTTTTATACTAGCACGACATGTGACCTTGGGCCCACCTGATGGTAAGTGGCGCGCAAGGTCCATGAATGTTAGCAACTGAAGTCAGATACTCGTAACTGCCATCAGTCCCTAACACTATGCCGGCTTGACTAGATGCTTTTTCACACTTCGCTTGAAGGACTCCAAATTATAGGAAAGTGGAAACACAGAGGCTGGAAGAGCATTCCACATCTTTATCGTACGACAGATGTATGAGTCCCCAAATTTATATGTACGCGAAGGGATGGTGACTACGGTATGTGGGTGCATATTCTGACCTGTGCGTGTGGTTCGGTTGCGGAATGGAGAGGGAGGGATTAGGTTATAGAGTTCTTCGGAGCACTCACCATAGTATAGCCGGTAGAACACGCTCAGAGAAGCCACATCTCGGCGAAGCTGCAGGGATTCGAGAGTTCCAGATGTAGTGGCATCGTCCACAATTCGTACAGCTCGCCTCTGCAGGACATCGAGAGCATCTGTGAGGTACTTGGCGGAACCATCCCAAAGGTGAGAACAGTATTCTATACATGATCTGATCTGTTCTTTGTACAGCAACAGTCTAATTGAAGGCGGAAAAAACCGCTTCACCTTGTTCAGTATTCCGAGCTTTCTTGACGCTGTTTTGGTGATGCTCTCAATGTAGTTCCGGTGGCTAAGGTCTGAGCGTATTTCCACCCCGAGAATGTTGAAGCTGGGTTGTAGGTCCAGCGTGGTGCTCTGAAGAGTAGGGGGAGGAGAGAAGGGGGACTTCTTGGCCGTCAACGCGCATGCCTGGGTCTTGTTGGCATTGAACTGGACAAGATTTTGAACACCCCACAAATAGATTTTGTGGAGGGTGTCGTCCAGTTCTGCCGTCATGATGCGCCGTGACTCCTCTAGTTGGTTGCCCACCAAAGCTCGAGGACTCAGATACCGCCCGTGAGCCGTGCTGTCATCTGCATAACAATGAATGTTGCCCAGAGACAACATATCATTGATATGCAGAAGGAAGAGTGTTGGTGACAACACAGAGCCCTGCGGTACGCCGGCGTTCACTGACATGAGATCAGACGCATTCCCATCTACAAGGACACGAATGCTGCGCTCATGTAGGAAGCCAGCTATCCAGTCCACCAGCCGTGGGGGCAGACCATATGCCGGCAACTTGGACAGTAAAGCCTTGTGCCAAACCCTATCGAAGGCCTTGGAGATGTCCAGACTGACCGCCAATGATTCACCATATTTGTCCATTGCCTCACCCCAGACGTGGTATACGAATGCTAGAAGATCACCCGTTGACCGTTTTGGACGGAAGCCATATTGGCGGTCATGTATTACGGAGTGATTCTCTAGATATCTAACGAGTTGGGCGTTGATTATTCGTTCCATTACTTTACACAGTACTGAGGTTACGGCAATGGGGCGGTAGTTGGAAGGGTCTGAACGATCTCCCTTCTTCGGAATGGGCTGCACGTTGGCCACCTTCCATGTTTCCGGCACAACACCAGAGGAGTATGACTGACGGAAAAGGCGCGTGAGGGCTGGAGTCAACTCAGGTGCACACCTCTTAAGAACTACTGCTGGGATACCATCAGGACCATTAGCCTTGCGAACATCGAGCGATCGGAGCACTGCCCGCACATCACACTGCCGAATGCGTAAATCGCGCATTGAAGTGCCGCAACAAGGCAGTGTGGGGGGCTGCGCATTCCCGTCGTCGAGTCGAGAGTTAGCCGCAAAGAGTTTGCCCAAGTAGTCGGCTTTCTCTTTAGCGGTGTGGGCTAGTGATCCATCCGGATATCGCAGAGGTGGCAATGAGGAGCGACAGAAGTTGGTCTCTACAGATTTGGCCAGTTGCCAGAAACTGCGACTTCCTCTTGGTCGCGCGGCTAGGTCTCGGCCAATCTGAAAGACGCGCTGGGACTGAGCTCTGACAAACACCTTCCTGCAAACCTTAGAAGCTTTGTTATAAGCTGACTTTAAGGAACTAATATTGGGGTCAGAGTGAGCCTGACCTCTCACCCATGCCTGGTATGCAGTGTTTTTGGCTGCTACAGCCGAGGCACAATAGTTGTTAAACCAAGGTCTGCTTTTGCCGCTGCTGATGACTGGAGAAGGGAATGTAATATTCCATTCCCAGAAGTATCTCATCAGCAACGGCAGCCGCAGACCTGGATGGGTCATCGTCCTTAAAGCAGCGAAGCTTCCATGGGATGGATGCGTAGTACTCACGCAGTCCATCCCAGTCTGCTGACGAGTAGTGCCACACGATACGCTCGACGCCCATCCGAGGAGGAGGCGGAGCACGCGGCACTGTCGTACTTACCAGGCAATGGTCCGAACCACCGAGAGGGGCTAAAACTGAAACATTGTAGCCGTAGGTCAAGTAAGGAAGGTGTATGTCCGACTACATCTGGAATCCTGGTGTTCTGGGTTACCAGTTGAGTCAGACCGTATGTCAGAGCAAAGTCATGAGCATCTTTGCCCGCATGGTCGGTTTTAGGGGAACCCAGCCACTGTGCATGGTGAGCATTAAAATCCCCCAAAAACACCATTTCGGCGGTCGGAAACCGCTCCTGCGCATCATCTGTCGCTCGACTCAGGTAGTCGAAGAGCTGAGTTGTCTCGAAGTCACCCCGATGGGATCGATAAAGGCACACGTAGATCCGAGACTGATGCCCCAGATCCACATGCACCCAAAGGACCGAAAAGGAGGAGTCCTCCATGAAACGAAGACGGCGACAACAGACATCATCGCGGACATATAGGCATACCCCAGCCTTCGCGTGGAAGGACTCTTCCAGCGAGTATCCAGGGTAATGCAGGTATGATGTGTCCGCGGGCTTTAGTATCTGTGTCTCCGTCAGAAAAAACATTGCCGGGCGCGCCGTTTCAAGATGATGATGAACGACGTCGAGGTTGGCGTGTAGACCACGAATGTGAAATCCACGCCAAACTCGGCGGTGGGGGTGTGCACCGCTGTGGAACGTTTCTTCAACTTACTTACTTTCAAGGAGAACTAATATTGTAAGCTTGCCATGGTGATATAAATATAAAAATAACACTGCTTAAAACAGGGCTTAGACTTATTCCGTTATTTAGGTATTGTCACTTTTAGCCCTAGTTTTGTCCATGATAGCCGAGCTCACGTCAAAATAACGTTTTCCATTACCTATTTTAAGTCACCCACTAGGTTGCAACTCCCAAGTCTATGGGACAACGCAAGGAACATAATATAAAAGACAATAATGTCCGCCGCGCGTTTATAATAATTTTAACAATATTAATATTCATAAAATAAGATTATATACACTAAAAGGCTAAGTTTTGTTATAATGAACGCACGCAAAACGTTATCTCTAGTGGAAACCTTTATTTTTATTACCTTGAAGTCAATATTGTCTATCGGTGCACTCACATATACGAGTACATCCGAGCTGCCAATTTGTAGGTAAAGTCACACCTCATGACGCTGTCTAAAGTTCTATTCCTACTTCATGATCTCGATTTGATAACGAAGTTTGTATGATCTCGATTTGATAACGAAGTTTGTGCGTGCTTGAGCTACTGGCAGGAATTAGGGGGACCAATCGATCACAGTGCTCAATGGGTAAGATGATTCTAAAACCTTACAAATGCAACAAAACTCATAAGATGAAAATATTTGAAGGCCTCCTACCTACTTATAATGGCCCTGAATAAAGACGGTATCGTGGACAAAAGTGAATTAATCATTCGAAATTCAAACAAAAAAATACCCCTAGACATGTGTAGGTACGCTCGTATTCATATTTTGGACTCAACCCAAGCATAATGCGAATGGATACGATCCTCAAATAGAATTTCAAAATACATGGTACCTACTAATTATTTTTCCCGCAGGCCCTGTTAGTAAGGAACATAGATTTGAACATATCTATTGTAAGGAACATAATAGTGTCTTTTTTAAGGACTGGTTTCCGAAACCCACGCATAGATGGCAGCACTTGTATTGAAAAACAATAGATATAGGATACTTAGATTGGCAATGCAAAAGAGAAAGAGCACAGTATTGCGTATGTTAGAGCGAGATAGATAGACAGGACCATTCACAGACACGTTCGCGGCTTCTAGCGGCTGGCGTAATTGTAAACAAAACAAATTCCGCTTATATTTGTAATAATCTAGGGTTTTATAGTGTAAATTTGAGGTTAATAGACGTAATTAGTCATGGTTACTTGTGTAGTACCTGGATGTAACTCATCTAAGAAAGAAAACCCGCATAATTATTCATTTAACACGTAAGTACGATTGAAATATTTAGGTGCCTAAATACAATGTTTTAGATCTGCCACTAAGGTTTTGTACACAAACAGATGGGAAAAATAAACGCCTTTTATTACATTAATACTCTGAATGCATAGGAATTCAATTTAAGATAATATCAAATACGTGAATTTCTACTATTTCTAACCTCACTTATGTAGAGATTGACACATATCGATAACATGTTATCGATAACATCTTATCGATATGTCGCTAAATGTCAAAGGTATTGTGCCTTGTATGCAGCATAGCATGCATAATCTATGGATTATGCCTATACAGCCTTATTAATTTTCGTTAAATACTTAAAAAATTTTTTTATATATTTTACTTTTTAATTTTTGGAGTTTCGTAGCTAAATGGCGCAACTCCTATTAATTGAACTAAATTATAAATATTTTTATAAAATAATTTAAACTTTATAATGTTTCAGATTTCCCCAAAATATTTTAGTAAAGAATAAATGGCAAAAACCTTCCTTAGAAGGTCACTGCAGTGGTGGCACGTGTGTGGGGTCCTGGTCCGTCCCTAAGGGCCTGGTTGAGCGGGGGGATGGCTGGCACATGCGTTACGTCCGTGATCGGGTGCTGCTGTGGGGGCCTGGGACCTCTGCCGAACACGTTCAATTTATTGTTCTTAAATTAGCAGACGTTTTACGTTTTGTCGTCTTTCGGGTTGCCCAAGGGGCTTGGGCAAGTAATTTATTTTAGTTTTGCCTTACCTGGTAGGGTTAGTAAGATTGTCCTATGGGACAATCTTGGAGTAATGGATATCTATTTTATGTTGTTGTGTAGTTCTGTATTTGTTTTAATTTGTAAATCTGCTATAGCTGATTTTTCCTTGCAGATTCCTTTCTCAGTCAGACATTAACAGGTCACTGGAAACTGCTTTGCTGCTTAGTCTTCCACTAGCAGGAGTAGAATCATTCAAAATAATTTAAATAATGACGTGTCACAAATGCCTTTAATAGGTTTACGTGAATAAAGATATTTTGACTGACTTTTTTTTATATACCTACAGTGGTTTTATTTTTCATAGAATCGTCTACTTTTAGATGGTGTAAATAAATAATCATAGAGGAAAATTTGCTGGGAAACGCAACTGAAAAAACTATATTTTTCAATTTTGTATAAATTTTTCATCGTTTAATTGAAAATTTAACGTTGAAATCCTTAAATAATGTAAATTAGAATGTTACATTACCAAAATATGTGATAAGAAATCTTAGAAATTTGGGGTTTGCAACAAAATAATTTTCAAATATGAAATATTACATACATACATATCTTCACGCCAGATCCCTTGCGGGGTAGGCAGAGACAATTGAGCGCCATTTGACACGATCACGACATACCTCTTTCGCTTCGTCGACATTCATTAACCTCTTCATACATGCCCTTTGGTTACGAAGACTTTTTAATGCACCTTCAGTCAGTGTTTTATTTATTTGATCGTGATATGTGAGTCTCGGTCTGCCAGGGCCTCTTTTACCCACAACTTTCGCATTATATATCTGGTTCGTCAATCTTTCATCGCTCATCCTTTCAACATGCCCGAACCATCGTAGCATGCTTTTCCTTATTTTTGTCCCTATGCTTTCCTTCATACCAACCCTTTTCCGTATTTCGACGTTACGTATGCGGTCCGCCAAAGTGACGCCACATATCCGCCGCAACGACCGCATTTCTACTGCATTAACCCTACTCTCATGCGTATTCTGACATATCCACGTTTCGCTTCCATACATCAGTGTTGGTACCAACATGGCATTGTGTATGGCGAGCCGAGCTTTGTCACTGACATTTCGACTGCCGATCAGTGACCCCAGGGCACCGTTAACACTATTTCCCGCGTTCACTCTTCTTTCAACGTCCCTATCGTACTTCCCATCCGCAGTGAAAACACTGCCCAGATATATAATTTCATTTACTTGTTCTAGAGTTTCATCATCAATCTTTATCGTCACGGTTGTCATCCTTCTTCTTTCAAACACTAGTACCTTGGTTTTTCTCGCATTCAAACGGAGTCCTTTTTCTGCACATCCCTCCTTCATTCTTGTGACTAGTGATTGCAGTTGTTGTTCGGACGATGCCATAAGAACAGCATCATCTGCATAAAGCAGGCAGTTCACCACTAGATCACTCATCTTTATCCCACAGTCACTCTCTCTCACTCTTTTTAGGCATTTGTCGAGATATAGAGTGAATAATCTAGGAGAAAGCACACAACCCTGTTTGACGCCCATTTGGGATTCAAAACAAGGCGACATACCCCCCTCCACCCGCACACAAGCTTTGCAGCCCTTGTACAGGGACTGTATAGCTTGTAGCAGTTTGTCATTCACTCCATACTCCGGCAATATGTCCCAAAGCTTCTTTCTTACAACTCTATCAAAAGCCTTTTCCAAATCCACAAAAGCACAGAAAACCTTCTGGTTTAAGGCCAAAAACTTCTCTGTGATATTGCGGAGCGAAAAGACTTGGTCAGTGCATCCTCTTCCAGGTCTAAAGCCTCCTTGTGCCTCCCATAAAAGACCTTCAGTCTTCTCTTGCAAGCGTTTCGTAAGAATCTTGCCATACATCTTGCTCGCCAAACTGATCAAACTAATTATTAGGTTTCCAAATTCATTTAATCAGTTTTTCGCATTTCCTGGCAAATGTTCCCGAAGTAATGTTATTTTCACTAAATGTAAAAAAAATATTGTAGATGTGGCAAGTACGAATGAACACATTTTTTTAGATTTTTTCGGTAAATTTTGGGTTAAATGGAAAAATGGCATGCACAAGTTATAGATGTTTTTTTTTACCTATATTAGTTTGTGTTCCACAATTGCTATTTTGTTTATATGTTTAATGTACCTAATATGCTGTTACTTTTTTAAAATAAAAATCCAACATGTTTTGTATTTTAATTTTTATTACCTCAAACAAACATCAACTTTATATGTAACTAGATCTGTGTCAAATCAGACAACACGAAAACGTTGCAATCTTTATCGATAATCTAAGTCAAGGCAGTCGCGCACATCACTATCCGTCTCGCACACATGCGCATTTCACGCACACCGATGTTTTTTTATTTTTGGTCTCGCCCTAATCATTCCATTGCCAATCTATATATATACTAAATCTATGTGAAAAACGCTGTGAAGGCAGAAAATAGACCATACCTGTTTCCATTACGTTTTTTTTTTAATTTAGGTGTTTTATCAGGACACATGCTTACAGATTTTATTAATAAAAAAATCGTAATCCAGCAAAATTTCATTAATAAAAAAAAGAACAGGGTGCAAATTCTCATGCAATATACATATATTATGAAACCATATATCGCACGCAACCAACATTGCTTAAAAATCACCCCTGAAGTACTAATCAAATAATAGGTACCTAGGTAATAAAAATGATGACGAATTCCGACTAGGAATGGTTCATTAATTTAAAACAATCGATTCACCAAAAGGGGCCGGTGGTAAACATGCAGTTAATCTTAGTTAACCAGTCTATTTAATTAAAGCTATTATTTAATTTAAAGTTAACTTTGTTTGCGATAATTGCTTAAACAACAATTGAGTTGATTGGTTTATTGCGTAACATCAATAAAAAGCTAATAGTAATAGATAAATTACATGTAATTCAATTACTATGTATAAAGTAAAGAACACTAATTTCTTAGTAGGTTAGGTTAGATCTAGTGTAAGGCAGAGACGTTACTGACGGTAAAACTTGTATATACCGAGTTTCGCAAAAAAAATATTGTGAAAAGCAGTTTTTCATTACAGTAATGGATTGAAGTCTGATAGTCCTATTCTTAAAATTAAGCTTCAGACTACTGCATGTTCTATACGGGTTATTGTTAATGTTATTGGCAATGATAAAGGGGCCTAAAAATAAATTGAACAACCGTATGTACGAGTATGGTTAAAATTCAATAGTTTTCGAGATATATCGGATTTTTCGATATTTACTCAAAATATGATATATAATTTTCTTTCTTTTTTTAATTTTACCTAAATATATAATTGAAAAATGTTATAGTAGCTGGCACTTTAATTAAGCTATAATTATAATTAAAAGTACCTACTTCATTCAACAAAAAAATAATATTTAGTTATTTGTATGATTAATTAAACATTTATTGAAGCCTAAAATGAAAATATTGGTATTTTTTTTTAAAATGCCAGCTTCAATATAGCTTTTCAATGATACCCTGAATTATTTAAATTTAAAATTATACCTAAGTATGTCATAATTTGAGCAAATAATAAATATCGAAAAAACTTTAAAATTCATATATTTCGAAAACTTTTTTTTTTATTATTGGAATTAAATGTAAAATTTTGAGTACACATCTCAAAAAACTATTGAATTTCGGCAATACATATTGGGGGTTCAATTTGTTGCATTGGCCTGACGGATATACGCATTACCAGTAACCCTGTATAAAAAGTTATATTATCCTAAAGATATAAATTACGTGTAGTTAGCAATATATCATTACATTTTTGCGTGTCCTAATTTTCGACAGTAATTCATTTTCATAATGGCACGTCAACATGCTAGATTGCTGAGATTATGTGGTATTTTTTGTACATCCCTAAAAATAAAAAAACCCGACTACGTAAAAAATAACTTTATAAAAAACTGAAAAGAAATGGTATATAATAAAACCTAAAAACAATCCCAAGGGTTTTTTTTTTTTTTCCTATGTACATGTTTTCTATTGGAGACCCACACTAGGAAGGCCGGTATTGTTCTCAAGTTCTCAAGGGCTTTTAAATTAACTTTTAATACTTTTAAGTTATCGCTCTTTTATTACATTCATTCATTACAGCCTCTAGAACACAGCGTCCTAGACCTCCACTGCTGGAGATGGGCCTTCCGATCTCCAGAACTGGAAAATTTGGCCTACACTCGCCACGCTGGCCAGGCGGTTCTTATCGCTTTTATAGCAACTTTATTTGTTACAATTAATTATAGGTGGAGAGGTGTAGTTAGGACATACATACATTAAAATTTTTAATAAAAATAGTGGTAAACCAACTTTAAATCGTTATAGAACCTAAGCGGTCACTCAAAATGAAAAGTGATAAGAGAAACCCCAACATGATTTTCAAATACCGATTTGATGATACTCCACTCAATATAGTTTGTCGACTTTTTTTTTTCCACAATATAATATAATTTGGCTTAATAAAATTTGATTAATATTATATCTTCA
Organism: Tinea semifulvella; assembly: GCA_910589645.1. Classification (NCBI taxonomy): domain Eukaryota; kingdom Metazoa; phylum Arthropoda; class Insecta; order Lepidoptera; family Tineidae; genus Tinea; species Tinea semifulvella. Next base: position 921,808 of record OU342605.1, read on the forward strand.
ATGACTCTCGCGTGATGAAGACAAATTGATTAACATAAGAATCATCAAAATCGGCCAATGTGTTTGGTCTTCAGTGTGCCACAAAGAAACAAACATACATATATACATACATACATACATAGGCTGATAAACATCGCGAAGTCGGGTAAAACAATCCATAAATACTTTTGTTTTTAATAAAATATTAATATCAATTATAATACATTAAACAAAATTATAACTTTGTGGCATTTGGGGTTGAAACAATACATTCTAATAATATATTCTCTTGATACCCACAAATTCATAAAAGAGCTGGTAAACGAATTTTTCAAGTGTATGGTAATCCCAAATGCCATAACTACCTAAAACAGAATATTTCGATTATAATTCATCAATGCGGTGTATCACTAACTTTTTATCACGATAGATGGCGCATGATAGATGGTACCTAATATTACTGTCAGTTTCATAGAAAATATGTATTTTTATTACTAAATTTATTATTTTCTGGATATTATGCCGGAGTGAGCAGCTTTTAAGTGTACAAATCGTGATTTCCAAGCGAAATTAAAGATATGGTGATTTCAAAATTACCGTTCTATTAATTCAACCTTTTTTCTTTTTAACGGCGGTGTTCGCTTTCTTAATTCGTCTTTTAAGGTAAATAACGTTAAGTTAAAATACATTTTTCTGTTATAAAAATAAAAAACTACAAAAACTTTTTTTAAATGATGCGTCATAGGTGTAAACAAGGTACCATTGCCGCTAGCGACATCTACAAAAAGCTTTGCCTGATACACCCCATTCATCCGCATTTCCTATGCGGCGAGCGTTTTAGGTACCCTCCCTGGTGGTAAGCCCTTAGTTTATTTTGTAGAATAGTTTTAATTTCATTGGTATTTTTAGTTTATTTTTTATATAATTAGTTTTAATAAACATATTATAGAATCGTACTGCCACAACTATATATATGTATAGCGCAATAATTCTATTACTTTACCGTATTTACCCTAATAATATATCATAGCTCCAAAGGATAAAAAGGATTTTTTATAGACTACATTCCTCAAAAGTACTTAAATAATCTTTAAAAATGTTGTATTGTGCGAGCGAGAGTTAAACCCTATTAATCCTCAAAGCTAACAGAATGTAAATCTGTAGATTTCCTGTAGCTAGGCATATCTAGGTTGTCTGGGTGTGGCACTGCAGTGAGGTCGTAGCCCTCTCCAGCCCCGCGCGACACGATCAATACAGCCTGCTGGATTTCAACCTGGGCCGGCTAGCACCCAACACCTTAACTTTAGTTTGGGAAGTTTAATCTATGGTAACCGCCACCTCCATAATGTTGTTGCATTATGGAGGTGGCGGTTAATTATTGTTATTAAAAGTCGGATTGTAAAGCTCAAAATAAATGTAGGTAAAAGAATTTGTCAAAAAATACTGTACGAAATAATAAGTATAGTTTAGATCTATGTATACCATTTCGTAGCGTAGGTATTTACTTTTTCGTTACGTAGCGGACCGTAACGAACATTTTACCATTTAAAGTGATTTTTGAGATAAAAATAAACTTTTTCATATACTGAGTACTCGTATATCTATAGGTTTTAAGTTAAATTATAGTTAAATATGTATTGTGTAACTATCACTTTGACAAGTGACTTTTAAAAGTGAAGTTTAGAGGAACTGTGCAATGCTTTCGTCGTTTTTTATTACAGCCCTTAGAACACAGACCTTCACTGTTGGAGCTGGGCCTTCTAATATGGAAAATTTGGAATCTGACGCTGGCCAGACGGGTTGGCGAGGCACCACTGATGTCATTTTTTTATGACAATCGATTCCACAAGTTGGTAACTAAAATTGGAACGGTGGTGTTGTATCTATGATAAATGTACGTAAGATAAGTGTATTTCTTATTGGTAGATCGATTAGTACTAGTACATACCTTAAGGATTTTTACAATTGAGTCATCACTTTCATACACCACTTCAATAGCTTTGTGTGTGTAAACTAGCGCCTAACTGAAGCTTAATTGATTCAGTTGTACCGGCCCCGCAACTATTGGATGTATATTTAGGTCCCCCCCTCGTAGCTAGACCGGCCCGTCCCCATGGCAACGGGACCGGGAGCACTCCCTGCCATCCCTCATTCCACTTTTGGGTATTGCGCAAGTATTTCTCCAATATACTCGTAGAAGTACTTTGTGTATGTACAGTAACGGGTACATCTAGGTTTAGTTACGGAGTTTTATTTGAATTTTGATAAAGAATAGTATTGTCATTAATACGACAATGACATAGTCGATGGGTTTTTGTTGGATAATCCTGTGACTGCAAAGGCAGGTTACATTTGTACCAGGCGCCTCCACCAAATGTAACTTTTTGCATTCACAGGATTATCCAACGCCTGCGGTTGGATGTAGTTGCTTTTGTTTGTTACGGAGAGGATTCTACGGAACTCCTTTTTATTAAAAATGCATAAAACTTTTTATACCTTATATTTTCTGTATAATTATAAATGTAAAAAAACTAAACACTTTCCTACGATTGCACGATAGACTTATTATTATTTTAATCCTAATATTTAGAAAAATACTCGCTCTGTCGACCTCTCGGACCGAGCTCCCGATTCTCTCTTTTTTTACAAAACAAAAACCCATCGACTATGTATGTTATTGTCGTATTAATGACAATACTATTATTTATTAAAATTCAAATAAAACTCCGTAACCTACATGTACCCGTTAAATTACCTAACATAAGGCATTTTTTTAAATGGATAGAATGAAGGACGAGCGAGACTCGCAACTTAATAGAGTTTAACGCCTGTGTTTCCCTCTCAAAGATTTGTACTTTCAAGAAATGTATGCCTATCAACCTTATGAGAAATAAAGTTACGGAAATTTTGGACATATGTACGAGTATATTCTCTTATATATTGTATATTGTTTATTCATTATCCTTAGGAGCCTATAGGAACACTTGGATTCGTCAAATTTAAATTTTTCTTATTTAATACCTATTAATATTAAGTCAATATACATAAAAATGGCTGAAATAGCTGGCTGTTGTTAGCAAGGAACAGTCTGCTGAAGAAAATATGGAGGAACCGAAACATTACGAAAGCTACTAAAATCCGGCTGGTCAGAGCTCTTGTGTTTCCCATTTTCCTGTATGCTGCAGAGACGTGGACCCTGCGCGAAACTGAAATAAAACGTATTAATGCTCTAGAAATGTGGTGTTGGCGGAGAATGTTGGGCATATCGTGGACGGAGTTCCGAACCAACAAATCAATCCTGGAGGAACTAGAGATAGAACAACGCCTTTCCTCAATCGTGCAATCACGCATTCTCACTTTCTTTGGACACGTATCACGGCGTGGAGATACATCCATTGAGCGCCTTGTAGTTCAGGGAAAAGTCGATGGCAAGAGAATGCGTGGTAGGTCTCCGATGAGATGGACTGACCAGGTTAAAGCAGCAATGGATCACCCCCTACATGAGTGCTCCAGGAAGGCTGCAGTTCGAGACGAGTGGCGACGACTTGTTAAGCGTGCCATTGATACTCAAGTGACGACCACGACCACTCTGCCAAGAGTGTAGCGACTAAGAAGAAGAACCTTTAGTTAACTACAAGCACCTAATAGATCACTCTTTAAGAAAATGGTATATTCACATTACTTAAACAGCTCGCAACAGCGTATGTAAGATTATTGTATGTAGTATATTTATGTGTAAATATGTATAGTGTGTAGTATATGTATTATTGTGTACATATTTGTATGTAGGTATATTAATATGTATTAAGATATCATAGAATAAGTTTATTTTATTTTTCTTTAAAATTAAGTTTCATATTTGAGCCCTACCTCTTAATCAAAATTATCTGCATTGTCCCAAAGGTTGGCTGCTAGAGAATGCCTAGCGGCATTAAGTTTTTTACATAGTGCAATAAAGTTTTTAAATAAATAAATAGATAAAAATATTAAGAACTGCAATAATGATGCAGAAAATTAAAGCGCACTTTTTTATTTTATTGTATATACATTATTACCTTAAACAACACACTTAATACTAATAATATTTAAAATTAAAATAACGTAGTGAGTCATGTCGACTTATGTTTCAAGATTACTTGCACTTTACGGTACTTCAGAAATTAATATGTGGAATATTCTTCCAGCCAGTGTGTTTCACCAGTTCCTATAAACCTGGAGTTCTTCAAGCAAAGTGTTAGGCCGGCATAGTGGTAGAGACTGGTGTCAGTCGTATAGTGACTAGCGTCTGTTTATGTCTTACTATCAGATGAGCGCGGTGTCACATGTCGTGTTCAGATATAAACAAAAAAACATCACTCCCTCATTGGGTGTGGGGTAATATAACCATATACTCACTAATTTAAATTTAATTACGAAAGTGCTCTCGGTTCGCATTGCGGTATAAAATGGTGTATTACAGGGGTGTGTTAAAACTATATGACTACTGCTATGTTCGAATTGAAAGCAAAAAAGCAACACAGTTGCTATTTTACCGAATTTTGCATGAAAACTTTAGACAAACGCCTTTCAAAGCGAACTAAAGTAAATAAAAGCGCCTAAAGCTACAAGTCGAACATAGGGTACTCAGACCGACACAGATTTTTTACCGAAATAAATGCAACGATTAACATCCGCTGCGGTGGCGCAAAAGTTGGCGCCCGATCTTTAGTTGTATTATTTATAATAAAACAAAAAATTGGTTTTACTTTTGAATTTTATTAATTTGATGTTTTTTTGTTCATTATATCAAAAAAAAATTGGCCGCCGCAGAATTAATGACCACGTGTTCGGTTTATGGCATTTTCTTGAGGTTTTCAAGAGTCTGACACCCGTATTATTAGGCTGGGTAAAAAAGTGCGCTTTGAGCAAACGGTGTGATCTAGTGTTGTGTTCGACTTGAAAGCAAATTAAAGCTAAACTCGCTTATTTACTGAATTTTACGACTTTCAAAGCAAATAAAGTAAAAAAGCGCTTAAAGCGACAAGTCAAACACTGGTTAGGTATATATACTCGTGTTCACATGCTTTTTTTTACTGAATTTGTTTTAAATTAAATGAAAACGCTACTTGAACGCAAAATATTGTAAATAAATCGCGCTTAGAGCACCAAGTTGAACACGGAAATTATCAGTGGTGTAAGTGAGAGTTGACCATAGACAATCCCACTGTCCACCCACCACCAATTTACAACAACTATTATTGTTATTTTATTGAATTATAAAGTCATTAATTTATGTTATCTGATTCGCGTCAGAAATTGCTAATGCTTGACTTCCTTCTTCTCGACACTTTTAACAACTAAAAGTCTGTCTTCGACAGAATTAATTTAATTGTCGAAAACGGCACTAAACTCAAGAGCATATATAGATATAGAATCGACGCGACGATCCTATGTCTATGCTTAAGAGTGATGAGGGAATTAATATAACATTTAACTTTATACAAAATGACCAAAACGTTATGTACAAATTTTGCAAATGTTCTGCTGCAAACAAAATGACAGAATAATTGGAATTTGCTGCATTTACGGGTCGCCTAATCTCTCGTTTTGGAGAATTCTCGTCAGATTTAACCGGTCTATTTAAACCAAAAAATAATTGTTACTATTAAAGTTATACTTAAATGGCGTAGAATGTACTTCTATTTTGAAGGTTAACCGTTAGGTGGTACAATCGACGCCATAATTGCTCGTATTTTGCTTTGACAAGCATAGTTTTTTTTTTGGGTATCTTCATCCGATGGATGATGAATGAGGTGATAGGGAAGGCAAAGGGTCTAACCCATACAGCCAAGTCTGACGTAATATATCTTTCTTTTTCATGAATTAATGAGGTCATCATCAAATTCCAGATGCTGCAGAATTTTTCATGGAGTCACTCGCGGCATTATAGCTCAAACACGTCGGGTAAAATATGGGAGTTTACAGCGCGGGAAAACCGCAAAAAATAAACTCGACAGGCATAGTTATATATATAGGCTAGTATAGTTGTTGTCACGTTCGACTTGGCCTTTTTTTACTTTATATCATTTTAAAAGGCGTTCGAGTAGCGTTTTCTTCTTCTTTAAGCAAAATTTAGTAAAAAACGAGCGCTCTTTGCTTTGATTTTCTTTCCACGCGAACACGGGGTCATTATATTATACCGTGTTTAACTTGAAATCAAGAAAAGCGTGCATTTTTTTAAAATAAATTTAGCTTTTATTAAATCCACTATTAACTCCAGACTTGAAAATGTTTTGAAAATAATGAATGGGGTGTATCAGGCAAAGCTTTTTAATAGATGTCGCTAGCGGCACTGGTACCTTGTTTACACTTATGTTGGCCATTTATTAAATGTTTTTGTAGTTTTTTTATTTTTATAACAGAAATACGAATTTTAACTCAACGTTACCTATTTTAAAAGACGAAGAAGGAAAGCGAACACCGTCTTAAAAAAGAAAAAAGATTTAATTAATAGAACGGCAATTTTTAGATCACCATATCTTTGATTTCGCTTGGAAATCTCGATTTGTACACTTAAAAGCTGCTGACTTCGGTAATATATCTAGAAAATAATAAATTTAGAAATAAAATTACAAGTTTTCTATGCTACTGACTGACAGTTCTATTAGGTACCATCTATCATGCGCCATCTACCATGATAAAAAGTTAGTGATACACCCCATTGTGCGAGTGAGAGGAGTGCAAAACCGTTAAACCCTTAAGAATATGTTGACCTTAATTTATGAAAATACAAAGATATTTCACATCTGACCCGATCGAGACAATATTTTCGTGTGCACTGTAAAGGATCGCGTGGAAGCTTCATACCATATCGAGCGGTCGGTGACTGCATCATAAGCTGAATCAGATACAGGTTCGCCCACGCGGCGCCGAGGGTCTATTCGACATTACATAACTTGACGTTTTGCAATAAAAGTATTACCTACTCGCATACGTACAATTATTTTTTGTACCAGTACCTCTCTCTACATGTATGCATGGGCTGTGAGATAACGCAAGAGACGATATACGATAAACGTATCCCTTGGTGTGGTCGAAAACTACGCATTTCTTTTTTTTAAAGCGGATATACATTTACCACTCATTCCGAATCGCGCTCAGAGCGCTTAGAACGAATATGACACTGACCGTCGTTCCGAATGAAATATCGCGATTTGGATGCTCAGAGCGTGATATCAATTCGGAACGGTCGAAATCACATTTTCATTCATAAAATGTTAGTTTTTTTTTAATGTAGGTATGGAAGATAAATTGCGGATTCCACATCTTTGTGTATGAATACTAACAAATATACATCTCTCGGTTTATTCATCTTTATATGTCTAAAGTTTAATATTATTAACTTATTTTGATCTTTTAAAATAAATTGCCGTTTACAGACTTTTTTTTCCACTTCCTACTTTAATATTAATTATAGATTTGTTTTAGAAGTACAGCGTACCAAACTCGAGAAATATCACAAATATATTAAATATAAATTATCTGCAACAAATAAAGTGTGTTAGATGTGTTTCTTACTTGGTAAAATATATAAATTGAAGCTTAAATTTTTTATTACCAAATATTTCGCCTCTCTATGGAGCGGCGTCATCAGTGACAGTGACTGAAGGTCTTTGTCATAAATTTTGAAAAAGTAATTTTATTTCTTTTAGCAATGGTAAAGGCAATAAAAATAAATATAAATTAATATTATAAATTTTTTTGTGTGCCAACTAAGAATCGAACCCGGTACCTCCGAGTCTAAATCCACGGACTTAACCGCTAGACCACGGAGGCAGTACATACATACGAACATACATACATACGTACGTACAGACTTAGGCTGATAAACACATAACCCTTCTTTGCGTCGTCGGTCGCGCAGTAGGGTAAAACGGCGCGCGTGTAGCGTACTGCTATGGCGGCTCGATAGCTTGACGTGTATTATTTAGACGAAGTATGCTAGTTCCATGCGTAATGTCTTAGTACCCTATCTTGCCCTTATTGTTTTAATCAAAGCAATAAAAGATATTTGGATATTTACTTCCTGGGTATTATTTGCTCACTTAAATACAAAACTAGTTTGTATGGAAACTATTGGAAACGCGGCCATTTAATTAAACTAACGCTACTAAGAAAGGATTTAGTTATCACTTAAGGCCGGTAAGTGGCATTTGATAACATAAAATGTGATGATACGTTCTCTTATTCTTTGAATAACTTATGGTCTTGAAAGGGTTAAAGTTTTCGGTTTAGCGAAAGTATGCATTGTAAATGCTGTATTTTAATTCAATTCAATCTAAATATTGGCCATCTGTCACGTTATTGTTAAAATATTGCCACAGGACAAAATAGTGGATGGGCTTTGATGTTTTTTTTTTGGCATTAGCAACAATTTGCTACTTACTACTTTTGGCATTCAAACAAAATTCAGCCATTTTAGAATAAATTCTTTAGGAATACTCACATTTGCAAAGCAAGAATAGAGTTGAATGAATACTGCATTAGAAGGTACTTGATGATTGTAAAGTTGTAGGTGGGCGCCACAACATTTGGCACGGCTTCAAGTCTTCCGGAAACACCCACGATGCACAGATTGTCAGTAAAAAAAAAATTAATTTCGCCGTCATAATGCAGTTAAACTTATTGGAAGTTTTATTATAGTCACATAGTATACTACTAAGCATTTTAATACAAATAAAGGTTGTGTTTTTAAGAGCTTGATAACTTAAATAATACTATATAATTCTTAAGTTGTAAAACGGGATCAGTATACAAATGCAATTATAATTTCATATCTCATTGTTATTGTACTGTTTTTGTTGTTTTTTTTCTTATTATATCTAACAGTGAAATTTTTCAAGGCTTTAAGATGACATATATTTTTTGTATACATAATATTGTAAAGGCTGTAAATTTTCCCACGAATAAATAAATACAAGACATTTATTTATTAATATACAAACAGTATAAAATAATTACAATATAAATTAAAACTACTTAAAAGTAAAAATTAAAATAAATATAAACTAAACCTAATAAAAAATAAACTATAAGTAAAAAATGTCCTCTAGAGACGACCCTTCAGTGATAGTCCCCAGAAGACTGGCAACATTTCTCCTCTGTATAGCTAAGCTAATACGTTGGCAGAAATAATTGCCAGCCTTCCTGTCTCCAGACTTTTCCGTTAGCAGTTTGGATAACTCCTTGGCCAGACGCTTGGCTGAGTGTCCCCATGGGCCCATCGTCTCGACCCTAAACGGCGCAAATTCGTAACCTGTACTGAGGTTGTCGTATTTGCGCAACTTGAGGTTCTCAGCAGAAACCGCCGCACTTCCCGCGCTTGACGAGGTCGCCTGGATGTGTGATGGGGCTAATGTGTCTACACATGTCGCATCCCACACCAAGGACCTGCCAAGTTTCCACGGCCCAACGGTCATGCCGTCGGGTCTTTTGCCATCGCTCCGCGCAATCCCAGAGGGTTCTAGGATCGCGGGTACTCCAGCAGTGACAAAAGCCCTTCGAATGATGTCGTTCAAAGCAGCGTGACGAGGAATGCGGCCAGCACTTCTAGCGCAAGAAAGCCCATGGTGTCCGAGATGTTCCACGGGCTCTCCACACCGACACTGGTGTGGGTGGACAGTCCGGGCTCCGAGACGAAGGCACACATATTATTGAAATGTTTTTTTTATTATTATTATCTGGTAGATAATTTCATGGCATTTATTTTTTACGCGGCTTTTCACGACGAATCGGCATCGATTCGTCAGCAATATTCTCATTGGTATGCACATTTATTTGTCTTGTTGATGGTTTTGAATCGAGAAGAGTAAAATTAGTATGAAAACGATCAATAACTGCACGAATTGGTTGCTCACTTGCTCAAATGTATTAAATTTATTAAAAGTATATTTTTACAATTTGGAAGCGTTGTTCTGGCGTTAAGTGATTCATGATGAATTGCTAAACCTTTCTGAACAGAAATGTCAACTCAGTTTGACATTCTCAACTGTCGAACAGTAGACAACAACCATCGAAACTTATTATGCAGCTCAAAAAACAGCCCTTTTTATAGTAGTAGTTAGGTAGGTACAAAATAAAACCTTAACTAGTTAAATACTGTTTTAACGATTGAGTACATAAATAAGCCATGCAATTAACTTTTAAAATAATTACGATACCGTAAAAAACTTACAATTCTATCACTCCATATAATGGAAGTGCTTTATTTTTAACAACCAATGAGAAAATGAATTCTTCAATTATTCATCAAGTAGGACAGCTTTGGGTCTAATAAACTATTTAAGGAATTTGAGAATCAGGAAAGGCCGATCGAAATTGTTTATTGTTTATCCGTAGGAACCTTGTTTTTGGGAACACTTGGATTTGTCAAAGTTTTCCATTTTTTATATGCAATGTAATTAATACAATGACACAGAAAAATTGCTGGATACGAGAAAGCAAGGAACAGTCTGCTACTATATAGTGGTACATTGGTTATATAAACTAAGGTTGGATGCAGCTGTAAAGGGGCGTTGTACTTATCAAAACATTGTCTTATGTCAAATAATAATAATGATGTATAATAATTATTCAAAATTCTAATATTCTAAAAATTTTGTAGATAACTTCATTCATGAAGATCTACCGTTTATCGCAAAAATAGGAAAAAAAATATTATTTTACTTTTGACATTAATTTTTTTTTTCGCAGATGCATCTATTTGTTATATAGTCCTTAAGGTCTGTACCAACTTATAGCTCTTAATTAAAATGTATAACTTTGTCGGAGTATAACAAGTTAATAAAGTTTTCCTGTAAAAGATAATCAATACAGTGTTCTAAAATTAGAATAATATAGTCAGCATCACTTTTAGCTGTAAGTTTGCCTGTTTTGGTTTGGTTTAGTTCTGTGGTTAGTCATAGTGTGGGTGTTCGCTGTTTGTTGTTTTAATTTGGATATGCTTATTGTCAATACTTTTCAGTTCCAACTGCCTCCGATGTCTCGCGCAAAACATTTTGTACTTTCAAATCTAAATTGTTTGTTAACAACAATTAATAGAGTTTAGCAATAAAATAATCCTACCAGAGATGTAGGTAGGCACTTTTACAAAAAACTAATAAATACTTTCAACTAGTGTTAAATATAGCTAGACAGGTCTCTTACCGGGGGCATAACATATATTATATACATAACTCAACCAAATTACGGTGAACAAACTTGGTTCTTTTAATTACTATTATTGGAAACTTGTTTTAACTGTCGACACCTACAGATTTATTAAATTAGGAATAGCGCGTCCTAAAATCCTTTTAGGCACAGACAACACTTTTAGGTACTCTCAAGCAATAGAGATGAATGACATAAAGCGCTTACAGGTTCAAGTCAAACATGAAATTTGAATTCTATCTCTATGCGTTTTTTAATAATAAATGAAGTTTTATTTCAAGTATGTTATAACCTATATTAACTTAACTTAACAACAAAACTTAAAAATGCCTCCGTAGTCTAGCGGTAAAGTTCGTGGATTTAGACTCGGAGGTACCGGGTTCGATTCCTGGTCGAGACACAAAAATATTTATTAATGTAAATAAATACATTTAATTAATATTTAATTTATTTGTGATATTTCTCGAGTTTGGTACGCTGGAGACATCGACGAGCTTGCCACTTGTCATGATTGGCCTATAGTAAAGTTGGCTAAACGTTAATCCGTTTATTTATAAACGTGGTTTCTGACCACCCCGAAAGGGAAAACGGTCGTGATGATGAAAACTTAAAAATAATAAAAAATATGTGCAAAAATAAATGAGAAAGAATGTACGTAGGTATGTCTGTTTTGTGATTCAAGTTGCGTTTTAATTTTCTTTTTCTCTTTAAAGCAAAATAAAGTAAAAAAGGTCGCATTGCTTACTACTTGAACTCCAGGGTCATCATCTGACTATGACGTGTGTGTGGTAACACATGGATTGTATTAATTTTATACTATATATTAAATATAAGTATATACGAATTATATACCTACAATATGCCTGCAGCACTCTGTTACTAAGAGCAAACGTTATATAATTAAATCCGTATATATATAGTTAACTATATATATATATACGCTATTAAAGTTGATAAAGTTGAGGTCGTTGTTCCACTGGCGGGCTGCAGACACAGTGAAGGAATCTGAATATCTGCAAGAGGAGTGGGCTGGGGGAGACCGTTCGTGCCTATAAGTCCACACGTTTCGGGATCAGGCTCGAATTGCTGTCATGCTCAGTATTGCTCAGTCAAGCCGGCATAGTGTTAGAGAGATGTTAGTCATGAGTGTCTGATTCCAGTTCCTAACATTGATGGACCTTGCGCGCCCCTTACAATCAGGTCACATGTCGTGCTAGTATCATCATCACGACCGTTTCCCTTTCGGGGTGGTCAGAAACCACGCTTATAAATAAGCAGATTCACATTTAGCCAACTTTACTATAGGCCAATCATGACAAGTGGCAAGCTCGTCGATGTCTCCAGAGAAATATTACAAAAAAAATAATTATTAATTAAATGTATTTATTTACATTAATAAATATTTTTGTGTCTCGACCAGGAATCGAACCCGGTACCTTCGAGTCTACTTTACCCCTAGACCACGGAGGCAGTCGTGATAGTATTTTAAAAAAAACATTAAATATATATATCTAATATCTATATATGAAAATCTAAATATTACATGTGACCTGAAGGTAATATTCGAAAGCATATGAATAGTTGATAGGTTATATATAGCCTTTATATATACATACATAGTATACGTACTCGTTTATCCTATTAAAATAAGGCATAGTTCTAGGTCCTACCAGAAGATTAAAACAAGGATTTTAGTTGTAAACAACTCGTAATCAGTTAAAAATGTTGTTGTGTAATATAGATTAGTGTAAGATTAGATTAATTATCACACACATATGAGTAAACCATTACACATTTTGTAAACACACACATACCTGCCCAGCTGGTAGAATAAATATATCTATACCTAAAGATGGACCTTTAATGTAATGTAAAAAGCACAATTATCGTCAATCCGTAGTAATAAATGCTTACCATCAGGTGGAAGCGAGGTCACATGTAATGCTTACGTGTTAAGTAGATGCTTTGTTTAAAATATAAATAGGTTACGTGGTTTCATATTTATTTATAGTCGTATTAAGTAACAAACGAATAAAATATCTAGATAGGTATGGTACAAAATAATAAATTAAAAATCGGAACACAAAAGCAAGTCACGGCATAGCTATGAAGTTAGCCACTGACGGACCAATGAGAGCGCAGACGCAGCAAGCGGAGGCGATCGCAGCTTCAAAAAACCTTTTCTGCTCATAAAACTGTTCACTTCGCAAGTTAGGTGTTGTGACAAAGCCGCGTTTAGTGTAATAATTTATTAATTTTGCAAATAATACCATAAAAATGAGGGAAATTGTACACATTCAAGCTGGACAATGTGGAAACCAGATCGGAGCCAAGGTACGTTTTTTATTAGAAACTACTAAAAACCTTTAAATGTGACTATGTGAAAATAATTCTAACCTAGGTAGATGTTTAATTTTGAAACAGGTTAATCTTGTATTAAAAATCAAATATGTTGTATCTTGGAAATTGCCTATGAATAAATAACTTAGATTTTCCAAATGCCAGTATTTCATATATAGAATAAGCGAGGTTAAGTTTGATGTAAAATGGTCGTTTCTAACGGTAGAGGGATCATCGTTCGTAAAGCTATTCCAACGGTTATCTCAAATAGCTATGTCCACGTGATGGATTGACGTTCCTACCGAGTGTGACCAGATTATAAAGCGCGCTTGTTCTGTTATTCCCACGGGACTTAAAAAAACATTAATCAGGATTATTTTGATTTTCTACTTTCAAAAATTACTTAATAATCCTAGTATAATTATATTAATCAGGCATCTATAGTTTGGATTGTAATTTCAGGATAAATAGATTTTGATTTGTTTTCTTCCTGTTTTGTATTTTTTATATCTGGCAACACCGCCCCAGATAATAGGGAGAGGAGGAGCGTGGCAGACACGCAACGTTGAAGATAAGATTAGTTTATTTTTTATTGTAATGCTAAATTAATGTGATAGATGGCGTACTAAAATGAATAATGATTTTTGGAGGAGAGCTGAAGTAGTAGAACCTAGACCGCTGGGTTCGTGAACCACACGGGCGCTGTTATACCCGGGTGGTGACACGCTGAGATCCTGCCGGGGAAAACGGGGGAATGTCCCCAACCCAGCCCCATTAGTCATCCGGGCCTGAACGACCCGACTGCACTCAAACTTACCCTTACAACGGCAACAATAAGTTATAGTAATTAGTTAAGTTTTTCGGTTACATTACCTATAGTAATAATTATATCGTACGCCGCCCATAAATATACGTTTTGGCTCGAACTTAGACGCTTTTCGGCCTTAAATAGGTAAAGTTTAAAAATTAAAGGCAAGTAGGTTAGTATTTAAACTATGTACCTAACCTAAGTCTAAAATGCCCCTGACCACCCCATAAAAGGTAAAACCGTCGCTAGTATGTTAAATACTGATTAAGGTAGGTATTTTCTCAGAAACAAGTCAAGGCAAATATCTTATTAAAATGAACTCTTGACTCATACATAAATAACTTTATTATGTCACGTATTTAGGTAGGTATATTGTTCATTAAAGGAAAAAAATACAATTTAATCGTTATTTTGTAGAATGGTTTTAATTTCATAGGTATTTTTAGTTTAGTTTTGTTTATAATTAGTTTTTTAATTTATTTTATTTTAATATTTAATCGTTAGTGCGTACCTGCAAGCTATCTTTTTGTTCTTTAAATATATGTTGTACATAAACAAGCTGGAGCAGCAAAACTGCTGTTTGGTAAACTCTGAATTATGAGTTGTTTGACAATTATTTAATTAAGAAAAACACATTTGAGTGCTCAATTGCCCAATTGAAGGTCAAGGATGTCAAAATCAGAATTGCGAGTATTAAATAATAGTGATGTGACCCATATTTAAAGTGATTCATTTCTAGTATTAACTCGCTTAGTTCTTATTCATACAATAACAAAAACGTGACTAAACGACCAAGTCATCTGTTCAAACATAATCCTATAATAATAAGTATAAATATTAATGGATATTATTTATTGTTTAAAAAAGTGTTCCTAAGATTAAATAATAGTCAATTATTTCTTTCTATTTTCAAAGATATTTTTATTTTATTTATTAAAAACTTTATTGTTTGATACAAAAGGCGTATGTAATGCCGCTTGGCATTCTCTTACCATCAACCTTCGGGACAAGGAATCGAAGTTTAGGCATGGCAAAATAAAAAAAACACAAAAAAAAACAATAAAATAATTAAATCACTTATTAGTACTAGTTAAATTAAATATACGATAAACATCATAAAAATAATATTACTTAAACTACATAATATATATATATATATATAATATAATGTATTATAAATATATATATATATATATATAAATAATAAGGTAATGTATTCTTTATATTTTTCCATAGCTTTGGACCTAAACTAACGTAACGTAAGAACAGATCCAGTAGCTTGGACCCCACGCAGTTTAAATATTTTGACCGTGATTCTCATAGCCCGCATCTGGAATAAATCCAATTTTTGCTACAGAATAATATACTCGTAGTTACCTACTCTTATAAGTAGACCTTTTCATAAACTTTTTGCCAACCTAAACCAGGCAACTAATATTTTTGGCGCCATGTCAATGTGATATTGCTAAATGTCATTATTTATTACTAAAGTACGTTTATGCATAAAGTCAATGCTAGCAATTTACTCCTTGGACCACTTTGCTGCTTTAGAATAATTACGATTATATCTAGTCACCAATGCTTAGACATATATGTATGTAGATTTAATGGCACATAGGCGCTAAGCAAATTTCCCCAAGAAGTTGTCGAAGCGTTTCATGTAATTTGCTTATGACTCCCTCCCCTCTCGCCGCTCTATTAGCTGCGATATCAATCTTGTAGCCAATTATATTTATTTTTCAAGCTTTCTTCCTCGTTACAATCGTTCGCGGTTTTACATTTTAATTAATACCTACTCGTACAGTATGGTGGAATTTATTAATTGATCTGCTAAGATTATTGTATCGATAAATCCACTTTTCTTTCACTTTATTTAATTCTCTTTATCTGTTAGTATGTCAGATAGTATATATTACTTTATTATTTAAGTATTTACCGTTTATTTAAGTGTAGTCATGTTTTGTCCTCAAATTTATTTTGTATGATAAGATTGATAATAATAAATCAACTTTTATTTTACTTTATTTGATTGTTTCTGCCCGTTAATATCCTACCTGGTTTACTATTTACCGTTCATTGAAGACGGGACACACTTTTCCCCCAAGTTTATTTTAATAACAATAGAAATACGTTAGTAGCTTAACAAAGAAATAGGGTTGAATTTATAACTCAATTCTTAGTTTGCCCTATATCAACAAATTCTTCATAGCTATCCTAGCTAGACATTTGTTTAAACTTATACTAAATGTGCTTTGTTCCATGTGCTAGAGACAAAAGAGGAATTTAACTAGGCCTCGTTTAGCAAACGAAAGCAACGCCCCAGTTAATAGTAAAAAATAGACAAAATGTCCGTAATAATTATTAAATTATAATTTAAAATTTTAATAAACTGTATCAATATAATAAATAACATGTAGTAAATTGGTTTAACAGTAAATTTTAATTCTGCAAAGGAAATCGAGGGCAATGAACCAAACATATTATCGCACAATTACATAATAAATAACTTTTAATAATAATAATGTTTTATAATTTTGAAAAGCTTTGTTAATTAAAATTACATTAAAGATTAATGTCACCTTTATCCCAGATGTTGATGAAAACTATTTTAAATCTCATAGCTATTCAAACATTGTCCAACAATCTTTGTCTACCTGGTATTTAAAAAAAAACGTATTTTTTATTTCGCTTTCTTTATTCATTCATTGGTACAACAGTACCTGCCTAACCATCATACTACTACTAACCTACCCTTATTTTTATACATAGTATAATAAATTATGCTTATCTACGATAAATAGTATTTGACATTACTTTCATGTCAGTCCTAAACTTTTACAGAGAGTTTATCTCAATTTGCCTCGGACCACGAATAAATAAATAATTGTATAAAATAAATGTGTTTCATCACTTTAATTCCTTGTCAATATGTTAAGGATTTAGGTTATAAATAGCTTTTTAAAATAAACCTTTTATCTATAAAAAACTTTCTTGATCGATCCATGTAATTAAACTAGACGAGTGTTTTGAAATCAATATAAGCTGTATTGTTCGTCGCCGTTCTAGCTATAAGTCTCTTGAGACCTGTGAATCATTTTAATGAGGCTCCTTATTTGAATGGAATTCCTCAGTCGGACGGAAGAGGCCTGTGGGCTCTAGCGTTGCACTTAGCGCCTCGTTTTACAAGTACCGTATGGTTTTTACTTAATTACACACCACGGCCTAATGTTCTCTTGACGATGGAAGCTTCTTCTTAAATAAATGCTCTGCCGAATGATATTTCCTTTTCATACTTCGTTGCCACAAGTATTAATCAATTTTATTTATTTGGGGTTCGCCAACTGTGCAAACAATGCACACATGAATTTAAACTTAAAACTAAGACAAAATTTGATGCTGCGCTTATTATAAGCAATCAAACAACCACATGCTATTCATTTGGTTTATGCACAATAAATATTTTTTTATTATCATCATGATTTTCCTCGCCAACCTATCTGGCAAGCGTAGCGAGTGTACGCCAATTTCTCCGAAATATGATTTGGCATTGGAGGTCTACTGCTGGAGATGTGGACGTTGTATTTTAGGAGCTGATGATGATGATGCTATTTAGGAATTGCTAAAAGCAGTTCAGTTTACAGTTTTAGCTAGGATCCGCTGTAAATACAGCACTTTGCGTTTTAAAACAAGCAAATTTGTCTAGATCGTTATTATTGTTCTTCTTAAAAATATTGATCAAATTTGCGGCTTTATTTGGTAATTTGTAGCCACTCCTAAAAGTAGTTGGTTAGTAATAATGACGTGTTTGGGCTACAAAATTTTCGCCTAAGCTACATTCGGCTCAAATATAACAGATATGTTATTTAGCATTGTGTCACGGACAATTTCACGTCGTGATTACAAACCGAAACAATGGCTGCGTTTAAAAAAACTAGACCGATGATTTCATCCGTTATGGCGTCTGCCTTTTGGATTTTTAACCGAACTAATTTGCAGTTCAGTTGCGATTTCCTAGCGAATCGAGTTCAAAACACTCTTATATCTTATCTACGATACCTTATTGGGTGGCAAGTTTAGTTAATGAGGTTAGAGATTACTGCTGAGGTTGTCGACCCGCCGGCCACTGTTCCGGGGCTATAAAAAGACCATCTTCTCTCGTGCACTCAACTCGGAGCCGTAAGAGCATTATTTTTAGAACCAATGTAACGAGAATGCACTTAAACCCTTGACAAGCTGTAAAACTTCACATCCGACCGCGATGCAACCGATTCCACAAAACGGTTTCGCTTAACCACATTACAGGCAGGTGGCCAGACAACACGAACATTGTGTTGAACTACTAGAAACCAGGGTTTCCCCTCGTAGCTTTGTGTAGCATTCTCACGGACGCTTTCATTGTACCTTCTCTTATCTAGTTACAACAGGTCGAAAGCAGCCTTTCTCGCGTTCATCGAACACTAACTCCTGATCGCCTTTCACTTTTAGCATTAAAATTACGCTCATAAAAAATATGCTTTGAAAGTAAATTTTTGAAGGTAATACTTACTACAAAGAGCGATGGCTCAGAGCTGCGAGGTTAATGACAGAACTCCTAGACTTATTAGGAACAGTAATGACTAGAATTTTGAGCTTCACACAATTATTCCGTGACGAATTAGCTGTAATAGCTGTCTATATTTTAATCGCACTGCCTTTGGAAGGAGAAGTAATATTTCATTAAAAATGAATTATTCTTGACTTGAAGCCGTAATGCGCCTTGTAATATAAAATTGTAATAGTTACCTAGTTCTATAAAAAACGTGGTTTCATTACTATATTTTTATTCGCAGTTCCACGAAATACTAAACCCTGAACTAAAAGTGTGTTGTGCCCAAGTTTGTCTCATTTTGCCTTATATGGACTTGTCAATCGAGGCGAGGCACGTTCGCCTTACCCACACACGTACTCGCCCCAGGCTGTGGATGACATCATGCCCAATCGTCATTCACGCGGCTCAATTTAATATTCATAAGCTATTAGCTGTCTGCTAACAAACGCTTTAGGTAGATATACATATAAACTTGTAATGTTGTAACTTATTTAATTTAAAGAACACCTAATATAACATTGCTTACATAATGTTGCAAGGTGTCATAATAATAAGTAGCCTTTAAACAACTTATAAATGGGTTTCTGCTGCTGAACTAGGCTTACCCAGACGTATTCATGGAATTGTCATGAATAATAAATATAATAGTTTGTGAAGTTTAACCACGGTTTTTTTGACACATGTTAATATTCAAATACAAATCCTTTGTTTTCTTTACATGTATTTTTATTTCCTTTACTTAATATATCATTTTTTGTTTTCAAAAACGACCTAATAGTTTAAATTGACTAAAACCGCTAATTTAATTAAACACCTATTGTCTTATAATTATTGACTTAAAATTGAACCGACCAACCATCAATTTAAACACGAAATTCAATAGCGTACATCGGAATATAATTTCTCCAAACAAATCCGATATCCATGACTCATCATATTTGCATGCACAAGCCAAATAGAATTATCCGAGGCATCTGTTGGAGAAATCTCGACACATACGGGCTCCTACCTTTCAAGGCGAATCGAAAACAGTAGATTACATTCGAATGATTATAAATTTAAAGCCAGTCTGGCATATAAGGCGAGATAGCCATGTATGGGAGTCGGAGTAAGCCCGTGGGCGTTGCCTGCCGGTCGTCGGCAAGGCAACCAACAGTACTGCCATAACTCATGCTATTGTCTTACGTAATCCTCTCTTCGAGATGTAGTAGTTGATAGTCATTAAACATGTATTATGGATCCTGTCTTCCATTTGTGTAATGCTTCATTGAGCTCAATTGTTGGTATGTTCCATGCGAAGGTTTCATTAGCGTTCCTTTCGCTCTTTGCTCTATTCAATTAAGCAAGATTTCTTTAAGAATATTTCACTTGACGAAGTACAAATATCCGTTACTTAAAGCGAGTAAATTTAACGGCGTTAGCGAGAAAGCATTTAAAACTGGCACGCTCTCGACCGGTTTGAAAGTAAGAGATATGTCGGAACAATTGTTGTGGAATGCAAAGGGCTTTCTTATTACTCGCGCCGTTACTGGGTGAATACTAGTCAACATTACCGAAAAAGTAATTGTCGATTCTTTGTCCGCAGTTCTGGGAAATCATCTCCGACGAGCACGGCATCGACCCCACCGGCGCATACCACGGCGACTCGGACCTGCAGCTGGAGCGCATTAATGTATATTACAATGAAGCTTCAGGTGGCAAGTACGTGCCGCGTGCTGTACTGGTGGATCTGGAGCCAGGCACCATGGACTCCGTTCGCTCAGGACCTTTCGGACAAATTTTCCGCCCTGACAACTTCGTATTTGGACAATCCGGAGCCGGAAACAACTGGGCTAAGGGTCACTACACAGAAGGAGCCGAACTAGTAGACTCCGTGCTCGATGTCGTCCGAAAAGAATCTGAATCATGTGATTGTCTTCAGGGCTTCCAACTTACACACTCCCTCGGAGGCGGTACTGGCTCCGGAATGGGAACGCTCCTTATTTCTAAGATCAGAGAAGAATACCCCGACAGGATCATGAACACATACTCAGTCGTCCCCTCGCCCAAAGTATCAGACACAGTAGTAGAACCTTACAACGCGACTTTGTCAGTCCACCAGCTCGTAGAAAACACAGACGAAACCTTCTGTATCGACAATGAGGCTCTTTACGATATCTGTTTCCGCACCCTTAAACTATCCACACCCACCTATGGAGATCTTAACCATCTCGTGTCCCTCACCATGTCTGGTGTCACAACCTGTCTAAGGTTCCCTGGTCAGTTAAACGCCGATCTTAGAAAATTGGCAGTCAACATGGTTCCTTTCCCACGTCTTCATTTCTTCATGACCGGATTCGCACCTCTCACATCTCGCGGAAACAGACAATACAGAGCCTTGACAGTACCGGAGCTCACCCAGCAGATGTTCGATGCCAAGAATATGATGGCGGCCTGCGACCCCAGACACGGCCGCTACCTCACCGTGGCCGCAATCTTCCGCGGACGCATGTCTATGAAGGAGGTGGACGAGCAGATGCTCAACATCCAAAACAAGAACAGCAGCTACTTCGTGGAATGGATCCCGAACAACGTGAAGACCGCCGTGTGCGACATTCCTCCCCGCGGGCTCAAGATGGCTGCCACCTTCATCGGTAACTCGACCGCTATCCAGGAGCTGTTCAAGCGCATCTCCGAACAGTTCACCGCTATGTTCAGGCGCAAGGCTTTCTTGCATTGGTACACCGGTGAGGGCATGGACGAGATGGAATTCACTGAGGCGGAGAGCAACATGAACGACTTGGTGTCGGAATACCAGCAGTACCAGGAGGCCACCGCCGACGAGGACGCCGAGTTCGATGAAGAAGAAGACCAAGAGCTGGACCACTAACCAAGCAGTTATTACCAAGCGTACATGCCATTTTATCTCGTTGCTTGATAATCTAAGTAACAACATTGATTCCTATCATTATAATCAACAATGCTTTCTGTTTTGACATTTAACAGATTGCCATAGATTACAAAAAAATTGACTAAAAAAAAGCAAATAATTATTCCTAGCCTCATGTTAAGATCTGAATTATTAAGGCTGAACTGTAGACAGTAAATGCACCAGTTAGGACAGCACTATATCGTTCTAACTCGATTACAAACCGAAGTTCCAATGTGTAATTATCAAATGTATAATAAATGTTTTTTATTTATTTACTTGGTTGTTTCATTTGCTTAACCAACTTTAGCATAACAATGACATCACTTTTATAAAATGACCTTGAAAAGGTTGAAAGTAAAGCATGTATAAAAGTGCGTATCTAAATCAATAGACACCGATAACGGTGATAACACACCTAGGCCTAATATTAGTATCATGAAAAAGATAAGAGCTTGCATTACGAACGTTAGTATTTCATACTATATCATTGCTCGCTTAATTCCTTATTATTGTTTCTTTTTTTATTGACAGAATATTTTTTCAGAATATTAGAAGTTCGGAAAAACAAAGTACCTGGGTACTTTAAAAAAGCTTATCGCTTATTTAAGGCGATTAATGTTGTATGGAAAACGAACGGTCTTTTATACAAAAAAAAATAATGTCATGGACGACGATTCTTTGTACACCGGTTTTGATACATCGCTAACTGAGGTACTTCACTAGCTCACTTATGTGACATCACTAGCCTTGGTTATTTATAGTGATGCACCTATTATGTAGCTCCGGTGATAACGAAATGATGTCATAAATAAAATTTATCATAACGACTCGCAAATAAATATGTCATTATTTGCCCTAATTGAATCAGAAGTTGTTTACTTTGAAGGAATAGTTGGTATTTAGAAATGATATAGGTAAGAAATGACTAAGGATTTTTTGTAATGCAATGTTATTTAGGTAAACTACACACATCAAAAAAGTCTAGGGATCAAGCATGTTTATGCGGATTTCTTGTGATTGAGATGTGGCTTTGTAATAAATTTATGATTTTATAAATTTATATGGATCCTTTTTGGTGCATTTCATAATTTAAAACAGGAACTGTCAATCAAATTCGAGTAAAAGATGAAAATCAGCTGTCAATATTTTCCCTATAAAAACATAAGACGCATTGAAGACATTATTAGTGCTACTGTTTCCCTACTACTGATTAAAACCAACGTTATTATGGAGCGGCGACGTCATTTAAGCAGGGAAGAAATGATCAGAGCCGTGGGAATGATAGAAGCTGGTTCCCGGCAACGTACTGTGGCTTTAGCTCTGAATACAAGTCAGAGTGTTATCAGTCGACTTTGGACACGTTACCGAACCACTGGTACCGTGGCTGAGCGCCATGGAGGACGGTATCGCTGCACCACACGGAGACAAGACCGATACATTCAAATCACAGCTCGAAGAACTCCAACAATAACCGCCATGATGTTAGCCGTGAGCCTTCATCGCTCTTCAGGGAACTTAATTAGCGACCAAACAGTCAGAAACCGCTTGCATGAAGTGAACCTTCATTCCCGAAGACCGCTACGGGTACCACCTATAGCAATGCACAATCGTAGGACTCGATATCAATGGGCTCTTGAACACAGAAATTGGACAGAAGAACAATGGCGTTTCGTGTGCTTTTCTGATGAGTCTCGTTTTGGTATGAGGCCGGATACAAGACGTATACGACACTGGAGAACCCCTGGACGCCAACAGCGATTAAAATCCTGCCAGGAAGTCCATCCTTATAGTGGTGGAACCATCATGGTATGGGCGGGTATTTCGATCGGCGGAAGAACTGAGTTGATTTGGATCAGAGGCAACCTCAACGCTCAAATTTATGCTGAGACGGTTGTATCAGACGTCATCGTTCCTCTACAAGTGCATATCGGTCCCTTATTTCAGTTAATGCATGATAATGCACGACCGCACACCGCAAGAGTTGTAAGACAGACTCTCGCCGCAGCTAACATCAATGTCCTGCCCTGGCCTGCTCAGTCGCCAGACTTGAACCCGATTGAGCATGCATGGGATATTCTTCAGAGAAGAGCTCTGCCGAATATGGAGGGTATCCAGTCGCAAGAAGACCTTTTTTTGTTGTTGCAACGAACATGGGCGGCCATTCCACAGCGTGATTTGGATGAACTCATTTTGAGTATGCCAAACCGATGTTCTTGTGTTGTTAGTGTTCGCGGTAGAAACACGGATTATTAATTGTTTAAGTTACCCAATAAAATTTAAAAAAAAACTGTTATTTCAGTCTTTTTTTCGAACTTTAATGTTAGTGGTTCAAATGTCAAAAATCCCTTTATTAGGAAAATGGCAATTTTTTTTACTAATGCAAAGGTGACTTGGTTTATCGTTACTGTAGACAAACGAAAACATTTTATTTGATCAATCCTTAAAGAAAATTTTAATGAATATCAATCAGGAGAAAAGTTATTGCAAAAATATATGTTGATCCCTAGACACTTTTGATGTGTGTATTATCTCTTATTAAACTAAATATTCGAATTACTCTAGCAGATTTAATAGCACAGCAGTTCTGTCTCATTCAGGAGCGTCGCCAGCCGATGGTAGATGGGGAGGGGGGGAACAAGTTGATATAGATGGTGGCTCAGTTGTAAAAACGCTTTCCTTTAAAATCCTAAAAAGGTCGGTTCAAACCCACCCGGCATGTACCAAATAAAAGAGTTTCTTTTGTACCTACATTTGTCATAGATTTACACCACCACCGTTCCCGTGCCTCGGAGAGCACGTTAAGCCTTCCCGGTTCCACTAATACCAACTTGTGGAATCGTTAATAAATTGACATCAGATCCTCGCCAACCCGTCTGGCCAGCGGTGCGAGTGTAGGCCAAATTCTCCAGATGTTCTAGAAGGCCAATCTCCAACAGTGGAGGTCTAGGAGTTCTAGGGGCTGTAATTAATGTATGGAGAATTGAGAAAGTATGAATTGTAGGTAGGTAAAGAGCACATGAAGCTTTACACTACTACTAGTCATCACTACTATTTAAAATATAGTATAGGTAACTATTGGATGATTGGTGACATACTTACTTACCATACAAAGGTTAGTTGGTAGAAAATGCATTTACGGCATTAAGCTCGCCTATGAACCTGCACTTGTTTTGGTTTTGTACAATAAAGAATTTAGGTATTATTATTATTGTACTTCTCTTACTTTTTGTGTCAGGAGGCAATTTCGAATGTCTTGAATACTGCCAAGTAAGTTTTTCCCGGTAAAAAATAGGTTATTTTTAATATTTAGCGTGTAATATGCGGCATCCTACGACTTTAAAATAATGTAGGTAATAAGGCGTTACGGCTGAACTTCAAAAACATACATTCGACGTCAATTTGTTTCTATACACAATTGTTATGGAAGTAAAGTATGGTCGGTTACAGATTCCTGATATAAAAATTAATAGTACTTAATAAACAATTGTAAGTCGCACCAAAATGTAGTAAAATCAATAGTAAATCGTAGGTACTAGTTTTATGTTGAAGGCTGGTACAATCGATGCATTTTTTTTAATTTTATCGTTACAATTCTTCGTTCTGGTACAATCCAGCATGCTGCGAATCCTACATTAACAGCGCAGTGCTAACATTTTAAGGCTTAAAGTTAACTACGTGAACACAGCCAAAATCTCCCCCTGTCTGGCCGTGGGGCAGTCCCCCTCCGCTCTGCGCATCCCTGTATGCGGTTACCGCTTATCGATTTTGAGACTTTGTCGGGGTGACTGACATTCCTGACGAAGATAGGTAGCAAAGTATAAACCTATACCTACCTAACTTCCATATCAAGAGGGATTACACATTTGCGTCACACAATCCTATATTTTAAAGTATAACAAATGTAGTCTTCAATCAACTTTCTAAGAAATAAAATTACTTATTTATTTATTTAAACAATATTAGGCCTAAACACATATTTTTACAGTGATCAATATTTATAAAATACAACCTAATACCTTAAGGATCACCCACTTAGATTTAGTAAAAAAAACTAACATTTAAATATCTTAAACTAAAAATAACATTAATTAATTGTACATATCTTACAGCAATATAGAAACCCTAGAATGTAATATAGGATATTTATAATATAGATACTTACATACATATATACATAAACCTACATGTGTACATTTATATTACGTACATTATGGTCTTATTTATCACTTTCATATGGTAGGTAGATAAAAATAGTATAGCTAAACATTTATATTACGATTTGCTTCATATTAAAATGTTTAATTTTATTCCCTAGTAAGTTAATAAACTACATTTGTCAAAATAACACTCACGACTTATAAAAATCTTTGAAAATATCGGATTGTGCGAGCAAGAGAGACTTAAACCCGCTTAAGAAGCGTGATGGAGTTTGCCGACTTTGCCAATACGTTAAATTATCTTGATAACTCGATTGTTCTTACCTAGGTTACATTTTGTTTACATTTCATAATACCTAATAAGTGAAACATCGATTTCAGGATTGTTATTATTTCCGTGTTCAACTTGAAAGCAAAGCTCACTTTTTTATTTACTGATTTTTGCTTAAAGTGAATAACGCAAGTCGAACGAGGAAATAAAGTAAAAAAAAAGCGCTTAAAGCGACAAGTCAAACACAAATATTATTAGTTTATGACGGAAAAATAGTTTGGAGGATTTGAATCATATATTTTTTTCTTGCCCTTTATGTGACCGCTCCTTATTCATATCCTCTCTTATTTCACTCCGAGTTCCATTTCCTACTAATATTTCATCCCTACTTGTATATAATAAGCGAAGTAAATTCATATATAATATCATTGGTTCATTTATTGTAGATAATAATATTAAAATATAAATATAACTAAGTATCCTTATTGTATATTCTTCATTATTTAGTAGTCTTAGTCTCTTATTTTTGTATTAATTCAATATAATATTATTATACTTATAAATACTTCTTTGATCCCGATTCCAAATTTTTCGAATCCCTTTTATTTAACCCGTCTTTCCCTAAGTTTGACACTGGCAAATTGTTACTAATGGCAAATGGAAAAAAAAATACTAGTGTCTATCGTCAAAAAAAAATACACAGATCGGGTAATAGAATAGAAATATATTATCTACATAAAATACCCAGAATCGACGATTTTTTGATAGCCTAGATTACATATAGACATATTATGTAATCTAGGCTATCAAAACGCAATCCTAGTCAAGAAAATGCTAAACATTCGCGAAGTCGTCGATTTTGGGGCCTACGATATAATAATTACCACGTTTTATCGATCTCATGCTGAAAATAAAATGTAAAAGCCCTTTATATTTTCTGCATGTTCTAGAATGAGTCATTGTGCATTGAACCTTCGTGATGACTCACCCACTGGCCCGCGTTCGAAATTAACACTAACTTTGTATTTTCATCACATTGCGTGTTATATTAAACCAAGCGAGTGTTTGGTTTGATAATAACACGTATTGTTCAACGAAAAAAAAGTAAGCGTCTTTACTCAGCCGGCATCAACTTTCACGCTAAAACCAAAATTGGTGGGTAACTTATGTATTTAGGTAAGCGAGTACCTACTCGTATGTTGTTAAATTATTACACCTCTAATGGGGCAATTACGTATCTCATTAACGATCCTAATTATTTTACGACCCATGGCTTAAAATAATCCTTTATATTCAAATAAAAATTATAAGATTTTTAAATTGAAGAGCCACACTTAAGCTGAGTTGCACCAGAAGTCTAATTATAAATATAAGTAAAAAATAGCGTCGATTGTACCAGCTGGTACCTTACTTCATATTGGTGCAACTCAGCCTTTCGGAGCCCGGTATCGTGGGGTCAAATACAAAATTTTTAGATTAAAGTTTTTTATAAGTATGTACCTATATAAAAAAAACAAATACTAAACTATAATAAATTATTTAATAATGGAAAAAATAATTAAGATATAAACAAAACCTACCTACAAAACCTAATTTAAATATACATATATCGTATCCGCGCGGCATGGTGGCAAGAACGCTGACCGCATTGACCAAATCGCTATGCTGATTCTCTGGGCGAGGAAAGAACCAGCCCTCTTGTCCCCAGTACTAAATACCCAATACTAAATACCTACAATTAAAAATTAAATGTATTTTGCATTATTTAAAAAAAAATAGTAGGTAGGTGTTATAACGCAAGGAATGGCTTGAAGCTATCAAAAATATTCGAATGCGGTATTTGATAAGTTACGCTATAGACCTGGAACGTGACATCATTGAGTGCATATTGTTATTTATTGTTGTTGTTTACATTGAGGATATTTTACACAATATCCACCTATTTGCCCAAATATGTTTACTTAAAATTACATCTGTAGTTTATTTCAATATTTTACAATGACATGTGACACCATATCTTTCTTATAGTAAACGGGACGCAGTGTCAAGAATGGAAGCAAAATTAGACAAGATGACTGATATCAAACCCTACCATTATCCCGGCTTGCAAATTAGGAATATTCTTCTTTATATTCATTCCAAAAAGGGACTAAAATAATAATAAAAATATATTAGGTATTGGTAGTAGGTAATAAAATAATGGAAGTACCTATAAGATTTTGTTATTGCAGTTAGCTTGTCACTGTGCCATTTCATCCAACATCCAATGACAAGCCTTATTTTAGGCTCATGTGCAATAACATATTTATCTTTTGTATTTTCGCAAGTAGTAATTTAGACAGAACCTAAATTAATAATTTCGAAAAATGAAATGTAACTTTGCATTCATGTTTTTTTAAAAAAGAAATTCAAGGCACAAATGATCTAATATTGTTAAGCCAAGGTACAATGCGTGGCCTCGTTTGGCCGGAGACTGGTTCCTGTCGTCCTGTGGGTGGAGTGTAGGTAGATCATCAGACCTACAGCTTATTGCCTTTCATTACACCAAGTTTATTAAATAATTTAGTGTATAGAGGAGCTATGAAGTATAGGATAGGATGATGAAATTGAAGAAAATAGTAAATCTGTCAGGATTTATATTTTTGAATCTTAGAAATATGGGAATATCAAATCAATGCTCTTCCAAGATAACACTTTCCTTTAGCAGCCCGGATAACACTCATCAAGCCTAGACACACTGTAAATTCACACAATCTTGTCACACCCGCAACAAAATGTGACAAATATGGCGTCTGTCACGGTTAGCATGGCTTTCTCGATCTTGTGTTCGAATTTTTGTTACCCACACCCAAAAGACACTTTGTTTTATCAGGCAACCCGTGCCGTGGGCTGAGTTTTTATTTTTGATTTAGTCACATTATCAAAATTTGCTATATAGAATAAGTAGAATATCTGACAGGATCAATATTTACGAATTTCGATTGGAACGTTACTAACATTTGCTTGTAATCAATAGGATACCAGACAGGGGGAACAGATAAGCAAACATTCGGTGCCATTCCCAGTCCACATTACCTACAACAAATATTAAATATGACGTCATCAGAAGATCACACAAACCGAACAATATTTCAAGCAATTTGAACCTCTGTTTTTACCGTCCCAAGGCTTGAAATATTTTCCGAGCTTTACGTGTTAAAGTCTAGACCCCGGACACACCCATTAGTTAGACTGCGGTAAAATTTTTGTCGCAGTGGAACAAAAGCTTTCGGATAATCTAATTTAATAATCCCCTCCATACTTACCTATATAGTTTACTTAAAATCAATGAGGTTTATATATCATTGCTTAAAATACACTTACATAAAGTGCTCTTCTATGTTAGTAGTAAATACCTAGGTACTTAATTTGCAATTTATTAATGTGTACTGTATGGTCTGCGAACCAAATTTTAAATAGTATTGGCAAAGAAATGGTACTAAATACCTACTTATATAGATGAAATCATGTAGGTCTGTAGTAAAAACAATAATCAGTGGGCACACTAGAGTGAGTGTCACTGATCATCATAACTATTTACACAATAAACTGAAACAGAAAAAAAAGAAAATTCGATGTATAAAAAACAATCTCGTGTGACTTCTGTTAAAAAAACATTTACTAATCTTTGACAACTTCCTCAATTTATGGAACACAGCGTCGCCAACATAAAGGTAATCAATATCCATCTGCTACTTTTTGGTCCGATATAATTACAATAGACCTACATCCTACTAAATTACATTACTAAAAATAGTTTTTTAGTATAAAATTTAAATCTATAAATAAACTCAGCTAAATAATGATTTACAATAAGAAATAAAATATTAGGAACATAGCCGGTTCTGTTTTTATTATGTTGGCTACTCGTACTCTAGCGTTACTTTTTGACCAATGAGAGCAAAGCCGTATTATTATAGTGATGTATTAACAAATTATCGATATAAGTTATATTTTTATAATAAGGTTTTGGCTTTTTCTAGAAAATTTTATAATATCAGAATCCTTTACATAGTTGTGCCGTAGTTGCGGGCTTTATTCGCCCCGCGATAGATTAGCAACTTTAATTAAAGACGTTATTTTAATTTACTTCTGAATAAAATAATTAGTTATAGTCTATACAACATTATTGCAAAATAAACTTTACTTAAAAAAAAAACACTATCGAATTTAAACAAATTTATAATACGCCTATTATGAAAACTGGTAAGCTTATCGATGTCTCTAACTAGACATCCGGGGACACATCCCGGCCGTCGCCCAACTCCCCACAAGCCGAGCGTCACTTCTTCCCGAAACAAGATAAGCATAAGCTAGATTTAAACACTCTTTTAGAACAACTCAATTAGAGCACTTTAAAATGTATTGAAATGTCCTCAACTGAATATACAATAAATCTACGACCCGTAACTTGTTGTTTATTAGTCGAACCTTCGGTCTTTAAACGGGGGTCTTCGCGACATTGACATCCGGAAGTTGTAAGCTTACTAAACTCGAGAAATATAACAAATATATTTTTGTATCCCGACCAGGAATTGAACACGGTCTTAACTACTAGATGAGGGAGGCAGTTTAATTATGGCTCTTAATCTATAATCTAATAAATCTAATGGCTAATAATCTTGAATATCCAAGAAAATATTACCACATACAAGTACTTATGTAATTTAATAAATTTTCTTCCAATATAATACTTTAAACACGATTTTTTTTCTACACATTTAGATGTATCAAGTGACTTGTAATTATAATTTTTGGACCTTTTCAAGTTTCTATTAATATTAATAAAAATATATCTACAGGATTAATTTATTTATTATATTTAAATAATTAATCGAAGTAATATACAAACAATATAAAATAAAAATTAAAACTAAATTAGAAAACTAATTATAAATAAAAATACTCACCCATGATTTGTTCCTGTGGCAGTGTGCCAAGAACACTTGCAGCGTTCCCCCGCTGCACAGCAATGCTGATTTGCTGCGCGAGAAAACTGCCAGCCCTCTTGTCACATACAGCATTAACTTGCTGGCGCTTAGACAACTCTTTAAACTCTACAGGATAGATATAATTTATTTCTTACATCTGTATTGTTTGTCATTTCATTGTCACACCTAAATGTAAGTGTCTGTCATTTAATTTATTAAATCGTGCCTTGGTTGCAGTCAACATGATCAACTGTTGGCCTAAATAAAATTATTTATTATCGATTTTATTAAATTTACATTTTTAATTCAACAAATAAATAATGTTTTGATGCTGTAATATTGTTTTATAAAACAAATTGAATATTTAAAGATGCCAACTAGTTATGATATCTGGCCCAGGAATATTTGCTCATGCGACTTAATAAAAAAATATTATGCGACTTTACGTCTGCAGCACTGGGTCTCCTGGGTATAATGCCGAATGCGATATTTATTAAAAATACATGGCAAATATTGAATACTCGTGTTATTTATAATCGTGTTTTAATGTTTATTTAGTAGAGATGCTTCTAAGTAAAGTGAAATGAGAATCGGGACTCTGTGGCAGCACATTTTTATTTATATAGTACAATAAATATTCTTTGATTGATTTGTTTTATTATGTACGCATCATTATTCTGACTAGGCGCAGAAAGGCGCAAAATAGAATACTACTATATCAAAGACTTTCTTGAAAAAGGTCGCTGATGTGGGCTGGATGATTGTGGCAAGAGATTTGGCGAGCCTTGAAAGAGACCGAAATACAGCAGTGGAAAAACAGCTGCTGATAATGATCATAAATAGATATTAATCGTTAACATTAAATTAAATAAACCACGTGTATTTTCTAAAACTATGTAGTACTTCAACTCTACTAAATCTGCAATGCGGACTTTTTGTCGATAGAATTGAAAAGGAAACCCGTACACAGCACTACACCGGCTAAACTAAAAACCGCCCGGCCCCCGATTCCTTTTATTCTTTGTGTTTGTGCCGTCGTGTAAGGACGTGCGTGCGGAGCTGATAGTATTTAGTATTTAAGTAATTTATTAGATTTACATTTTATCAATATGAGGGAGATCGTACATATTCAAGCTGGCCAATGCGGCAACCAAATTGGAGCTAAGGTATGTTATATTCTTTATTTGAAAATGTTCGAAATTTAAACTTGATAGCGGTTTGCCGAGCGGCCGGCATTTTGTGATGCCAAAGTGGCCGACTAAATTATTCGATAGCCGCTACTTTTCGTCTTTCTAGCCCCTGCATGTTAATTATTACATATTATAGAGTTTCCCATTGTGTTTTTATTGCTTGGAGTCTGCAGTGACTGGCCTTGAAGACTTTATTATTGAGTGGTAGGTATTGTATTAAATGAATCATCGTTTTTTTGTCGAGTCAATCTAGTTTGTATTATATTTTGGTCTAAATCATTTTCTTGGATATATTTGCCGGGCCCCACCTAGTCTTGATATCGATCGATGATACGCCGAGGCCGCCTTGTTCCACGTGTTTCATCGCCATCTGTCGCGCGCATCCACTTTATATTTATCTATCCTTTATTTCGTAACTTTCAAGTAACCTGTTTTATCTTGTAATTTGCATTTTCGTACCATTGTAACATGTATTTTACGTCATTGTATTTATTCTAGACTTCTTATCTCAACGTAATTTACTGATTACAACAATTGGAAAAGCCGGTTGAACTTTTAAATCTAAATATTGACATAGGTTACCGCGTAACGTTTTCCGTTGCGAACGTTTATTTTGAATGTGAGCGCGTCCCTAGATAAGGGCGACCAATCGGAGGATTCTGTTTTTTATTTGTTTAGACAATGTGTTTAAAAACTAGCTATTCATTTGAAAGCAAATGAAGTTGAATCGGATATTTTATCAATGACATAGTTAAATTAAGTTACTTACCTTCACGACCGTAATCTAAACAGAGTGGTCAGAAGCGGAGGACTATATATTTTTGTTATGTTGGCCAGACGGGTAATTCTCGAGTTGTAGAGATAATGTCTAGTGAACCAGCTTTTTTTTGTATGCATTTTGATAGATATACTAGGTACCTACCTACTGTTCAAATAAAGCTTTTAGGTACAAAAAAACCCACATTTTCTATTATATATATATATATATATATATATATATAATGACTGTACGGTAGTTAAAATACAATGTTTTGTTATTATTCGCAATAATAGATAATAAATAATGGCAATAAATAGTATTCTAACAGTAAAAGAAACCTTTAATATTAAATACAGTTTAGGCTGTAACAACCTATGTTATTATGCCTTATCATTGTATTACCCCAAGTAAAACACCTCCAAAAAAGTTATAATTTCAGGCATCCCCGTTGAGCTGTGAGATAAGGTAAAGATAAGACAAAAAAAATTGGGTGTGGTAACTAGATTCATACCATTACAGCCGCCATATGGTCTCAAATTTTAGCAGCTGTGACAAAATTCCGTTAAAAACAAAATTTAACAGCTTAAGAGAGTAGTTAAGCCTTATTTTCCTAAAATGATCTGAAAGGCATTACTTGTACATATAAATGTCTCTTTTTAACATTGTCCCCGTGAGAAAACAGCTATTTTTGTATTATATCGCATCCCTGCCTTTTTTAAATACCTATATACTGAATACCTGCGACATGTGACATCACGCACACCTAGTGGTAAGCTGTACGTGAGGGAAGAATGGGAGCATCTGACGCCAGCCACTGACGGCTGAAATCTGTCTCTACCACTATGCCGGCGTAACAAAATGATTTTTCACACTTCGCTTGAAGGACTCCAGGTTATTGGAGTAGGGAAACACACTGGATGGGAGAGCATCTTCAGCGTGCGACAGATATAAGAGTCCAAATTTATGAGTACGCGTAGGGATAGTGGCTATAGTATGTGGATGCATATTTAGGCTGTACTACAGAGGCTGTCATGGTGTAAAAATGGAATGCAGTAACTAGTCTTATTACCGTCCATGGGCGTTAATTAATTTTAATAACCCAGTGAGTTTGGTAAAGGCCGTTGAACTTAATCGCTTCCGCAGACTAATTCGGACGAGCCCAGTTAGAACGTTACTGTTTTATGAAGACAATAATGTTTAATGCCCGAGCCGAAAGCAAAACTTTCTAGAGGAAGACCAGATTAATATCAAATTACTCGTACTAATCCAATGGGATACAATGTTTGACAGACAATCAAAAATATAAGATTATTTGAATTTTTTATACATAATGTTTGTGAAACAACAAAATCAATTGGATAGAACACGACCTGCAATCATATACTAATTGAACATTACAATTATTATTAATAAAAAAAACTTAATAATTAAAAATACAACTAAGAAAACAAAACAATAAATAAGGAAAAATAAAATAAAAATATTATATAAAAAAAAAATGTATTATGATACGATTGTCCTAGCTTTTATTCTCATACATTTGGCTTCTCGTTGTATACGATCTAAGGGCCAGTATTTCATCACAAATTCAGTTACAGTTACCGGCAGATAAAAAGTACGTTGGCTGGAAATTGCGCAGAAACCTATTATTGGTACCTGACGCTCTGTCTCCTTATAAAAAAATGAATGCATAAAATAGGTTGCAGACGGTTTATTTTATTGAATTATAAGTAACTATTTAATACATACATCAATTATATTTAAAAAATATATATATTTATTTAATAAATAGGTATTATAGATGTTCTCGGAATGTATTTTATTATGTATTTCCTGAATCATTTCATCTCCAGAATAGTTTAGCGATGATGTAAATTAGACACAAACTCAACTAGATGGCACATTGCCAACTGCAGTTTTTTAATCCGGAAGCGTTGCTGTCTCTGTCTACAGATTAGTACAGATGTATCGGTCTAAAATGGCCCGCTAAGATCCAGGTCAAGTTTTCAATTGTCAGATTTTTTTTTGTATTTGTAATGGTGCTGAATATAAAATAAAAGTGATTAGTTTTATGACTGAATTCTGAGAATACTTTTAAATAGTTATTATCAAATAAGTAAAATAGGATATTAAAAAACATAGTTTTAAAAGTTTAGATTTATAATAATATTAGTACCTATCTTGCCTCCGTGGTCTAGCGGTTAAGTCCGTGGATTTAGACTCTGAGGTACCGGGTTCGGTCTGGTCGGGACACAAAAAATATTTATTAATGTAAATAAATACATTTAATTAATATTAAATTTATTTGTGATATTTCTCGAGTTTGGTACGCTGGAGACATCGACGAGCTTGCCACTTGTCATGATTGGCCTATAGTAAAGTTGGCTAAATGTGAATCCGCTTATTTATAAGCGTGGTTTCTGACCACCCCGAAAGGGAAACGGTCGTGATGATACTTTACTCTTTACTTTACCTATCTTAGAAACTCGCACGTTGATAGCCTGTATCAAATTTTGATAACACATACTTGGTTTATATGGTTCTGACTTATAGAGTACTGATAAACAAATAAATAACTTGATGCAGGCGTAGGACGTACTCGTATAGTCGGCAGAATGTCCGTTATAGTACATTAAAGTTGGAATTTAGATTAGTCCATCAATAAATCGATGGATTAATCATTTAAGACATTTAGAACATGTCATAAACAGTATTTTTATATAACATATATCATCCTTAGGACCTGATATCAAAATTCATAATTAAATTTCTGAAAAATTGTGTATGAATCCTTTTTGCGTAAATGCGTCCAATTTAAAGTCACACCCATATTCTAAAAACATCCACGACTCAAACTGTTAAGTAAATGATAACATCAGTTAAAGACGTGGTAAATTAGTTCAGGCATGAGTCAGCATTCGATGGTGCAATGCTCCAAAGTAACTAAAAACCCTATCTTGGTTTTCTATCTTATCGACCACTTTCAGCGAAGTGCTGATTAAACAAATGTACCTATATGCAGGTTGAAAATGCAATTATATACTTTAAGCACGTCATTATAACGATTCAGATAAAAAAAGTAGAATTTGAATAATAGTATTTACAATTACGCAACAATAGCAGATGTTCTGTAAAAATAACTGGTAGTACCTTAATCGTAAAGTTCGCAAAGTTACGATCATGTTGACCTAAAAGCTCGTTCTGATCTGTCATTACCAGATGTTTACAGGTTTGAAAGTCAGGTCGGGTCGCGTAAGTTATGGTGAGACGAGTTCGCGACGACGTTCTCCACTTATATGGTGCCGATACATGAAAGTGGGCGTGCAATACATTGAGTACTAGTCACCTGCAGGTACACGGCGACTTCGATTACATTATTGTTTTACAAACAAATCCGTAGGCACCTGGCGCCACCCCACGCGAAATATGGGACGGTCGCGACATTATGCTAAACGGTCTTTGTTTCCACACCCGCTGCCATGGCGACTCGCTGACTCATCCCGTCACCGACACGCACAATAACTTTTCGTGCCATTCCTTAAAAAAAAATAACCCTATGTTTTTATTAATCCTATATTACCAATAATGGGAAAAGAACCCCCCACGTCGCGATCGCCCCGACACGCACCGTCGAACACGAGTCTGACGTCACCTTTCTTTGTTACAGTTCTGGGAGATCATTTCCGACGAGCACGGCATCGACCCTACCGGCGCATATCACGGCGACTCGGACCTGCAGCTGGAGCGCATTAATGTATATTACAATGAAGCTTCAGGTGGCAAGTACGTGCCGCGTGCTATCCTGGTGGATCTGGAGCCGGGTACCATGGACTCCGTTCGGTCAGGACCTTTCGGACAGATCTTCCGACCAGACAACTTCGTATTCGGCCAGTCCGGTGCCGGAAACAACTGGGCCAAGGGACACTACACCGAAGGCGCAGAACTCGTAGACTCGGTCTTGGACGTGGTCCGAAAAGAGGCCGAATCTTGCGACTGTCTGCAAGGTTTCCAACTCACACACTCCCTTGGCGGCGGTACCGGCTCCGGTATGGGAACCCTTCTCATCTCCAAAATCAGAGAAGAATACCCCGACAGAATCATGAACACATACTCCGTAGTCCCCTCGCCCAAAGTATCTGACACTGTAGTAGAACCCTACAACGCAACACTCTCCGTACATCAACTAGTCGAAAACACAGATGAAACTTACTGCATCGACAATGAGGCTCTCTATGACATATGCTTCAGAACCCTGAAGCTGTCCACCCCCACGTACGGCGATCTCAACCATCTAGTCTCCCTCACCATGTCCGGCGTGACCACATGTCTGCGATTCCCCGGCCAGCTGAACGCGGACCTCCGCAAGCTCGCCGTCAACATGGTCCCCTTCCCACGTCTGCACTTCTTCATGCCCGGCTTCGCGCCGCTCACTTCTCGAGGCAGCCAGCAGTACCGCGCGCTCACCGTGCCCGAGCTCACCCAACAGATGTTCGACGCCAAGAACATGATGGCGGCCTGCGACCCCAGACACGGCCGCTACCTCACCGTGGCCGCCATTTTCCGCGGACGCATGTCCATGAAGGAGGTGGACGAGCAGATGCTCAACATCCAAAACAAGAACAGCAGCTACTTCGTGGAATGGATCCCGAACAACGTGAAGACCGCCGTGTGCGACATTCCTCCCCGCGGGCTCAAGATGGCTGCCACCTTCATCGGTAACTCGACCGCTATCCAGGAGCTGTTCAAGCGCATCTCCGAACAGTTCACCGCTATGTTCAGGCGCAAGGCTTTCTTGCATTGGTACACCGGTGAGGGCATGGACGAGATGGAATTCACTGAGGCGGAGAGCAACATGAACGACTTGGTGTCGGAATACCAGCAGTACCAGGAGGCCACCGCCGACGAGGACGCCGAGTTCGATGAGGAACAGGAGCAGGAGATCGAAGATAACTAGACGCAACTCTTCTACTTCTTAGCTTTTAACAACTGACATACAACCTCTTTCCTCTGTCTGCTCCAAACTCGCAGATCTCGCTTATTTATGTTCAGTATCCCACCTCGTGTCGGGCGCACAGCAGAGAGAAGGGTGCTACATTCCCGTGTTTCCTTGACCCCGGCGCATCCCGGCGGCTTGTTCCTGAACAAGCTCCGAGGATGCCCGTCTCTAACTATTAACATCGTATTATTACGTAAAGGAAAATAATCTTTTTTATTATAAGGCTGAACATACATAAGTTTTATGTATGTAAACATGTTTTATTTACGAACACCGTGCATCCCGTACGTCTCTACCTGGGTGCTCATTATGTTGAACTTGAGGTGTCGCTAACATGACTATATACAATTAATAATGAGTTTCCAGGTTAAGATAATAAACTTTTCTAACTGTATTTTTATTCAATTAGATCGGATGATTAATAAAGCTTGATTACTTATAATACAACCTGACTTTTATATTACCAAAACCTTTCATCGAAGCGCTGACAGCCAATACACGACATGCATACCTGCGTTTCAATCAAAATGCAAAACTATTGAAAATCCGTGGTCTTGTCTCGGCTCACGCTGTCTGTTGTAACCGAGTACCCCTGCTGCAGGATCAGTACGCGCTAGGGACAACGCTTTTCATTGACCATACCTAAACAATGTCTGCGACGCGTGCAACCATGCCGTAGGGTTACTTGAATGGGGTTACCCTTATCGCCCTCTTCCGAGACCTATCAAACACTTGTGAATGCGTAATCGTATCGGCAGCGTCCACACTAACGATTATGATACGTTTCGATCGACGATGTCTGTACAAAACTGCAAAATCTATTAAACTCTGAGCACTTATGGTAGATTATTCACTATATTTATCATATATTTAGTATGCTATATCAATGATATTTATAATAAAGAATATCAGCTATATTTTTATAGTTATTGTATACTAGCTGTTTGAACCCGCGTTGCCCGTTAATGTGTCGTCGAAAAAAAACCTTCAGGTACCCGATAGGGATGTCATATTTAGATCTTAACGTCTTATATTTCTTTTTATTAAATTATATTTTTTTCTAGTTCTATGACTTATTCAATTCGTAATATCTATTGAATGGAATAGCCGATTTTAATAATTCAAAAAGTGATCTACATGAATTAAAACAGTCTTGAAAACAATATGATTTATTTGGATAAGGATTTAAACAGAAGTATGAGTAACATGTATGCCTAGTGTGACAGTGAAGTTTCGTAAACGCAACTATAGTAGTAGTTTTTTTACTAAATTTTCGATGCTCATTGCCTGTTATTATAGCCAAACTTGCAATAACACGCAATGTAAAACATAAAAAACGTAACTACAGCAGTTACGTTTTCCGAAACTTGCATTTTACACTAAGCACACTGGTCTAATTATGGTCGGTATTTCTATCAACTTTTAAAATGTAAAAAGTGGTTATTGTGACAGCGATAATAGTTGGACATCAAATATAATAAGCAAAATTATAACTTTGTGGCATTTGGGGTTGAAACAATGGGGGTATATTCTCTTGATACCCACAAATTCATATAGCTGGGTAAACGAATTTTTCAAGAGTGTGGCGATCCCAAATGCCATAACTACCTAAATCAGAATATTTCGATTATAATTCAACGAGGAAATGCGGCGAGCGTTTTAGGTACCCTCCCTGGTGGTAAGCCCTTACTTTATTTTGTAGAATAGTTTTAATTTCATAGGTATTTTTAGTTTAGTTTTATTTATAATTAGTTTTTTAATCTATTTTATTTAAATATTTTTGTATCTACTTCGAATAAATATATATTTTTAACAAACAAAAAATGTAGAATATATGTTTTAAGGCATTTTTTTACACCTTGGGTTCCATTACTAAAGTTTTAGAACGGATCCTTAATCTTTTCTAGCAATAAATATAGCCTATGTTACTCAGGGTGAATGTAGCTTTCTAATGATGAAAGAATTTTTGAAATCAGCACAGTAGTTTTAAGTTTATTCATTACAAACACACACACGCACACAAACAAAAATACAAATTTTTCCTCTTTATAATATTAGTGTAGATGTAATAACCATTACCTACTAATATAAAAGCGAAAGGTGTGGGAATGGAAGGACTAATATTTGTTGATTTACCACGCAAACAACATATGACTCCACAGCTATTTGAAGTTTTTTGGCGAACTTTATATAGCACGGGCAAAGCCGGATCAAACAGTTATAACTTATAATTTAGAGTGACAGGGAGCGCGTGTCATCATGGAATTGCGTTTATGGCTTAGCATCAGGAAATAACGGGCTGGGTCGAAAATGGCATGCGAATAATCCATTACCCTGGCTTATTGACTTATTTTGGTTTGGGCTTTTTTAAAACAAACTATATTATTTATTTGTTTATACGTTAATAATTAAAAATTACTTAAAATTAAAAATATATATTTATAAATGTAACCTAATATTTTTATTTTTTTATTCATTCATTGCAGCCCCTAGAACACAGTGTCCTAGACCTCCACTGCTGGAGATGGGCCTTCCAGAACATATATCTGGAGAATTTGGCTTACACTCGCCACAGTGGCCAGACGGGTTGGCGAGGATCGTAACGTACGTACGTAAGAAAAGTATATTTCTCATTGGTACATGTCGAGGGGGGTTTGAACTGACCTTTGTAGGATTTTAAGGTAAGCGTTCTTTCAACTGAGCCACAGAGGCTGGCAACATTTCCCCTCTGTATAGTAAGGCTAATGTTGGCAGAAATAATTGCCAGCCTTCATGTCTTCAGATTTCTTCTTCAACCGTTTGGACAACTCTTTGGATCCCCATAGATCCATCGTCTCGACCCCAAACGGCCTGTACCGAGATTGGCATATTTGCTAATGTGCCATATGCCGAATCCCATGGTCCTTTGAGTTATAGCACTCTTTTGTTTTGGCGACTGGTATTTATTTATATAGTACACACAGCAGTATATATATTAAAACACACACATAACATAATTTAAACTTATCTAATATATGTACCAATTAGGTGTCACAGCATTCACCAATAAAAAAAAGAAATTAAATCAAATAATTTATTCAGTAAATAGGCAATATTTTTAGCACTTTTACACGTCATAACAGTTTTATTACATTTTATATTTATACATATTAATTTATACATTATAATATTTAAACATATAAACATATAATATAATATAAAACAGAAACATAACACTTATTACTAAAAACTTAATACTTAAAAAAAAACATTATAAGTCTGGTACCTTAGAAACGAAAACAAAACACTTGGTACATAAATTATATGCTACCTACTCATCAATATGGGTTTAAAATGTGCGAGAATATTTTTTCTGAATACATTGTAACGGTTATGAATGATGTCTATATCATTATTGGCACTGCAGAGACTACTGTAGGCAATGATGTTACTGTAGGTGTTGCACATTCGAGATATTGACGAATGTATATGGTAAATGGTATTTAAACATAAGTCTTTGCGCTGGCAATAATATAAGCTAAGTAATATATCTCCTTTATTAATATATTACTTGAAATTTTGAACCTATAAAAGCTAAAGCTATATACCTATAACCAATGTTTGTAGACGGAATTCATTTTTAAAAATTGCCTATTGTTCTGGTATTTTTGTGTGTGTAAAAAACAAAAATAGTTAGATTGAAAATTGAACCATTTTTTTTACGATTAGCAAAAAAGGCGAATGACAGAGTTTCTTGACTCATTTCCTTTAGATTAATGTTAAACTTAAGGCTGGTATTCACAGCTCTTGCTTAGTCCAAGTAAAAATGAGTTGATATTGAGAAAAAAAAAGTTTCTCCCCAAAAAGAGAAACCTATGGTATTTCACTACTACCCTAAC
Source organism: Tinea semifulvella (assembly GCA_910589645.1). Classification (NCBI taxonomy): domain Eukaryota; kingdom Metazoa; phylum Arthropoda; class Insecta; order Lepidoptera; family Tineidae; genus Tinea; species Tinea semifulvella. The sequence continues at coordinate 963,843 of OU342605.1, forward strand.
TTTAAGTCAACCTTATACATGCAAGCTTAAAAGAGACTTAAGAGCCGGTAATTCACCACTTATCGACGGAAGTCAACTTCACCCTGGTTTCCGAAAGAATAATTTAATTACCGCACGTTTAACATTTGCCTAAAAGGCACGTGAAATGGCTGAAATAATAAATTTGATAAGCTAGGTATCTGTATCTCCAATCAAGTTTGCATATAATTGACTGGAGATGTAACTATAAGTAATTACCTACTTCCGTTAATTATCTCATTTTACTTTATTCTCTATATAAAATAAAAATTATAAAAGCTTAATAAAATATTTATGCCTAGGCGATGAGACGTATCGCGCGGCGTCTCTGGCACGAGGTTTCCTGGTGGACCCGGCTAAGACTGGTTGGCGAGGAAAATTAATTATGTTATTAACATAATTATAAGAATGCAAATAAAAAAATACTACGATTTAAGGCAAAAAGCAAGTTAAAACAATTGGAAAAGTCCTTAAAATAGGTATGTGCGTATATCCGACGCAGTAAATATGTTCCCATATCGAGTTACCTACGAGGCTAGACCCTGTTGGTGCCTACAATCGTCAAGGACATTTTTTTTCAACGTCGTTATAGGTAGGAAGGTTGTGTAGAAAGAATTATCGATTCGAGAACTCCTTGGCCGTCGTCCTGCAATACCTACCTACTTACTACTTCCTAACTTCTAGATACCTACCTAACTAAGTATCTAATATATTTATTTTCGCTAGGTAGGTGTATAGGTATAAAATTAAAATGTTTACGATTAGGTCTGTAGCAACTAAATAGTGCTAAATTATTATTATAGTTAAGTAGACTATTTATGTACATAATTTAAGCAAAAGACACCAGGGGAATTGTAATTGAAATTTTATGGTGTAATAAAGCACCTTTAATCGGCAAACCATAACGACTCCATTGTCTGTGTGGTCGATAAACTCGAAGTCTGTTCGAGAATAAAAAGCTTTTAAACGCCTAGTGCCATCTACTTAAGACAGTTGGAACTACCCAAGCTTCGTGTATCTTTCAATTGTGGCTTAATTACGAAAAAAGGACCAGTGTAATTTTAGATAACTTATCACTTAATTAGAATAAATTAATTTCTTTAGGAAACAATACTTCCTGTGTCCGTATTGTCGATAAATTTGAAAACGTTTTGTACGCCTAACGCCATCTAGTGGATACAGCTGAAACTACTTGAAAGTTTAAGTTGTAGCTTTAGTAAAAGTTCAGATTAAGCTGCCCCTAGATGTCGCTAGGTTATTTAAAATTTATAAACAAGTTTTGACCACGTAACGGGATACTAGATTCTGCTCTTTTGCTCTCTTCCTAGAGATGTGCTCCTGGAGGATAGTTGTAGTAGGCGAACTTAGACCTCCTAGGTTATGAGCCTTACGGCCGCTATTGATCCAGTAACAGCCGCCAGCTCGAAATGGAATTACCGGCGGGTTACCTTTACACAATGAGGTTAACATCATTGCCTTTAGAAGTCTTGTCATCCATCCATTAGTTAGGGGTGGTCCAACTGTACTGCGCCATTGGGCTGTTTATTTTGAGAGCTACGTCGTGTTTAGATTTATTGACTTGCGACTTTGTGACAAGCTGAAGCTAGTGAACCGAATAAAACAAAGAGCCGAACGAGAACAAGACAAAGAAACATAAAACAGGACAATCCGACGTTTCCAGTTATTTCTGGAAAACTCTCAGTCGTGGATATTTGTATTTAAGATGACAATTGATTCACGCGACATTTACATGAATTTAACTTTCATTGCTATTGTTACCTAAATTTAATAACTAGTTTTCTGTGTGTAATGCAGTGGTCAGCGGAAGAAACCTTTAGGTAGAGAAAGATATCAAAATTATTTCATCTACTTTGAAATATACTATTATTTTTAAGCACCCCTTATTTTTATTTACTTTACCACATCTTAAAAACTACATTAATTTATCATTACGGCCCCTAAAAAACAGTCCCTCCAATGTTGAGACTTTCAGAATTTCTGAAGAATTTAGAAAAGAGGTCTAATGTAAATTCTCTTACCACGATTCCAAAAGTTGGTATTAGTGGAACCGGTACCAACGGCTAAAAGTGCTTTTCGACGCATGGGAACGGCGGTGTTGTAAATCTATGATAAATGTATGTAAGTGTATTTATAATGAATTTTTATTTTTCATATATATATTTTATACATACTTGTATTTATATATATATAGTGTGTAGTATATGTATTATTGCGTATGTATTGGTGTGTATATTAATATATATTGTTTTATCTTAGATTAAGTTTATTTAATATTTTTAAAGCGGCTGACAGAAAGGTCTGGAGGCTGGCAATTATTTCTGCCAACGTATTAGCCTCGCTATACAGAGGGGAAATGTTGCCAGTCTCCTTGGGACTATCTCGGATGAAACGTTTCTAGAGGACATTTTTTATTTAGTTTAGTTTATTTTTAATTTTATTATTTAGGTAACTTTTAATTTATATTTAATTTAACTTATAGTATTAAATAAAAGTACTATAATCAAAGTCAAAGTCAAAATTTCTTTATTCACGTAAATCTATTACAGGCATTTATGAAACGTCATTAATTTAATTATTTTGAATGATTCTACTCCTGCTAGTAGAAGACTAAGCAGCAAAGTGGTCCAATAAGTAAGCTGTTAGCAGAAGACCAGCAGCTTAGCAGATTCCAGTGACTTGTTAATGTTTAATCTGACTGAGAAAGGTATCTGCAAGGAAAACTCAGCTATATCAGATTTACAAAATAAAACATATACAGAACTGCACCACAACGATCTTCGAATTCGAATTAATTTCAAATAAAATATATTTTTAATAAGTTTCACCTACCTTCCTTTGCACCTACCTCATAATCAAAATTCTCTGTATTGTCCCAAAGGTTGGCTGCTAGAGAATGCCTAGCGGCATTAAGCCCGCCCTTTGTACATCGTGCAATAAAGTTTTAAATAAATAAAATACAATAAATTATATTTTTAGAATTGTTTGTGTGTATATGAGTATGTTGCATAACATCCAATTCTGTTATTATATTATTTTATGATTTTCAGTATTCTTACAACTTAGTTCCTGAAGCCAGTTGTGGGTGCATATTATTGGATTGCGGAATGGCGAGGATTGGGTAAAAAGCAGACGTGTCGCATGAATTAAGTTACAGTTTAAGTAAAATAAAACTAATAAGCCATGAGCAAAGATGTTACAGGAATAGTCCATATCCTTCTGTCACCGATACACATGCAGCTGTGTGTGTGAGGCCGGGACACACAGCATGCGAACAGTCACCAAACAATTGGTCTACCAGTTGTGACAAAACTTACCTACTATCAAATTATTAATAAATTCTAAAAAAAATATATTCGAAAATTAATATTTACGATATATAACGATTGTCCCAACAAGAGCGCGGATTTAAATTTGCCGCCATTTTGATGCGAGTTGTATGTTGTTTTTTTTTTTACAGTTGTCACGTACAGGCTACGCTATTTAAGGATAGGTAAAGACGAATGGGATGTATCACTAACTTTTTATCACGATAGATGGCGCATGATAGATGGTACCTAATATAACTGTCAGTTGCATAGAAAACTTGTATTTTTATTACGAAATTTATTATTTTCTGGATATTATGCCGAAGTGAGCAGCTTTTAAGTGTACAAATCGAGATTTATAAGTGAAATCATCTATCATGCGCCATCTATCGTGATAAAAAGTTTGTGATACACCCCATTAAGTCATCAAACCAACGATGTTTATTTATTGCAAAAACATTACAAAAATGGTGAAAATATGCGGAAACAGTTAGCCAATTACGTCAAGTTTTTGGTTGCAATAATGCGTCAAATAAATCGACCGACAATGAGGCGTTTCATTACAAAATTTGATACCAAATTTACGCTGATGGATCAAAAGATCATTGTTCGTCGTCGTCCTTGTCGGTCACTCAAAAATATAGCCACAGTAAGGGAATCTGTGGCCGAGAATCCAGGAAATTCCATTCATCATTGTGGTCAAGAATTAAACATTTCCAGAATCACTATGCAACGAATTTTGGTAAAAAGATGCGACGCGGCGAGGGCTCATGGCATCCCAAACCAGGGCACGTCCTCGTTCCCAGGGGACCAACGTGATATCATCGGGACTTTTGTCATTATCTCGGATAACTCCAGCAAGATCCAGAAGAGCTGGAACTTTGATGGTGGCTAGAGCCTTTTAATAGTATCGTCGAGGGAGTCGTGGCGTGACAATCAACCCGCGCTTTTCCTTCCATTCCTTTTCTACTGAAGCCAGAAGCCTGGCGCGATGTTGATCACTGATTGGATTTTAAGCTAAAAAAATAGGTGTTAAAATGGCGTCGATTGTACTCGCTGACATAAAACTCATACATTCGACGCCATTTTTAACTTTAATCGTTGTAACGATTACAGAGACTTCATATTAGTGCAACCCACAAGCTAATATTATAAATGTAAAATAAGCTTTTTGGAGTGTATACGAGTATACGTATGTATGTCTGTTTGTCCATCCTTCACGACTATATTACTGAACCGATTTAGATGTAATTTCGCAGCCATGTTCCTTGGAACCTAGGGACAGACATAGGATATATTAGATTATTATCTGACCACGACATGTTACTGCACAGCCAGTCTGTCCGTTTTTGGTCGCCTTCACGCGTAGATTAACTTTACCGATTTTAATAAAACTTTACAAATACGATCCTCGAAACCCAGGTTTGTACATGACGTCAAAATATAAACATGGCATGTGATCCTACGACAACCTGAAGGATTTTTTGGCTGACCTGATTTCTTTTTTATTTGATAGTTAATATATTGTGTTTTCATAATCTGTAATTAATTTTATTTATTTTGCTCTAGAATAACGACAATTGAAAAAAACTTTGTTTTACGTTCATCATTAAATAGTTTAGATCCATCCGATATAATTAGACAATTATTTACATTTTTAAATCCTGTTATTTATCTATAATAAAGAACCTGATCATAATAAAGTACCTAATCGTAGAAATATCGCTCTGTTTTATTTTACCTACCTGTCATTACTAAGGGTTTATTTCATACATAAATTTTAAACAATTGACTGTTTACTTAAATTATACTTTAATGCTGGGGTAAAACAGATGGTGATAGTAAATTTAAAAAAAACAGATAATAATTATGATTATTGAATTATATTTAGTTGAGGCACGCAGCAACAAAGTTGGGGCCTGGTTTTGGGTAATCTCTTGTGTCAAAATAAATCTAACTAAATAGATCAACGTGTTCTTGCAAAACTCCGTTAAAATAGTAATTATACAGCAATAAAAAAATCCTTCCATTTCTTATAAAACCCAGTGCGTAAAAAAATACTTTAAATAAAAACCAAAAAGATAAAAACAAGTTCGAGAACCGAGGAAGTACACCTATTCAAATAGTTTAATGATAATACAGACATAAACAAAAAATAAATTCTAATGCGTAGCATAGCGACTTTAACAGTCGGGAAGATTTGAGCCGTTCTTGGTTTTAAATGGGTTAATGCCGAAATTAGTTTGAAAATAGTGACACTCGCATGATTAAGACGAATCAATTGACGTGTGCATCATCAAAATCAGCTCACGCATTTGGTCTCCAGTGTGCCACAAAGGAAGAAACTACATACATACATACTTACATACAGAGGTTAATATGACATGTTATTAATAAATTTATTTATATTTTCTTTTTCTTATCTAGTTTTAATGACGATGCCCTTGTGGCAGATTTCTATGTTTAATAATATTAGTTATTTGACATATTTTAGTGTTGTATACAATATATATATATTTATATTAGATTATAGTAGTACCTTGTAGTACTTAACATTTTTATTTTAACATAGTTTGACATTATTAGTATTTAAATTTTATTTTCTGTATTTGATTATTTAGCATTCAATATGGCTCTTCCATAATTGTATTGATAGTTTGGTCTGCTTCTGGTCTTCGTCGTGTTGTTTCGTATTAAGCTGTCTGACCATGATTGTGTTATCTCGCTTACTGTAGGTAACTAATATTAGTTACAGAGTATTATAAATTGACTTAACTAAGTGTTCCAGACGGTCCCTACGGTGATAAATAAATGAAATGAAATAAACACTTAACCCTTCTTTGCGTCGCGCAGTCGGTAAAATATACAGCTCTCCGAACAGGCCTGACGTCACTCCAACCTTATAAATGTACGCCCGGTATGTCCATGCTTTTAACGTGTGCTAGTGTGCACGAATTCCTTAATCTTTAATGGGCTTAGTATTTTCCAGTTAGAAACCAATATTCCATCTGAATGTACCTCAGCTGCGTACAAATTTATTTATATTAAGTACCTAATTTCCCACCGGAATTTTGAGGTTAAAGCTTTTGCATTCGTCTCGCTCGCATATTCAAATATTTTCAAAGATTTTTTGAAACTTTCTAGGAAATTAAATATTTTGGAGATATATTAATCATATATTTGTAGTAAAATAGAGGAAATCGTTGGACTCGTAAATGTTTAGTGCTATTGTTCTCTGTTTAAAATTTGGTAACTATATGAAAGAGACAGGAAGACAAAAGAGATTGCCCAAAACCAGGCTCCAACTTTTTCGCAGCGTGCCTCAACAAAATACAATTGAATAATCATAACAATTAAATGTAAGCCCGCCTATGTACAATTTTAGTGCAATAAAGTATTTAAAATAAGATAAAAATAAATGTTTTTTTTTAAATTTAATTACAACATCTCTTTTATCCCAGCATTAAAATATAATTTAATTAAATAGTCAATTGGTTAAAATTTATGTATAAAATAGTTACAAATCACTATTTATACGATTAGGTTCTTTATCATGATCAGGTACTTTATTATAGATAAAACACAGGATGTCAAAGTGTACATAATTCTCCAATTACATCGGCAGGATCAATACTATATAATTATGAACGTAAAAAAAGTTTTTGTCAATTGTCGTTATGCTAGGGTAAAATAAATAAAATTAATTACAGATTATGAAAACACACTATATTAACTATCAAATAAAAGAGAAATCATTATGACACGAGAACATTTTATTGTGCCTGTTTCTCTAATAAAAATGGGCGTTCTCATTTCTAAGCATTCAATGAAATCAACGCGCGGGCCTCTTTTTAATTTTATTTCCCAACCTCTAACCAAATACAGTATGATTCCGTTAATGATGTCTTTGAAGCTCTTTTCATAAATAAATGTATCTCCTGCACATCTGCCTAGGCCCAACCTTTCAGTAAGTGGTGCAAAGATTTTGCTGGAACTCCTCTCGCACCAACTTCCACTGCGTAAAGCTGAGTCTATTATTCGAGTTCATGTTGTGGTCTTTTGGAATACCTATTTGATTCCCACGGAATGGAAAGTTCAATAAGATTAACTTTTTTTAAGTTCCGAGAAAACACAATGATGTCTGGCTATATAAGCTGAAAAAGCTATATATCTGGGATCGTATAATGATGTTCAAATGTATCCATGAGAATTTTGCAGTCTGATGCGGCGCCAAGGATCGAGGTGGGCTTGCATTTAGTTTTCGTGCTTTGCCCTTCCTTTACAAATGTGCTCAAATATTTATTTGTAGTTCCTTTCTGACCCTTGCAATAGACTGCTTCACGGATAATACCAAGAACTTTGTCATGTCAGCGCGATTAATAGCCCTTTTCTAGAAGACTAATGCAGTATGTCCAAAAGTACATCAAGACTTGAAAAACTTTTAAAATGTTTGACTGTGCGAAAGAGAAGGGAACATAAGCGTTAAACCCTTCGTAGTATAAACAATATCGCTAGAGTGTGTTGATGTGTGTGTTCTCGTAGATAGGTCTTAAATTTTTTTCTTCATAAATAATATAGAAATATTGATCGTTTACAGGGTTTTCGTAAAAGTTTAGATTCTCAAAAACAACTTTAATTATTTATTTATTTATTTTATTTTATTTATTTATTTATTATTTATTTATTTATTTATTTATATTTATTTATTATTTTATTTATTAATATTTACAGCTTATAACTAGGACATAAAAATTACAATATTATAAATTATTAGATCTTAAACCAGAAAGATTTTTATTATTTGTACAGTTCATTCCTCCAAAACAGTGGGTTTAATACTAAAAAAAAAAAAAAAAATATTAAACATTAGTAAAATAAAAATTATAATAAAATTAAAATATTTACAAATATCTGCAACAAATAAAGTGTGTTAGATGTGTTTCTTACTCGGTAAAATATATAAATTGAAGCTATAAAATTTTGTATAAGGTTTTGTCTAAATTGTTTTGTAAATTTATTAATATCCAACCAACAATGGACATAACATGCTGATGATGTTTTCCATGATGCGCTAGGTGATGATGATATTTTTCTAAAAAATAAATACAAAACTGTATAGTGCATTACCTTTACCATTGCTAAAAGAAAAAAAATTATTTTTTCAAAATTTATGACAAAGACCTTCAGACACTGTCACTATTGCGAAATATTTGGCAATAAAATTTTATATTATCAATTTATATATTTTACCAAGTAAGAAATATTTACAAATAGCATAGGATTATTATGATATTAGTGAGTGAAGTTATATAGAAATAATAGGAAACAAAGGGAAGATATATGCATATCTTTACATCGATGAGATAATTAGGTATACTATTAGGTAAAGTTTATTATTATTAAGCATATGCTAGGCATATGTGGTGGCTTGGTTGTAAGAATGCTTTCTTGAAAATCCTACAAAAAAGTTCAAACCTCTCGGCATAAACCAATGAGAAATACACTTTTCTAACGACATTTGTCATAGAATATTACCGTCCCCGTGACCCGGTACCGGTTCCACTAATACCAACTTGTGACCGTTTATAAATTATCATTATTAATTAATAATAATAATAAATATTTCCAGACAGTTCACACAGCGCCATCTAATTTCTGTGGTAAGTTACGAGGCTTGTGTTACGGAAACTAGATGGTTGATAAACTACATATTATACTTTTTTTTTTGTTGTAAATATATACATATTATACATATAAACACCCAAACCGAAACAAATTTTTCAATGTACAACTTGCCCCCGGTGGGAATAGAACCCACGACCTCCCGAGTTCACGGCAACGTTTGTTACTAGACCACTAAGGCGGTCAATTGATATCAGCGTGGCTAGTTTAGGCCAAATTCTGCAGAAAAATCTGGAAGGCCCATCTCCAACAGTGCAGGTCTAGGACTCTGTGATGATATGCTATGTAAAGTTCAATGCTTCATAGATGTTCCAGCTTCAGCTTCAGTTTTTCCTGTAATAAACCTCGAAAATGTTGTTTATTTATCTTTACTAATATTATAAATGTAAAAGATGCTTTGTCCGTATGTTTGTCTCGCCTACACGCCGATATTACTAAACCGATATAGATGAAATTTGTTTGTTTGACAATCGATATCATCCATTTTGGGTTATTTTTGTATTAAGTACTTACACTAAGTTATGTCTGTATTAAATTATATCAGTCCCTTAAAATAAAATATGTAGTTTTATTTTATCAACTCCTTTAATACTAGTACTAATGCTCTAGAGCTGTCATGATATTTTAAGGATTTTTCTTACTTTAACTATATAAAATGATGGTTTATTCTACTTAAATTGTTTAAATTATTTATATAAAAATTCATTATTTAACTGTGAATCATGCATATTTAACCCAAATCCCCATACAATAATATAACTGCCTCCGTGGTCTAGCGGTTAAGTCCGTGAATTTAGACTCGGAAGTACCGGGTTCGATTGCTGGTCGGGACACAAAAATATTTATTAATGTAAAACATTTGATTAATATTTAATATATTTGTGATATTTCTCGAGTTTGGTACCCTGGAGACATCGACGAGCTTGCCACTTGTCATGATTGGCCTATAGTAAAGTTGGCTAAATGTAAATCCGCTTATGTGTTACTATAACTTGCGGCACCAAGCATCAAGTTGACAATATAAATATAATTAACCCTGCCATTAAAATTAACGACGCTTTAGTGCCCAGAGAGAAAACTGTGCGTAATTTGGGGCTCCTTATGAACGAAAATCTTAAATTTGAACATCACGTTCAGCAAAAAATTGGCAAGTGTTTTGGGTCACTAAAAACCCTGTATAGGATTCGCCCATTCTTAAATGCTAAGATTAGATACAGGCTATGCAATAGTTTAGTTTTGTCTCACCTTCAGTATTGCGACATGGTTTTCGGACGGTCTGTTTGTAAAGACAATTAAGGCGATTCAAAGAGTCCAGAATGCATGTTTACGTTTTTGTTACAGTATACCTGGATGGGACCACATCACGCCGTATTTGGTTGAAAAACAAATCCTTGATATGGAAAATGTCAGGATATTAAAATACTCATGTTTCATCTACAATTTAATAAACACTAAATGTCCTGACTATTTGCATAATAAGTTTGACTACAAGTCGTACAAACGTTCCTTCAGACACAGAGGTCTTTTGTTTAACCGTCCCATGTACGGCCTGGTAGGCGCCCGGGGCTGCTTCAAGCATGCCGCTGCCAAAATATGGAATGATCTTCCACCGCCCGTTCGGGACGCGATAGTTACAAAGTTACCCACTTTCCGTAAAATGTGTGCAGCATGGCTGCTTGTGAAGCAGGCTGGGGCAGCTCCCGTCTAGGTTTCTGTTTTTTTATTTATTTATTTATGTTCTTGGTTTTTTTATTTGTTTTATTTTAATTTTGTTTCATTTTTTTATAACTTTTATTTATATGTATTACTGTTCCACTAAATTTAAATGTCGGCTATGGTATAATAACAGAGGTTGTTGGAACCTGCTTCCAACCCCATTTTCTGAACCATAGACCCTTTTGTCATTATATCTTTGTTTTATTTTTTAACTATATTTTACATTTTTATTAACTATTTTTGTGACAAATAAAAACTGATTTTATTTTATTTATTTTTATTTATTTATAAGCGTGGTTTCTGACCACCCCGCAAGGGAAACGGTCGTGATGATACCCCATACAATGTGTCCTTTTTTTAGCATTGCATAGATTAACCGGGCGGGTGCCGGGTCCATCGTGTGTGGGAAAGAGAGATGAGAAGAATGGTGTCTCGGGATAAAGCCTGACCTAGGCTGGTTTAGAAATGAGGTGTCCTCTTTTTATTACGCAACAAGCGTTCATCATCATCTATCTAATAAATATATCAAAAACCTCGTATACTTATTTCGCACACAATGAATACTGCTTCCTGGCACACAGGTACTCTTCGTTGGGGTTGCAGCAGCGCTATTCTGTTACTTAAGCGCAAACGTTATAAAATGAAATAAAAATTAAAACGTCTTTTTATCTTACATAATTATTATAATATTAAAACTTCCTTCTGTAAACGATTCTATAAATTTCTAGGCCCTCTCTAGTATAATAAAACCAATAAAATATGTAATATATATCATCTTAATAAAACTGATTGCAAAAGGGTGGTGTTCAGCTGGTTATAAACATTAAATTATAATGATCTGGAAAATCTTTTGTGTGTAGTTGAATAATAATGTGTATTTTGGAATGAGTATATAGACAAAGGTTTTATTGTAATAATAGTATATTGGCAAATATATTAGGTCTGGATAAAAGCATTTATGTACAAATTCATGGAAGAAACTGACTCATGAAACACACACAAATAGTTCGGGGGTCAGAGGATGCTAAAATTGTATACAAAGCATTGATAAATTTAACTGTTCCAAATGTATATTGTATTATTGTATAGATTTTTTTAAAAACAATAAAGTTTATAATGGAATCCGTTAACTCTATATATATATATATCACGCTATTAAAATTGATATTTGCATGGCAGCTGTCAAGGTCGAGCGCTTATAGAGTTGAGAATTGATTAATAATTTGTAATTATGACGCAAGCTCTGACGTAAATAACGAAATCCACTAATAACGTTTGCGGCTAAGTAACAGAATAGAGCTACAGGGTTTACTAATATTGGAGGATAGTTTACATCACTCTATGATCTGCGTTGAATATTTGTTTTATAAAAGTAAAGTATCATCACGACCGTCTCCCTTTCGGGGTGGTCAGAAACCACGCTTATAAATAAGCGGATTCACATTTAGCCAACTTTACTATAGGCCAATCATGACAAGTGGCAAGCTCGTCGATGATGATTTGTTTTATACCTACTTATATTATAAATCTTAAACTAATTAAAGTTTTTATTTTATTTATAGGCCGCCATGGCATCACATGCCGTTTTGGAAGTTCGATTGTAATGCTCGACCTTGACAGTGGCCGTGCAAATATCAACTTTAATAGCGTGATATATGTATAGTTAACGGATTCCATTATATAACGTTTGCGCTTAAGTGACAGAATAGGCCGCATAATGGTAGGAACTGATATCGGCCGTCTGTGGGTGACGTCAGTTACTTCCATTCTTGGACCTCTCGTATCGCTTACCGTCAGCTGATCGGGATGTCACATGTCATGCTCAGTATAAAAAAACTGAGTCTTTACTCCGTTCTTTGGAACCCATGGAACGGATGCTGACTGTATGACGACATTTTCTGCGCACTTCATGCAACCCCACAGCCACGTTAAGTTTTATTTCGACAGTCAGAGCTCCATGGTTCGTGCGCAACACCGTCCTCCACGACGACCTGAAGATGGAGACCATCGAGCAGTTTGTGGCCAGGCTCTCGAAATCCATGTCCGACCACAGCCGCTTCGACCATCTTCGGGGAATCGCACCGCTGCACGCACGGCCACCGGAGGGCCGTCCCCTGCCCCGTGAGATCCTGGGGGCAGAAGCGTAACCAGCAGTTACTTACAATATTAGTGCCCATAGGTGCCACAGATCCTACAGTGGTCCCTTCCCCGGCGGTTCGAGCCGCCGAGGTAAAACAATGAACCGGCGGGCCGTCGCCCACCGTGTATAACGCACGCTTAATGGGGATAACCCCGGAGCGTTCCGCCCCAGGGCGAAGATGACTGCTATGCAAGTTTTATTTGCTGAATACTATATTACACAGACAATGCCTGGTCAACAGCTAGTATTGTCATAAAATAGTTTCCTCTATATTGAACTCACATAAACTCGTTACTAAAATCCATAATATTTACATTGAAAAGGCCAATTACCTACCTATATACAAAAGTCAATTATTTTTGCTAACCTTGCTAAAGTACCTATTGAGGGGAAATGTTAGGACTATCTCTGATGGTACTTTTATAATGGTCATTTATTATTTATAGCGACCTAATATGAAGTGGAAGATTGCTTATTGAGAGCTTAACCGCAGTAGTATTTTTATTTGATTTAAATAATAAGTTATTTACCCCACGTAAGGTACTTAAATGCATTTCTCTGGATCACTGTTACTGATATATTTTTATCTTTATATTCTTAATGTACCTACCAAAACCTTTTGAATAAATGATATAAAATCAAGTCATAGTTTTAATAATTGGGTGCTGCACCGTGCGAGGTCGATGACATTATTGGCGCGACGCCATCTTCTGCCTAGACGAGCGGCGCCAAGACACCTCGTCCAGCCTAGACAACGACGCTAAAACTTGCATCATTTATGCAGTTTGGGCCCATCTTCTAGTCTAAGAGCCATCAAGTTTTCCTGGAATAGACAAACTTTTGCAATCCAGTTTCCGAAACCAGAAGAACAACAGTGAAGGTGAAAAACAGTGTCTCGGGCTTGCAGACCTCTGATTTTTATTAACACGCTCACTATCCATAATTCTACTGCTCTTCCTACCTAACTAAATACATACTGTATGATTCGGCTAATGCCGTCTTGGTAGCTCGTTCTATAAATTTCCAATTCTTTCAGTAAGTTACCCCAATATATTGCTGGAATTCCTCTCGCACCAACTACCATTACGTTAAGGATTGTTACCTGATTATTTATTTTGTAAGTTTATTAATAATATAACTTCTTAAACAATATGAATTTAAACAAAGAATTAGAAAATTATAATAATAAAAAAACTATAACTAATTTAAACATAAAAATTACAACTTATTTCTATTATTTTATTTTTAATTTTTTTACTAAACGTAAAATAAAATTAATATTAATACTACGGATAGGGATATAAGTCCAGTCCGCGTGAAATGGTGGCAAGAACGCTGACAGCATTTCCCCGCTAAATTGCAATACTGATTCTTTTGAGACGACAATACGCGATGTTGTCTTTTAAAAACTTTTTTGTGCTTGGACTCCATGGGCCCAGAGTTTCTACAGCAAACGGCACAAATATGTAATCTTTTAATATACTCACATTTCAAATTATACAAAAAATACTTAACAGAATTGGGTAATAACATTCTTTTAGTGAATTACCCTCTGGTAGGCTACCCTCTGATCGACGAGCTTGTCACTTGTTAGGATGCATCTCTTTGTTTAAATGGTTTCTGATCACCTCGCAAGTGATACGGTCGTGATTAGTTTACACTTGGATTAGAAGTGTATCATGCACCACACATGATGCGAAGAAAGTTATTGGAAAGCCTTTTGTCCCGTGGGATAGTAAGGAAATATTAATGTCACTTGATGACTTATCCTTTTGCATTATATTAGTACCTAATAGGGTGATGGCCCAATCGTAAAATAAGTCCGCGGTACGAATCCCGGCATGTACCAATGAGAAATATACCTCGCTTACGTACATTTTCGTTCTAATCGTAATAAATTGTCATATTAACATCGGACCATCGCCGACCCGTCTGGCCAGGCGTGGAGAAAGAATCCTAAATTCTCCAGGTTCTGGAATATCCATCTACAGGAAGATTCATATCCATTCCTGGTCGGGATATAATAAATTATTTTATTTACTTATTTTTTATAATTAAAACATTTATTCGAAAAAAATAATGACTAAATATAAAATAAAATTAATATTAATACTAAGGATAGGGATATAAGTCCCGTCCGCGTGGAATGGTGGCAAGAAAGCTGGCTGCATTTCCCCGCTGAATTGCAATACTGATTCTTTGGGCGAAGAAACAGCCAGCCCTCTTGTCACCGGAGGAGACGACAAGACGCGGTGTAGTCTTTTAAAAACTTTTTTATTATATATATATATATATATATATATATATATATATATATAATACGAGTGGGTATATTGTATTATTGTTTTAGTAAATTAATAAATACAATAAAAATAACTTATCTAAATATTTAATTATATATACATAAAATACTAACATACTAACCTTAATAGAATTCTATTATTGTTTTTTGTAGTTGATTTGATTGTTACTAGTAGCAGAGTGAGTGCCCAACAACATTAACTTTTTAAATATCTCAAGTAAGCCTTGACTTATACTATTATCGTTGAATAAACCTGTGTGCCTAAATAAATAGTTCTTAAATAATATATATAAGTTAGTTGTGTAAACTGCACGATTTGTCAATTCCGCCTTGCCCTCAACTTTTTAAAAAAGTTGAGTATGACATAAGGTGAAATTAGACTTGTATCAGATATTGAACGACTCTGCTGCAAGACCGCTTTTATTATTTAGTGCCAACTAGCTGTCCCCTATAAGACCAGGGCAACCTTAGTATAGGGGACAGAAGTCCTCTACTAAATTAAACATGTTCAACAATGTAATTTTTATTTTTTTTCAATATGTAATTTTATTATTTATGTAATTTAAAATTTTATTTTGTGTCAATAAACTATTATTATTATACATATATATATATTTACTTATTATATTTCTCGAGTTTGGTACGCCAGAGGCATCGACATGCTTGACACTTCTCATGATGGGCCTATAGTAAATGTGGCTAAATGTGAATCCGCCTCATTAAAAAAAAGCTATTCTGACTACCCCGGAAGGGATACAGTCGTGATAATACTTTTTTATATAATAATATATATACATACTCATATAGCTGCATTCTACAGAAGCGGGTGTAAACCGCTCCGTGAGTTCTGAGCCCTCTCAATTCGTCTACCATCCAATTTTCGTCTAGACAAGAAGACTTTTGTTGTAAGAAATTAATTGTTTGTAAAATTACTAGGGGAAGATAATTGTGGGAATAACTGATGACTCCAGCCCCTATTCTTGCTATAGGCTGGTTTTTTTTAATAATCAGCATGACATGTAACATCGCGCTCGCCTGATGGTAAGCGAGACGCGAGGTTCAGGAATGGGAGCAACTGGCGACCGACATCAGTACCTATGTCGGCCTATCAAGTATTTTTTTACACCTCGCTTGAAGGATTCCAATTCTGTTACAGTCTCACAACTGGTGTTTTGTTTTTATTTTTAAGGTACCAAAGAACAATGGGCAAAATGTCCCCACCTTTGTAACAATTTGGTACCTATTCTATTAAAAAGATCTTTAAATTTACATATTTTTTTGTATGGCAGTATTTTCGTAAAGCGCGGGAAAAAAAAGTTATTGAGTATAGAAACCTCACCTTAAACCTAAAATACTTTATTCACTTCTTAGTACAAACCCTAAGAAAATATAAATTAATTTAAGCTTATTCATAATAATATATTATTGTTATTATTGTTGTAGCGATTTTTTCGCATTCCTGTTATCATAGTGTGCGAGTGGGACAGAATGACTTGCACGCTCTACCTGCCGGTAGTGAACAAAAGAAACCGTTTAGCGAGTGCCTTTGTCGGCATGCGATCGGGTTATCTTTGTTTTTAAAATTCGTAATTAGTCCGTTTGGAACAACAAAACGATGTTTTTATTCTGGATAGAGGCTTCAGAGACTATCTCGAACATTGAGACCTGTGGTTATGTGCCTCGCATGCCACCGACCAAAGACAGACATGCGACGCAGCTTACAGATCTACAAGCTAACAAATCTCGCTTAATAACAATCGTGCGATGGGTCATTGAGGTCATTAATGGTTGGTTTAAGCGAAATTTTAAAATATTTAGAAACCAACTATTTAATAAAACATGTTTTCGACGATTTCCGCATTGCTGCGTTAATAAATGCATTTCGTCGTCCTCTGAGGGACAGTTATGCTGCTGCCTTCATAACAACAATAAATAACAGAGTGAACATTCCCAACAGATTGGGGGTATAACACTGGGGACGGGGTCCATATAAAAATGCCCATTGTTCTTTAGGTATTTTTTTATAAATATAAAGAATATTTCCTTAAAAAAATGTATAATTTTGTAATAAAAGTAATTTTATTGTTATATTTTGTAAGCTTTTTTGTTAATTTTATTTTTTTAAGTAATAAGTTACTATTATTTTCTACTTTCTTTTATTGGTGAATGCTGTGACACCTAATTGGTACATATATTATATAAGTTATAATTATATCATGTGTTTGCTAATATATGTACTGTGTACTATATAAATAAACAAATAAAATAATGTTTTTTTTTGTTTTAGTTAAAAACGAAAAAAAAAATGATTTATTTTTCTGTGTCGATTAGTCCAGTTTCGCAACTACATTTTATGCGGTTCAAAATTTCAAAATATGTCGGTCCCGGTTCCACTAATGCCAACTTGTGGAATTTGTTAATAAATTGTCATAAAAAATGACATCATATCCTCGCCAAGCCGTCCGGCCAGCGTGGCGAGTGTAGGCCAAATTCTCCAGTTCTGGAAGGCCCATCTCCAGCAGTGGAGGTCTAGGACGCTGTGTTCTAGGGGCTGTAATGAATGATGAATGAAGGCGCCTGGCCAAGGAGTTATCAAAGCGGCGGACGGAAAGGTCTGGAGACAGGAAGGCTGGCAATTATTTCTGCCAACGTATTCGCCTCGCTATACAGAGGGGAAATGTTGCCTATGTCCTTGGGATCTTTCTAGAGGACATATTTTTTATAGCTTAGTCAATTTTTAATTTTATTATTTATGTAGCTTTTAATTTATTGTATGTTAATATATGTACTTCGAATTTAAGAAAAAAACAAGTTACATGAAAATACTTATACAAAACGAGATAAAATATTTGCTTGTGACCTCTTTACTGTGAATTTGCCAAACTGGTGCTTTAGCGTTTTCTCATATACCTACTACATAAAACATTGTACTAGTAAATTGTTGAACCTCGTCGATTTTTCCGTGACAAATAACTGTGGACATGTTCCTTTTCATAGCGTGGTTTCTGACCACCTCGTTAGAAATTACGGTCGTGATATTAATAATATGAATGGTATGGAAGCAGAAGAAAACTCGCAGAATCGAGCCCCCACCTGTTAACTGGCGGTCTTTGGATTTGACATACCTAGGCATCTAGTACTTAATAATACTCTAATAAAATTCCCACGCCAATCGGCGTTATACACCAGCATAAAGGTTTAATGGCTTGCCTGACCCCTTTTTATTAATAATTTGTTTACGGCTTCATTCAACTTCTTTGAGCCTACTGTGCAACATTATATTCCAGGGTTGCCAGTATGAGAAAAATACAAAAATTTAGGCAATGATGGTTTAGTTAAAATGAATTTAGCAATATAAAAACGAAAGCTGAAAAAGTTATATTTGCTTATTATATGAATACATAAATTTTAACTGAAAAGCCAAACCGTAAGCAATGCTGTAAATGAAAATTGTAGTATAGTTTTTTGTAACTTATTTATGCTTAAAATTTTATTTGAGTTCATTTTACTCAGTAGGTATTAAAACAGGTAGGTAGTTTCAAAACAAAAATCCATTTAGTTTAACAGTAAGTAATCTACATAATTACAGCTACTATATTAATTATTAACACTGTGTTTTTTTTTGTTATTAATTGAGTTAAAAAAAACTACATGATCTAATTTGTTATATTTACGTATTATTTTATATATACAACACCTATTACTAATTATATAGATCAAAATGATTCTGTAATTCAATTATAAACAGTTTATTTTACACTGTATAATTAGTCAAATAACTCGAGTTTGGTACGCTAGAACCATCGACAAGCTTGCCACTTGTCATGATTGGCCTATTAATGTAAAGTTGGCTAATGTGAATAAGCCTGGTTTCTGACTACCACGGAAGGGAAACGGTCGTGATGATGATCGTATATAGCGATAATATTGGATTAAAACTATGATTGTGTGAAACTTTTACATTGTGTGACTTTGTTTAGTAAAAAAACAAGTAGGTAAATGAAAAATAACTTACGCGATGATCTTTACGTTATTAACATCGCACTAGGCTCACATGTCGCATGGGTATTGAACATGGGGTAATTACAGGTTCACAGTTGGCAACCCTTCGTCGGCGCTTCTTCGTCGGACCAACCGTCCTTTTGAATCAATTCAATCAGTCACCGAGCGGCGTTGCAGGCGGTCGCTGTCGCTCGTAGTACAAAACTTTATTTATTTTTAATTTATACTACAAAATGAGGGAAATAGTTCACCTACAAGCCGGCCAGTGTGGAAATCAGATCGGAGCCAAAGTAAGTACAATGTTAGTTTTGGCTTTAAAAACAAAAAACCGTAGGTATGTTTTATTTTGAATGAAATTTTACCGTTTTTATAAATGTATTTTCATGAAAATTAAAGAATACCTGCGTACATTTTATTTGAAATCATCAGCAAGATAAATAATATAAAATAAATATAATACTGCTATAATAAATGTGAAAGAAATCTGTACCCAGGAATTGTGTAGGTACATATGTGTTTGCCCGCTCTTCACGCCTTTATTACTGGACCGATTTTGATGAAATTAAGCAGGAAATAGTCCTTGAAGCCCAGGGAACATAGCTATATACAAAATCATAATAATAACAAGACACATGTATCGCATTCACGGTTTTACTATAATTTTATAAAATTTTCCTTGTAATCCAGGGACATGTGACCCTACGGCCAACTAAATGTTATTTTCGTTGTCAACTTTAGTTGTCGAAGTCGGGTCTAACGGCTATTATTCTTATAATTTACATTTGGGGGTCAATAAAAAAACCTACCTTAAGGCCGGTAATTAAATCTTTTCTTAGTAGCATTAGTTCACATAAATGCATCCCCTTTCCATACAAAAGTGCTCGTGTTTTATGGTGGTCAGCAAAAAAAAAACCCTTCAGGTGGTTGTAGGGTTACACGTCATAATGTGTCGATGTCGACTTCATGCTCAACCCTGGGCTCCAAGAATAAATTTGCAAAATTTTATTAAAATAGCTTTAGTAGTATAGACATAGGAGCGAATCAAACAGACAGATAAATAGGTGTGGGGTCACATGTCGTGGTCAGATGATGACGTCATATAGCGTAGCCAAATCTTTATTTACGTAAACCTATTTGGAATTTATTGGTCCAATGAGTAAGCTGTTATCAGAAGACCAGCAGCTTAGCAGATTCCAGTGACCTGTTATTGTTTAATCTGACTGAGAAAGGAATCTGCAAGGAAAACTCAGCTATATCAGATTTACAAAATTAAACATATACAGAACTACACCACAACGATCAATTATTAACCTTTTAAATTTAGCTATGATATAACAATACCTGCTCCCCACCAGGCACGCCAGAATTAAGGTCTATCTTAATTCTACTTGCCCATGTGCAACCCGAAATCCGACAAAACTATTGTCCGTCCCTGGGTTCCAATTTTATAAATAGCGAAACAAACAGGTAATAGACAATTAGTAAGACAATTAAAGCTTCTTTCACTTTTTAATATTAGTATGGATGGATTAGTCAGTCTTCCGTTCCGTGGTCTAGCTGTGAAGACCATAGATTGACCAGACGTGCCGGGTTCGATCCTGGGACATAATCATTTATTTGTGATGTTTCCCGGAGACATCGACGAGCTTGCCACTTGTCATGATTGGCCTATAGTAAAATTGGCTAAATTTGAATTCGAAATAAGCGTTTATTTGAATTTGAAATAAGCGTGGTTTATGACTACCCTGGAAGGGAAAGGGCCGTGATGATACTGGTATGCTCGACATCGACGAGCTTGCCACTTATCATGATGGGCCTGTAGTAAAGTTGGCTAATATACTATGCTTTTTATTTTTAGTTTAAGATACGTCTAAGCGTGACCTTCACCGATCGGTTATCCGAATAACAACATTTTTTTATATAGGTATTAAAATTCGTCTAAGGCATTTTTTCATTTTATTTGATTTCCTGTAGCTGATAGTGTCGCTTATAACGATCAAATTTTGGCCAGTAAAGTAAAACATAAAACTGCAGGAAAAAAACCTTTGTCAAACTTTTGGTCCCGATTACCGAATAGCATATTTTTAATTTTGTCAAAAATTTTATGATGTAGTTTTTTTCTTCTTTAAAATTGGCCCGGAGACTCTGTTCAGCATTTTTCGATATTCCTCGTACCTACTCGTAAGTCGTAGTTTAGACAGTAGCCATCTACACCCACTTGAAAAACACAACTCGTTATCAGCGTTTTTGTTAACGTATTTTATTGTAAGTGAATTTCATTGACTGATCGATGAAGCTCACTCTTCTACTTCCAACCACCAAATATCCAAAGCTGCCAACTGTTAGAAAAGAAAGTCACAAAATGGTAAGTGGTGCAGTCGCAGTCGTGTACTTTTTTTCATTTGATAGTTTTATTGGAGCACGTCGGTGGACTTTCTAGTGCTCCCAATCAGACTGCCCAGTCTGACGATTCGTTATGCTATTTCTATTATACTTTTTTTGTCTAGCAATAACTCGACTACCTATTAGTTCTGTATTTTTAATACATTTATTCGAAAAAATATATTTACAAAATATAAAATAAAATTAATATTATTACTAAGGATAGGGATATAAGTCCCGTCCGCGTGGAATGGTGGCAAGAACGCTGGCTGCATTTCCCCGCTTAATTGCAATACTGATTCTTTAGACGAAGAGAGCCCTCTTGTCACTGGAGGAGACGACAAGACGCGGTGTTATGTCTTTTTTGCGCTTGGACTCCATGGGCCCAGAGTTTCTACAGCAAACGGCATAAATATGTAATCTTTTAATATACTTGCGCCGCTTGCTGGACTCCGCATTTTCCATTTTTTTGTATTATTTTAAATTTTAACTTGTTAACTTTATTGTTATTGTTTGTACATACATACATACATATCTTCACGCCAGATCTCTTGCGGGGTAGGCAGAGACAATTGAGCGTCACTTGACACGATCACGACATACCTCTTTCGCTTCGTCGACATTCATCAACCTCTTTATACATGCCCTTTTGTTGTGAAGGCTTTTTAATTCACCTTCAGCCAGTGTTTTATTTATTTGATCGTGATATGTAAATCTTAATCTGCCAGGGCACCTTTTACCTAAGGTTTTCGCATTATATACCTAGTTCGTCAATCTTTCTTTGCTCATCCTTTCAACATGCCCGAACCATCGTAGCATACCTTTCCTTATTTTTGTCTCTATGCTTCTTATATACATACACTTTTCCGTATTTTGATTCCTATTGTTTGTGAAATAGTTTTAATTGTTGTTCGACTATCTGACTAATATTTGTTATCTGGTTTTTTATCGAAGCGATAGATACAATAGTCCAACAGTGAATTGCTTTTTCGGAGAAACTAAACAGTCATAGTTGCTAGTCATTAACTTTTGAGTATTTGGGAAAATAAATTCCAATTATTAATGGGATGTTTTGTATTTATAAATCGAAAATGTACACTAGAGACGTCCTATAAGTACAGGACAAACAGACTGCGCAACGCCTCATCTTTTTTTTATTTTTTATAAAATACTAGCACAACATTGACCTTGCTCCCACCTGATGGTAAGTCGCGCGAGGTCCATGAATGTTAGCAACTGGAATCAGACACTCATGTCCGACATCAGTCCCTAACACTATGCCGGCTTGACTAGATGCCTTTGCACACTTCGCTTGAAGGACTCCAGGTTATAGGAAAGTGGAAACACAGAAGCTAGCATTCCACATCTTTATTTTACTACTTAAAACAAAAAATAAACACCGTTCTCGCATGACAGACTCTCATACATTGGATTCTTTACGGTTGGCCATTTCCAACTGATTAACAACAAAACCTGATTTTGCTAATCCCACCCCACTGTTGGAGATGCACCTTGAGGAACATATATTTGGAGAAATTGGCCTACACTCGACACGCTGGCTTGGGTAGGCGAAGATTAATACAGGAAATAATAATAATATTAATGCAGAGTCAAGCAGCGCAAGTATGTAAGTATATTAAAAGATTACATATTTATGCCGTTTGCTGTAGAAACTCTGGGTCCATGAAGTCCAAGTGCAAAATGCTTTTAAAAGACATAACACCGCGTCTTGTCGTCTCCTCCGGTGACAAGAGGTCTGGCTCTTTCTTTGCCCAAATAATCAGTATTGCAATTCAGCAGGGAAATGCGTTCTTGCCACCATTCCACGCGGACGGGACTTATATCCTTAGTATTAATATTAATTTTATTATATATTTTAATAACTCCATGGCCAGACGCTTGGCTAAGTGTCCCCATGGCCTCATACAGTGCGTAAATCGTGTACAATAGTGTACGTACGTACGTACATGTGAAGAAAGAGCTAGCACGGCGCACGAGTGGTTTAGACGGTAACAACTAACAGTATGCATGTGAAAAAAATGTTATTGCTTATAGTTTCAACTGCTTATTAGGCAATAAAGTCCTAGATTGAATCATAGCTACCTTACTTAAGTATTGTTCCATTTAATAATATGATATAAAGAGTCGAGTTAGCCATAACTGTTGCGGCGGATATTCGTCAGTTGGACAATGGCCGCCATTGTGCCGAGCGATTACATGCGACACACGCACTCCAAGACATCGCATGACTCATCAAAACTCAAAACCAACACAAATCAAATGCGTATTTTAACATAATTAGAAAGAACTGCCAATGCAAGTAGGTACTGCAGAATAGACAGTAAAAACGTTGCTGTTTTTCGATTTAGATTGCGTTTTTTAAACCAAACTTTTATTGTAGACTAGCTGACCCGGCGAACTTCGTACCGCAGCACGTAGAAATCCACTATGACAAATGCTTATACTCAATTCTAATGAAATTAATGGACTACCTATAAAATGGCGAAAGTGCATAGATAATAGTGGTACATACTTCAATTGATTAAATATATATGTTTTCGTTTTTTTTTTCGTTTTACTTTTTCCATATAACACGTTAATTTTATATGTAACGACCTATGTAATATATGTATAGAAAAAACGACGTTTTCCTCGTTCTACTCGCTGTGTTCCTCCGTCGGAACGGCGAGACTGACCCTTTAAGCAAAATATTCTCTATTCATAGTTTCACCCGTCGAAAATCGGGAGTTTTTCCCTAAGCCCATAACATAACGCCTACTCGGACCACGGACCCATCGTTTCGACTACAAATAGGATTAAGTGGTGATTAATGCAAGCCTCGCCAAGCCGTCTGGCCAGCGTGGCGAGTGTAGGCCGAATTCTCCAGATACATGTTCTGGAAGGCCCATCTCCAGCAGTGGAGGTCTGGGACGCTGTGTTCTAGGGGCTGTAATGAATGATGATCTTCTTGCGTTTACTTGTTGCGTTTCCTTTACCCCCACTTTGAGTATTGAGGGCTTCTAAAGTCATTCTTTCTTTGTGACTGCAATTTTGTCGCGGTCGCGATTCACTTTTGTTGAGTTTCGGAACGCGACATTAGATCATTCAACGCGCACGCAAATACTATTTTGATTAATATGATTGAATTTGAACTTTGTGCAGCGGTAATAAGATCTATAATTGACTCTTAACCGTTTGTATGGGAAATAGAAAAGGGCTTTTTTATGGTTTTCCCGGCAATTATTCAAATTGTTCTCACCTTTTAAACCTTCCCTATATCTCCAAGAACATTTCAAGACCAAGATAAGGTAAATCCGTTCAGCCGTTCTCGAGTTTTAGCGAGACTAACGAACAGCAATTCATTTTTATATATATAGATTATTAATGCAAACTTTTAATCAAACGCAATATAAAATAAAATGAGCCTTGTATGTAACAATAACTGAAGATGCATTACAAAGCCATCGAAACAAAGGGGCATGTATGAAGAGATTGATGAATGTCGAAGAAGCGAAACAGGTATGTCGTGAACTTGACAAGTGGTGCTCAATTGTCTCTGCCTACCCCGCAAGGGATTTGATGTATGAGTTGTAAGAGCACTTTTTTTTTAATCCTTAAAAGGTCGGTTCGAGCCCCGGCATGTATGTACCAATGAAAAATAAATTATTCTTACGTACGTATATGGTGTATATGACATGTGACAGCCTTTTTTAGCCGACCACTTCAATTCTTTTGGAAGTAAAATTTAATCGAGTACAAAGAGTGTGCGCTAGTGCTTCCCTCTCGTTCGCACAATACAGCATTTTTAAAGTCTTGAGTCTTTCCTGTCTCCAAACTTTTCCGTTAGCCGTTTGGACAACTCCATGGCCAGACGCTTGGCTGAGTGTCCCCATGGGCCCATCGTCTCGACCCCAAACGGCGCAAATTCGTAACCTGTACTGAGGTTGGCGTATTTTAGCTTAACTATACAGAGGGGAAATGTTGCCAGTCTTCTCTAAAGGTCATTTTTTACTTATAGTTATTTTTTTATTAGGTTTAGTTTATATTTATTTTAAAGTAGTTTAATTATTAATAATTAAATTGTTTATTTCACTAAAAAACTGAAACAAAAAGAATAAATGATAAAAAAAACGAAATAAAAAAATTTTTTTTTTTTTGCCTAACTATCAGCCCTCTTGTCTCCTCAGGTGTTGAGCTATTTTGACAACGCCTTGAGAATTTTCTGTGTATTTGGCCTATAACATAATTACATAATTGCTTTCTCAGCTTTCTCATTTATTTTAAAAACTTTAAGCACTATGTACAAATGCGGACCTAATTCCGCTAGACATTCTGATTCGGTCAACCTTAGAGACATTACGAACATGGTATGTTCCCACATAGTAGGTGAAAATATTTAAACAGGATAATAGATAATTGAAATTCTACTAAATCTAATACTAATTTAAAACATAAATATATATAATAATACTAAATTCAAATTAATAATAATACATTTATAAACGTGTATAGCTCTGTTATCTTTTTTTTTAGATAAAACGTTACTCTATGACCTATGGAGACGGTTAAAATGTATTTGGTTGGACACATACATACATCATTCATCTTGTATGGGAATTCGGGCTAAATTACAGATACCCTAGAACACAGCGTTCCAGACCTCCACTGCTGGAGAACATATATCTGGAGAATTTGGCCTACACTCGCCACGCTGCTGGCTAGTGAAACGTAAAGGAAAACGGTCGTGATGATACTTTTTATTAGTATGTAAATATTATTTATTTAAGTATCTTTTTTTTTCCCACAGTTACTTAACATTTTATTCGAAGTTAATTATAGTACATTAAATATAAATTAAAAGCTACCTAAATAATAAAATTAAAAATAAACTAAACTATAAATAAAAAATGTCCTCTAGAGACGTCCCATCCGAGATAGTCCCAAGGAGACTGGCAACATTTCCCCTTTGTATAGCAAGGCTAATACGTTGGCAGAAATAATTGCCAGCCTTCCTGTCTCCAGACCTTTCTGTCAGCCGCTTTGACAACTCCTTGGCCAAACGCCTCGCTGACGGTCCCCATGGGCCCATCGTCTCGACCCCAAACGGCGCAAATTCGTAACCGATACCAAGGTTAGCGTATTTGCGCAATTTGAGGATCTCCGCAGAAAAAGCCGCACTTCCCGCGCCTGACGAGGTCGCCTGGACATATTTATATTTAGGTATCTAAATATGTATTAATTTATATATGTAATTATATTGTCTAATTAGGCCTGTAATTGCACCTACCTTTCATTGTTTAATTGCTTTTGTTGTCCCGAAGGCTTGACTGTCATAGAATGCCTAGCGGCATTACGAGTAAGTCCGTTGTACTTTGTGCAATAAAGATTTAAATAAATAAATGTAAATAATAAAAAAACGCAAAAGGAAGTGTCAGGTTGGATTTTTGACACGGGACAGTATAAGAGACTATCCATAACTTTTGAGATATGCTGAACTGCATTCACAGATTTTGAAAAAAATGTACAGACAGCAAAAATAGTAATTTTACAAGCAAATTTTTTTATGCCAATCAATCCTGTAACTTATGGATAAAAAGTCTACGGGGCCCCGATTCTCGCGTTTTCGACATGCATGTTGAATCGATTAGTTCGTATGACCCTGACAGTTTTATATGGAGATTTGTCACTTTTCACTCGAATGTTTCGTACCGACACCGAAAGCACCAGAATTAAGCCCCTGGACCGAATGAGGTTTGAGTACTAGACATATCAGTAATGGAGAAAAACAATTCCTAAAGATTTTATATGGAAAAACGATGAATCAACTCGAAATATTTATTATGAATCCTGGTCGTGTGGGCTGACAGGTGGGACTCTCCGTTCCTAGGGCACTGGATACGCCTATTTGTCAGCAGGTGACCTGGGCCCAGAAACGAAAAAAAATGAAATTTAATTTTGTATTTTTACTAACACTATACATCATAAGATTCTTTAAATATTGTTACTAACACTTATGGAATTTATTCTGAAATAAAGTTTATTATTATTATTATTGCCAGACGATGATCTTTCTTACTGTCATCAATAGACTATTTGAGAGCAACTAAAGTTTGAGTACAGAAACTACGGTAAGTCACAAGGCCGGGATTACATACTGTTCGCGCCGATCGCGATAAATAGACCAATTTTGGATGGTTAGGCGTTATTGTGATTCGTCGGTGCATAAACAGACGTCCTAATTTGTTACCCCTATACCCTTGTCCTGTCTTTTTCTCGCCTCCTCCTTTCTATATTACCCATCCCGCTCACTAGTCCAAAGGCCGGCGCTTGCGCACTGAAGTTGAGGCAGTGCCTATATAACTGGCCGCGCCGCATAGTGGTCGTAATCGTCGAATCTAAATATAGGCGTCGTGGTCGCGCAGTCGTTGTCCTACAGTCGTCATAGAAGACGCTGAAGAAATCGCCGCGATCGTTGTTTTCGCCCGCATTCGCCAAACCCGCAAAATCAGTGTAAGAACAATTTATGAGTGCTGGTGCCGAGGACATCAGGTGAGTTCCTTTACCAGTTTCCTTTCTAGTTTGTTTCTTGCACTGATTATTATAGTATCGTCTATGTATCTAATTTGAAGATTATCGCAAACCCCGCACCTAGATACAGTCCACTAAACCCGCGCCATCACATACATACAATTATACAGTTTTTGTTAAACTTACCATTTTCTTGCTGTCTGTACATTTTTCTGTGAATGCAGGATATCACAAAAAGTTATGGATGGAGTCTCCTTGGAGTATTTTGCTGCAAATCTTAATCTGTTATAGTTCGAAAGTGACATGACCCACGCTACCGGCTTTTAAGGTAATCTCAAGTAATTTGAGTAATAAACGTTGGTGTCATTGCACCAGAACACGAGGTATATAATTTGCTGTAACTCGACAAATTGTCAGTACTTAGCCCGGGGTCAGTGACCTTTCATTTCAGTCTAATTACCTTCAACTCTAGGGGTTCATTATTACAACTGCGATCAAATTAATTATAGCTCTTTTCTTCGTCAAATTATTTATAACATATGGTAGCTGTTTGACCCGGCTTTGTTCGTGTATGTTGTTAGGTCAGCATAAAATCTTTACATCCTTCTTTCCTATGTAATTTTTAAGGTTTAGTTCATATTAAATTGAGATGGGCCTTCCAAAACATATATCTTCGAGACGCTTGGCGAGGATCTGATGTAATTTTTTTATGACAATTAATTAACGATTCCACAAGTCCTGCAATTTTTATTAATGTTAAACCTTAATAATTAAATATAACAAGAACCCAAACATACATATGAGAATTAAACCAATGACAATCGATATCGAATAAGAATTATTATTTTATGAGAGTGAATTTTGTCAGTTAATTTTGGTATTAGTGGAACCGGATGTTGTACATCTATTACAAATGTACGTAAGAAAAGTGTATTTCTAATTGGTACGTGCCGGGGGGGTTTAAACCCCTTTGCAGGATTTTAAGGAAAGCGTTCTTAGAACCGAACTACCACCCGGTTTTTCATTTATTAAAAATAATCATAGATCATAGCCGACCTTACGTCAAAATAGCGTTTTCCACTATTTCAAAGGTCACCCATGGGGTTGCAACTTCAAAATCATTGGGAAAACGTGACTTAGTTTATTTTAGTTTTTTTTTAATGAACGCATCGTAACGTTATTTTGCTGTTAGAAAGTGCACGTCTAACACTACCTTAACTGACAAAATTACTCAAATTCACTCTCGTAAAATAATAATTCTTAGCCGTTTGTCCTTGGTTTAATTCTCATATATATGTTTGGCTTCTTGTTCCGACTTGTTATATTTAATTATTAAGGTTTAACATTAATAAAAATTGCAAACTAAATACTTAAAACATTTTAATAAAGTAAAACAAAAAAGTTGGCTCAAATACCGTGTCGTGACTGTCTCCGAGGTCTAGCGGTTAAGACCGTAGATTTACATTCCCTCCGGAATTCGCCTAAGTCAGGTTACGAACACAAGTACAACCCATTTGTCCTGCCTGGAGAGTGCTATAAGGCAAGGAACAGAACTGCAGGTTAAAGCAGTGTCAAAGGAAATCAAACAAAAGCAAAATTAAAACGATAAAAAAACATTAATATTTGCAATAAAACAAAATTACTTATACAGCTGTAATAATGGCCTTGTCAAATAAATATATATAATTATATAGGTATGTCAAAAAATAATAATATATACATATATATATATATATAAAGCTAATTACTATCGGGTTCGATTCCTGGTACGCTAGCGACATCGACAAGTTTGCCACTTGTCATACCTATATTAAAGTTTGGGTTTTAAAATCGTAGTTTCTGATCACCCCGCAAAGAATACGGTCGTAATGATATCAACTATACTTTTAACAACTTAAAAAAATATACATACCTACTTTTGTTATTATCTCGCCATGCTTTAATTCCATCATCAACATCTGGCTATTACCATGTTGGTACTCCGACCTCGCTTTAGTTTCTAAGGCCGGGATTGATGAGGTGTCCATATGCATTCCCTATAAAATAGGGTTGCCATGTGGAAAATTGGATGATCCTGACCAGCCTGATTTATATTTGAATAATCTTAACTTTTGGACCGCAACTTACGTTGCTATAGTCCGTCTTCGTTCTTATGTCTCATTACTTACGAGTATTTTTATAAAATGGTGGTTAAAAACATAGATCTGCTGTCCAGCAAGTAGGTACATATGAGAAAAATAAAATTGATTTGACCGACCGCAATCCTGACAAGAGTCCGAAAATCCTTACCTATGGCAACCCTAAATACAATTATTACGTATTATGGCTGTTTTAGAAGAAAGATGAGCCTGTTTGTGTAAACAATGCTCGACTTGAAAAGTTTGCTTTTTTACCAAATTTGGTTGAAATATAACGAAATAAATTGAAAAAAGCTCTTTTTAAGTGACAAGTCAAATACAGGGCCATGCGAGCTAGAGGAGGCGAATCATATAAAGCAAAACTTGCTTTTTTTTATCGAATTTCGTATGAAACCATAGACAAACGCCAAGTCGAACGACTTTCAAAGCGAAATAAAGTAAAAAAAAAGCGTTTAAAGCGACAAGTCAAACATAGGGCGTATGCACGTTTCGATTCATTACTAAAATTAGGTATTTTATTTTATAACTATCTACTTGGATTTCCGAACCTATAAGTATAAAGAATAAAATAAAATAAATAATTAAATTGGTAAGTACATGTTGCAATAAAACCACTTAAATGCCTTTGTGAGCCACTTCAATAAAGAAACATTTCATTTCAACTTTGTTGCTTGCTTTAAAACTATTTTACTAAAAGCAATAAACTCCTCTTCCCGGATCAATAAAAATAACCTATAGAGTTACGGAAATGTATTTCAAATCCAAAAAGTTCATAAAAGGCAAGACTAGACTCCCGTTGGGTTTAAAAATAAACTGCAATGGCCGATGTCATCAGCCCCATCGTCTCGGTGCAGGAAAAAAAAAAGTTGTTCTATTTTCAAATTGCATTTCGCCGCCATTTTGGGGCACTGCTCGCGCAGTCTCAAGGATAGGGTTTTTTATTCAATACCACTCGACGCGCGAGGTGTTTTAATGTTGACTTATTATTTGATTTTTTCTAAAATCTATGTATAAAAACGGTTTATTACTAATTAATATAGGTACCTACCTACCAATACTCTTTATAAGTAACGATAAGGACACTTAAATGTTCCGACACCTATTTTGTAAACTTAAAAATAATATGTTAAAAAAATATTTCATTGTAGGTATATTATTAATATGAAAATAAAGCGTTTATTATCAGGCAACTAAATATCCCATAGATAAATAAATACATAATCCGATTAAAATGCTACTAGGACTGCACTTTACTTATGGCTATGTTTACTCGGATGTGATTGACACAAGAATTAAATCCGCGATTATTGTTTTAGATTTTTGTTTAAATATTCTTAGTTTTTATTATTTTCATTATTATTGTATCTTGTAGTAAAATAAGTAAATAGTTTATTTTTTGAGTTAAAAGGAAAATTATAAACAAATTATCAAATCAAATAACCGTACAGTCTAGAAATGATATTGACGGTGACTCACGTGACTTTGTACTGTTATACGGAGTGAATTCGCTACAACGCGATCCTAGTAGCATTTAAATTGAATCATACCATACCGCAATACCATTGCGGATTGTATAGGCTATCATAAGTTAGTTGCTTTGGCCGTAGTGGAAGTTACAAAAAAATCTAAACAAATCAGTTAAAAACCCGGGTGGAGTGGATACTACATACAGAACGACGCAGTGTGGAAAAATGAATGACTAATAAAGGTGGCTGATGGGGGTTGGATGAGCGTAGCAAGACGTTGTGTGCAATGGCGAGTCTTGGGGCGAGGTCTGTTCAGCAGTGGAGAGCACAAGCTGTCGATGATGCTAAATTCGTGCCGAATGATGTATTTAAGTATATGTATGTTTATATAGGAATTGCTTACTTTTATGATATTTATTGGAATAAAAATAATTTATAAATATAATTTTCACTATCCTCGATCTAACAAAGAAATCTCATTTGTCCCCACGGTCAACGGTCAGAGAATGCCTTACGGCATTATGTTCGCCGATTGTAAATTACAATAAAGATTTTAAATAAATAAATAAATGATAGAAGTCACTAAACTTTTGATTGAAAAATTGAGTATTCAATTATGCTATTGTTATTTTATTAAGATTGCTTAAGATTGAACGCCTCATTGATTTATAGAAGCATTCCTTAGAGTTAGACCTTTTCATAGCTGAGATTTGTAAAAGTTCCTTCCGCATAGCAACTGCAATGAGAAATATGTTTTTTGTATTTATTTGTTGTAAATTAAGTAATACAATTAAATTATTAAATACTAAACAATAAAATTTTATAACACGCTAATATTTTATTAAGAAAGAAGAAAGAATAATATTTTATCAGTAACATAAAAAAAAAATAGACTTAAAATGAAAAGTGTGACAAATAGGGAATCAGCTCAGCATTAAGCTGCGAACGCTCAGTCACAGCGCCTGGTTTTCAGCTAATCCCCGTAATATACAAGTATAAATGTGTCGAGGCTTTGGTACAGAAATACAATAATAAATAATAATATAATTTATTATATTATTACACAAATAAATAATAAATGCATATTCATGTATGACAATAACGTTATAGTATAATATATATAGTATCATCAGCACGACCGTTTCCCTTTCGGGGTGGTCAGAAACCACGCTTATAAATAAGCAGATTCACATTTAGCCAACTTTACTATAGGCCAATCATGACAAGTGGCAAGCTCGTCGATGTCTCCAGCGTACCAAACTCGAGAAATATCACAACTAAATTAAATATTAATTAAATGTATTTTTATTATTATTAATTAATGTATAATAAATATTTTTGCGTCCCGACCAGGAATCGAACCCGGTACCTTCGAGTCTAAAATCCATGGACTTAACCGCTAGACCACGGAGGCAGTTGTTCCAAATCTTTGTAACAGCATAGGTACCTAAAACTCTCACGGAACGCGGAGGTCTTACACCGGTGAAGACATAGTAGGTAGTTTGAGACTGAATCGCGTGCCATATCGTCTAGGGTTTTGCGGCCATTTTAGCTTATTGAAGAGGTACGTTGTGAAATAAAGTTTATTTTATTACGTTAAAAAGTAAAGAAAACTAGTCCTCTTCAGCCGGGCATAGACTAGAATTAATAATAAATCTTTTTTTATCGTTTTCAAATTAGGAATGACCAGTACAATAAACCCTGTGGCCATTGTCCCCCTTATAATTCGATGCCCTATCGCGTGTCCGAGAAGCCTAATATCTGCACACACACACATATAGGTATATACGCGCGCATGGATAGTATTATTAAATATTTAAACGTACCTACCGAATCAATATTGAAAGGTTTTAGAGATTACCTATTATACAAAATAACTGTGTCATAAAAGCGTTTAGCCCAGAAACAACTTATTATTTATGCTTAAGTTATTGAATTAAGTAGTACCTACATTGAGTACTTAGCAGTCAAATTCTATACCACTCGTAAAAACAAAAAAAAATATTCTGGGTCCACGGGCAATTTAAAAAAAAAGTTTTTGCATTATCAACGAATTAAGCTTTTTCGCGCCATTTTGCGCGGAGATGTCAAGTGCAAGTTATTGTTTTGTAAATTAATTTACTGTGGATATTATTGGTCAAAAGTGGTGTTATTTTGTTTAATAATGTGCTACAATGTGAATAATTATGGAAAACCATAAATTGGACTTTAAATATGGGGCACAAGTTGCAGTTTATTTTTTGCGGTTTTCCCGCGCTGTGGACTCCCATATTTTACCCGACGTGTTTGGGCTATAATGCCGCGAGTGACTCCAAAAAAGCATCAAATTCTGCAGCATCTGGAATTTGATGATCCCAACTCGGTTATGAACTTTGTTATGAACATATATTATGCAAATAAATTACGTGTTTAGGACTGATGTATTCTGTACAATGTCCTTTAAAGACAATTAAAAAAAAAATTAAAAAAAATCAACGAATTAATATAAGTCAATATAAAAAAATAACGCCACCTAACGTCCACTAACAAAAATTATACCTTTATAGATACTTAACAGTTATTACTTATTCAATAAAAAAATATTTCTCAGAGTAAAAAGCATTTATTCGAAAAAAATATTTACTAAATATAAAATAAAATTAATATTAATACTAAAGATAGGGATATAAGTCCCGTCCGCGTGGAATGGTGGCAAGAACGATGGCTGCATTTCCCCGCTGAATTGCAATACAGATTCTTTGGGCGAAGAAAGAGCCAGCCCTCTTGTCACCGGAGGAGACGACAAGACGCGGTGTTATGTCTTTTAAAAACTTTTTTGCACTTGGACTCCATGGGCCCAGAGTTTCTACAGCAAACGGCATAAATATGTAATCTCAGAGTTGAATGGAGCTAATGTCAACCTTATGGCTAGTATTGTTAAGATTATAATGATGTGCAAATATAATAGCGCCATCTATTATCGACTAAAGAAATTTTTTAATGGTCAGCTGAACAATAATAAAAACAAATGTCACCCTTATCATCAGAGGCCCTAGAGTGCACGAGTCCGAGAACTACACTGTTGGAGATGGCCCTTCCAGAATACATTTCTGGAGAATTTGGCCAACACCCGCCACGCTGCAGCGCTGGCCAGTAGGCCTATTCTGTTACTTAGTCGCAAACGTTATATAATGGAATCCGTTAACTATCTATATATCACGCTATTAAAGTTGATATTTGCATGGCCGCTGTCAATGTCGAGCGCTTATAGAGTTGAGAATTGTATAATTCATATTTTGTAATTATAACGCAAAATCTGACGTATACATATAACCAAATCCACTAATAACGTTTGCTTCAAGTGACAGACCCTCATAATTAGTGTTTTTGTATAAAAAGAGGTCTAGGACGCTGTGTTCTAGGGGCTGTAAAGAAATTACCAAAACGTATGTAATTGTAACGATTAAATATCAAAATAAAACTGATACAGTCGACGCCATTTATAACCCTAATCGCAACCCACTATTAATGTCTCTGTTTCTAACACAAACCTACTATTGACAAATTGCTGTATTAGAAATATTTATATCTTTTGTTCGCGTTTATCTGACTCTTCGAGATTATGACGAGTCACCTTGATTTCTATTGCAAGTAAAGGTCTCCCTCCATATCGCAAGGGGTCGATACTCGCAACAAGTCCAGACAAGTTCATGGATAAAGGAATAGTTGGACTTAATACATTTAACCGGGCTATCAATATTTATTTATGCCAATACGAATGCAAATGTCCGTCACGTCAATGTTAAGATATACAGAGTGGATTTTTTAAGCGGTACAGTAAGGGCTGCAGCCCCACGTTATTAGTGGATTTCGATATAATTACAAATCGTCATAATTACAAAATATTAATTATACAAGTGTCAACTCTATAAGCGCTCGACATTGACAGCGGCCGTGCAAATATCAACTTTAATAGCGTGATATATAGATAGTTAACGGATTCCATTATATAACGTTTGCGACTAAGTAATAGAATTGGGCTACATGTACCTTAACCGTTATAGTTACAGAAAACGTTTATAGGAGACCATCCATAACTATTTGCGATATTCTGAACTGCATTCACAGATTTTGGAAAAAAAACAGTCAGCAAGAAAATGGTAAAGTTATGAAATGTCTCCTAAGAATGAAAAGAAGAAAAAATACTGCTGTGAAATTGTATAAATAAATAATAAAATAAATAAAATAACGTCCTATAACTATAACGGTTAAAGTACCTGCCCTTACTGTCCCGTCTCAAAAATATACAGGATATTGGGTTATGGGCTAGACCCTTCGATTTTCCAATCTCTCATTCATCATCCATAAAGAAAGAATAAAACAAAATGAACAAAAAAAAAATTAAACATGCTTTTTTTTTCGGTTTAAAGTTTATTCAAAATAAATCATTTATTTATAAACTTTTGGTACATTTATTTTAAAGGGTGGTAAAATATTGGTGTGCTACAAAAGTCAACCTTTATCAGGTATATAAATATTTCTAAATAATGAATTAAACTAATAATATACATACATACATACATACATATCTTCACGCCAGATCCCTTACGGGGTAGGCAGAGACAATTGAGCGCCACTTGACACGATCACGACATACCTCTTTCGCTTCATCGACATTCATCAACCTCTTCATACATGCCCTTTTGTTACGAAGGCTTTTTAATTCTCCTTCAGCTAGTGTTTTATTTATTTGATCGTGATACGTGTGTCTTGGTCTGCCAGGGCCTCTTTTACCCAAAACTTTCGCATTATATACCTGGTTCGTCAATCTTTCTTCGCTCATCCTTTCAACATGCCCGAACCATCGTAGCATGCTTTTCCTTATTTTTGTGCCTATGCTTTCTTTTATACCTACCATTTTTCGTATTTCGACGTTATGTATGTGGTCCGCCAAAGTGACGCCGCATAATATAATATAATATTTCAAAAGTTACACAATGTTAACAATATTATGTGAATGGTAAAATAATATGACAATAAAAATTAATAGGTCAAATAAATTTATTTTAAATATTTTATTTTCATGATCTTTAAGGTGATCCGGGAGCTTATTAAATAACGTAGCAGCCATTTAGGTCTCTAATCTGACTCTTTTATTTTATTGATTTAATTAATTAATTAATTTATATAATTTCACAGCAGTATTAACTTTATTATATAAACAGAATTACATTTTGTTAACTAAACTTATGTATTTGTCCTCAGTTCTGGGAGATTATATCAGAAGAGCACGGCATCGACCCCAATGGTGTGTACTGCGGTACCAGCGACCTGCAGCTCGAAAGGATCTCCGTGTACTACAATGAGGCCTCTGGTACGTAATAACACAAGCCGAAACATCAACCACTTCTGGATTAGTTTCTCTTCGTTTCGCACGCTAATTTCCTTCACCGACGTAACAAAGCAGATTTTCCATGGTCAAAAATATTGTCAAATATTTACACATTTACATATCTAAAATAGAAGTATTATCACGACCGTTTCCCTTTCGGGGTGGTCAGAAACCACGCTTATAAATAAGCGGATTCACATTTAGCCAACTTTACTATAGGCCAATCATGACAAGTGGCAAGCTCGTCGATGTCTCCAGCGTACCAAACTCGAGAAATATCACAAATAATTTAAATGTATTTATTTGCATTAATAAATATTTTTGTGTCCCGACCAGGAATCGAATCCGGTACCTCCGAGTCTAAATTCACGGACTTAACCGCTAGACCACTAGCCCCTAAAATTTCTAAAATCACTGTATGATAGAGATATACACACATCAAAAGTGTCTAGGGATCAACATATATTTTTGCAATAACTTTTCTCCTGATTGATATTCATTAAAATTTTCTTTAAGGATTGATCAAATAAAATGTTTTCGTTTGTCTACAGTAACGATAAACCAAGTCACCTTTGCATTAGTAAAAAAATTGCCATTTTCCTAATAAAGGGATTTTTGACATTTGAACCACTAACATTAAAGTTCGAAAAAAAGACTGAAATAACAGTTTTTTTTTTAATTTTATTGGGTAACTTAAACAATTAATAATCCGTGTTTCTACCGCGAACACTAACAACACAAGAACATCGGTTTGGCATACTCAAAATGAGTTCATCCAAATCACGCTGTGGAATGGCCGCCCATGTTCGTTGCAACAACAAAAAAAGGTCTTCTTGCGACTGGATACCCTCCATATTCGGCAGAGCTCTTCTCTGAAGAATATCCCATGCATGCTCAATCGGGTTCAAGTCTGGCGACTGAGCAGGCCAGGGCAGGACATTGATGTTAGCTGCGGCGAGAGTCTGTCTTACAACTCTTGTGGTGTGCGGTCGTGCATTATCATGCATTAACTGAAATAAGGGACCGATATGCACTTGTAGAGGAACGATGACGTCTGATACAACCGTCTCAGCATAAATTTGAGCGTTGAGGTTGCCTCTGATCCAAATCAACTCAGTTCTTCCGCCGATCGAAATACCCGCCCATACCATGATGGTTCCACCACTATAAGGATGGACTTCCTGGCAGGATTTTAATCGCTGTTGGCGTCCAGGGGTTCTCCAGTGTCGTATACGTCTTGTATCCGGCCTCATACCAAAACGAGACTCATCAGAAAAGCACACGAAACGCCATTGTTCTTCTGTCCAATTTCTGTGTTCAAGAGCCCATTGATATCGAGTCCTACGATTGTGCATTGCTATAGGTGGTACCCGTAGCGGTCTTCGGGAATGAAGGTTCACTTCATGCAAGCGGTTTCTGACTGTTTGGTCGCTAATTAAGTTCCCTGAAGAGCGATGAAGGCTCACGGCTAACATCATGGCGGTTATTGTTGGAGTTCTTCGAGCTGTGATTTGAATGTATCGGTCTTGTCTCCGTGTGGTGCAGCGATACCGTCCTCCATGGCGCTCAGCCACGGTACCAGTGGTTCGGTAACGTGTCCAAAGTCGACTGATAACACTCTGACTTGTATTCAGAGCTAAAGCCACAGTACGTTGCTGGGAACCAGCTTCTATCATTCCCACGGCTCTGATCATTTCTTCCCTGCTTAAATGACGTCGCCGCTCCATAATAACGTTGGTTTTAATCAGTAGTAGGGAAACAGTAGCACTAATAATGTCTTCAATGCGTCTTATGTTTTTATAGGGAAAATATTGACAGCTGATTTTCATCTTTTACTCGAATTTGATTGTCAGTTCCTGTTTTAAATTATGAAATGCACCAAAAAGGATCCATATAAATTTATAAAATCATAAATTTATTACAAAGCCACATCTCAATCACAAGAAATCCGCATAAACATGCTTGATCCCTAGACTTTTTTGATGTGTGTAGTATACAAAGATGAGTTTTGTTCTCACTCCGTTAGCGTAATGATGAACCACTTACCACTTGCACTAATTGTCAGAGAACGCCTCTAATTAACTAACATTCCTTTTTGTAAAAGTTAATTAAGTATAAAAATAAAGTAGACAATAAGGTCAGCATATTTTGCTGACAACTATTTCCTGATTAAAATCAGCCGGTTCGACTACAGCGAGGATTTTTAGTGTTTTTCAAAATGAGCACTTGGTTCCTTTCACCACCTTGTATTTAGGAATTTGCCTTGAAATCTCACTAGAAAAAATTACATTCGAGTCTTGTTTCAAGTGGTGTTATTTTTGTATAAATATAACCATGGCAAGCTTACAGTATTAGTTCTCATTCAAAGTAAAAATTGGCATTTGACATCATTGCAAATGGCACATATTTTCAACAAGAACAACAAATGTAGTAGAGTAGGCAGACTGATGGTGGTAATTTGCCCAGTCTGCCGGGGTAGGGAAGTATCCAACGTTCATGCCGATAAACCCAGTAAAGTGTATCCACATGTTTCGGGATCAGACTCAAATTGCCGTCATGCCCAGTCAAGCCCAAAAAACACCATATGAAAATACCCTCCGTGAGGTACCGGGTGCAATTCCTGGCTGGAACACAATCATTTATTTGTGATATATCTTAAGTTTGGTTCGCTAGAGACATCGACGAGCTTGCCACTTGTCATGATGGGCCTATAATAAAGTTGGCTAAATCGTAAAAAATTGACAATTGGCCGTCTGGCCAGCGTGGCGAGTGCAGGCCAAATTCTCCAGATAGATCGGACATTATGTTAAGACTACATTATTATTTTGTACACAGTATTCTGAAAAATAAAGATATTTTGATTATGTTCTGGAAGGCCCATCTCCAGCAGTGTTCTAGGGGCTGTAATGATGACGATATATTTCGACCTTCGACTCCAAAAACAAGACTTTTAAGTAATAATAAGTACTTATAGTGAAAAAAACTAACAGTCGTAAATCGACGTCAACAAGATTATGGAATAGTTTTTAGTTAAAAATGCCTTTTTTATGTACTAGCACGACATGTGACCCTGCGCTCACCTGATGCTAAGTGGCGCGCGAGGTCCATGTATGTTAGCAACTGGAATCAGACACTCATGACTGACATCAGTCTCTATCACTATACCGGCTTGACTGGGCATGACGGCAATTTCCCGAAACGTGAGAATACACTCTACAGGGTTTATCGGCACTAACGGTGGATACTTCCCCGCCCCGGCAGTCTGGGGAAATTACCTATCAGTCTGCCTACCACCTATTAAAAGCCATTTGCCTGGGTCCATATAAGTCAATGTAAATATGCCAAAATAATAAAATAATTTACATGAGCGTTAGTCCGTGCACTAAGTGGTGATTGCGAGGAATAACTGCACAAGTACAGTTAGGTATGTGGTACGCATTAGAGCGGGAACCATTGTTATGACGAGCCGGGGAAATTGGTTACGTCTGTGTGTTCACTGGCCAGACATTGGCTTTAGCCTAAACTGTCATTAAACATAAATCAACAACACAACCGTGTATTTTTAGCCTTTTAAAACCATTTAAAAACTGCCTCCGTGGTCTAGCGGTTAAGTCCGTGGATTTAGACTCGGAGGTACCGGGTTCGATTCCTGGTCGGGACACAAACATATTGATTGATGTAAATACATTTAATTAATATTTAATTTATTTGTGATATTTCTCGAGTTTGGTACGCTAGAGACTTCGACAAGACTGCCACTTATCATGATTGGCCTATAGTAAAGTTGGCTAAATGTCAATCCGCTTATTTATAACCTGGTTTCTGACCACCCCGATAGGGAAACGGTCGTCATGTAAAGATACTGTTTAGTGTCCAGTACTAAAAGTGCTTGATTTACCAGTGGGTGATTACCTGCTTAGATTCTGTCAGGGAGAACGGAGGAATGTTCTCATCCCCAACCCAGGCCCATTAGACATGACTGCCCTGGACGCCCTACTGTATTTATTTAATTTAAGAATTTATTATATCGTATGACATATTTATATATTGGTATGTTATTTATACTTACTATGGTATATTTATAATTGATTTTAACTATTATTATTATTATTATTTTGTACTCTGCATCCATTATAATAATTTCTCACTCTCACCAAGGTTAGCTGGTAGAGAATACCATATACGAGCGAGAGGGATATTAAAGCCTCAAACCATCTTAATTAAGATTAGTTATTGCTTCGTTTCTAAGATTAAGTGTAAACCAACAAAAATCATTTACACCCGCCATATTAATTATTTTGTCAAGACTTCATATCATAACTTGTCTTGTTTTAGTTGCGACGGCGGAGAACGGCGGTAAGTATGTTCCCCGCGCCATCCTGCTGGACCTGGAGCCCGGCACCATGGACGCCGTGCGCTCCGGCCAGTACGGACAACTCTTCCGACCAGACAACTTCGTATTCGGTCAGTCCGGCGCAGGAAACAACTGGGCCAAGGGACACTACACCGAGGGCGCCGAGCTCGTCGACTCCGTGCTCGACGTCGTCAGGAAGGAGTGCGAGAACTGCGACTGTCTGCAAGGATTCCAGATGGCGCACTCCTTGGGAGGCGGCACCGGCTCCGGCATGGGCACCCTTCTCATCTCCAAGATCAGAGAAGAATACCCCGATAGAATCATGAACACGTACTCCGTCGTCCCCTCGCCCAAAGTATCAGACACGGTGGTGGAACCCTACAACGCAGTATTGTCGATCCATCAGCTCTTAGAAAACACAGACGAAACTTATTGCATAGACAACGAAGCGCTGTACGATATTTGCTATAGAACCCTGAAAGTACCGAATCCCTCTTACCGCGATCTCAACCATCTAGTCTCCCTCACCATGTCCGGCGTGACCACATGTCTGCGATTCCCCGGCCAGCTGAACGCGGACCTCCGCAAGCTCGCCGTCAACATGGTCCCCTTCCCACGTCTGCACTTCTTCATGCCCGGCTTCGCGCCGCTCACTTCTCGAGGCAGCCAGCAGTACCGCGCGCTCACCGTGCCCGAGCTCACCCAACAGATGTTCGACGCCAAGAACATGATGGCGGCCTGCGACCCCAGACACGGCCGCTACCTCACCGTGGCCGCCATCTTCCGCGGACGCATGTCCATGAAGGAGGTGGACGAGCAGATGCTCGCGATTCAGAACAAAAACAGCAGCTTCTTCGTCGAATGGATTCCGAACAACGTTAAAACCGCCGTGTGCGACATTCCTCCCAAAGATCTCAAAATGTCTTCAACGTTTATCGGGAATACTACGGCGATCCAGGAGTTGTTCAAGCGTATCTCGGAGCAGTTCTCTGCCATGTTCAGACGTAAAGCCTTTTTACATTGGTACACGGGGGAGGGTATGGATGAGATGGAGTTCAACGAGGCGGAGAGTAACGTGAACGACTTGGTGTCGGAGTACC
The DNA here is from genome assembly GCA_910589645.1 of Tinea semifulvella. NCBI lineage: Eukaryota > Metazoa > Arthropoda > Insecta > Lepidoptera > Tineidae > Tinea > Tinea semifulvella. Next base: position 1,006,368 of record OU342605.1, read on the forward strand.
AGCAGTACCAGGACGCCACGCTGGACGAGGACACGGAGTTCGACCAGGAAGACGAGCTCCCGGAAGAGGACCACTAGCAGCCGCGTGTCGTTGCTGCTAGTTCTCAAGCCTCGAAAGTTCTCTCATTTTTATACCAAAGCATTTAATTATATGTCCAAACTCCGCGAGGCACAGATCCGTCAATGAATTTGACGAGTGGTCAAAGTGCAAAGATAATAATCGAATTATAATCAGATTTCATGAATGCTTAGGAAGTAAGAGAAGCGATTTATTTGAATCAAAGTACCAATCTGTGCATTTTTTAGTTTAAGTTTTTTTGTACTTTCTAATAATTTATCATCTACTGATGGGAGTTTATTAGAATTTATTTAAATAATATAATATGTATGTATAATGATTTTAAATAATTACATAATTTAAACAAATCTTTAATTCAAACATCTTTTATTACTATTTCTAATTCCTATACAGAAGTTTGACTCAGTTCCTACATTAAACTTTATCACAGCCCCTAGACCTTCACTGTTGAAGATAGGAATACTAGAAATTTCTGGAAATTTGGTCTACACTGCGCTGGCCAGACGGGTTGGCGAGGCTCGTGATGTCAATTTATTACAATTCCATAAGTTGGTATTAGTGGAACCAGGACTACGGCTTAACGTGCTCTCCGAGGCACGGGAACCAGGACTACGGCTTAAGGTGCTCTCCGAGGCACGGGAACGGTGGTGTTGGTAATCAATGACAGATGTACGCAAGATAAGTGTATTTCTAATTGGTACATGCCGGGGTTCGAACTGACTGGATTTTAAGGAGAGCTCTTATTAAACTAATTATAAAAACGTTTTTTATTCGCTCTAGAGATTTTGATAGCTAAAAGTCTGATTACAGGTAGGTATAGTGCATAATGTATCCCCATCGGTAAAACTTTGGTCTCAACCAATGTATTAAATGAGTGACAGTTTCATAATTATGAATATGGAACTTTATTATTTACTGTCAAATTACGATCGAAAACCATTATACACTACATGTGTTTTATTATTATATATTCACTAGCTATTTTGACAGTCGCGCGTTGTTAAATAATTTTAATATTAAACCTAAAATTAGGTTCAATTAATAATATTGGAAATATTATTGACCAGGAATCGAACTCAGTACCTCCGAGTCTAAATCCACGGACTTAACAACTAGAGCACGGAGGCAGTTACAGTTAGTCCTTTGGGTTTAGCCCCACGTTGGGCGCCAATGTCGCGAACTCCCCGGTTAAGGACCGGGGCTCGACAAATAAAACAACAAATAACGGGTCGTAGATTTATTGTATATTCAGTTGAGGACACTAATCTAGCTAATGCTTATCTCGTGTAGCAGCCGGGCGTGAAGAAGAGACGCTCGGCTGGTGGGGAGTTGGCGACGGACGAGATGAGTCTCTGGAAGCCCGCGGAGCTTCTAACCCAAAACTGGTTCCCCAATTAGGAGATTACGGTCGCTTAGTGATTTTAAGGCACGATGTGTGCTTGAACAAGGTAACATGTAATATTTTATTTATGAAGCCCGCGGAGCTTCTAACCCAAAACTGGTTCCCCAATTAGGAGATTACGGTCGCTTAGTGATTTTAAGGCACGATGTGTGCTTGAACAAGGTAAGATGTAATATTTTATTTATTAATTGTCGGAGCACCCGCAAAAAGAAAGTGCGCAGAAAAGGTTTCAAAATTAATGAGGAACGGCTGATTTTGACACATTGCGTACCGTCCCTGAGCGTTCTGTTTCTCCGAGTTCATCGCATAACGCATTAATGCGTTTCTATTAAAACAAATATAAACTGCCATGTTACAGTTTCAAAAGCAAATGGATCATTTTTATTCAGTTCCAAAAAACAACTGCAATTAGATTTTAACAAATTATCTTAAATGACGGTAAACCGCTGTTATAAAAAAAATATATAATTAAAGTTGTGTTCAACGGTTTGCTGATACTCGTAGATCGCACGACGCTCTGTATTTAAATAAATAAAAATTGAAAGTAGTTGTGTTGGTTCGATGGCGACCCTTTGGGCATATATAGGTTATTGCGAATAGCTCTTTTGAACGAGTGCCTTCACTCCGTAGCCACGACTTAGACTTAACTGTTCAGGCACGCATGGCAAACAGTAAAAGAGAGACGGTTTATATTTTAGTCCGTAGGCGTCTTGGGGTCTCCTTATGAGGTCTCACGGTGATTCGGGCATGCGAGCTCCCGCAATGGCCGTTCAGGCTGGGGTCATATTGTCAGGCGATCTCCATCTTTAAAAAAAAATAGGACCTGGCAGACTCACCTATCACGATCAAATAAATAAAACAATACCTAGCTGAAGGTATTGAAAATCCCATCGAAACAAAAGGGCATGTATGAAGAGGTTAGTGAATATCGAAGAAGCGAAAGAGGTATGTCGTGATCGTGACAAGTGGCGTTTAATTGTCTCTGCCTACCCCGCAAGGGATTCGGCGTGAAGTTATGTAACATAGCGCTCGTTCCGAGACACGATAATAGTGACCTAGGCACGCTTAATGCCGTTCCGAGACGTGCATAAACTGTATTGCCAAAGCTATGTGACGTCCAAATGATATCATTCCTCGCGATATCGAGATAGATCGCTCTGAGCGCTGTCAGTTGTTTGTCATTATGTCGCGCGCCATTTTCATGTTTATTTAAAATTAGGTTTTATTTTTAATTATTTATTATTGTAATTCATTTATACTGTTTGTATATTACTTCTAAAACAAATCTATAATTAATATTTAAGTAGGAAGTAAATAAAATATGTCTATAACACGGCAAGTTTTTTTAGAAGACCAACATAAGTTAATCATATTAAACGTTACACATATAAAGCAATCCGCAATTTATTTTCTATCAAATCAAAATCAAAATATCTTTATTTTCCAGAATACTGTACAAAATAATAATGTGGTCCTATGCATAATTTCCGAAGCATTCTACCGCTAGCGGCATGAAAATATTAAACATGTATATTATAAATCTAATATTACATATAATTCTATATACATGCATACATATATATGTGTATGTATGTGTGTGTATATACATATACACACACATACATACACATATATTCATTAATAACAACTATATAAAATTACTATTATATTCATAATTAAAAAAAAAAATATCTTATTATGTCAATATATTAAATTAATTTAAGTCAATAGTAATATTATTTTAATAATTTAAAATTTGTTGTCAAATTATTTTAAACAAACAATGAGCAATAATAAATAGTTGCTAGGTCTACAATGTCAAATTATCATCGAAAATTCCTTGTTTGAATAATATGCTTTTTGTACCAAAAGTTTAAATAATACTAAATAAAATAATAATAATAAATAAACTATACATTTAAAAAAACTATTATAAATATAATTTAGACCGTTCCGAATTGAAATCACGCTCTGAGCATCCAAATCGTGATTGATGTTATTGATTCGGAACGAGGCATAGTTTTGCTGGTTAAAGGGTTAACGGGGAAGGTAACTAAATAAAAAACCAAGTTATACAAATATAATTGATCTTTATTATACAATAACATCATACATTAGAGAACTAAGTTCCGCTACACCTACACCGCATTCATCTAACATTGAGAAAAAATGTAAACAAACCAACAAAAAAAAAATTAATGTGTCTCAATTATGGAAATAGCAATAACGCTTTCATTAACATACTAAAAAAGTAAGTTCGAACCCCGGCATGTACCAATGAGAAATACACTTTTCTTACGTACATTTATCATTTACGTTCCCATGCCTCGGTAAGTACATTAAGGCGTCGCGTCGGTCCCGGTTCCACTAACACAAACTTGTGGAATCGTTCAAAAATTGTTATTAAAAAATTACATCAGACCATCGCCAACTCTGCGGCTCTTGGCGTGAGTAGGCTAAAATCTCCAGAAATTTCTGGAAGACCCATTTCCAATAGTGGAGGTCTAGGGGCTGTATCGATAGAAAATGCAAACAGCATTGTGTAGAAAAAAAAACCGTAAAACCTAGTTGAACTATATGCATAATGCTTTTAATTAAATTTTCATAGATATCATTCTAAATTAAATTTTAATTAATATTTTCAACTAAAAATTAAAGACAACAGCGCTTATCGTCTCCTCCGGTGACAAGATGGCTGGCTCTTTCTTCGCCTAAAGAATCAGTATTGCAATTAAGCGAGGAAATGCAGCCAGCGTTTTTGCCACCATTCCACGCGGACGGGACTTATATCCTTAGTATTAATATTATTTTATATTATGTAAATATTTTTTTTGATTAAATAATTTTATGTTTAAGTTTTAACGCCGCAAGGTATTTGACTAAAAATACCTTTGAATTTAATACAGACAAATAAACCATTTTACGTAGAACTATTTTGTTTTGTATTAGGTAGGATTCTAGATCTTGTTGACGCGAGTGCGAGTTTCTTTGAAAGTTCCTTGTAAAAAATATTGTTATTTCTTTTTAAAATCTTCGACTTTTTTATTTAAAATAAAAAGGTACGTAGTTGAGACCTAATTCTGGCGTTTTCGACTTAAGGTAAGACATATTTTAGTGATAAGTGACAGATCTCCATAGAAAACTGACAGTTTTATTCGAACAAATCGAGTCAACATGCACGCCAGAAACGCGAAAGTCGTATTAAAGCATTGCCTGTAGATAGAAGCTGCTGGTCTTCTGCTAACAGCTTACTTATTGGACCACTTTGCTGCTTAGTCTTCTATAAGCAGGAGTAGAATCATTCAAAATAATTAAATTAATGACATTTCATAAATGCCTGTAATAGGTTTACGTGAATAAAGATATTTTGACTTTGACTTTGAGATTTTATTAATTTGGTAAAGGTTGTGTTTGTTTGTTTACATTATGTCTCATGGGCCGATGAATGTCGTATAGTAAGTCTACCTCTAAGACATACATTTGTATGGGTGTAGGCCACTTAAGCAGAGGAAGTGACTGAGGTATTGGTTAATTAATAAGTCTTAGAATCGAATAATTAGATCTCTAAGCAATTGAATAAACGAGCTTGATACGATTTTCAACCTTATTGCTTCGTTGAACTAAACCACGCAATATTTTCCTCTGCGGAATTTTTGCATCTTTGACATTCATATAACAAAGTACAGATAGATCAGCTTGAAGATGTTTTTGCGTTTGTAGTACTGTAATACAGACAGTGGCATGTCGTTGAAACTGCTCAATAATTTAGCTCCATAAATGAGCCGATATCAAAAAACCACGTCGAAGTTAGTGTTGCCCAAAGCAAGACCTAGACCAAAACAGCTGATCTTGTACTTGCACTCCTAATATTGGTCCTGGTCTTGCGCTAGAGTCTCGCAAGACTTTATTTATTTATTTATATATCTATGGTCTTGGTCTTGTAAAAAACCAAGAACAAGATCAAGGACACTAGTTGAAGTCAGTTGAAAATCAAAGTGAAGTTCATCGTTTTCTTCGATGACAGTGGTGTGGTTCACCATGAATTCAGAGTACAATAAGGAATATTTGGCCCTTTAGAGGCGTAATAAATATAAAAAATATATTTGAGGCATAAAAAGTAATTTATTTAGGAAACTTTTCAAATTAAAAACGGTCTTATCGTCGCCGGCGAAAATCAATTCTTATCAAAACAGCTCGTCGCATTAATCAACATTATACTACATACGCAAAAACGTCTTTAAGCTAATTTGTCTGTACGTACTCGGCATTTTAAATGTAACATCGGGAACAATCGAGATCTGCAGTAGAATTTGGTTTCGTAGTATACTATTAGTCAGTTTCTCCAACGTATTTTTGGTACTTATTAATTTCTTAAGTAAAAATTAACTTGGTTTTGCAAGAAATGCGTTTCACGGATATATCTTAAGAAATTATTAGGAAGGGAACTGATGATTATATGTATGTATGGAAACTTTGCGTTTCACGAAGCAATAAGAAATAATTATGGACAACTGTTTTCTTGTAGCCGAACAAGGTTCATTAACCTAATTATTTCTTATTACCTACATAGATACGAGAATAAATGTAAACACGGGTGATTTATTTTTTCACATTAAAAAATATTATTAACAGTAGGTATCGTGCGTCACCAAAAACGTAACCTCATAAATCTTAAGTAAAATATTAACCAAGAAAATCCTAGATATTTTAAAACCCAATTTAACTTAAGAAAAACTTAAAGGTAATTTATTGGCTATTAAGTAGAGCTTCAAGAAACCGACTGAAAGAGAACGATAACTGTTGATAACCTACGTTAGACGTACATCACGGTCTTGTTTCCGACGTTCCCAAACAAATCCGAGTACTGCAACTTAAAGCTAGTAATATGTACATAAATTGAACACAATCATATTTGCCTCTTAAAAGCTCTATCCAGAAACGTTTTGCTAAACGAGGAATAGTTAAATCAGACTGATTATTACATTAAAAGTGACACGTTTAGAACCAATTAAGATTACTTAAAATTAAGAAAAATTGTTGGAAGATAAAGTTTAGAAAAACGTCTCTTATGCTGATTTTCCAAGGTGATTAATAAGATATCCAAGGTTTATCTTTTTTGTTGAAGTCTTTAATAGCTAAGCCAATCACGTATTTTACACCCGTATTCTTAAACGTTTCCGCAACGAGTCCTACACTCAATTATTCCTTCCAAAAGGAGGGTTCCAGCGTACCAAACTCGGGAAATATCACAAATAAATATTATTGTGTTCCGATCAGGAATCGAACCCGGTACCTACAGGTCTAAATCCACGGACTTACCCGCTAGACCACGAAAGCAGTAAATATTTAACGCAGATCATAGAGTGTAGACTATTTATTCTCCAATATTAGTAAACCCTGGAACCCGAACGAAGAGGACGTAGTATTCATTGTGTGCGGAATGAATATGATTCGACGTGTAATGGGGGGTGTATCAGGCAAAGCTTATTGTAGATGTCGCTAGCGGCAATGGTACCTTGTTTTATTTTTTAAATGTTTTTGTAGTTTTTTCATTTTTAAATCAAAAAAATAATAATTTTAACTTAACGTTACCTACCTTAAAAGACGAATTAGGAAAGCGCACACCGTCTTTAAAGAAAAAAGGTTTAATTAATAGAACGGCAATTTTGAGATCACCATATTTTTGATTTCGCTTGGAAATCTCGATTAGTACACTTAATTAGTACGCCGATCACTTCGGCATTTATAACCAGAAAATAATAAATTCCGGAATAAAAGTACAAGTTTTATATGCAACTGACAGTTCTATTGGGTACCGTATATCATGCGCCATCTATCGTGATAAAAAGTTAGTGATACACCCCATTGTAATTTTTTTTTAGGCTTCAGGTGCCATAGGTAAGGTAACTTTTTTTAAAGGGAAAAATCATTATCCGAAAAACAAAAACCTACTGCATGGTAAATAAGACCGCGTCTGAAAATCACGTCTCGAGTCTCGAAGGTTCTTTTTTTACGTAAGTTAAAGTTCGCGCGATCGTCGACCTGTCGCTACCTACTTGATTAGGGTCAGTATGAGTTGCGATATTTTTAGGATAACTTCTCCGCACCGTAACTTAAGATTTTAATACTAAATTTTTTTTTTTAAATACGTACGTTCTTTATTTTTATCCTAGATTATAATATTAAAATATTTGATCTTTAATAAATTCCACGTGGTATTTATACCTAACCTAACCTAACAATACGGGTGTTATACAAAAAAGGTAAACGTTTGATAGCTTATAGATCCTCTCACAAACCCAGCATTAATAGCTCTGATAGGTTTATTTACAAAAAAAATATATATAACTATATGTATAAACTAAAGCGAGGGTTTTGAATATTTCAAATAAATAAAAATAAAGAAATTGGAAAGTAATCAATCACAGTCCGGCCTCAGAGAGAATGCGTTCCTGCAGCCCTATTCTGTTACCTAAACGCAATATAATGGAATCCGTTAACTATATATATATCACGCTAATAAAGTTGATATTTGCACGGCCGCTATCAAGGTCGAGCGCTTATAGAGTTGAGAATTGAATAATATTTTGTTATTATGACGCAATCTCTGACGTAATTAACGAAATCCACTAATAACGTTTGCCACTGAGTATAGGGCTGCTGGAATGCATAAATAGTAAGGTGGAGTCCAGGACCAGAGACCAGGAATTGAACTCGGTACCTCCGAGGTAGATTGATAATATATTTTTCTAAGTTTACATACATACATATCTTCACGCCAGCTATTGTTTTATTTATCTGATCGTGATATGTGAGTCTCGCTCTGCCAGGGCCTCTTTTACCCACAACTTTCGCATTATATATCTGGTTCGTCAATCTCTTTTCAGTCATACTTTCAACATGCCCGAAACATCGGAGCATGCCTTTCCTTATTTTTGTCCCTATGCTTTCTTTCATACCCACCTTTTTGTGTATTTCGTCATTACGTATGCGGTCCGTCAAAGTTACGCCACATATCCGACGCAACGACCTCATTTCCACTGCATTAACTCGACTCTCATGCGTATTCTGATATATCCAGACCATATCTAAGTTTACAGAATTTGAAAATATTTTATTGTGGGAGCGAAAGAGATGCAATAGTGTGAACCCTCTTAAGGTGATTTTTGGCTTGTTAATTTGTGAGGTCTGCGATCGATACTTAATTTATAGTTTAAGAAACTGGGGTTAAATTAATTAATAAATGGCACAAAATTTGTACGTCATAGGCCGTAACAAATAGATAACGTACAGCCAAAACTAACATTCTACAAGCAAATATGAAATCTAATGAGTTCCCATCCCGTTTCATCCTTTCCGAAAGACTCTCAGAGGCCCGATTCTCGCACCTTCGACATGCTTGTCCGCTCGATTTGCTCAAATATTTATTTAGTCACATGACTTTGTCGAGCTTAGTGTCTAGGCATTCTTTTGTCGAATAAAAACATTTATTAACCAACATTGGTTTGACTCTTAATTTGAACAGTTTTAGTGGCAGCTCCCTTATAGTAACTGGAAGCTTATTAAATATCTTTGTTGCCATTGCATAACACTTTCGGCTATATTGAGTACTTTTATGCGCTGGAATAATTATTCTACTAGGATAACGCGTTTTAAAATTGCAATTATCCCCAAGAGTTTCAAAAAGTTCTGGGTGATTAAGTTAATTCGTGATATTACTCTCATCTGAAAGGTTAGAGATATCGACGAGCTTGTTCCAAATGCTATATTCTCGACTAGGAATCGAACCCGGAACACGAAGCATAGATTATATAAAATATTAGTTTTGGTCGTTTATCAAAAATATAATTACAAACAATTAATTTTAACCAATATAATTAACTAAACGCAAAATAACGATAAAATTAAATTTGTAACATTATAACGGCCGGTTGCAGAAAGGTTGATTATCTTTTGACATGTTTAGGCTACAACTACCAATCACGTGGCACATCAAAATGTTAATCGTGGATTATTTTAATCATTTTCTTCAACCGGCCGTAAGTGTTAATTTTAACAAGTGAATACTATAAAACAAATGCATTTTCATGGCAAATTTTAACTATAATTTTCGATGTATTTAAGGCGATAATTTTATATTACCCTTTTTTTACATAATCATTTTTGACGATAATTCTTTTTCCATAGTAAATTATTAACTCTTAAGGTTAAAAGTTAAGTTAGTCTTTCAAATCTATAATCGCAATATTATTGCGCAATAATAATGATTGCACAATTATTTTAATTAAAAAAAAAACGGGACGTACCGCAAAAGTAAGAACTAAACTTGCAGGTTATTGATTTCGTAGTTGGTAGGGAAATAAATATTTCCAGACAGGTCACACAGCGCCATCTAGTTTCCGTGGTAAGCTACGAGGCTTGTGTTACGGAAACTAGATGGTTGATAAACTACATATTATACTTTTTTTTTTGTAAATATATACATATTATACATATAAACACCCAGACCGAGACAAATTATACAATGTACAACTTGCCCCCGGTGGGAATCGAACCCACGACCTCCCGAGTTCACGGCAACGTTTGTTACCACTAGACCACGGAGGCGGTCGAAAGGCGGTATGATAAATGTAAATGATTTTAAAATGGGGTGTATCAGGCAAAGCTTTTTGTAGATGTCGATAGCGGCAATGGTACCTTATACACCTATATCGCATCATTTTTTAAAGGGTTGTAGTTTTTTTTTTTTAAATTAACGTTACCTACCTTAAAAGACGAATGGGGTGTCATTTATTATTTTATGGATATTATGCCGAAGTGCACAACTTTTGAGTGTACAAATCGAGATTTCCAAGTGAAATCAGAGATACGGTGATCTCAAAATTGCCGTTCTATTAATTAAACCTTTTATCTTTTTAAAGACGGTGTGCGCTTACTTAATTTGTCTTTTAAGGTAGGTAACGTTAATTTAAAATACATTTTTTTGTTATAAAAATAAATCACTACAAAAACATTTTAAAAAATGATGCGACATAGGTGTAAAACAAGGTACCATTGCCGCTAGCGACATCTACAAAAAGCTTTGCCTGATACACCCCATTGTTCTTACACAAATTTTGCGGGCGAAACAATTATCGCGGCGATTCTTCTATAACGACTGTAAGACAACGACTATATTTCGAATCGACGACGACCACTTTTAGCATGCAGCGCGGCCAGTTATATAGGCGCTGCCTCTCTTCAGTGCGCAAGCGTCGGCCTTTGGACTGGTGAGCGGGATGGGTGATATAGAAAGGAAGCGGCGAGAAAGAGACAGGACAAGGGTATAGGGGTAACAAATTAGGACGTCTGTTTATGCACCGACGAATCACAATAACGCCTAACTATCCAAAATTGGTCGAATTACCGCGATCGGCGCGAACAATCACATTTCGGCTAATTAAAATTGTAAATAGTAGTGTTGATACTTTTATGGTTAGGACTAATGTTATTTTTACTATTTCTTACTGTGCCTCCATGGTCTAGCGGTTAAGTCTCGGGAGGTACCGGGTTCGATTCTCGGTTGGGACACAATTATATTGAATAATTAAAATAATATTGAATTTATTTGTGATATTTTTCGAGTTTGGTACGCTGGAGACATCGACGAGCTTGCCACTTGTCATGATTGGCCGGCAGTAAAGTTGGCTAAATGTGAATACGCTTCTTTATAATCGTGGTTTATGACCACCACGAAACTTTACTGTAGGCCAATCATGACAAGTGGCAAGCTCATCAATATCTTCAGCGTACCAAACTCAAGAAATATCACAAATTAAATGTATTTATTTACATTAATAAATATTTGTATCCCGACCAGGAATCGAACCCGGTACCTCAGAGTCTTAATCCACAGAGACAGCTAGTTATATTAACCTTAAAATAACTTATTCTAACTAAGTCTAACTACAAATACTATTCGGCACTTCGATTTATTAAGTAATTTATTTTCAATTTTGGATAATTTTGACTATATTATTGTATTGTACACAAACAAATCAAAAGACTTGCTTATGGCTACAATGTTATCTAGTTTATGGTTCTTAATTTTTCTTTAAGGGTTCGTTAATATTTCAGCGAGCACCACCTAATGTAATTTCAGCTATCGTTGGCAACTTGTCAATACGCGTCGAACGAGTGCCTTCAATCCGTAGCCACGACTCAAAAAAAAAAAAAAAAAAAAAAAAAAACTTGCCGTTGGCTATTCACTCCTATATGTACTGTATATTTTATCTATCTAGTAAGTTGTCCTTAATCATTAAAATAAAAAAAATCACTAAAAACCACAAATTCGTAAGAGTTTCGAAAACGAATTTCACAAGAATGTGGCGACCCCAAATGATATTCCATTATTATTGAACGAAGAAATGCGGCGAACGTTTTAGGTACCCTCCAGGCGGTAATTATTTTCATAGGTATTTTTAGTTTAGATTTTTTAGGGTTCTCTTCGCTCGATGGTAATAGGGGAGGCAAAGTATCTCGCCCATACAGCCAAATCAGACATCACATATCTTTCTTTTTATGAAGTGAGGTCACCATCGAATTCCATATATGTTGCACAATTTGATGCTTTTTTGGAGTTACTCGCGACATTATATATATATAAATTGGTGCAGTAGTTTTTAAGTTTAACGCGAACAGACAGACAGACGCGGCGGTGGACTTTCTTTTATAATATGTTATTAGATAGTTGTATAGAACACAATAACATTGTCAAAATTATCCCAAATGGGTTAAGATAAAAAATATAAAGACCTTGAAATATGATGGCTGCTTATTTAGGCTTAATGATAGATTGTAGGTCTTTATATATTTATGGTGACCCATTTGTCTCAATTACATTTTAATTATGTCTTTACAATTAAAACTAAAAATATATAATGAGTATTTACAAATCGGAGACTGCCATCAGTTGGTATGGTTGGCGCCGACACTTTGTCTAAAACTGGGAACTGTTTGAAACCAATATTGTTAACAAGTTGCCATAACATACGCCATTAGTTTGTAAAAATGATGACTAATTTTTGCATGTTTCAAAATCTATATTTTGTAATTTTTGCATGTTTCAAAATTCGATAATATGATATTTTTGCATGTTTCAAAAATCAATTATTTTTCAAGTTTATAATTGTATTTTTAGAAGTTTCAAAATACAATATTTGATTTTTTTTGCATGTTTCAAAAGTCAATATTTAGATATTTATGCATGTTTCAAAATGTAAATATTTTGCTATTGTTATATGTTTTAAAAGCCAACATTTTAATTTATAAAGTCAATAATTTGATATTTTTGTGTTTTCTTTTGCCATCATTGCATGAATTCACAAGCCAATTTTATAGCTTATTAAAGATTTAATTGTTGTCAATAGGTTCGCAAGGTTTAGACGTGACGGCTGCCTACTCGTATGTGTACCGGTATCGAGTGCTCTGACGTCAGTCCGTCAAACCGCCACCTCGCTGTCGTCGTGCAGTTGTATGGAGTTGTCCTGTTTAGCCAACTTCATGAGGGTTTTCTTAATTCTTAGAGCCGGCAGTCTGGCGGCTGGATTCTGGTGCCAACACTCCGCCATCAGTTGGCACATTCCTATCATTGTCTGAAAATGTTTAATGTTCGTCATTCAAGCGACACTATGGCAATTTTATATATTTAAAATAAAATAATAATGATGTTACAGATTCAATGAATCATTTTTTGAAATAGCTAAAAATCGAAGACAAGCCAAAAGACATCCAACCAAAATAGCTGTCAAGAATTTGCCGACCTTGGCAGGTTTACCCGTTGTGATGTGTTGTATGTTACTGAAGGGTGGTGTTGTCTGTCATCGGGTGGTCGTGTTGAATGTTACCGGTTGGTTGTGTTGTATGTTACCGGATGGTCATGTTGTATGTTGGGTGGTTGAGTTGTATGTCACCGGGTGTTATATGTTACAGAAAGGTGGATTTATGTTACCGGGTGGTGGTGTTGAGTGTTGTGAGGCCGGACTGCCTCTCCGCAGACAATCTTCCTCATGTCCTCGAAGGAGGGGTCGGCTGGGACCATGTCGTAGTAGGGCACCCGGTATGGGAGCCCGCAGGCCCGCCCATACACCTCCCACAGGACCAGGCCCAGGGCGTAGATGTCACACAGACGGAATGATTCTAAACGAGTAAGGTTGATCCTGAAACAAAAATTACTAGCTTAGACTAATATATAAAGTTACATATTGCCAATATGACAGGTGCTGTTATGTACCCACAAATAAATGTATCTATGTATGAAGAAGAGAAGACAAATTTCTAAGCATTCCATGGATTCACCGTGCGGGTGCCGGGTCCATCGTGTGTGGGTAAGAGATGAGAAGAATGGTGTCTCGAGCTTGCGACCGACAATAGGCTGGTTTAAGAAAAGGAGGCCTCCTTTGAACTGGCCGCTGAAGGAGTAAAGGTCACGCACAATGGTCCAATGGAGACTAAGTGCGGAAAAGCCACCGTAATCACAATCACACACAAGGAGGCCTCCTTTTTTTATTGCGCGATAATACGCTCACCATGCACCATTCTACTCCTCTCCCTATCCAACCAAATACTGTATGATTCCGTTAATGCCGTCTTGGAAGCTCGTTCCATAAATGTATCTCCGGCAGACCTGCTTAGGCCCAATTCTTTCAGTAAGTGATGCAAAGATTTTGCTGGAACTCCTCTCGCACCAATTTCCACTGCGCAAAGCTGTGTCTTGAACTGAGTTCGACTTCATGTTGTGGTCTTTTGGAATATTTGATTCATACGGTAAGTTCAATAAGGATAACTTTTTTCAAGTTCCGAGAAAACACTAAGTATGTAAATAGTTACTCACGTGTTGTCGAGTAGTTCTGGACTCATGTACCGCTTGGTGCCCTGTCTGGGGTTCTGTGCGAGCGCCTCCGTCACATGTGCCCTTGTCACCGCTAGACCAAAGTCCGCGATACAACAAGAACCATCCAATTTCATTAGAATATTCTTAGATTTTATGTCCCGATGTGCTATTCCGGGTTTACCCTGAAATTTAAAACAAAATATTGATCCATTGATCTTCGTACTACCTACCTAAAGCAAAACAAACAAGATATAATTTTATACTAGCACGACATGTGACCTGATGGTAAGTGGCGTACGACGTCCATGCATGTTAGTAACTGGAATTAGACACACAAGTGACATCAGTCCCTAACACTATACCGGCTTGACGGTAATTCGAGCCTGATCCCGAAACGTGTGGAATAGTGTGGATACACTTTACTGGGTTTATAGACAAGGATGATGGAAACTTCCCTGCCCCGACAGACTGGGTACCTAAGTGGGTGGTAGGCGGTACACCCACTTAGGTACCTAATTTAAGATAGAAATATTTTTAAAAATGATCCTGAATGATATTGCTCATAGGGTTGACTCCTGAGTCAAATATGTATATAATATTTTTTTGCAGGGATCCATGGCCGTTGCTTGACGGATGTCTGGCAATTATACTGACACTTGCCTGAAGTGGCACATACCAGATGTTTGCCAAGCAGTGAACATGGGACCTTGCATCGTGTTTCCTCAATGTGAATTGATGTGCCGTCTTGATGAAAGCACGCCACCTGTTCCTGTCTTAGGCGGCAAGCACAGCATCATGGACACTAGTGTTGGTGGTGGAGCGGATTTGGTCAGACCAACGTACCGGAAGAATTCGGCCTCTTTCTTGCCAGTAACAAAAAGTTTATCCAGGTTATCCCCTCATTTTCTGGCAATGTGTCCGAAGTATTGGAGTATCCCACGAAGACATATGGTGGACAGCCTAGTCGATATGTCTAGTTGATTTAAAATCGATAGGTTAGTTCGATGCTCAGTCCTCGAGATAAATACCACAAATACACTTATTTTTCGTACACTTGTCATACAATTTACAACCCCACCATACCCGTGCCTCGAAGAGCCCATTAAGGCGTCAGTCCCAATTCCAAAAATACCAATTTTGTTTTTGGGATTCTTTATCTTCAACAGTGAAGGCTGTGATGAAGATGATGCCTACTTGAAAAATTTTTAAAAATACCAAATCAATTTGTTTTTAACAGTGATTTGTATTGCTGGATATTCCTATCGTTTTATTAGAATCTGTAAGGTACTAACCTGTGTGCCATGTATTTCTGTGTGAAGATGCAGTAACCCGTTGACTGTGGACACACAAATAGTCATCATTTGTTGTCGAGTGAGAGGTGCTCGGTTCAAGTAGTCATATAATGAGCCCAAAGGATGGTAATGCGTTATCAGCCATAACTGGAAAATACAAATATACATTAAAAGGGTTAAACGTTCTTGCATCCCTCTCAATCGCACAATTATTTATTTAATTTTTCAAAACTTTAATGCACAAAGTACAAAAGGCAGACTTAATGCCTGTAGACATTTTCTGACAGCCAAACCTTTGTGACTAATGGAACAACTGTAGGTGCAATGAAAGTATAAGTGACACAACAATTAGATATAAATACTTATGTATAATCTACTTATAAATATACTAAATGCTGTAGCTGTTCCTGCTGGTCATGTCGGAGCAGGACCGTGCTGTATATCTCCGTCTCCCTCCCCCCCCCCCTAGAACACTATATCTCTGTCTCCCTCCTCACCTGAGTACAGCTGTTCCTACTGGTCATGTCGCTGCCTACATAGGCCAGTATGTTGTCATGTCGGAGCAGGACCGTGCTGTATATCTCCGTTTCCCTCCTCCAGGAAGCCTCGTCCCTTGAGAAGAATATCTTCACAGCAATACTGTCGGCACACCACACGCCGCGCCATACTTCGCCGTAACGACCCTGGAAATAACAATTAGCATGGTCATAAAATTAGACCCAATTTCTTTTGAGATGTTCTAAGGTGTATTTAACTGACTGTACCTTGCCCACACAGTGTGTAAGGGAGACTTGCTTGGCGAGTGTCCTCTGTACCATGAGGGGCAGCCCGGAGCCGGAGCCCGAGGTGGCAGAACTCTCCAGGTACTCCCGGAGAGTGGAGTCTCCAGCAGCTACTGCCGACACTATACCATTTGATCCTGGAATTAAATTAACGAATAGTATTTATTAAGGAAATCTTACAGCTAAATCAACTGCCTCCGTGGTCTAGCAGTTAAGTCCATGGATTTAGACTCGGAGGTACCGGGTGTGATTCCTGGTCGAGACACAAAAAAATTTATTAATGTATATAAATACATTTAATTAATATTTAATTTATTTGTGATATTTCTCGAGTTTGGTACGCTGGAGACAGTGACGAGCTTGCCACTTGTCATGATTCTTCTTCTTAGTCGCTACACTCTTGACAGAGTGGTCGTGGTCGTCACTTGAGTGTCAGTGGCACGCTTAACAAGCCATCGCCACTCGTCTCGAACTGCAGCCTTCCTGGAGCACTCATGTAGGGGGTGATCCATTGCTGCTTTAACCTGGTCAGTCCATCTCATCGGAGACCTACCACGCATTCTCTTGCCATCGACTTTTCCCTGAACTACAAGGCGCTCAATGGATGTATCTCCACGCCGCGACACGTGTCCAAAGAAAGTGAGAATGCGTGATTGCACGATTGAGGAAAGGCGTTGTCCTATCTCTAGTTCCTCCAGGATGGATTTGTTGGTTCGGAACTCCGTCCACGATATGCCCAACATTCTCCGCCAACACCACATTTCTAGAATGATATTTTCTTGTCATGATTGGACTATAGTAAAGTTGGCTAAATGTGAATCCGCTTATTTATAAGCGTGGTTTGTGACCACCCTGAAAGGGAAACGGTCGAAATGATACTTTTTACAGGTTAATTATACATATAGAGGAGAAAATAGTAATATGATAGAGCCAACAATAAGTGCACACTGACAGTTTAAAGAAATAAACTGTGGCAGATATGCAAATATAAGGAGGAACGGTTATATTCCGACCTGTTGGAACCAATTCAAAGTTAACAAATCGAATCCTGGCATGTACCAATGAGAATAGTACATATTATTTTTACAGGGAGTTTGCCATTTTCAATCCAGAGCTATGCGAAGGATCCTGGTTGAAATTCAGAGCTTAGCAAACGAAGTATGTCGTCTATTAAGTTGCTAGAGGGAAAAATATTTTGCGGCCAAGTGATACACAAAAAAGCCCTCTTTTTTTATTTCAGGCACCGTTGACGCGACAATCATATTAATGTTCTAAATACAAAACTCATTATTGCCTGCTGTAAAGGTCCAATACAGAGAAACCTAAAGTAGGTTTATTTAAGAAAATTATATTTTTGAATAGGTATTACCTATCAACACAAAGTTCTAGACCTCAACTGTTGGAGATGGACCTCCTAAAATTTCTGGAGATTTAGTTACACTCGCCTACCCTACCCTACAATCGCCCTCGCTGGCCAGACGGGTTATCAGCATTCTGATGTCAAATTTTTATGACAATACACAAGAGAAAATTATTCAAAAATATGTACTGGAAGGCTAATTTTCAGCAAAAAGAGATCTTGTGTTCAGTTAAAAAAAAAACTAGAATACAGAAGTAAATACCTTCTATAAATGCGCTGGTGACTTGTGTGTTGTAAATATTGGTGGGGAAGTATGTGGATTCAGCTCCCAGCTTGTGGAGAGCAGCACGCGATACTCGCAAACTGAAAAATTAATACATTTAAATGACCTTTACTATTTTTCGCATATTAGAATGGAGAATTATTCTAAGAAAATAATAAGGGAGTCCTACGCGCCATTTTGCACTGACATATCAAGTGCAAGATTTTGTTTTGTAAATAACCTTACTGGATGTGATGAATCACAAACACTAAAACAGAAAATGGTTTGGTTACTATTCACACACAATACTTCTTCCAAACAAACGCGCTTTCGTTTAAAATAAATCCATACAAACGTGATTTTGGCACAAATACCTTATTATTATTGATTAATAGGCTCGCAGCGCATTGCTGATATGCCTATATCAAAGACGGTGTTCGCTTAAGTACATTACTTAACATAATGTTAAGTTAAAATACATTTTTCTGTTATCAAAATAAACAAAAACATTTAAAAAATGATGCGTCATAGGTGTAAACAAGGTACCATTGCCGTTAGTGACATCTACTAAAAGCTTTGCCTGATACACCCCATTCTTATTACGATATATTTTTTATGATAAAGCCAAAAATAATCATACCTATATAACAAAATACATAGGATTTGATTTATTCTATACTCACCGATGAGTTCTTCTGACTATGAAGACAGCCATTGCTCCGATGGCAGTGACAGTCAGAAGGGACGCAATCACCGTTACCCACGGCTTCCAGATGTTAGAGGGAACCGGTTCAATAGCTGAAAGAAGACAGATTTTTTAAAATACCATGGATCCACCAGTGCTGGAGCCATCATAATAAATAATTAGTTAAAAGTATTTTTATGCAAGCGCCTAATGTTTTGCAATATTAAGTGCCTGAATTTTAGAAAGAGGACCAATACTTAGCGGTTCGAGACAGAATTGATTCGTACAAATAGAATTAGAACTTATTTAAAAGGAACATTATTTTTAGTGGGAAATTGTGATCAAATATTTGAGGTCGAATCGTCTCCACTCCTCCGCGGCAATCTCGAACCGCATTGCCGCACTCAATCATCGGAAAACCGTGGGAAATGGTTTGTCACATAAACACTTATTCCTCGAAATTGTCTAATCCCGAACGACATTCCCAGCAGATCTCACGAGCTCAAATGTTTAGGAACTTTGCAATAATAGCTTTTGCTTACACATACATATACACCAACACACAAACAATTATTGAGCCTTCAGCAAATAAATATGTTCGATAGGAAGATGTGTCGTAACTTGACGAACGCATCCCATCCAACTGAATAGTTCGGATGGGCAGCATTCAGCTAGGATGTTCAGGGTGTCCAGAGATCCAGGCGTCCCAGAGACCCTTGTTCAGGCCCCTGATTGAAACTCATGTATAACTGATTGAAAATAAAGATTATTTGATTTGATTTGATCATGTGTGGGAAACAGAGTGAATGGTGTCTATAGGCTGGTTTGCAAAGGACTTTGTTTAATATGAAACCACACACTCACAACACTGCCTGCGTGGTCTAGTAGTTAAGTCCGTGGATTTAGACTCAGAGGTTCGATTCCTGGTCGGGAAAAATAAATACATTTAATTTATTTGTGATATTTCTCGAGCTTGGTAAGCTGGAGACATCGACGAGCTTGCCACTTGTCATGATTGGCCTATAGTAAAGTTGGCTTTATGTGAATCCGCTTATTTATGAGCGTGGTTTCTGATCACCCCAAAGGGAAATGACCGTTGCTCTTAATTTAGCTCTAGCCCTATTATGGGCCACCTTTACGCCGGCAATGCTCTATTGAACAGCTTATGATGAAATAATTTGAAGTAAAAATACAGACCTGTATCAGCGGGTGGTAGTTCAGGAAAGTTGCCTTCGTTACACATATCTCCTTGACAACAAGTAACATTTAGCTGACCAGCATGACGTTTACGGACCCTGGATATATTAAATAGGTTATATTTTAATTCATTATCATTACAGCCTCTAAAACACAGAGTCCAGACCACCGTTAGAGATGGGCCTTCTCACGAGGATCTGATGTCAATTTTAATGAGCATATATTAACATATCCACTAGTAGGTAATAGTAGAACCGGGACCGACAGCTTTAATGTGCTTTTTGAGGCATGTGGTACCATACATTTAGAACACATTTTCAGAAGCTTTAGACAGCATGTCAACCATACCCAACCCAAGTTCCACTAATACCAACTTATGGAATAGTTTGAAAATTATTTAAAAGAGGCACCACTCCATCTGGCCAGTATGTTAAGGATATTACCATTATCAAAGTCAAAATATCTTTATTCACGTAAACCTATTACAGGCATTTGTGACACTTGCAATTCAACATCATCATCATTACAGCCCCTAGAACACCTCCATTGTTGGAGATGGGCCTTTCAGAACATATACCTGGAGAATTTGGCCTACACTTGCCATGCTGGCCAGATGGGTTGGCGAGGATCTGCTGTCAACTTTTAATTGGTATTATTTGAACCGGGACGAACCGCTTAACATGCTCTCTGAGGACCAGGAACGGTGGAGTTTACCACATCTATGACAAATGTATGTAATAAAAGTGTATTGCTCATTTGTACATTTGAACCAACCCTTGTAGGATTTTAAGGAATATGTTCTTACAAACGAGACACCATCGCTCGGACGTGTTGTTCCAATTGCGCTATATATAGCTGGTAGAGAATTGCTTGCTTATGTACATTTTATTATATTTTGAGTGCAATAAAGAATATTATTATTATTACTTTGTTTCAACATACCCAGTGCTGTGTGCAGTCCTACAATTGAAATGGTAGTGATCAGAATCTGTGACACAGCCTCTTGAATGTTGTACTCCATCAGAGTCCCTTACTGATGATTTTAAACAATATAAAGCATTTTTGCACTCCTTAATGTCCGGTTCCAAGCAAGGAGAATCACAGTGGTGGCATTTGTACCTGAAATTATAATAAAAAAAACATTACACAAATTGACAGTTCACAAAACAAGTAGACGCGATCACATCAACATAATCACCACTTGGCCAATACCACCATTGGATCGTTGGCCAGCGCTCCGAGCGGCGACTTTCAGGGTTAATCATCTTAATCATCTGCACACCGGGCGGTAACACAATATTTTTTTCAATTTTTTTAACAGTAAATTCACTTGTGTAAATATTTATGAATTCTACTTTTGCAATAAACCATACAGTCCGCTAATCCCTCTTTAATTAAGCCATTGAAGACCCGTAGCAGAATTTCTATGTGGTTTGCAGCACAGAATAGGGTCTGCCGACTTTACACAATTATTATCTCTCACAATCAGATCCCACCCTTTTTTCTTGAAGGGTTGTTAAACTAAGCATCCTTCTCCCTCGCCAACATTTTCAAAGATTTTTAAAGAGTATATTATTATATTAATACTGAATATACATATTAAAAAAAACATTACCTTTTCTGAAACTTCCTTCTTCTACCAGTAAGCATTGAAAAAGCAAAAATAAGTAATTATTTAGAACAATAATTTTATGTACAAATAAAAAATACTTCGGACCTAATCAATCACACGTGGTTGTCTATGTCACCCAGTCTGTCTGCTGTGGCAAGATAGGGCCAAATTCTAATGCCTGGATCAAATGTACCAAGCAGATGGGCAAGACAGCTAAATGATACTAAGGCTGAGATGAATTTACACATATTTTTTAACCTCGGCGGTTTCTGATGACAACCTCAATCTGCGCCAATACGCCAACCTCAGTACAGGTTATTATCGCACAATAAAATAAAAAAGGAGGCATCCTTTTTAAACCAGCCTATTGTCGGTCGCAAGCCTGGTCTTCTCAACCCTTACCCACACACAATGGACCCGGCACCCGCATGGTGAATCCATGGAATGCTTAGAAATTTGTCTTCTTCTCTTTCTGCAATTTAGGGTAAAACAATGGGCCCATGATGCTTCTGGTCAAGGAGTTGTCTAAACGGATAACAGAAAAGTCTGGAGATAGGAAAGGCTGTCTTACAAGAACATATTTAAATTTATTTTATTTTATAGTTTAGTTTTTACCCGACTGCGCGTGCAAATAAGGGTTATTATTAGGTTTAAAGTAAAAGTAAAGTATCATCACGACCGTTTCCCTTTCGGGGTGGTCAGAAACCACGCTTATAATTAAGCGGATTCACATTTAGCCAACTTTACTATAGGCTAATCATGACAAGTGGCAAGCTCGTCGATGTCTCCAGCGTACCAAAATTTAGAAATACCACAAATAAATTAAATATTAAAAAAGGATGAGCGAAGAAAGATTGACGAACCAGGTATATAATGCGAAAGTTGTGGGTAAAAGAGGCCCTGGCAGACCAAGACACACGTATCACGATCAAATAAATAAAACACTAGCTGAAGGAGAATTAAAAAGCCTTCGTAACAAAAGGGCATGTATGAAGAGGTTGATGAATGTCGATGAAGCGAAAGAGGTATGTCGTGATCGTGTCAAGTGGCGCTCAATTGTCTCTGCCTACCCCGTAAGGGATCTGGCGTGAAGATATGTATGTATGTATTAATTAGATATATTTATTTACATTAATAAATATTTTTGTGTCCCGACCAGGAATCGAACTCGGTACCTCCGAGTCTAAATCCACAGACTTAATCGCTAGACCACGGAGGCAGTTAGTTTACTTTACATTTAATTAAATGTTTCTATTCCTGCTAGTTGAAGACTAAGCAACAAAGTGGTCAAAAGAGTAAGCTTTTAGCAAAAGACCAGCAGCTTAGTGCATTAATGTTTAATCTGACTGGGAGAGGAATCTCCCAGGAAAATGCATCAATAGATTATTAATTATCCAGAAATATGTATTGGAAGGCTCATCTTGAGAAGTGGAGGCATAGGACTCTAGGGGTTGTGCTAAATTTTTTACCTTGGTTGATGTACCATCATTATCTTGCCGGGTCTTGATTGTATGTCAGCGAGCTGAATGTCAGCTCCAGTGGCTGGAGCATCCTGGTAATCCAAACCTGGCATACCTCCTAAAACAATAGAATAGATATTTAAATATCAAAAAAAATGTCTGCCTTTATAGGAAGTCAGTATCCATAAAACTGGTCATCACAGATTTGGTGCAGAAGCTGTAAGTTTATAAATATATAATTTTAAAAATAATGAATTCTTGCATTTGTTTTCTAGTTAGTTTAGTAAGACTTATAAAGAAAAAAACTAAATTATTTATATTTACTATATTTTGTACATAACAACTATCTCTTAGTCAACTATCACACAACTTTAGTGAGAAGGTGTAGTAGGATTATGGTGCCAGGTCCATTGTGTGTCTCCAACAATAGAATGCTTTTCCCTTTTAATCACGCAATTAGATGCTCACCATCCACCATTCTGATCCTCTCTATACCCGCTCACAAGGGGTAAAAATATAAACCAGCGGGTTGTTGCCAGCTGAGACAAACTGCAGCCGAACGGGGCCACCCCATAGGCTTCCGTACGCTAGCGTGTGCGATTAAACTTCATCTTCATCTCCCTACCCAACCAAATACTGTATGATTTTACTGTCTTGGATGCTTGTTCCAAAAATGTACTGACAGCCCTACTTAGGCCAAATTATTATTGTGAGGGGTGCAAAGATTTGTTCTGGAATTGCTCTTGCATCAACTTCCACTAAGTAAAGAGTCTTGAATCCATTAATTCCTTGTGTGAGATGATAATCTCGTGACATCAGACCCTCGCCAACCTGTCTCATCTTACACAGTGGAAGTCTTTTGAATAATTTTGTAATCCAATAAATATATGCAAGGTTTCGTTATAATATATTTTGATTAACATATATTGTATGTTAATTAGATACAGATTGATTAATAAATATTTATCATTCGCTTGTAAGAGTAAAAAAATACAAAGGCATGTCTTTATTAAAATCACTGTATTTATTAAACCATAAACATTAGTTAGTGTATTTATGTTACTAATTATGAGCATCCCATCGTTTATATCTAAGTGTTAATCATTTTATTACTAAAACTAAAATACTGTTTACGAAAACAATAACAGGAATGAAGTGCTACTTTTTAATCAAGTTTTTTAAACTCTAGTAATAGCTTAGGGATATTTTTAATTATATACATAAATTTCATTATATAAGAGGAGCATTATTATTAAGACAAAACTTACCATTGCAAGTGTTTATAATTAAAAATGTGACCAAACATCCCACAATCACAACGTCGGCCATTCTTCATTCATCATAACAATGTACTGCCAAGCCAAGTCCATACCGATAATAATTTTTAAAAGATTTAAAAGGGATATAACTTTGCAAAGTATAAAATTTAGATTATAACAATTATTATTTAAATAATTACTGTTTATTGAAAATTACACTTAAATAAT
This sequence comes from Tinea semifulvella, assembly GCA_910589645.1. Classification (NCBI taxonomy): domain Eukaryota; kingdom Metazoa; phylum Arthropoda; class Insecta; order Lepidoptera; family Tineidae; genus Tinea; species Tinea semifulvella. The sequence goes on from OU342605.1 coordinate 1,030,856, forward strand.
AAGGAATAGATCTTGAAATTAAAAGGATAGTGTTTGTTTATATTTTTATCATATCCGTTTCCGTTATATATTCGTTACATTCCATTATAAGAAGTTTTAAAGGTTTCAATAAAAAAAAGATGTAATTATTAAATAATGTTTTGTTCTATCCTATTTTGATGTAGTTAGTTATTATTACCTGTTGTGTAGTTAGTTATATAATTATAAATTCTATATTTCTATTATATATGCTATTCAATTTATAAAGTCAGCTTCCTAAAAAAAAATGTAAATTATCATTACATTGAAAAATTATTAACACTTCTATGCTTATTTAAAAAAAAATTCTAGGTATAAGCAAATAGTGAAAATTTTTACACTTAATTTTTAATATTATTTTTTGTAATATATCTAAGAAAATCCTACCCTTATTATAACTTTTTAGGCGAGTGGTGTTTACGAAGATCGGATTAATATAAAATGTCGTTTGTGTTTGTCAGATTTGAAATATTATTTACCGAAGCTCTATCCAAAACTCACAGATAAGGAACTTAAAACGCACAGTCAAAACTTTAAAAAGTATTGATATTAATTGTGCATAAAAACACAAGGGATAATTATAGATTAGATAAATAGGCACAAGCTGTGAATTAAATAACTATATAAGGTAAATGTTTGATTTATTTTCATTAACATCATAGCTACAGCAAGAATACAGTAAAATTAAAATAATAAATACCCACTTATAATAGCAATTAAACTTCAGAGCTAATAGTAGATAGCCACGACAATATTAATAACTAACAACACCAATATGATTTAACTATCAATTAGATTGTAACTGAGACTGTTCCCCAAGATACAATTTAACGGTTTTGGGGAGCAGAACGAGTTCTGTCACTGCTTGCTTGGTCTCTTTATTCATTGTGTATAAATACATTTTTTTGTTTAAATGCTTCCATAAATGATTTTTACTTTACCTTAATTTCAGGAATTTACAAAGAATACAAACATGCCTCGGACTAAGCGGCCAGTGAAACAACAGGAGAATCTAGCTGAACGTATTGACATCCTTAAAAAGCTGGATGATTTAGGTAAACTAGTTACGAGGGTGTGAAAGGTTTGCATCTCTGTCTGTGCGAGCATTCTCAACATTTTTCACATATGAGTGTACTTTTGAGAAACATAGTCAATTAGCTCTTTAGGAAATAAAATTACTGTCAGTATAGACATAATTTTAATTACAAATACCAAATTTTAGACAGAAAAATAGTAAAAAGAATTTCCTCTATTCTACCTGTCATAGGTATATGTAGTTGTGGGTACTTGATTGGTTTTTATTTATAAAATGTAAATACAAGTAGGTAGTTAAAATAATGAATGTAAATTGGTTCAGAAACATGCTACACAGCTCAATAAAGTTATGATTACCTAATGTCGTGTTTTAAACATAATACTACCATAATAAATCTAAAGAGAAGACAAAACTCCAAGCATTCCATGGATTCACCGAGCAGCTGCAATTTCCTACACACAATAGACCCTATTGTGAAATGGTGTCTCAGGCTTGTGATTAACAATGGCTGGTTTACAAAGAAGGCCTCTATTTTCTAATTTTATTGCACAACAATACGCTCACCATCCACCATTCTGCTCCTCTCTACCCAAGCAAATACTTTATGATTCCGTGAATGCCGTCTTGAAAGCTCCAATTCAATTTGTTTATTTTCCAACTAGGCATAGGACATAAAGATATGTATTCTGCACTTTTACACATATTTTTTTTTACAATATTGATATAATACAATATAATTTTATAGTACAGATTGGTGTATCTGGAGGAGTACATGATAAACATCATTTGGAAGAGAAAAAATAAAAAAATAGAATAATGCTTAACATTAAAAAAAAAAAACACTAGCTAAAGGTAAATTTAAATGCCTTCGTAACAAAAGTGCATGTCTGAAGAGTTTGATGAATGTCGACAAAGCAAAAGAGGTATGTCGTGATTGTGTCAAATGGCGCTCGATTGTCTCTGCCTACTCCGCAAGGGATTTGGCGTATGTATGCTTAACATTATAGCTGCTGTAGATAGGCATTGTCACACAAAAACATACAATTATAAAAAGGTCACTTAAGATTATAGCTGCTGTAAAAAGCTCATTTCATAAATGTATAGACGGCTTAGGCCCAATTCTAACAATAACTGGTGCAATGATTTAGTAATTAAATTAAATTAAATAAAAAGTTTGAGAGGATGGATTAATAAACTTTTGATGTGTTTCAGTTCTGGAGCAAAAAAATCTGTTGGACAGACAGGCGGAGAGGGAATGCAGAGAGGTGGAAGTGAGGTTTAAATTACTGCTCTCCACTATACCAAAGACACATCTCATCAAGACACTCAAACAACTGGTAAGTGAGAGAGATTTTTTGAAATCCAGCCTATAGTCGGTCGCAAACCCACAAAACTGGAACCCGCAAAGTGAATCCATTTAATGCTAAGAAATTTGTCTTCATCATGTGACATTTTTCTAACTCTAACTTTTGATACAATGTTAGGTTTTTTAAAATTTATTTTATTATATTGTACAGGCCCTTTTTACAGCCACGAATTTAAATATTTATGGACATAAATATTATACTTGTTTAGTTGTAAGCTGACAAAAAATAAGTTTCATACAAGTAAAATTGAATGGTGCAGTGGTGAACTATAACGAAAATATTAAATATCTAGGACATGTGATGATACCCGACCTAAAGGATGACAGGGACATCGAGAGGGAGAGGAAAGCTCTGGCCGTCCGGTGGAACGTGCTCGCGCGTAGGTTTGGCAAAGATGTCAAGCAAGCGCTGTGCAAAACATCCTGTCAATGTATACTTGCCAACTATGGATCAAATCATACAGTGCCATGATGATACAGTACAATGATGAGTTCCATATCCTCATATACCTGCCGCGGTACTGCAGTGCATCGGGCATGTTTGCTGAGGCGAGGGTGCCAGACTTCTTTGCGGTGCTCCGAAACCTTTTTACCTTCTTCCTGGGAGCGGCTACGTTCTTTAACCAATTGCATTCTGAGAGCGGTTTGCGATGGGATCCCTAGTAAAGTACTCTGACATTGGCGGTCTGAACTTGAATTGATCCTGGCGCTTGGAGTGGGTGCTCTGCTCGATTCCCTCCAAGAGCTTGACTCGGTAAAGTTGAGAAGAAGAGTCGCACTCACTAGTTATTGGCAAATATTTATTTTAATTTCATTTTTGTTTTATATATTTATATTTTGTAATTGTACTATAATTTTATTTGATATGGGTGTAATACCTGAAATAAAACTTATTTTATTATTTTTATTTATAAAAACAAAGAGCTAATTGCGTCGGATATGCGGCGTAACTTTAACGGACCGCATACGTAATGATGAAATACGCAAAAAGGTAGGTATGAAAGAAAGCATAGGAACAAAAATAAGGAAAGGCATGTTGAAAGGATGAGCGAAGAGCGATTGACGAAACAGATATATAATGCGAAAGTTACAGGTCAAAGAGGCCCTGGCTGACCAAGACTACCTATCACGATCAAATAAATAAAACAATATCTGAAGGTGCATTAAAAAGCCATCGAAACAAAAGGGCATGTATGAAGTGGTTGATGAATGTTGAAAAAGCGAAAGAGGTACGTCGTGATCGTGACAAGTGGCGCTCAATTGTCTCTGCCTACCCCGCAAGGGATTTGGCGTGAAGATTTGTATGTAATTGATTTTAACTTGAAACATTTTTTTAGGAAGCCGAGTTTAACCTGAATTTAGCCTCAACTGCAAAGAAGACCACATACAGCAGACCTGCATCTCACGATGATGGTATGATAGTTTACACTCAATTTTTTTTTCGTTAGAGTCTTCAAACATAACTTCTTTAATAAGAATAAATAAGTCCTTAACACGTAATTTATCCATAACAGTGACCATAACCGAGTTGGGATCATCAAATTTCAACTGTTGCAGAGTTTGATGCTTTTTATGGAGTAATTAATTAAACACGTCGGGTAGGTATAAGAAAGTTCGGGAAAATTTATTAAAAATCTAAAATTGAAATGTTTATAATAAAATATGTTTGCCCCTTAACCTCGATATCAAATTAAATAAATAATAATAATTTAAACCGTCTAAAAATCTACTTTTATATATTGTATCTTGAATTTTCGCTCGTAAACGCTGCAGTTGGAAATGTCTGCCGGATGACGTCACGTAATAGTAAATAAACAACTAATTTAATATATAATAATGATAAGTATACACCAAATTTGACTCGGACTGACAACAACATTTTTACGTACTTTAATACTAATATTTTTTTAATACAAACAAAATAGACTCATTTTGAGCCAATACAAGCACGCCAACGCTTAATCCAATTTTCCATACACTTGTTGTTAGCCTCGGCTGGGATGGCCTTCTGTTCGAAGCATATTTTTGAGTTTGGAAATCAAGAAAAAGTCACAGGGAGCCAAATCTGGCGAAGACTCTCGTTTCGTGTTTGGCCAAAAAATCAGTCACAATCATGCTGGAATGTGACGGCGAATTATCGTGGTGAAAAATCCATGAATTGTCTGCTCACAAATCCGATCGTTTACGAAAAATTGCTTCACGTAGACCCCTTAAAACGGCTAAGTAGTTCCCTATTGACCCTCTGGAACTAATTCATGGTGAACCACACCACGGTAATCGAAGAAAACGATGAACTTCACCTTGATTTTCGACCGACTTCGTGTTTTTTTTGGTTTCGACTCATTTTTTAATATTGGCGCTTTGGTGGCTCGCTTGTAAGAACGCGTTCCTTAAATCCTACAAAGGTCGGTTCAAACCCACTTAGCACTTACCTACTAATGAGAAATGCACTTTTCTTACGTACATTTGTCATAGATTTACAACACCACCGTTCCCGTGCCTCGGAGAGCACGTTAGACCGTCGGTCCCGGTTCCACTGATACCAACTTGTGGAATTGTTAATAAATTGACAATAATAATTGACATCATATCTTCGCCAAGCCGTCTGGCCAGCGTATCGAGTGTAGGCCAAATTCTCCAGATATATGTTCTGGAAGGCCCATCTCCAGCAGTGGAGGTCTGGGACGCTGTGTTCTAGGGGCTGTAATGATGATGAATGATGCGTTTGATGAACGTAGGGTTCTCAGCTACATTGTCCAGCATCTCTTTTGCGACCTCTACTCGACGTCATTATTGCAAAAGATTCACACGTTTTGTTACGATTCAAGCATTGACACGCTTCATACCCAAAACATTTACCAAAATGAGTTGAGTCGATCCATAAAAGCTGTTGAGAGCTTCTGCTATCTGTCTGATGCCAACATGACGATTTTCGAGCATCTCAACTTTGTCGATGTTATCGTCGTTAACAGAGGTGGATGGACGACTCGCATGAGGCAAGCTTTCGACAACTTCACTGTGAATGCTTTGTGCCACTCAAATACTTGGGTTCGCAATGAAGTAGACTCACCTCTGCAACATTTACAACGATTTCGTAACCGTAATTCCATTGGAAACACTAAATTTCAAGGAAACTCGTATATTTTAATTTCATAAGGGGAGGCGGAGTGGTCGAGGTCCAGTGGGTGGCGCTAGAGTGCCGAAACCTGTATGTTGTATGTAAACAATGTATGTTGTCTGTATACTGTGCCGTTTACTAATACCTCAATGTGCTGTGTTGTGACGTATCATACTAACCAAACTGTTTTCCGGTTTAAATGTTTGATTCATCGCATCTAGTTAAAAGCTAAAATATTTTCACAAATTAAAAACCATTTTTTTTTAACTTATCAATTGTGATTTTGGCACAAATGCCTTAGTGGCGATTGCCATTTTAATTCCATAGTAAAAATCGCCGAGTCGTTCGCGCCATTTTGCGCGGACATGTCAAGTGCAAGTTTTTGTTTTGTAAATTCATCTACTGTGGATATTATTGGACAAAAGTGTTGTTTTGTTTATTTATTTATTATTTAAGGTACACTAACAGGTTACAATTAATACATATCAAGCACAAATTTACAATAATTCATAAGGTCGGAATTGCAACCCAAGGGCAGTGTACACGGCATGCTACACATAGCTACTTGGATGATTAGAGTCAACTGTGTTTTTCAGTTTAAAAATTTCAAGTTTCATCCATTTCATCATTATCAATATATTAATACTATATCGAGAATAAATATGTTATTATTAATGTCAATTTATGTTAAAAGTTACATCATAGGTTATATATTAGTATAAGTCAATATAAGAATAGTAAAAAGTCACTTTAGGTTAGTTTACAATCAATAACACTTGTCTCTTAAATATACTAACATTTGGGTTGAAAATGTCTAGATTCACAGTATCGCTGGAAAGGTCATTAAATAGTCGACACATACGGACTATAGGGTTATTATAAGAGCTGTTGATTTTATGGGTACCAATAATAAATGTTCGGTTCTTTTGTCGGGGATTACGCCAAGTACTAAATTTGAGAGAAGACAGCAAAGTAGAGGATTGAAGCAATGAGTGTGTAATTTTGCACAGGTAAATGAGATCTTTGTTTTAATGTGTTACAATGTGAATAATTATGGAAAACAATAACTTGGACTTTAAATATGGGGCACAAGTTACAGTTTTTTTTTTGCGGTTTTCCCGCGCTTTTAACTTCCATATTTTACCCGACGGGTTTGAGCTATGGTGCCGCGAGTGACTCAAAGAAAAGCATCAAATTCTGCAGCATCTGGAATTTGATGATGACCTCATTAACTCATTAAAAAGAAATATATATTACGTCATACTTGGCTGTATGGGCTAGACCCTTTGCCTTCCCTATCATCTCATTCATCATCCATCGGGAGAAGAGAATTAAAAAAAAAGTAAAAATCGCCATTCAAACTCTTTGCTTCGTAAACAAATAGCTGCCAAACACACTAAAATTTTTATGGGGCTAAAACATCACACGAACATCAACAAAGGTTGTACCAATCTAAGAAAAAAAAAACTATCCATTAAATGTACCAGTCCGGGTCAAATTTGATGAGACCTTGTATATTAACCAAATATTAATCTATCTACTCCGATCAAGCTTTATGACAAGCCATAATGATAGTCAGTTGCTTTTCTTCATCACCTCCTATATATCACCTAACCTTCTGAGCTCACGATGACTAACCTTGGTTCTGGGACAGGGTACCTGACGGAGGGCTCGCAGACTTCCGGCAGCAGTAAGAGGGGACAATACCGTGAGTACAGCTTGGGTTCTTCTGCTTTATCAATCTTTATACCATTAACTATTATTATTATCGCCTATATAATTCCGCCAATGTGTCGAAATTGTAAGGAATTTTATGTAATGTAGCGTAAATCATTAAAAAATAATCTCACTAAATTATTAGTCGGTACCTACCGACGAATGATAAATATGATATTTATATATACTAAATAATAATAAAAAAAACTAAAATAATGTGTCATTATTATTTTTTTCCGACTATTCTCTTTTTATTCCATTTTGGTATTATTATGTTTATATAATTATTATTTAAATTAGTTTAAATTGAATGTTTAGTACATTTTTTTAGGCTGGCAAACCCGACAAAATTGTCTATGATTTCAATAATTAATTTGTTAGTTTAACTTAACTTCGTATAAATAAACTTCGAGTAAATCAGCGTTTTAAAAAATAATATTACGGAAAAAACCATTTTAGAATGATTATTCTGAAATAGTCACCATTTACGAGTACAATCAAAAATAATATATTTATTTATTTGTAAAATTTACAGCCATTGCAATGGGGTGTATTACTAACTTTTTATCACGGTAGATGGCGCATGATAGATGGTACCTAATATAACTGTCAGTTGCATAGAAAACTTGTATTTTTATTACGAAATTTATTGTTTTCTGGATATTATGCCGAAGTGAGCAGCTTTTATGTGTACAAATCGAGATTTATAAGCGAAATCAAAGATATGGGGATCTCAAAATTGCCGTTCTATTAATAAAACCTTTTTTCTTTTTAAAGACGGTGTGCGCTTTCTTAATTCGTTTTTTAAGGTAGGTAACGTTAATTTAAAATACATTATTCTGTTATAAAAATTAAAACTACAAAAGCATTAAAAAAAATATGCGATATAGGTGCAAAATACCAGTGCCGCTAGCGACATCTACAAAAAGCTTTGCCTGATACACCCCATTAGATACAGACGTAGGATTTAATGAGCCAATTACAAATTTCCACTGATAGAATTCACATAGTTAACCTTACTTAAATACAATTACGATATGTCCGTTCCAATCAGTAAATTGTTTTAAATGTTGTTTCTTATTATTTTATCTTCTTATATTATCTTATTATATTATCGCTCGCACAATCAAATATTTTCAAAGATTTTTCAAGTCTGACTGTACTTTTAACACCGAGTAAAATAGCAAACACATTTATAACGATTTTCCTCCATTTTACTTAAAACAAATCTCTTATTAATATATCTAAAACATTTTATCTTTAAAATGTTTTGAATGTGCGAGCGAGATGAATGCACAGTTGGAATTTTGCGTTAAACACTTATAACAAAAAAAAAAAAAACGTTGTTTTTTTTTTTTTTTTTAACAAACAGTACTTAATTCTATTTGGTAGTTGTACAAAGAGTGTATTAAAGTAGACTTCCTAACTCCACACCAAGCTACTTGTGTTATGGGAGTTAGCCTATTATTCTAGGTTATAAATTACAATTAAAAATATTACTGTTTACAAATAATAGTTAGTTAAATAAAATAAAATATATTAAATGTACCCATTATTCTTTAAATACTTGATTTAGTAAAATTTAAACACGTTACATATTAACTCCATCAAAAACAAACAACATTTAAATATACATTTTGGAGCATCTCATTCTCAGCTTAACTCAGAGAATTCTAGTCTGGGGATCAGAGTTCCTTCAAAATTAAAATGAAATTTTTTGAACAAATAATCGTTTTTTTAATTTTATTGTTTGATCACACATTTGTCGATTTAAGTTGCACAATTTAAAACAAGAATTTTTTTTTTTAAATCGAGCTCGAATTATGTATGACCTTGCGTCCATCTGATGGTAAGTGGCGCGCGAGGTCCATGAATGTTAGCAACTGGAATCAGACAATGACTGACATCAGTCTCTAACACTATGCCGGCTTGACTGGGCATACTTTCCCGCCCCAGCAGATTGGCCAAATTACCACCATCAGTCCGCCTACCACCTATTCGTGTAAACAGACAATAAAATTAAATAAAAAAAACAAACCAGCATTTGCAACAGCCAAGACTCCATATTTTATTTCGATTTAGTTTTTTAAAATTTCAGTGTTACCAGTATATTTAAAAAAAAACTACTAAAATAAATATTAATATTTTTTTATTATATATTAAATAATATTTATATATTATATATTAAAGTGTTGAGTATAAAACTACATAACAATCCAAATAATTTAAATAGAGATACTTACTAAATATTAAATAATATTAATGAAAAAAATTATACAAACAACAAAATTGATTATATAAGTAAAAATATATATCATTATATATATAAATAAGTAATAATCCTTAGAGTTATATAACTCCCCGTTGTTGTCAGTATGTCCCCCCTCTGCGCGCCCCCCCCGCCGCTCGCGCTCCGCAGACCTGCGCCACACGTCCATGAAGCCGGCGCCGAGCCACAGGTCCCGCTCCGTCTACAAGACCCCCATGTGCAACAAGAACATCAACGCATATCCACCTATAACCCCCAAGGTAAACGGAACCTAATACTTATATAATTTTCGTCGGGACACAAAAATATTTATTAATTTAAATAAATACATATAATTAATTTGTGATATTTCTCGAGGTTGGTACGCTGGAGACGTCGACGAGCTTGCCACTTGTCATGATTACCCTATAGTAAAGTTGGCTAAATGTGAATCCGCTTATTCATAAGCGTGGTTTCTGACCACCCCGAAAGGGAAACGGTCGTGATGATACTTTACTGTTTTTTACAATAGGAAAAGTCTGGAGACAGGAAAGTTGGCAATTATTTCTGCCTCGCTATACAGAGAGTAAATGTTGCCAGCCTCCTTGGGACTATCTTTGAAGGGTCGTCCTAGAGGACATTTTATACTTATGGTTTATTTTTTATAAGGTTAAGTTTAATATTTATAGTTTTTTATTTAATTAAATCATGATGATATTTTAAATATTTTGCCAACCTAAACTATATCAAATAAAGGAATTTTTTCCACTTAAATTGTTATCTTGTTAGATTAATCTATATATCCATAGAACTGTCAATACAATTCTCCACTCAATTATTCCTACCAGCTGTCAAACGGAGGAACGCGTAGACAATAGAATTGTAAAACTACAAGACAGTTGTGCTGTCACTTTTAGTTCCAATTTTAGCCGTAGGACTACAAGTGTTGGACCGTGCCGAGCCTCCCTCCGTTTGACAGCTGGAAGGAATAATAAATACAACTCAATCCCTAAACCGTTACTTCCTGACATTTTCTCTGTGACAAGACAAAGACAAAGTCAAAATATCTTTATTCACACGTCATAATTTAAATTATTTAGAATGATTCTACACCTGCTAGACTAAACAACGAAGTAGTCCAAGGAGTAAGCTGTTAGCAGAAAACCAGCAGCTTAGCAGATTCCAGTGACCTGTTAATGTTTAATCTGACTGAGAAAGGAATCTGCAAGGAAAACTCAGCTATATCAGATTTACAAATATATATGAGATTACAATACCTGGTACCCGAAAGCCGACAAAATGCAAAACCTCTGCTAATTTAAGAACATTAAATTGAACGCGTTCGGCCTCGGTCCCAGGCCCTCACAGCAGCCCCCATCCCCCCGCTCAACCAGGCCCTGAGGGTGCTTCTAAGGAAGGGACGACCACCGGACATGCCACACTATGCGAACCTGAATACTGACTTGCATTACCTCACAGCATAAAAGTTATATTTTCTAAAAAAAGATATTTGTTGGCTTCAGGTGTGTCCAGAAACCGCCATGACTTTGCTCCGCCAACCCAGACAGGGGGAAATGGTGGTCTCCATGTCTGGGAGTCCCGTCATGGTGCCCACATACAACAAGTAAGTCAATCGGACATAAATAATAATAATAATAATTCTTTATTTATACAGTAGAAATTAGTTACAATAATAAATACAATAGTGAAATATTTATATAATAAATTACTTAATGTGAACAAAATTGACACTACATATTTCCAATTGTATTGCACGTTGGAGCCCAAACCAGGAATTATCGTCTTGTGTCTTGGGCTCCAGCTGCACTAGCTACCCTATTATTCAAGTTATTTATTTCACCTGAATTTCACAATTAACATATTATACCGCCTCCGTGGTCTAGTGGTAACAAACGTTGCCGTGAACTCGGGAGGTCGTGGGTTCGATTCCCACCGGGGGCAAGTTGTACATTGTATAATTTGTCTCGGTCTGGGTGTTTATATGTATATATTTACAAAAAAAAAAAGTATAATATGTAGTTTATCAACCATCTAGTTTCCGTAACACAAGCCTCGTAGCTTACCACGGAAACTAGATGGCGCTGTGTGACCTGTCTGGAAATATTTATTATTTATTTATTATTATTATATCATATTCACAATTTAAAATAATAATAATAATTTTGATAAAATTTTAAATTCAGTTTAAAAATAGCAGTTTCATTAAAATTTTCAGTTTATAATTTTTATAATAATAATAATAAAATTCTTTATTGCACACAAAATATGCAATATAAAGTGTTGTACATAGGCGAGCATAATACCATGAAGGTATTCTCTACCAGCTAACCTTTGGGAGAGTGAGAGATTAATATTATGGGTGCAGAGTGTGAAAATGGAAATAATATAGTAAAAACCAGAATTAAAATATGTAAATAAATACAATATATACATTTATAATACTATAATACCTAACAGAAAAATAATAATACATAATTAAGATAAATACATAAATAATTATATATACATATATAGGTACTAATAATATGTCAGGTGATTAAGATTCGTTTTGCTTTTTAAGGAAATACGAGAGAAGAAGTTTTTTGAATATATTTAAAGACTGTGCCTGTCTGATATTTTATCCATACATATTCAGGTTCTCGAGTTAATTAAATGGGTCTACACGGGCTTAGTAGTCAAATATTTTTTAAATAATAATTCTTAAATTTGGTACGCTAGAGACAACGATTAGCTTGCTACTTGTCATGAGTGGCCTATAGTAAAGTTGGCTAAATGATCTTAAAATTCATTTAATTCTCTGATTACCCCCGCAAGGGACACGGTGATGATGAGATGGATTCCGATAAAAAATGATTGTTGCAAGTTGGGAGACATTATTCTTCTCGTCTCATCTCTACAGCAGTGGACTCGGCACTCGCACGGTAAATCAATTAACTCCAATATTTTTTTCTATTTCAGTATGCAGCGGGATGAGAAAGCTAATTGTAATATAATGTTGGAAGATGGGACCATGTTGTCCCTCCAGCCCAAACAGTTACGTCAGTCCCAAGCGTTCATCCCATACTCTCTCATGGACTCCAGCGTCATCCGCCAACTCAAGATACTTACCGCCAACCTCGAGTCCATCGTTAAAAATGGAGAAAATAGTAAAAAAAAATAACTTGTTCCTAAATCCACCGATCGATGACATTAATATTTTTTTAAATAAATATTTTGTGAAATTTATTTGTATTTTAATTATTTTTAACTAGCTTTATACCTGGAATACACAGCGTCCTAGACCTCCACTGCTGGCGATGGGCCTTCAAGAATTCGAGAATTTGGCCTACACTCGTCACGCTGGCCAGACGGCTTGGCGAGGATATGTCATTTTTTTTTGACAATTTATTAATGATTCCACAAGTTGGTATTAGTGGAACCGGGACCGACGGCTTAAAGTGATTTCCGAGGCACGGGAACGGTGGTTTAAGGAATATTATCTGCCAAAGATTGTGTTTGACTTGACAGCATATAAAGCAAAGCTCGTTTTTTAACGATTTTTGTATAAAAACCATAGACAAACGCCAAGTCGAACGACATTCAAAAAACCATAGATAAAACAGTTTAAAGCGACAAGTCGAACATAAGAAATACGTTTTATTCAAAAATGTGTTACAAATTATAAGTAATTTAACTTATTAATAATAATATAAGTTTAAATAATAATCTTTTTTTAACGAATTTTGTATGAAAACCGTCTATGATTTGCAAAAGCGAAATAAAGTAAAAAGCGCTTAAAGCGACAAGTCAAACACAAGGGCGATGTACCTTTAGTTTGACTGTTCTATTCCTTGAGCTTAGTGGCGTGAGGGGCTTCTTGTCGCCATTTTGCGTGGACATGTCAAGTGCAAATTTTTGTTTTGTAAATTAATTTACTGTAGATATTATTGGTCAAAAGTAGTGTTGTTTTGTTTAATAATGTGCTACAATGTGAATAATTATGGAAAACGATAAATTGGACTTTAAATATGGGGCACAAGTTGCAGTTCATTTTTTGCGGTTTTCCCGCGCTGTCAACTCCCATATTTTACTCGACGTGTTTGAGGAGTGGATGGTTCCGCGAGTGACTCCAAGAAAAGCATCAAATTCTGCAGCATCTGGAATTTGATGATGACCTCATTAATTCATGAAAAACAAATATATATTACGTCAGACTTGGCTGTATGGGCTAGACCCTTTGCCTTCCCTATCATCTCATTCATCATCCATCGGGAGAAGAGAACCAAAAAAAAAATTAGTGGCGTGACGAGGCGTTCCTCCGTTTGACAGCTCGAAGGTATAATTATGTCGAGGAAACGTTTAACAATACGGATGTCTTAAGGTTATTGTAAAATAAAACACTTAAGAAGCAAGATAGATCATTTAATAATATCCATGTGTCTGTAAAGACTGCTCTACTTCTTTCACGTACTGTTCTGGAATGTTCTGTTGTCTCATGGCGGCCACCTGGCAAACAAACACAGAATAATAAAAATCTTTATTGCACAAAAGTCCAATAACTTGCCACAAATGTTTTTATTTGACGAAAGAAAGAAACCGCTAAGCTCGACAAAGTCCTGTGACTAAATAAATATTTGTATGCTAGAAATCGAAGCATGTGATATAATTACATATAATAATTTACATCCCTGTACCTACCATGTTTCTGACAACTAAATTATTTCATTTCATTTAAGACTATCACACAGTTGAGCTCTATACCTTAAGTCATCTTCTACCAGCTAACCTTTGAGATATAACCAATGAGTGTCAAAAAATAATAATTTGTGGAGTTAAAATATATTGTTCTGCTTGTTTAAAAAGAAAGTATTAAGTAGTTTTAAATTAACTTTCCGTTACGATACGATCATGCGATCACCACCATAATAATCCCGCCTCTTTTTCTGACGCCCACCTGTGTGAACCCATTTTTGTGTTCCGCTGCGCCATCTGACCAAACTCGGTTACACTACCAGGCCAAAAGGCCAACAACCTCTCATCTTAGTTCTAATTTAAACACATGACGCAAGTTGTCTTTTGTACAATGGGGTGTATCAGGCAAAGCTTTTTGTAGATGTCGCTAGCGGCAATGGTACCTTATTTTACACCTATATCGCATCATTTTTTATATGTTTATAACAGAAAAATGTATTTTATATTAACGTTAGCTACCTTAAAAGATGAATTAAAAAGCGCACTTTTATTATTTATTCTTAGTGTATCACCGTACATTCCCACCGGAATTTTTGAATATAATTTAAACAAAATTGTACACAACTATATTTAACGTTAAAACAACGTTTTTCCTACCTTCTGTTTGATGACCATTTTTTCGTATTTATCAAGTTGATCCTGCTCCATCCTTAGAGCGACTCCTTCATCATGGATCTTTTCTCGAAGTTCAGCACTAAAAAGGACCATAGCTACAGTATAGGCATCAATATAATACAAATAATAAACGATTGGCCAAGGAGATTTCCAAACGGCTAACGGAAAAGTCTGGAGACAGGAAAGCTGGCAATTATTTCTGCCAACGTATTAGCTTAGCTATACAGAGGGGAAATGTTGCCAGTCTTCTTGGGACTATCACTGAAGGGTCGTCTCTAGAGGACATTTTTTTACTTATAGTTTATTCTTTATTATGTTTAGTTTATATTAATTTTTACTTTTAAGTAGTTTTAATTATTTCTACTGTTAGGAAATTAAATTCTAAATATATAAGATTATAAATGTAATAATAAATAAAATAAAAATACAAAACGCAGTCTTAGAACGTGCCGACCAATCGACCAACCAGGTGCGACTACAAACTAATATACTTTTGCGATTTAGATTGGTTTGGTGGCAATGTTTATTTATTATAGATAGGTTTAACGTTTAAAATTTGTAATTAATATAATAGTAGACTAAAACATATATATGTAGGGGAACCTGTTGTACCTTGGTCACTTTTTCATTCAACGATTTTTAAAAAAAAAAGCGGTTATAACTATTGCGATTAAACAAATTTTAGCTGTTAGACGAACTAATGTGGTTCATAATATAAATTATACAAAAGCATAGATCATCCTTTTTACAGGTTTTACATAAACTAAAAAAAGTATGGAATGTTGATCAAGGTACAACAGTGGTGATGTACCTAGATCCGCCTATGTTGTACCTTGGTCATAGTTAGAACTCATCAAATAAAATCCATATTTCTCGACAAATAGCAAATATTTTTATTATTTCCAGCTTCTACACGTCTATAAATATTTTTATAATCTTATCTAATATCTATGACATATCAATTAACACAATTTATATGAATAAAATCAGTATTTTTCGTAACACCTAACTTAAACATTTTAATCACATTAGCAACAAGTCTTTATTCTCTTCGTACTGACTAATATTTGGACTAAGCGTTTCTTAATTAATCAATAAACTCCGAGTATTTATTCATTTCAGGAACTGAGTAATATTCCCTCTTGGAATTTTTTTTTTTTGGACTTTTTATTTTTTCCTTATTATCTAACCATTGGTATAAGTTGAGATCTTCTTTTTCTGGACATTTCCAGTTTTTTAGCGACTTCTTCATAGATTTTATAAGAGCACCCTCTTCACTGACATACACTATTTGGCCAACAAAGTATTCACCTTCGTATATAAAGATAACGTAATCACCATCTTCAAAATTTGTTGCGTGTCTATTCTCTTTATTTCCCTCAAAATAATTGCTTAATGGTTCTTCCTCAGAAGATAAAAACCCTTCTGAAGCATCTGAATCTCGCACAGAAAAGCTTTCGTTTTCATCTTCTGATGTTTCGGATTCTTCTTTTAAATATTTTTTCTTAACTTCTTTTAGTTTCTTTTAACTTCTTTCCTTTCTGTCTGCCTTTTCGAACTTCTTTTCTTGGTTTAGCTTTTGGGTGCGGTCTTAGATGGCGTTACAACATTGGAACATCCTGGTGTGTTTTCTTGCAACGAGGTTTCAAGAACTTCTTTGCATTTTTGAGTGGATTCTCCAGGAAGATGCTGTTCGTTACAATCTGGCTGTTCAAGAATTTCATTCGTTTCTTCAGATGAGGTCCGAGCATGAGGCTCGTTTTCACATACAGGGAAGGGTCGGTCAGTTACGTTTGATGGCATAAACTCATGTTCTCCAAATATATTTTCATTTAGTGGGTGTAATCCTGTACTCCTAAAACCCTGAATAATATTTGAGGGAGTAAAAGATTGTGGAAAAGCTTTTCCAACAAGACCGGCAATATCATAAATTGTCAGTGGTTTACCCACATGACCGGGTGTCAACATTAACTCATTTGCTGCAGTGTTATTACTATAAAAGTTCTTAAAAGGACCGAATACAGTCTTATCCAAAGGTTGAAATTTATGACTCGTGTGTGGATGGAAAGTTACTCTTCGTCACCTGTAAAAACTTTTTTCACGGCTAAATTATCATGAAGGTCGCTCGCATCTTTACCAGTCTACAAGCAGTGTTCATAATGCCTCTTTAAAGTACATCTTGACAAGTAAAAATGTTTGGCAGCCCCTCTTAATGAGATTTTTTTTTCTTTAACTAATTTAATAGCACTAAAAAGTGCTGTTTTAGCAATAGGAGTCCGTTTGATTTTGTTTTTGCTACGAGGCATTTTACCTGTATAAAAAACAACAAAATAATAAGTATGTGCGTTCCTAAACAGAATTAACAAGAATACATTTGAATGTAGGTACCTTGACCATATGACCAAGGTACAACTGTTTTACTATGGTCAAGGTACAACACCCCTACCCTTTTATGTTTATTCGCACATGTAAATATGGAGGTTATGATTAACTCAAATAAGCATACTACATTCTAAACTTGGCTAAAGTACTTGTTTAAATCAAATGGTTTTAAAAATTTATGTAGTAAATAACAGAAGTAATGAAAGAAATGAAAAATATTAAATATCTTACTTTTTTGCAGCGAAAACGTTAAAGTGATCTCCCATGCAAACTCGATGCAATAACCGCCTGCAACTAACTTTATGTTGATTAGTCTTATCAAAGTTTACTATACCATAGACAAAGAGACGGAAAAAAGGCGCGAACATTTCAAAAAAATAAGTGGCTCTAGGTACAAAGGGTGTCAAGGTACAACAGGTTCCCCTATCTATTAAATATGCACATCCTAAAACTCACCGAGCTCTTTCCTTGTTGTTGATTTGTTTCATAATTTCTTGTCTATGGCGCTCTACGCGTTCTTTGTGCTTTTCTTCCAACTGGAAAAAACATTTTATAATTGTGGAATCGAACCCGGTGCCTTCTAAATTAACTTAACTGCTATTTCGTACCTCTTTTTCCTTCTTGAGGCTGTCTTCATTTTGATTGGCGGCGTTGTTGAAACTTTGTTCGTCTTTCGCGATCTCCCGAGCGATTAGCCGATGGATATCTTTGATCTGTAACATTGAATGGAAAGCTTCAATCCGAGAGACGCAGGTTTGAGCCCCGGCTTGTACAGTAATGTACTGAGGAAATGGTCTACCGGTTGTGATAGAACTTACTATCAAAAAATAATGTCATCGTTTATCGACTCTAAGGCTAGGTTCAACCAAAACGAAGTCACTTTAATGGGGTGTATTATTAACTTTTTATCACTATAGATGGCGCATAATAAATGGTACCTAATATAACTGTCAGTTACATAGAAAAATTGTATTTTTATTACGAAATATATTATTTTCTGGAAATTATGCCGAAGTCAAATTCAAGGTCGCTCAGCGAGCCATGGAGAGATACCAAGCATACCTTCTTTATATTTTATAGTTTGTTTTTAAGATAATTTTGTTATACATATTTTATTTTTATTTAATGTATTAGTTATCTTTTTATGCGTACATACATACACCACACTATATATTTGTATATATTACCCACTAGCACCTCTCCTAACAAGGGATTAGCCGAAAATCAGCGCTGTGGCCCAGAGTCGCAGCTCCATGCTGAGCTGATTCCCTATTTGTCACCACACATATTGTGTATACTACCAGTCTTTATTTAAGTTGTGTTTATTGATATGTGGCAAATAAAATATTTTTCTTTCTTTCTTTCTTTCTAGCTATGCTTGGTGTATCTCTGATGGACAGAATTCGAAACGTTGATATTCGTCAGAAAACGAAAGTTACTGACATAGCTTTTAAAATTAGCAAGCTGAAGTGGCAATGGGCTGGACACATCTGCCGCAGAACCGACGATCGATGGGGCAAACGGGTTCTGGAGTGGAGACCACGTACGGGAAGACGCAGAGTGGGACAACCCCCCGCCAGGTGGACAGATGACCTAAAGAAGGTCGCTGGTGGGGGTTGGATGAGGGTAGCGAAAGATCGCGTTAAGTGGCGAGCCTTAGGGGAGGCCTACATCCAGCAGTGGAGAGATACAGGCTGATGATGATGATGATGCCGAAGTGAGCAGCTTTTAAGTGTACAAATCGAGATTTCCAAGCGGAAACAAAGATATGGTGATCTTATAATTGCCGTTCTATTAATTAAACCTTTTTTCTTTTAAAATACGGTGAGCGCTTTCTCAATTCGTCTTTAAAGGTAGGTAACGTTAAGTTAAAAAACATTTTTCTGTTATAAAAATAAAAAACTACAAAAACATTTAAAAAATATGAGACAAAGTTGTAAAACAAAAAGCTTTGCCTGATGATGATCCCATTGTAACGATTAAAGTTAAAAATGGCGCCGATTGTAACAACTGACTTTCAAAATAAAACAGCTACATTCGATGGCATTTTTAATTTTGAACTCAGTCTAATGCTATGTTCGACTTCAAAGCAAAGCTTAAAGCTTTAACCGAATTTTGTATGAAATCCATAGAGCAACGCCAAGTGGAACACATTTCAAAGCGAAAAAAAGTGAAAAAAGCGCTTAAAGCGACAATTCAAACGTAGGGTAAGTAAATTTTATTATGCGATCCAACTAATGTCATGTTCCACTTGAAAGGAAAGCAAAGCTTGCTTTTTTACTTATGTTTGCTTAAATTGAATAGAAACCATAGAGCAACGCCATGTCGGACGAAATAAAGTAAAAAAGCGCTTAAAGCGACAAGTCAAACACAGGGTAAGAATGGCATGAAAACTCGTCACATTGTTATTTTTTTTTTTGGTTCTCTTCTCCCGATGGATGATGAATGAGATGATAGGGAAGGCAAAAGGTCTAGCCCATACAGCCAAGTCTGACGTAATATCTTTCTTTTTAATGAGTTAATGAGGTCATCATCAAATTCCAGATGCTGCAGAACTTGATGCTTTTCTTGGAGTCACTCGCGGCACCATAGCTCTAACACGTCGGGTAAAATATGGGAGTTGACAGCGCGGGAAAACCGCAAAAAATAAACTGCAACTGCGCCCCATATTTAAAGTCCAATTTATTGTTTTCCATAATTATTCACATTGTAACACATTATTAAACAAAACAACACCACTTTTGACCAATAATATCCACAGTAAATTAATTTACAAAACAAAAATTTGCACTTGACATGTTCACGCAAAATGGCGCGAAGAACCCCTCGTCACGTTCAATTAAAACTATAGAATTGAGTTGCGATTTATTTATTTATTGTCCAGTCCGACTAGCTGTTCAAAGCGCGCTTGTTTCTTTTTGTCATTCGGTTCTAGCATAATTTTGTAAAAGAGGGCTTTGAGCTTCTAGTCGAACACAGTCATAGTGACGTCCCATAGAGTAATAGTCAAATATTTGTTAATTGAATGATATTATTTGATTGTAATCGATTCATTCGTACTCAATAAGCTAAATTAGTTTTGTTTCTCTTTATAATGATTGCTGTGACATTTGTGTATTTAATAATAAATAAATAATAATAGACCTGTTTATTCCTGGCCTCATGTAGATTCTTGAGATCTCTGTTCCTCTTGATAGCTGCGTCTCTTTCTCTCTTCCTGTACTCCCTCTCCACGTCCTCCTGTATCTTCAAGTTGCGGATTCGGTCCAATTCTTCTTTTAACTCTTGTTCTGCCTAAAGAATATCAATTTCTCTTATAAGATAATTAACGGATGAATACATTTCTAGGGGTAACACGCCAGCAAGCGGATTTCTTTAAAACTACAATTGACATTTTAAAAGATAAATACAATTACTAAAGTTTGATTTTTTAAATCTCACAATGGGGTGTATCAGGCAAAGCTTTTTGTAGATGTCGTTAGCGGCAATGGTACCTTGTTTACACCTTGATGGATCCTTTTTTAAATTTATTTGCAGTTTTTTATTTATATAACAGAAAAATGTATTTTAACTTAACGTTACCTAACTTAAAATACGAATTAAGTAAGCAAACACCGTATTTAAAATAAAAAAAGGTTGAATTAATAGAACGGCAATTTTGATATCACCATATCTTTCGCTTGGAAATCTCGATTTGTACACTTAAAAGTTCTGCATAATATCCAGAAAATAATAAATTTCGTAATAAAAATACAACATTTCTATGCAACTGACAGTTATATTAGGTACCATTTATCATGCGCCATCTGTCGTGATAAAAAGTTAGTGATACACCCCATTACCCCGAAAATGAAGGGTGCTGTCAACGTTTTACATGACGTTATAAATATAGACTAAGCACAAGGCGAATGCTTTTATATCCGTCTCGCTCGCACAATTTCAAAGTTTTTCAAGTTTGAGTGAACATTTTGAGAAGTGTAGTCTATCAACTTCTAGGAAATAATTTTGAACATTTTAGGCATATATTAATCATAGATAATTTTTTTAGTAAAATAGAGGAAAATAGTAGTGCTTTTTTTCTCTGTCTAAAATTAGGAATAGGAACTGAATATACATCTTAAAATGACCCAAATTTTTTTTTTTAGTAAGTTGATAGACTACAATATACCATACAATATACTACATACTGTTGGCATAACAACAGCGTTAGTTTAGCATTACATTACGTACATGTAATGCTTCTTCTTCTTCTTCTTTTTTTAAAACTAGTCTAGTTGACTAGTAATGGCAATCGCCACTAAGGCATTTGTGCCAACATCACGTTTGTATAAATTATTTATGTGATTTGATTAGATTTCTATGTAATGCGCAGCTGACTGAAGCTGAGCCCAGATCATGTTAATTTAAATTGTAAATTATTATTATTTTCTCTGATTGTAATACTTATTGATGTGGCAAAAACGTTTTTTATTCTTTATTCTTATTCATTACTCAAAAATACACTCAGAATTGTAAACGTACTTTTTGAGCCTTAGCAATGTGATCAATTCCTTTCTGTTTAGCCAACTTTATGGCCTCCGCTTCCTTTTTTGCTTTAGCCTGTCGTTCTTGTTTTTTCTTCATAAAGCTAGCTATACGCTCGTCCATTATACGATCTTCTTCGTTTTGCAGCTGTTTGTAGTACATCAGCTCTGCATTTCCTGATACAACATTATAAAAATTAACGACATAAGTATAAAAATATAACTAATTACATGGTCCTATACAAAATTGTGGCGAAACACTGGCATTCGGACCTCTACGCACATGCTATTTCTTTCTTTCATTAATATACAGTTTAAATTTGCATACAACAAAATATGATAAACGAAAAATCCGTCTCGAAGGACCAAAAACTTATATTCACGGGTATTGTAAATAAAGATGTTAAATGATACAAAGCTGATAGATTTGAAAATGATTTATTCTTGATATGTTTTAAAAACGCGCAAAGATGTTGATGGTTGTACAACCACGAACTGATTTATGCACTCTGCTAATACATATTGCTGACGACACATATTGCGTAGGACATTTTATTATTTTATTTTATTTTGACAAATATCTAGGTGGAATATTTTGACATTTATTTATATTATATAATATTGACATATGTAATGAACATATATAAGATTAATGTATGTAAATAAATTGTTTGTTTTAGCCGTAGTTTTAGAATAATTATTAATTAGTATTAGGACTAAAATTAATATTTGTACTCCTCTTAAGGTAGATTGTTGCAGGTAAAAATATATTGTTCATCTTGATTTGTAACCATACAATCACAAATAAATATTTCATTTCATTTCATTGACTCGGAACCATGTCACGCCTTACAGGAACGAAAAGCCGGCATAGTGTTAGGGACTGATGTCAGTCATGATTGTCTGACTTCAGTTGGTAACATTCATGGACCTTCCGCGCCATCAGGTGATCTTGTCGTGTTAATTATAAATAAAAAAACATTACAAGCCTTACAGTGAACCTGTATATAATAGTACTCTTTGCAGTAAACGGTCTTCGAACAAATGACACATAAACAACCTAACGATTTCAGTCAGAAATAATATAACATTATATCTTTTCTACTAAATTTTGCTTTGAATTGAATGGAAACGCTACTGGAACGCGTGACGTCACAGCTCACAATATAAACAAATCTCTCATACATTTATGTGCCTTTTTTTTGTTTTTTGTTTTTTTTTATATTTACTTATTAAAAAATACATGAAAATATTTTAGAATATTTCCAGTTAGCGGGAGGGCGGAGATCTGCACAAAATAAATTTTAAACATTACACAAAATAAACCCGCGCTTGTTTAATGTGTTGTGACGTCACGCGGTTCGGTGTGATAGTGATAATAATAATAAAATACTTCATTGCACAAAATTACAAAAGTAGTGTGCAAGGGCGAACTTAATGCCGTAGGCATTCTCTTTCAGTTAACCTTTGTGATAGTGATAAGTGAGTTTATAGGGTGCTTATAAATGATGAATCAATATAACTAGATATGAATATACTCGTACATACATACATACCTACATCAAAGCAAACAATACATAATATTAACATCCATGTACATACACAAATAAATATATATTTTATTTATTTATTTATTTAAGGAGTAGAAAACAATATTAGGCCTAAAAACATATTTTTACAGTGATCAATATTTATAAAATACAACCTAATACCTTAAGGATCACCCACTTAGATTTAGTAAGTAAAACTTTAACAAATAAATATCTTAAATGACTATCTTAAACTAAAAATAACATTAATTAATTGTACATATCTTACAGCAATATAGAAACCCTAGCATGTAATATAGGATATTTATAATATAGATACTTACATACATAAACCTACATGTATACATTTATATATACACATACATATAATACAACCATACTGAAAAATATAATACTCGTATTTAAGTAATAACTAAAAAATATATTCACATTTATTTACTTTTGTTATTAGTTATCGCGTCAAGTATCTTTGATTTATAGGCTGCGGCGGTATTACCAAATAAGTCCACAGAAAGTAGCTTATCGTTATAAAGAGTACACTTCCGGCGAATTGGGGCTCGAAATCCAGCGTTAGTTCGGGAAGATGGCACATGAAATAGGTATTTGGACCTGGTGCTTCTGGGTTTAACTATATATAGGATTTGTTCGGTTAGTTCATATACTCGTACATATAACTCACCCTGATCTAGAATCTCTTTGAGTTTATTGGCCCGTTGGTGTTTTTCCTTTAGTTTGTGGGCCTCGTCTATTTGCATGGCGATGTTGGCTTGGTTCAAACGAATAGACTCTTCTTCAATACGCTCCGCTTCCATAACCTAACAAAATGTTCTTTTCATTCAAATTAATATATTTCTTTATAACAATAGGTTTTTAGGTACACTATGTTTAGCCCATGGGCGAATAAAGATTAAATAATTAAGTATAGTAGACATACAAATATCAAACTAAAAAAAGCCATAATAAATTAATTTGTCAAATAGGATTAATGTTAAGGTAAGAATATATATATATTTTTATATTATTAATTTATATATATATTTATATATTTTATTATATTTATATTTATGGTTAGTGTCTTTTTGAATCGTTGTATAGGTAGCAACTTAATGTCATCTTTTATTTTATTGTAGATTTTGAGTTATACAGAATACACTTCATCATTATCATCACGACTGTTTCCCCTCGTCGTGATATTTTTCTTTTTTAGATTAACTAATAGACTTGTTTTTTTTATTATTTACTTTTAATAAAATGGCGGCGGTATATATAGTACCTTGGCAGTTTGATGAGATTGTATCTGTTCCTTGAGTGCAGCCAAGTTATGCAGTCGTAGATGATGTCGTCTCTCTTCCTCTTTCTCTGCTCTCTTTACTGATGCGAGCCGATTCTCTTCCATTATTGCGTCCAACCTAACAAGAAGAGTAAAAACGTGTGTGTGTCGTGATGATATTATTTCATCCTACAGTCTTTCTGTACGCGGTTTAGTGTAATTTTGGATTTACACCTACCTTCTCTGTTCTCCATCAAGTTCCTTATGTATAAGCTCCTTCTCAAGAAGCTGCGCGTCTCTGATGGCGTGACACTTTGAGGCCAGAATGATCTG
The DNA here is from genome assembly GCA_910589645.1 of Tinea semifulvella. NCBI lineage: Eukaryota > Metazoa > Arthropoda > Insecta > Lepidoptera > Tineidae > Tinea > Tinea semifulvella. The sequence continues at coordinate 1,055,783 of OU342605.1, forward strand.
GTTACACAGTCTGGCGCCCTGCATATTGTCTGCCCTCAATACTACAAGTTTTATAGTTATTTTAAGTTTATTAATACATTTTTTATTCTTTTTACATTTTATATTGGCAATAGGGAATTATGCAGGTAAATAAAAAATGGAGAATTTTTATAAAAAATTGGATATTTTTTTTTATATTAAAAACATATAATTTTATTTTCACAAACTAAACGCTGTGTTTGTTATTGTGACGTCACAGCGCACAAAACAAATCTCTCAACATCGACGTCACAGAAATAGCGTGCTAGTGATGTACCGTTTTTGGATTTAATAAACAATAGCAAAATATTTATTTATTTATAAGTTCTCCAACAAAATCAACAATATTTCAATTTTTGAGTACATGCATACATAATTAACAGAGTAAATGTGATTTTAATTAAAGGAGAAGACGGCCTGCTCATAATTACCATTGCGTATAAATTTAAAACTAGGCATGCAATAGATATTATACATTACATAAACAATTTATTTACCTACCTAACAGTTAAATCTATTAAATTAAATTATAATTAATAAAACTAATACCTACCTAATTACCTAAATAAATTTTACAAATATTATAATACTGAAAAAAAAATCAGTTTTAAGAAAAATTTACAAACAGAATTACAATCTAAAAGCTAAAATTAACAAAAACTACCGATTTTGTTTGTTTTTAATGCCTTTTTAAATTTAAGAGCACCACATGAAAATGCGTCAAAATCGTGAAACTTGTGCAAGTAATTATACTGTCGTTTCATCCGGTTAATAGGCGAAAAGTAACCCAAATTAGTCTTTGAAAAGGTAGTCACGAAAGGAGTGTATGTCGAGACTCTCGGTCTTCTTGTGCTGGAGTAAAATGAGGCCTTGCGAAGTAAGTCAGGAGAATTCAATGCACCTGTAATTATTTTGTAGAAAACATGCCATCTAAATCTGAGCGACGTTTTTTAAGGGAGCTTAATCGAAAGTAATTCAATCTGTCCTCGTAACTTGCTAATTTCTTGGCTAGGTTGCAGCTAAACGATAGGTGCCATAAGAACCGCTTTTGGATTCTCTCAAGCCTCTTTCTATAAACATCGTAGTGCGGGTTCCAAATAACACTACCGTATTCGAGTCCGCTGCGTACCAGCGCATTAAACAAAATTATCTTTAACCTGGAGTCACTGAACTGTTTACAATTACGAATCACAAAACCATTCCATTTCTTGTATTGTTGTTTGTTTCATGAGACTATGTATTAATATCAAAAAACTATTATTTTTTATTACAAATTTATCTCTAATGTTATTTTTAATTTATATTTTTTTATTAATTCAATAATATAATCTTTTTTTTTGCATAAACTAAACGCTATTCATAAAAGTTTTACCCGTAGTTAAAAATATAGTGACGTCACAGCGCACAAAACAAACAAATCTCGCATATATACGAATATTCATTCATTCATTGTTCGGTTCGCTTGGTCGGCACAAAAATATTTTAAAATACACTCAAACCACATTCTTGTTTAATGTGTTGTGACGTCACAGAGATGGCATGATAGTGAAGTAGGTAGCAATTTGGATGTAATTTATCAATGGAAAAATATCTTTTTTATATAGAAATTTTTTCGAGAATTTTAAAGTCTATTTTTAAAAATTAGATTATACGTAGACGTATACGTATAATCAAACTTAAAAAAAAAAACATATTTTCTATTCTAGTCTCGTCTCAAAACCAACAAGAAAAAAACATTTTACAACTCAAGTTTAATGATTTTTTCCTGTCAATAAAATTAAGCGCACGGATTCGTGCAAAAGAACTTTGATAAAATTTTACAATGCATTAATTTAAAATTGTAGTTATGAGTTCCAAGCCAATTCTATCCCTCTTACATTCAGCTCTTGACAGTGTATGTGCAGCCTGGTCGGGCCCCACCAATTCGGGGTCTGCGGCTCCAGTCGTAGTCTCAGCGCCTGGTTGCGGCTATAATACAAGAAACGATTATACAAATCTACTAATATAATTTTAGGCGTTTTGCAAACTATAAACATAAATAGGTACCCACTATTACATGTGATTTATTTAATAATATTTTCTTAATAAGCAGAATAGGACACAAAAATATTTATTAATGTAAATACACACATCAAAAGTGTCTAGGGATCAACATATATTTTTGCAATAACTTTTCTCCTGATTGATATTCATTAAAATTTTCTTTAAGGATTGATCAAATAAAATGTTTTCGTTTGTCTACAGTAACGATAAACCAAGTCACCTTTGCATTAGTAAAAAAAAATGCCATTTTCCTAATAAAGGGATTTTTGACATTTGAACCACTAACATTAAAGTTCGAAAAAAAGACTGAAATAACAGTTTTTTTTTTAATTTTATTGGGTAACTTAAACAATTAATAATCCGTGTTTCTACCGCGAACACTAACAACACAAGAACATCGGTTTGGCATACTCAAAATGAGTTCATCCAAATCACGCTGTGGAATGGCCGCCCATGTTCGTTGCAACAACAAAAAAAGGTCTTCTTGCGACTGGATACCCTCCATATTCGGCAGAGCTCTTCTCTGAAGAATATCCCATGCATGCTCAATCGGGTTCAAGTCTGGCGACTGAGCAGGCCAGGGCAGGACATTGATGTTAGCTGCGGCGAGAGTCTGTCTTACAACTCTTGCGGTGTGCGGTCGTGCATTATCATGCATTAACTGAAATAAGGGACCGATATGCACTTGTAGAGGAACGATGACGTCTGATACAACCGTCTCAGCATAAATTTGAGCGTTGAGGTTGCCTCTGATCCAAATCAACTCAGTTCTTCCGCCGATCGAAATACCCGCCCATACCATGATGGTTCCACCACTATAAGGATGGACTTCCTGGCAGGATTTTAATCGCTGTTGGCGTCCAGGGGTTCTCCAGTGTCGTATACGTCTTGTATCCGGCCTCATACCAAAACGAGACTCATCAGAAAAGCACACGAAACGCCATTGTTCTTCTGTCCAATTTCTGTGTTCAAGAGCCCATTGATATCGAGTCCTACGATTGTGCATTGCTATAGGTGGTACCCGTAGCGGTCTTCGGGAATGAAGGTTCACTTCATGCAAGCGGTTTCTGACTGTTTGGTCGCTAATTAAGTTCCCTGAAGAGCGATGAAGGCTCACGGCTAACATCATGGCGGTTATTGTTGGAGTTCTTCGAGCTGTGATTTGAATGTATCGGTCTTGTCTCCGTGTGGTGCAGCGATACCGTCCTCCATGGCGCTCAGCCACGGTACCAGTGGTTCGGTAACGTGTCCAAAGTCGACTGATAACACTCTGACTTGTATTCAGAGCTAAAGCCACAGTACGTTGCCGGGAACCAGCTTCTATCATTCCCACGGCTCTGATCATTTCTTCCCTGCTTAAATGACGTCGCCGCTCCATAATAACGTTGGTTTTAATCAGTAGTAGGGAAACAGTAGCACTAATAATGTCTTCAATGCGTCTTATGTTTTTATAGGGAAAATATTGACAGCTGATTTTCATCTTTTACTCGAATTTGATTGACAGTTCCTGTTTTAAATTATGAAATGCACCAAAAAGGATCCATATAAATTTATAAAATCATAAATTTATTACAAAGCCACATCTCAATCACAAGAAATCCGCATAAACATGCTTGATCCCTAGACTTTTTTGATGTGTGTAATTACATTTAATTAAAATTTAATTTATTTGTGATATTTCTCGAGTTTGGTACGCTGGAGACATCGACGAGCTTGCCACTTGTCATGATTGGCCCATAGTAAAGTTGGCTAAATGTGAATCCGCTTATGTATAAGCGTGGTTTCTGACCACCCCGAAAGGGAAACGGTCGTGATGATACTTTACTTTACTTTACTAGGACACTAAGAGTTTTTTTTTTTAATATTTAAATTTCTTGTTAAACACAGGCGAATATGGTCATGTGGTCAAGGACATGCCTGGTGTGATGTAGAGGTATGCTAAGCCGCAACACGTAGATACATAAATAATTAATAAAAAGTAGAACTCAGTCTAGTTTCTTTACCTTTAGATTCTGTTTGAGTATTTTCTTTCTAGTTTCAGATTCCTTGGCCGCTTTCCGCTTGGCTTCCTCTTGAGTTTTCATTGCTTCCAACTGCTCTTCTTGTGTTACGATCTAAAATAAAAACATGTATATTCAAAACTAATTTTTACAATAGTTGTTATACGAGTACTTACTTTTGATTGCTGTTTAAGTCTTTCATAGTCACTGATGTGCATGACAACAGGGTATATATTGGGTTCAGAAGAAGGGATGATGAGTTTACGCCAGCCAGCCACTTGGGGAGGTATCATTGTTGTTTGTTTCTTAGGAATTTCGCATTTATGAATCGGTCGCTTCGTTGTCGGTAATTTTAGACGGCATTGTGATGGTCTGTAAATTATAATGTAGTCAGAAAGATCTTAAGGCCGTAAGTATAGGCGTAACCGCTGTGATGATAATCTGGCTGCATATAGGGTTGCGAGAAATCGCTGCAATCAGGTGTGTAGGATCGCCAAACGTCAACACTTTGTTGAAAACATTTCAAACACGTCGTCTTCTAAAATATGGCAATTTTTCAATTCACTAGGTTTGGGTCGTAGTCGCGGCCAGATCAACCTTGGCTCCGTGACACCTGCTCAGCTCAACACTCACTTTTCTTCGGCTCCAGTTCTTGATGGTCACACAAAGTCATGTACATTAGCGGAGATAGCCGCGCTGCCGGTACAAGATGTTGAACCGTTTAGCCTAACAGTGGTTTCTGGTGTTGTAGTTCTTAAGACGATTAATTCCATTACTTCAAAAGCAATAGGATGTGATTCTATCAGTCGTGCTATGATCATTCCAATTATACACCTTCTCATACCTATTATTAAGCATATTATAAACTTTTCCATTAAATCAGGACAATTTCCTTCCCAATGGCGTAAGGCCTTCATCATTCCACTTCCAAAGATATCTTCACCTTCGCTTCCTACTCACTTTCGTCCCATATCGATATTACCTTTTCTATCCAAGGTCCTTGAATCTGTCGTCCACAAACAGTTCTCCCTTTTCCTTGATGTAAATAATCTTTTAAATCCTTTCCAATCCGGCTTCCGTACTGGTCATAGCACCACTTCAGCTTTACTAAAGTAACTGAAGACATCAGAAGAGGCATGGATAATACCAAAATCACAGTACTAGTACTTATTGATTTCACGAATGCCTTTAACACAGTAGATCCTGATTTGCTAATCTCTACGTTGTCTCGTCTGAGTATATCGCCGGAGGCACTGGCCTGGTTCACTCAATATCTCTACGGACGCCGGCAGCAGGTTCGAGTTGATCAGTTGACATCGGAGTGGTGCGACTTGGATACGGGCGTCCCACAGGGTGGCATCCTATCTCCACTATTATTTTCGATATTCATAAATGCCCTCACATCTTTACTTCACTGTCACTACCATTTGTACGCGGATGATTTGCAGCTCTATGTGCAGTCGGATATCAGCTCAGTCAATAGTGCAATAGCTTGGCTTAACTCAGATCTTTGTAGTATACTCTCTTGGTCCAAACGCTTTGGGGTCATTGTCAATCCGAGCAAGTGTCAATCAATTATAATAGGAAGTTCTCGATTGTTGAGCAAAGTAGATTACAACAGCATTGACCCTGTTCGGTTTGACGGCGTCCCTATTGCGTATAGCAGCGAGGTGAAGAATCTAGGTATTTACCTAGATTCTAATCTAAGCTGGACAACCCAGGTTACCAAAACTAGTAATAAAATGTTTGCTTCACTGCACTCTCTTAATAAACTTAAAAAAAATCTGCCGTTAAAAGCTAAAATTACCCTTGCTCAAAGTCTTCTCCTTCCTCTCCTCGACTATGATGACGTGTGTAGCATTGATATGTCAGAGATGCTGCTCAATAAGATGGACCAGTTACTCAACGCATGTATCCGGTTTATATATTGTTTACGCAAATACGATCACATCTCTGAATATCGAGCTAAGTTGAAGTGGCTGCCAATTCGTTGTCGTAGAAATCTTAGAGTCCTTTGTCTCATTTTCTCTGTTTTAAACGAGCCTGCGACACCGAAATACCTCAAGGATAATTTTGCCTATCTCTCTTCCTTCCACGATAAATCTTTACGTTCTTCTCATAACTCTCTTCGTTCTGTCCCTTCACATAATTCTGGTTTTGTCTCCAACTCCTTTGTAGTCGCTGCCACAAATTTATGGAATGATCTTCCAGTGAACATAAGGCAGGCAACTAATAGATTGTCATTTAAAAAATTGGTCTATGCACACTTTATAAATAGGCCAAAACCACGTTAGTAAGTTGTATTTATGTATGTCTATGTATAATATTGTGTATGTATTAGTATTTAGTATATTGATAATATATTACATATATAAAACTATATAAGTACGTATATAATATATGTTAAGTCATTCTTTAATTGTATATTTTACCATTGCTTTCATTGCACCTATATTTGTTCAAATTTGTCCCTAAGGTTTGGCTGTCAGAGAATGTCTACGGGCATTAAGTCCGCCTTTGTACTTTGTGCAATAAAGTTTTTAAATAAATAAATAAAATAAATAATTCACCAGTTCCGTAGTGGCTTCCCTAAATTTAAGGTTCATTCATTATAGCTCCCCTGGAACACTGCATCCTAGACCTCCACTGCTGGAGATGGGCCTTCCAGAACTGGAGAATTTGGCCTACACTCGCCACGCTGGCCAGACGGCTTGGCGAGGATATGATGTCAATTTTGTATGACAACTTATTAACGATTCCACAAGTTGGTATCAGTGGAACCGGGACCGACGGCTTAACGTGTTCTGCGAGGCACGGGAACGGTGGTGTTGTAAATCTATGACAAATGTACGTACGAAAAGTGTATTTCTCATTGGTACATGCCGGGTGGGTTTGAACCGACTTTTGTAGGATTAAGGTACGCGTTCTTACAACCGAGGCACCACTTAAAGGCACACCAATTTAAGGTTTCATTACACATATACAAGTAATTTTGATGATGACAATAACCAAGAATCACCAATGGGGATTGTATGGGATGTATTCGATCCTAAAAAAAATATTGGTTATAAATATTATTGGAGATAAAAAATAATATTTTGTTGAATCCATAATACTAACCTATGTAGTTGATAACATCCTCGCTCCTCCCCTTTTCTTATAGAATAATATTTTTTATTTTCCTCACGACTTTCAAATACTTTCGGCATTATTTAAAAAACTAAACTTTAATATTAGAAAAGATTACATAGAAAAATTGATCCTTGACAACTGACGCAATAACAAATAACAACTATAAATAATATCTTGTATTCTTCCTGTTTCCTTAGCAACATAAATATAATTATGGTACTGATTTGTAGTATTTTAATAAAAACAAAAAATTACACGAATTCACAGAGCTTCCTTAACTCTGTGCACGAATTAACCAGTTAAAATACGTGTTACAACACTACAAACGTAAAAAAAATTAATAAACAGTCGTTTCCGCGCGTGTTTTGTAAATAAAGTTACTGTGGATATTATTTGTTAAAAATTACGTTAAATTATTTATTAATGTGCTATGAAGTGAATATTTAGGAAAATTAATAGATTTGACTCCATATTTGGAGCTGAAGTTGCAGTTTGATATCGTGTTGAGGACTTATGACGTTAGTACTAAAACCTTATTCAATTTAAAAAAAAAAGATATTGTAATTTTTTTGTTGAATTGTGTTTTTCAGAAATCATTGTTGAAATTTAATTTTGTTTATTATTATCAAAATTATTATTATCTGTGATTGTTAAAATCTTGGTTAAAATGGATTCGACAAAGAGGGCGGTGGTTTGTGTTTTTGGATGCAGTGAATTGAGTAGGTCCAAATAGTTATTGGACATGGTTTTTATTATTGATATTTACCATTTTAATTTGCATTAATTTGTAATGTGTATTTCAGGTGCTTATATGCATAGATTTCCTCATCCCGTGAGACGAGCTGAGATGTACAAATCTTGGGTTGCTTTAAGAATAAAATTGAAAAAAGAAGATCCTATGCGTGTGTATAATAATAGACGAGTTTGTGGTTATCATTTTAAACCTGAGGACAAAATGACGGGTCACAGATTAAGTATATGTGCTGTGCCGACTTTGTATTTAAAAGGTGAGTTCTAGCTGACGATTTTCATTTCCGACTCACCAAGTTTTCAGAAACTGGCTTAAGCTCGTCAATATCTTTAGTGAATCGAACCCAAGTAATATCACAAATAAATTATTGTGTCCCGACCAGGAATCGAACCGGTACCTCTGCATCTAAATCGATGGACTTACAGCGCAACTACGGAGTAAGTTACTAACACCTATTAGAGCTTATTTTTCACACAATCTATTTCATGGTGTGATAGCACTGGAAGTGGACACCGAGAGTGGGTTTGGTACATAAATTTAAGGTTGCTCATTGAGCTTGGAGAGAGCTGTGATACATAGAATTTGGAATGTTGATATTCATCAAAGAACAAAAGTTTTAAAATTTTATTGAACATAGCTTTTAAAATTAGCAACCTGAAGTGACAATAAGCTGGATACTTCTGCCGCAGAACTGACATATGATGCAAAGGGTTCTAGAGTCGAGACCACATATGGAAAGACGCAGTGTGAGGCAACCCCCCGCAAGATGGACGGACAAATTAAATAAGCAGTGGAGAGATACAGGCTGATGGTAATATTTTTTTAACATTCAAGCTATTTACAGGTGTATCACCCACTAATGGAATCTTAGTACAACTAGAACACAATTATTGTGTATGTAGAACAAATAGTAAAGGTCCACAGCAGGAGGAGTATCCAGAAGGTACATTACATTATATTAATAGCTGTGACTTTGTATGCTCTTTAGGTATGCCATCTATACATTTACTCGGTCCCTTATTGAAAAATGTTTAAAAAATAAAGTAAAGTACCATCACGATCCCTTCCAGGGTGGTCAGAAACTACGCTTTTCTAAAGTCAACTTAACTATATGCCCATCATGACAAGTGGCAAGCTCGTCAAAGTCTTAAGCATACCAAACTTGAGAAATGTCATATTATAGAAGTATATAAATACTACACTATAAATCATAAACTTCAAAGAAGCTACAAGTCGCTACAACAACCATTATAGTTATATACATTCTCTAAATACCAATGCAATAATTATTATTGTTTTAGTAATTTGTATCAAATCCGAACCAAAGGAGTCTGATCAAATGCCTCAACAAGACTTGAAAAGTTTGCCTTCAACATCACAAATGCCTCAACAAGACTTGAAAAGCTTGCCTTTAACATTACAATTGCCACCCAATAACAAAGGTATGAATAATAATTATTAAAAAACCTTAAATATATAATGCATCTAGATAAATCCTTACTACCAATACAATAATTATTATGTTTCAGTAATTTGTATCAAATCCGAACCAAAGGAGTCTGATCAAATGCCTCAACAAGACTTGAAAAGCTTGCCTTCAACAACACAAATGCCTCAACAAGACTTGAAAAGCTTGCCTTTAACATTACAATTGCCACCCAATAACAAAGGTATGAATAATAATTATTAAAAAACCTTAAATATATAATGCATCTAGATAAATCCTTACTACCAATACAATAATTATTATGTTTCAGTAATTTGTATCAAATCCGAGCCAGAGGAGCATGATCAAATGACTCAACAAGACTTGAAAAACTTGCCTTTAACATTACAATTGCCACCCAATAACAAAGGTATGAATAATAATTATTAAAAAACCTTAAATATATAATGCATCTAGATAAATCCTTACTACCAATACAATAATTATTATGTTTCAGTAATTTGTATCAAATCCGAGCCAGAGGAGCATGATCAAATGACTCAACAAGACTTGAAAAACTTGCCTTTAACATCACAATTGCCACCTAATAACAAAGGTATAAATAATAATTATTAAAAAACCTTAAATATATAATGCATCTAGATAAATCCTTACTACCAATACAATAATTATTATGTTTTAGTAATTTGTATCAAATCAGAGCCAGAGGAGCATGATGAAATGCCTCAAAAAGACTTGAAAAGTTTGCCTTCAACATCACAATTGCCACCCAATGACAAAGGTATGAATAATAATTATTAGATAAATCCTTACTAAATCAAAAGACAACACTGTTTGTGTTGATTATAACCTAGACCTTCATTGTTGAAGATAGAAATTTCAGGATTAATATTGGAGAATTCAGCCTACACTTGCCACACAGGCCAGACGAGTTAGCAAGGGTCTGATGTCAATTTTAATGACAGTTTATTAACCATTCCACAAGTTGGTATTGGTGTAACCGGGACCAACGTCTTAATGTGCTCTGAGGCATGGGAATGCCATTGCCATTTGTTTCTCATCATTTAGTTGGATCATAGGAGTGGACGATCTACATTAATACATCCATTGGTTTCGATGTATGTATAGAAACGATATTAAAACTGGTCCGATGTATCAAGATTTTTTTATTTGGTGAATCGAAATTCGAAGTATCTTAGTACTGAACATAACATCATCATCTTTATACCAAAAGACCACAACATGAATAAATATTATGAACTCACAGAAGAAATGATCAGAAATGAGTTTGAGACTCAGCTTTATGCAGTGGAAATTAATTGCGAGAGAAGTTTCAGCAAAATGTTTGCACCACTTACTGAAAGGATTGGACCTAAGCAGGTCTGTTGTCACTACATTTATGGAAAAAGCTTCCAAGACGGCATTAACAGGATCATACAGTATTTCGTTGGATATATATGATTAGAATTGTAGATGGTGAGCACATTATAAAAAGCATATAAAGCTCAATACATTAATTTAATTTTTTATAATAATATAATTTTAACCAGCCTATTCTCAGTCGCAAGCCAGAGATTCCATTCTTCTCATCTCTTACCCACACACGATGGACCTGGTACCTGCACAGTGAATGCTTAGAAATTTGTCTTCTCTGTCTCTCACACTATGATTTTTGGAAGCATGAGCTTATTACAGGTGCTGTATAGTCTCTATTGTGCGTGACCTTTACTCCTTCAGTGGAGCCATCCAATCTCCTTCAGGAAGGCCAGGAGACCTGTCACGTTCCTGCAGACCTCCGGAAGAGCTCTCTCAGTCTAAGCTGCACTGCACCATGTGGCTGTACACTGTCGCACTCCAAGAGCAGATGCGCGGCTATCTCCTCCTCCTCCATGCATTCTCTACACAGTGAGCTATCTGTAATGTTCAGAGTATAATGATGTTTGTGACGGCTAGCTCTGTAAAGGCCCAGGAGGCGTCGTGTGACGTGCTTGTCAGGTTTGGGAAGGGCCTCCCTGGACTGTTTGAAGTGTGTGGTTGATGTTACATCCGCTCCTGCAGTTGTATCAGCTCTTTGAAGAAGCTAACTTTGCATGAATTGGGAGGTAGGAGGATTATTATTCCTGGGTCTATTCGTGTTGTGGGTGACCCCTAGTTTTGGATTTTGGACATAGTGTGGGGGAGATTTCCAACTCCCTCACGGTGTGGTAGATGAGTGGCCTGTATATGATTTTTGGGTTTGATGACCAGCCAGCCCCGTGAAGTCCAAAGAAAGGGGCTTACCACTTCCAGCTGCTGCTGACCACGTCTCAGTGGAGTCGACCCTAGGGTTCCAAAAGAATGCCATAAAATAAATGATTTTTCACATAAAACTAATAATCCAAGTAACAGTTTCGACCGATAAAAACACGCGCGCACTGAAAACCGAATATTGAGCACACGCGGTGTGACGTCCGAAAACCGAAACACAAAATTGTTGACGTTCGGCCGACCGAGACTGAGGTGGGACTGGGCGTGGCTATGGGTCACAGAGCTGGCTTTAACACATAATAAAACCAATTCAATTTTTAATTATTTTGTTTTAGTAATTTGTGTTAAACTCGAACTAGAGGAGCCTGATCAAATGCCTCAAGAAGGCTTGCAAAGCTTGTCTGCAACATCTGAAATGCCTTAACAAGGCTTGATAAGCTTGTCTTCAACATGCCTCAACAAGGCTTTTAAAAACCTTGCCCTCAACATCACAAATGGCACCTGATAACAAAGGTATAAATTATAATTATTTAAAAAAAACTCAAATATACAGGGTTGGTTTTTAAAAAGCGACAGGTGAGGGAAGGTATCGTAACCATTATAGTTACAAAAAAACGTTTCAAGGAGACTATCCATAACTTTTTGAGACATAGTAAATTTTTTTTTGATGCTAATCGAATCACTACAGTTACAGAAGAACGCTCCTAGGAGAGTATCCATTATTTATGGAGAAAAAAATACTCAAAAAAAATTCTTTATGCAATTCATGTTTCTTATAAAGATCAAAAGTCTGTACTGGACCTTTGAGTTACCTGTGACTAAATGTAGTTTCTGTACTCAAACTTTAATTGGCCTCAAAGACATTTTAATGACAGAAATAAAATATTTCGATATTTTTTCCGCACAAAATGTATATATATAAAGTATTAGTATTAATAATTCTTCATTTATACAGTAGAAATTAGTTACAATAATAAATACAATAGTGAAATATTTATATAATAAATTACTTAATGTGAACAAATTTCTATTACTCAAACCTCAGTCAGGCATGTAAAGTCTGTGATTTCTGACATTTCTATTACTCAAACTTCAGTCAGTCATGTAAAGTCTGCGATTTCTGACATTTCTATTACTCAAACCTCAGTCAGTCATGTAAAGTCTGATTTCTGACATTTCTATTACTCAAACCTCAGTCAGTCATGTAAAGTCTGTGATTTCTGACATTTCTATTACTCAAACCTCAGTCAGTCATGTAAAGTCTGCGATTTCTGACATTTCTATTACTAAAACCTCAGTCATGTAAAGACTTGATCCTTATAAGAAATTGGCATAAAGAAAATTTTCCAAGTAAAATTACCATTTTATTGCCGGCTGTTTTGTTTTCTCAAAAAATTATGGATAGTGTCTATACAAGTTTACTATAATGGTTAATGTACCTGCCCTTATATCCAGTCTGTATAGTACATCTGTCCTTGATTATACTTTCACCTATATCTGTCACCAAATCATTATAGTCCCTAGACACAGAGTGCTAAACCTCCGTTGTTGGAGATAGAATTTCCAGACCTGCTTTTAGGTCCAATTATTTTAGTAAGTGATGCAAAGATTTTACTGAAATTCCTCTCGCACCAACTTCCACTGAGTCTTGAAACCGTTCCTGATCTAACTGTTTAATGTATATTTTAATTATTTTCAGCTCGTGAAGAAATTAGTAATTTGAAGAAACAACTTAGAAATCATAAAAAATATATTTATAGTCTGAAGTCTAAATAAATTAAAAAAATATCGTCAAAAGGAAATTAATTATAGGGCAAGGCCGGAAAATGCTGAAAAAGTACTTCAAAACAAGATCTTGAGCAAAGTAACGGATCCAATGTCCGAAACAGCAAAAATATTTACTCTAATGCAATACAGGCTATCCCGAAACAAATTCCCAAAAGGAAATAGATACAACTTCGATGAAAAAATGCTGGCTTTGACATTATATAAGAAAAGTCCCAAGGCATATCGTTTACTTGAAAAATACTTTTGTCTACCATTGGCAAGATGTTTACGAAGCCATTCAAGCAGCATTAAAAAATAAACCAATAAAAATGTTATTATATCTGGCACAACGGTTGACACGGAGTGCTTAGGCGTATCCTGTATGGTACATAATGAACCTCTTTCTGTCAAATAATCCAGTAAAATACCTGGGCGATACGATAGACAGACGCCTGATTATATTCACTTTCTTAATATGCAAAATGTCTCCAATATATGTGTAAATATTTATTTGTGTATATGTATGTACATGGATGTTATTAATATTTATTGTTTGCTTTTATGTATATATTTTAGCTATTTATTGTTATTGTTAAGTATCGATATTCATATCTAGTTCTATTGACTTATCGTTTATAAGCACCCTAAAACCTCACTTATCACTATCACAAAGGTTAGCTGTAATAGAATGACTGCGGCATTAAGTTGGCCCTTGTACACTACTTTTGTAATTTTGTGCAATATTATTATTGTTATTATTAACGCGCATGACGTGACCGCCACTGAGAACGAGACGCGGGTGACGAGAGCCCAACTTCCCTAGTGTTTGTATTCAGTTTGCCGCTAATTTGAAGCCTACATCCATATGGTGCCTCGCGTTACGTGAGGAACGATATTATTTTATTTAAAAACTTTATTGCACAATAGTACAAAAGGCGAAGCTTAATGCCGAGGCATTCTCTGACAGTCGACCTTTGTGATAGTGATAAGTGAGAGATCAAAAATTAATCTAGGAGTAGGTGCAAAAATAATTACATAAAGAGAATAAGTCATAAGAAAGTGTCATGTTAAATAGTACAATTACATTCTTAAAATTGAGGGGGCGTATTGAAGTTGACGTTTTTACTGGTATCATTTCATTGCTGACAACATTTGTTTTTGTTTGGGTTTGAGAGTCTTTCGCGCCATTTTGCGCGGAGATGTCAAGTGCAAGTTATTGTTTTGTAAATTAATTTACTGTGGATATTATTGGTCAAAAGTGGTGTTAATTAATAATGTGCTACAATGTGAATAATTATGGAAAACCATAAATTGGACTTTAAATATGGGGCACAAGTTGCAGTTTATTTTTTGCGTTTTCCCGCGCTGTGGACTCCCATATTTTACCCGACGTGTTTGGGCTATAATGCCGCGAGTGACTCCAAAAAAGCATCAAATTCTGCAGCATCTGGAATTTGATGATCCCCAACTCGGTTATGAACAAATATTATGCAAATAAATTACGTGTTTAGGACTGATGTATTCTGTACAATGTCCTTTAAAGCCAATTAAAAAAAAATAAAAAAATTGGGTTTGATAGTTGAGAAATTATTTTTGTGATATCAAGTAATGTAAGTAAATTAGAAATGAAGTATAAAGATTGTTTAAATTGATACAAGAATATTATTGATAATATATATAAGGCAACCCCAACAAACTTGACGTAACCTAATATATAATACATATATGAAATATATATATATATACTGATAAACATGCATATTATTACATACATAATGATAAATATATAAATAACTACTACACAGTAAAAACAATAACACATTTAAAATGAACTACACATAACCATAACACAAACAAAAAAGAAAATAGTAAAGATTCAATGATGATATTATCCATAGGGATATTCGGATGGAAACACTGAACGATTTGTACGTCTCGTTCTATCGTCTATTCTGTTACTTAGGGCTGCAGGTCGCCGTCTTTAATTAAAATTATTATATTGAATCTATAGGATTCGGCTAACCATAAATATTATCTTATATTATAATTAAAGATTTTGTCTTAAAATAAAGCAGTTTTAATTGTCTCCAGTAAAAAAGTCGATTATCCCGTATTTTAGATGCTGGTAACCCTTATCGCCCGAGTCCGCGAATGAAAACGCTGCTCGAACGCCTTTCAGAGCAAAATGGTAAAAAAAACGCTTACAGCGCCAAGTCGAACGCGGAGATAATAATACTCCTCGTTGTAGTGTGTATTATTCTGATGTCTTGTTCAGATGTTTTTGTAATGCTTGCAGTAGTTTGAGCTGTACCGAATGATAGGTTCCGTGTAAAAAAACCAAGCTTTGCTTTGCTTTCAAGTTTAAACATAGCATAAACTTTTCTCGTGTCGTAAACTCTCGTATGGTACCCGATGTTTAGGCGATAATGCCGTGAAGATCCTAAGAAAAGGATAATATATTCTTAACCTCATTAAAACATGAAAATCAAAGTATATATTACGACCACAGATTATATAGTAAATTCCGACAAACATGGCTGTATGGGCTAGATCCGTTTGCTTTTCCTACCATATAAATTAAAATTAAAAAAATACCCCTAATTTCCTATATAATCTGTGGTCCCTACTCGCGGGGAATTTAATTTGTGTTGATAAATTTAATATTTTGCTATACTATTATGTAATACTTATTTTATCACTGTAACCACAAAAAATGGCTAATACATTCGTACTTCCATACCAAGCGTGTGGTTAGTAAAAATATGAGATTGTGATGTAAGGTTATAAAGTGTAACGGTGTATTATAAAAATAAAAACAATAATTCAAGTTTACATATTATATTATTTAGATAACTTAAGCATGGAGGGCTTACCGGCTAAATCTAGTGAGATTATATCTCCCTTAATTGTAAGTATTTAAAACTTTAGATTAATTTAATATTAAAACTTATAGATTTACAGCACCACTGTTCCCTTCTGGCCTGCATGGTGAGAGAATGCCATATTTCGCCAGAAATATGTCCTGGAAGGCCTATATCCAGCAGTGATGAATAAAGTTTTTGTGGTTATGTTTTGAAGGCGGGTGGTATAGCTGGTTTATCAGTGGATGTAGCCTTGTATCCGCTGGACACTTTGAAGACTCGGCTGCAGTCTGAACAGGGGTTTCGGAAGGCTGGAGGCTTCCGGCAAGTTTATAAAGGTATGTAACAGGATTTTGTAGATTTTGATAATTTTTAAAGCAAGCTTCCAAGACCACATTATCAGAATTATAATAGATAATCCAATCTTTAATTTAATAAAAACTTATTTTTTATTGATCATTATCGTCACAACTATAATCCTTAGCCGGGATGACCAGGAACCATGCTTTTTTAAGAAAAAAAAAAAAAGTATTACAATCGTTTCCCTTTCGGGGTGGTCAGAAACCACACTTATAAATAAGCGGATTCACATTTAGCCAACTTTACTATAGGCCAATCATGACAGGTGGCAAGCTCGTCGATGTCTCCAGCGTACCAAACTCGAGAAATATCACAAATAAACTAAATATTAATTAAATGTAATTATATACATAATTTTTTTTTGTGTCCCGCCCGACCAGGAATCAAACCCGGTACCTCCAAGTCTAAATCCACGGACTTAACCGCTAGACCACGGAGGCAGTTAGTAGTTTTTTAAGAAGCTAGTTGATATTATGAAAAACTTAATTATGACAAGTTGCAAGCTCATTGAAGTCTCTAGCGTAAATGTAAAATATATGCCATCAATACATTTATGGAATTAAGAGAGGCAAAGAGGGCATTAACATAATCCTACAGTATTTGGTTGGGTAGGGAGAGGAGTAGAATGGTGGGGATGTTGAGCATTTTGTTGCACAAGAAATAAAAAAGGAAGACCTTTGTAAACCTATTGTAGGTTGCAAGCACGAAAAATCAATCTTCTCATCATATGGAATGTTTAGAAATTAGTCTTCTGTTTTCTGAACAATTTTAATTTACGTCTTTAACCACCAGGCCACGAAGGCTGTTTTTTTTCTTAATTTTACACGAAAATTTATGTCAGTCAAATGGCCACCTCTTAACATTTCTTGTTGCGAGGAAGGTAGTTCTGGTAATGTTAATTAATATCATAATTTTACGAATGCTTATCAATTATTAAATATAGGAATTATGTATATATATTATCTTTTGTGGTACCAAAGTGGTAACAAACGTTGCCGTGAACTCGGGAGGTTGTGGGTTCGATTCCCACCGGGGGCAAGTTGTACATTGTATAATTTGTCTCGGTCTGGGTGTTTATATGTATAATATGTATATATTTACAAAAAAAAAGTATAATATTTTGAATTTAATAATAATAATAAATATTTCCAGACAGGTCACACAGCACCATCTAGTTTCCGTGGTAAGCTACGAGGCTTGTGTTACGGAAACTGGATGGTTGATAAACTACATATTATACTTTTTTTTTTGTAAATATATACATATAAACAAAAATACCCAGACCGAGACAAACTATACAATGTACAACTTGCTCCCGGTGGGAATCGAATTCACGACCTCCCGTGTTCACGGCAACGTTTGTTACCACTAGACCACGGAGGCGGTCGTTTGTATATATGTAGTTTATCAACCATCTAGTTTCCGTAACACAAGCCTCGTAGCTTACCACGGAAACTAGATGGCGCTGTGTGACCTGTCTAGAAATATTTATTTATTATTTATTATTTTGTCGACAGGTTTGAGTGCAGTGATGGTAGGTTCGATGCCTACTTCAGCCTTATTCTTCCTTTCCTACGAGACTAGCAAATCTGTACTGCAGCCCCATGTGGACGTGAGGTATGCTCCTCTGGTCCATATGGCAGCCGCTAGTGTGGGGGAAGTGGTGAGTACTGCAGCCCCATGTGGACGTGAGGTATGCTCCCCTGGTCCATATGGCAGCCGCTAGTGTGGGGGAAGTGGTGAGTACTGCAGCCCCATGTGGACGTGAGGTATGCTCCCCTGGTCCATATAGCAGCCGCTAGTGTGGGGGAAGTGGTGAGTCATGATCATCATCACAGCCCCTAAACCTCCACTGCTGATTATGATGATTGTCATTTTTCTCAAGAAATAATAACAATGACCGTTTGATATAATGTGATTGTCAAATTCGCAATAACAAAATTTCACAAAATTTAAGCGTTAGGTACTGACGGCTCTTCAAGCCACCAAGCATTTAGTTTGCTGATGAGTCACTGGCCACGGTTCTTCTTAGTCGCTACACTCTATATATAAGGAGAATGGTGGATGGTAAGCATCTGGATGCAAAATAAAAAGACGAAGCTTCCTTTTTAAATCAGCCTATAGTGGTTGCAAGCCCGAGACGACAGTCTTCTCCTCTCTCCCCCCCAACATACGATGGAACCGGCACTAGCACGGTGAGCCATGGTTATACTAACACAATCTTCTTCACTTATTACTTTATTGAATTTCTGTATATATTGTTGTAATAAATGCTTTCCTTAATATCCTACAAAGGTCGGTTTAAACCCCTCCGGCATGACAAAGTCAAAGTCAAAGCAAAGCATTTATGAACCGTCATTAATTTAATTATTTTGAATGATTCTACTCCTGCTAGTAGAAGACTAAACAGCAAAGTGGTCCAATAAGTAAGCTGTTAGCAGAAGACCAGCAGCTTAGCAGATTCCAGTGACCTGTTAATGTTTAATCTGACTGAGAAAGGAATCTGCAAGGAAAACTCAGCTATATCAGATTTACAAAATAAAACATATACAGAACTGCACCACAACAATCAATTAATAATATTTTAAATTTAGTTATGTACCAATGAGAAATACACTTTTCTTACGTACATTTGTCATAGATTTACAACACCACTGTTCCTGGGAGAGCACGTTCGGTCCCGGTTCCACTAATACCAACTTGTTGAATCGTTAATAAATTGTCATTTAAATTTGACATCAGATCCTCGCCAACCCGTCCAGCGTGGCATGTGTAGGCCAAATTCCCCAGATATATATTCTAGAATGACCCTATCTCCAGCATTGGAGAATCTAGGGGCTGTAATAATAAAAAAATAAAAATTTCAGATAGCCTGCATATTCCGAGTGCCGATGGAGATTGCCAAACAGAGAAAACAGACTTACATTGGTACCGCCAAGAAGAGTAATATTAGTATATTAGTTGATGTGAGTATTCTTTCTGTATATATTTTATTACATGTATATATTTATTAATGTTTATATATCTATAATATAATATTTAATTATTTATTATAAATTGTATCTAAATATATTATATTTATCTATCTATTTATTATGCCACACAACACTGACACAATTCGTATAAAAACAGCGGGGCACCCTGAGACACAGGCATCACGCTAAGTTTAGGGGCCTTCGTAAAATGTAAAAAAGTACTATGAAAATTAAACTTTTTTTTTATGTAATAGCAAACCAAATGTAAAATGAACGCAATAATAATCATAATTTTTCACCCATTCACACTTACAACTTACACCTTCACACACCTACACTGCCAATATACATACACTTACATAATGATGCGTAGATGGAATTTTTTAATATTGCCTCTATTTTTATTCTTATGTTTATTTTTTAAGTATTGGTTTAAATTGTTAATAATCCGTTCATGCTATATACATAATACATATATACATATCTTCACGCCACATCCCTTGCGGGGTAGGCAGAGACAATTGAGCGCCACTTGTCACGGTCACGACATACCTCTTTCGCTTCTTCGACACTCATCAACCTCTTCATACATGCCCTTTTGTTTCGATGGCTTTTCAACGCACCTTCAGCTATTGTTTTATTAATTTGGCCGTAATATGTGAGTCTAGGTCTGCCAGGGCCTCTTACCCACAACTTTCGCATTATATATCTGGTTCGTCAATCTCTCTTCATTCATCCTTTCAACATGCCCAAACCATCGGAGCATGCCTTTCCTTATTTTTGTCCCTATGCTTTCTTTCATACCTACCCTTATATATGTTTAGTGAAAATAATGTTATTCCGTAATTGGCTAGGTGTTCGGTAATCATTTGAATGTAAATATTTATTTATAAAAGACTGCTGTGGAATAAGTAAATAAATAAATAAATAATCATCAACCCATGTCTCTCCACTGCCTCCCCCAAGGCTCACCATTTCACACGATCTTTTACCACCCTCATTCAGCCCCTACCAGCGACCTTTTTCAGGTCATCCGTCTTTCCCGTACATGGTATCCACTCCAGAACCCGTCCACTCCATCGGTCATTTCAACTTACTAGCTTCTTCAACTTACAAATTTTAAAGGCTATGCCGGTAACTTTGGTTTTCTGACGGATGTTAACATTTCGGACTCTATCCATCAGATAAATACCCCATGGCTCTCTTCCAGACCCACTTTCTTGCTTAGTATTTATTATTGTAGTATATGGTTTAGATATCATTACATATTTTCTACGTAACCATATCTTAGTCTTAATCAGACTGTGATTTATCATTAGTAGGTATAGTATTGTGTATATATTATATTGTATTGTTAGTATTTTATTTATCTAGGTTATTTGTATGTATTAGTATGTAATTATTAATAAGTATGTATATGTTATCTGCAACTAAACTACTCAAGTTTATTCAGTATTGCACCTACCTTATGTACTTACTGCTCTCGTTGTCCCGAAGGTTTGACCGTCATAGAATGTCTAGCGGCATTAGGTCCTTTGTACTTTGTGCAATTAAGTTTAAATAAATAAATATTTCTCTTATTGCACCTACCTTACGTCTTTAATGTTCTACAGTGTCCCTAAGGTTGGCTGTCAGAGAATGTCTAGCGACATTAAGTCCGCCTCTTGAATACATATATTGAATAAATAACCCGAAAAAAATGGCGGTAATTAATTAATAATAATAATAAATATTTCCAGACAGTTCACACAGCGCCATCTAGTTTCCGTGGTAAGCTACGAGGCTTGTGTTACGGAAACTAGATGGTTGATAAACTATATATTATACTTTTTTTGTAAATATGTATTAAATGAACCTGCGACACCGAAATACCTCAAGAACAAATTTTCCTTCCTCTCTTCTCTCCACGACAGGTCGTTGCGGTCATCGCATAACGCTGTACTTGCTATACCATCTCACCACTCTAGTTTTATGTCCGACTCATTTGCAGTTGTTGCCGCAAATCTGTGGAACAACCTGCCCTTAAATATCAGACAAGCGCCCAACAGAATGCTGTTTAAAAGAATGGTCTTCACACACTTCTTGAATAGTTCCTAACAACTGTAAGTAATATTGTATGTATGTATGTATTATTATTTATTTGAATTTAGTATTATTATATATATATTTATGTTTGATATTAGTATTAGATTTAGATTTACTAGAATTTTAATTATCTATTTTCCTGTGTAAATATTTGCACCTACCTCCCACATACCATGTTCGTAATGTCCCTAAGGTTGACCGAGTAAGAATGTCTAGCGGCATTAGGTCCGCCTTTGTACATAGTGCAAAAAGTTTTAAATAAATAAATATAAACACCCAGACCGAGACAAATTATACAATGTACAACTTGCCCCCGGTGGGAATCGAACCCGAGTTCACGGCGTTTGTTACCACTAGACCACGGAGGCGGTCAATTACCCTCAATTCATGGTTTACAAGTCTATATATGTATTTAGGCCTACAACCGAGAAGGATTCAGACGAGGGTTGTACCGGGGCTTCCTTTCAACCGTGACCCGGGACTTGCCATTCAGCTTTCTAGAGATGCCGGTTTGGGAACTGCTGAAAAACACAATCCGAGACAGAAATCACGGACAAATTAACAGTTTTCAGGTAAAGATAAATATAACATACATACAAATAATCTAAGATCACAAGTTTTATATACGCTACTGATGGGTAGTTTTTTTTTTTTCATCATCACGACCGTTTCCCTTTCGGTGTGGTCAGAAACCACACTTATAAATAAGCGGATTACTATAGGCCAATCATGACAAGTGGCAAGCTTGTCGATGTCTCCAGCCGTACCAAACTCGAGAAATATCACAAATAAATTCAATATTAATTAAATGAATTCTAAATGAATAAATATTTTTGTGTCCCGACCAGGAATCGAACCCCGTACCTCTGAGTCTAAATCCACGGTCTAGATTACGGAGGCAGTTCAGTATAATAATAATAATAGCATTATACACAGATATTTGTTGTGTTGTATAAGTTTTCCTTGAAGATAAATACGAGAGGCATGCAAAAGCAATGGTGTGTATCAGGCAAAGCTTTTTGTAGATGTCGCTAGCGGCAATGGTACCTTGTTTTACACCTATATCGCATCATTTTAAAATGTTTTCGTGGTTTTATATGTTTATAACAGAAAAATGTATTTTAAATTAACGTTACCTACTTTAAAAGACGGATTACAAAACGCAATTTTAAGATCACCATATCTTTGATTTCGCTTAGAAATCTCGATTTGTACACTTAAAAGCTGCTCACTTCGGCATAATATCCAGAAAAATATAAAAATACAAGTTTTCCATGCATTAAATGACCGCCTCCGTGTTCTAGTGGTAACAAACGTTGCCGTGAACTCGGCAGGTCGTGGGTTCGATTCCCACCGGGGGCAAGTTGTACATTGTATAATTTGTCTCGGTCTGGGTGTTTATATGTATAATTAGTATATATTTACAAAAAAAAAAAGTATATTATGTAGTTTATCAACCATCTAGTTTCCGTAACACAAGCCTCGTAGCTTACCACGGAAACTAGATGGCGCTGGACCTGTCTGGAAATATTTATTTATTTATAACTGACAGTTATATTAGGTACCATCTATCATGCGCCCCATTAAACAATATTTAATTATAATTATTTAGATTATAAGTTGACACGGCTATAATGCCTCGAATTTAGGTTAAGCAGCAATGTCACTTACTTATTTCGGTCTATCCATAATTTAATTTAATATTTTTATTTATTATTTTAATATTATTGTAACAAATTGACAATATCCGAGTGTTACACGTGAACCATATGGAAATAAATATTTTGAATTTGAATTTGAATTTCCTTTTCAGAGTGCCCTTTGCGGTTCTATAGCAGGTGGCCTGGCAGCCGCACTCACTACACCATTAGATGTAATTAAGACTAGAATCATGTTATCTAATACAACCAAGTTACAAGTGGCAACAGTATTTGTAAGTATCGTGCGGGAGCGAGGAGCGGGCGGGCTGCTCGCCGGACTCACGCCAAGAGTCGCCGCGTTCACAGCGGGCGGGTTCGTCTTCTTCGGAGCTTATGACTACGCCAAGTCTATTTGTGACGGAGTTTTATGATACCAAATAATATACGAAATGGTTATAGTAGTATAGGATTGATATCCCAAAGTTCCCAAATAAACATCTGGAATAAACTTAAAAATACCGCCGCCATATTGGATTTTTCGAATTTGTATTCGTAATTCAAGCTGCGTTTTCTTTCCAAACTCTAAAATCAATAATATACCAATTTTGCTGCTTGAATTAAGTGTAGCGCTGATATCCCAAAGTTCCCAAAATTCATCCGGGCAGTTTTCCGTAAAAGTTAAAAAAACCGCCGCCATATTGGATTTGTCGAATTTGTATTCTTTTTGGCGCCACATTACTTAGTTCAAGCAGTGTTTCTTTCCAAACTCTAAAATCAATAATATACCAATTTTGCTGCTTGAATTAAGTGTAGCGCTGATATCCCAAAGTTCCCAAAATTCATCCGGGCAGTTTTCCGAAAACTTAAAAAAACCGCCGCCATATTGGATTTGTCGAATTTGTATTCGTTTTGGCGCCACATTACTTAGTTGCCCTAGTTAAAGCTGTCAAAAAATTAATACTAATAATTATGTATCAATTTTGCTGCTTGATTTTGTAGCGCTGATATCCCAACGTTCCCAAAGAAATCATCTCGGAGAAAAACAGCAAACTTGAAAAAACCGCCGCCATGTTGGATTTGTAGATTTTGTATTCGTTTTACGCCATGTTACTTAAAATACACTAAAATCAATACCAAATCCAATATGGCGGCGGTTTTTTCAAGATTGCGTTTTTCCCTTTATGTTTTCTTGAGGAACTTTGGGATATCTATCAGAACGCCTAACATTTCCAGCTTATGACTTCGCGAAGTCTAGTTGTAACGGAATTTTAAGATACTGAATGATTACGAAATAATCTATGGACATGTGAAAGAATAGTGTTCTGATTGATATCCCAAAGTTCCAAAAAAAAAAACGTCTTGGGGGTAAAAACGCAAACTTTAAAAATCCGCCGCCATGTTGGATTTGTCGAATATTGAGCATAGCAGCTAAACTTGTAGTATGACAATGCCTCGTTACAGCAGCATTAATCCTTGGTGTATTTATTTTATAATTGTGTATGTCTTACTTTATAATATGATAATGCCTATTTACAGCAGCTATAATTTTTCAGATTATAATTATGTATATTTGAGTTGTAATGTGCTGCTCCATATACAAGCTATTTCCCTGAAATTAATTACACCATGTGTATATTTTAGTTTCTCTAGCAATAAAATCATCAATAACTACTTTGTGTTTTATTTTTTCTACGACCCCTAAAAATCCAAAATATTGTTTTCTTTAAATTTGTACCAAATGATACTACTAGATGGCGCTAGGCGTCACCAATTATTAACCCCTAGTTCCGAGACAAGATAATAGTAACCTAAGCACGCTTAAAGGTGTTCCGAGACGTGTATAAACTGTTTTGCCAAAGCCATGTGACGTCACAAATGACATCATTCCTTGCGCTTAGACTGCTCACGATATCGAGGTAGATCGCTCTGAGCGCTGTCAGTTTTTTGTCATTATGTCGCGCGCCATTTTCAAGTTTATTTAAATTAAGTTTTCTTTTAAATTATTTAATATTGTAGTTCGTTTATACTGATTGTATATTACTTCTAAAACAAATCTATAATTAATATTTAAGGAGGAAGTAAATAAAAAATGTCTGTAACACGGCAAGTTATTTTAGAAGACCAAAATAAGTTATTAATATTAAACTTACATATATAAAGATGAATAAACTGAGAGATGTTATGTTTGTTAGTATTCATACTCAAAGATGTGGAATCCGCAATTTATCTTCCATACATAGAAAAAAACTATCATGTTATGAATGAAAATGTGATTTAGACCGTTCCGAATTGATATCGCGCTCTGAGCATCCAAATCATGATATTTGATTCGGAACGACTGTTAGTATCATATTCGGAACGAGTGGAAAAGGAACGGGGAAAGATAATAAATAACGATTTTTAAAGTTCAATCATTAAATGTTTTATTTATATTAAATTAGATAGGGTACTGGCATGTCCCGTTGCACCCCTTGGGTATTTCTCCTGGCTTCAGTTTGCACAGAAACATGCCATTTGGTCCGCAGTTGTACTCTCCCTTGGCCGGGGTGGGTCTGACATGGACTGGCAGGGGGTCTGAAATGTAATTACCTATACTGGTATAATTTACTTCACAAAGTACACTACAACCGACCTGACATTAATTAAACAAAGTGCCGATTTTTCAATTATATTATATCAAAAAAAAACTTAAACTATAATTTGTGTTTTTTTTTAAATGAGATTGCCCATTTTTCTTAGAGGAATGGGCCCAAAAAATGTTCTCGTGTCATAATGATTTCTTTTTTACTTCATAGTTAATATATTTTAATTTCATAATCTGTAATTAATTTAAAAATAACGACAATTGACAAAAATTTTTTTTTACTTTAATGATTACATGATTCGAATTTGATATCCAGTGTTTTATCTGTAATAAAGTACCTGATCATAATAAAGAACCTAATCGTATAAATAGTGTTTTGTAACTATTTCATACATAAATCTTAACAAATTGACTATTTAATTAAATTATATTTTAATGCTGGGGTAAATCAGATGTTGAAATCAAAATGAAAAATAACACAATAAATAAATATGATAATTGAATTATATTTTGTTGAGGCACGCTCGGGCAATCTCTTTTTAATTGTCAAATAAAATTTAAATAAATTATTAATCCGACTACGGCCCTTAGACTCTAGAGAAAGGAATAGAAAGAAGAACTCACCTATTTCTACTGGAGGTGGTGGTAAAGTGTTGACAACTGTCTTGTCATCGAAGTATTTGATTCTGACCACCGTCGTCCTAAATGGTGATCCTTGGACCACAACTACGGACACCAGTATGGTGAATAATATCTGTGACAACATACATACAGTTTTAGGCACAGCCTGGCTAAGACCAAGGTTCAAATGCAGCAGAACATATGGCTCAGAGTCGTTTTCCGAGCTCGTGGTTTGTACGTAATTCCGTCATAGTTCGGGAGCTGAAGATACCTACTATTGAAGAGTTTTTCGACCTGACTAAACGTATCTTATAGGCTGGCAATGGAAGCTTCAAAAAAAAAGTAAACTAAAGTATCATCACGACCGTATGCCTTGCGGGGTAGTCAAAAACCATGCTTATTAAAATAAAATAAAAAAATCAATTTAGCGAACAAACTCGTCGATGTCTAGCGTACCAAGCTCGAGAAATATCAAAAATAAATTATTGTGTCCCAACCAGGAATCGAATCCGGTACCTTAACCGCTAGGCCATAGAGGCAGTAATTTTAAGTAATTTTAGTTTATAATAACTCTTTGTATATTTTATTTGATTTTTCAGAAAAAAATGTTCAAATGCAATTTGGCCTAACTTCCATAGTCTTTTTGCCAATCTCCTTTTCTATTCCCAATATTTAGAATGAATAGGGTTCTTTTAATGGGGGGTTCTATATTTTAGTTCTAAAGCTTGGTTTTAAGGTAAATAAACATTGAAACTGCTCACCTTAACTCGCATCTTGTCAGACTGGTTCTTACAACGATTGTGACCAAACACTCGACACATTAGTCAACATAGCTGGACCAAGAAGCAGGAAAACAATAAATACCTGATATCAAAAGCTCACTGCAGTGGGCACGTTGCCACGCGTACATATTAATTGGAGATTCATTAATCTGTCACACAAAAAAGATGTAGAATGCTCTTCCAGCATCTGATTGTATCTACTCATCTACGCACACCTAAAATTGGATTACAGTGGTTCTTCTCGTATCTTGTACTATTAGGGTTAATGTAATGATTTCACTTGCAGTTCAGGGACCAGGCATCAGGTGAGCGCAAGTTCACATATTGTGCTATATACCTATATAAAAATTCATAGGTAAATTTGAAAGACATTTATTGTTGCTATAAAACAGTGTACTTCTGTATTTTTTAATTTGTAAATCTGCTATAACTCAATTTACATTTGCTGATCCATTAACAGGTCACTGCTAAGCTGTTGGTCTTCTGCTAACAGCTTACACTTTGGAGCACTTTGCTGCTTACACTTCCACTAACAGGAGTAAAATCATTAATTTAAATAATGACGTGTTGTCTGTAGTAGGTTTACGTGAGTAATAATATTTTGACTTTGACTAAAAATAATCCTTCCAGAACATATTTCTGGAGACTTAAATTTGGCCTCCAGTCTCACCAGCCGGTCTGCTCACTCCTCACTCTTCAAACGCCAAATCGAACGACTTTCAAAGCGAAATAAAGTGAAAAAAGCGTTTAAAGCGAGAATTTGATAGCATAGAATAAAAGATAGGAATTTGACAGGGATAAAATCTAAACCAAACCGTGTTTATTTAGTTGGTCCCACCATTAGCACTGTTATCATTCATAAACCTACTTTCCGGGTTGATTCATTAATACTATAATCATTAGTGTACAAACTCGTTATATATACATCTAACATTGGATTATTCAACTATTAGATTTGCTGCGTTCTTTAAAAACTTTAAGCGCCGACCCAGTCTGCCGGGGCGGGGAAGTATCCACCGATAAACCCAGTAAAGTGTATCCACACGTTTCGGGATCAGGCTCGAATTGCTGTCATGCCCAGTCAAGCCGGCATAGTGTTGAGGACCGATGTTAGTAATGAGTGTCTGATTCCAGTTGCTAACATTGATGAACATCGCGCGCCACTGACCATCAGGTGGGCGCAACATTTCCTCTACATCAAAAAGGCCGGTTCGCCTGCTCATACAGCCGAATTTAAAAAGCACATCAAATATAAATATAAATAGCATTAAACAAAATTCTCTTGATACCCACAAATTCATAAAAGAGCTGGGTAAACGAATTTTTTAAGAGTGTGGCGATCCCAAATGCCATAACTACCTAAAACAGAATATTTCCATTATAATTCAACGAGGAAATGCGGCGAGCGTTTTAGGTACCCTCCCTGGTGGTAAGCCCTTAGTTTATTTTGTAGAATAGTTTTAATTTTATATGTATTTTTAGCTTAGTTGTGTATTCATCTAAATCATGATAATATAAATCATAATAATACTGTGAACTTCACGCCCACAGCATACCAGTAATCACGATATCACGAATTATCTATAATTTATTTAAATTTTATACTAGAATCATAACTTATGATTTAAATAGTTTTGTAAATACTAGCCTGTTTGGCCTGACGAGCAATACCACATCTACAGCGTGCGACAGATGTAAACCGTATGTGTCTCCAAATTTATCCACATTCTCTTTATTCACGTTAATCTATTACAGGCATTTGTGACACGTCTTTAATTAAATTAGTTTGTATGATTCTTCTCCTGCTAGTGGAAGACTAACACCCATATTCTATGGAAATGCAGCCAGCGTTCTTGCCACCATTCCACGCGGACGGGACTTATATCCCTATCCTTAATATTAATATTTATTTTATATTATGTAAATATTTTTTTCGAATAAATAGTAATTAGTAGTAAAAGTGTCACAACTTACATCTTCTTCCACTGGAAGTTCGACGCAACATCACTGATGTTGCATATTTAATAAATGTAGCAAATGGTACATGGTTTACGAATACCTAGGTTTAATCTTCGATGTCCCCCACTCTTGTTCGTATCATATGCTAGTACCAGGTACAGACAGAACAGTTATTTATTAAGAACATGTAACAACTATAATATTCTTGCGAAAGATTTGGACATAGACATGTTTAACTCCAAAGCTTCATTACGTTGAATCGATCATCGGCAGCAATCCCTAATGAGTGATTTGTGTTTTCATTATCAACTTACTTATGGTTCTCTTGCTCTTTATTACTTAACTTTAAATTTATATGTGAAAACCTTTAATAGTTCTTAGTGAATTTACTGTATGTTATTTACTATAATATTGTCAACTGTTGGTTTTCCAAAATGAAAAAAAAAAAATTCAGATAGTGATGACGGTATCTGGGTGTATATTTTTGCCTGTGCGTGGCCTACGATTGTATGTACTTTGTGGAAGGTTTTAAATAAACAAGAATTCAGAAGAGTTTTTTTATTATTTTATAAACAATTTTACACATTTTGGGATATACATTTCCTTATATACAAAATAACATATTCATTTAGATATTTATTATGTTTGCGATCAAAAGCAAGAAATTAATAAAATAACATAATAACAAAGATAGTTAATATTCGATCGCAATCAAAATAAAATTTGTTAGAAAAAACTATAATGTTTTAAACAGGATATATGTTTACCTACGACTAATAAAAATAATAAATTTGACGAGAAAAGCACAAGCCGTTTAATAAAATCAACTTAATGTGGCTATCACATAAAATCACCAAATTACAATTCACAGTGACATATTTTTTTTAATAACAAGCAAATTATAAAGACCGTATTCTCGTCACGCGGCTCTCAACGACATCATCCGAAGGGCTCTTGTCACTGCTGATGTACCCGCAATCTTAGAACCCTCTGAGATTGTGCGGAACGATGGCAAGAGACTTGACGGAATGACTGTTGGGCCGTGAAAACTTGACAGGTCTCTGGTGTGGGATAGTTTCGACGTGTGTAGATATACATTAGCTCCATTTCGCGACCTCGTCAGGCGCGGGAAGTGCGGCGTCTTTTGCTGAGAACCTCAAGTTGCGCAAATACGCCAACCTTGGTACCGGTTACGAATTTGCGCCGTTTGGGGTCGAGAAGATGGGCCCATGGGAACCTTCAGCAAGGCGCCTGGCCAAGGAGTTGTCAAATCGGCTGACGGAAAAGTCTGGAGACTGACAATTATTTTTGCCAACGTATTAGCCTCGCTATACAGAGGGGAAATGTTGCCAGTCTCCTTGGGACTATCTCGGATGGGACGTCTCTGGAGGACATTTTTTATTTATAGTTTAGCCACTAATTATCACATTAAGTTGGTTTTATTAAACGGCTGATGCTTTCTCGTCAATATTTTACTAATAAAATATATTTTATTTTATACAATAATAGCAACATATTTTACGTTGTGTTTAAAATTAATGCCATTAATTAACAGACCGATTTATAAGTGTAGATCATATAGTAGAGACAGAGAGAGATAGATATAGATAAGATAAAAAACAAAAAAAATGCATAAGTTAGTCTAATTTAAATGAAAATTTGGCGAGCCAATATATCAAATATTACTATTGTAAATTTTAAAATTTTAAATATTACATTTAGCCAACTTTACTATAGGCTTACTACTGCTTTAGCAAAACGTTTTTGAATAAGCGTTTATTCGACTGGGTGGGTATAAAATCACGGCATGATAGTAGCAAATAAATAAAAATAGAAAATAATAATTGGCCTGTATAAAATAGGGTTGGTATCATTTCTAGTATTTTGATCATAAAGGTCAATTTTACATCAACGAAATGTTTGTAGTTATTTACCTACTAAATACGTTACAAAAAATTACGTACTTTATGTAAAATTTTGTAAAAAATATTTTTACATAATTCAACAAAACAAATTTTCTAAAGTGAAAATTTTATAAGGTCCAAAATTATTTTGAATTATTTATTATTTATTATTTTGGGAGAATCAGTTGCTTATCACGATTGTGATAGACAGAACACAAATATTATGAAAATTGAAAATATATGTTATTGTTTTGCATAAAATCGACCAACACATGGTTTATGCGTTACATATCTCGGTCATTAAACATGATGCGGACGGCTCGTCATTATGCAATATGCACAATGACGAAATACTTTCATATTGCATATATACCTACAAACAGTATAAACAAAATACTATATATATTAAATAATTAAAAAGAAAACCTAACATTAAATAAACAAACAAAAAAATACACTACAAATAAAACTAAAAAAAAAAACTAAAGTTGTAACCGACCTATGGGCGTAGTGTGTCGAGGACACTCGCTGCGTTCCCCCGTTGAACGGTGAGGCTGGCCCTTTGAGCAAAACATTCTCTACCTCAAGGGTCACCCGTTGCCAAGCAGAGTTTTTCTCCAATCTCACGATAGAACGTCAGAGCCTCCTCGGACCACTGACCCATCGTTTCGACTTTATTTTCATTAATCTATTTCTGTTATTATTTTTAATATTGAAAATGATTTTTTTAAAACTTTTCACAATCGTAATAAGCACCTACCTACCTACAAGCAAATATTACCTAGTATTACCCGTGATTAGTTACTATTAAAGTGAGAAACCAGACTTATACTACTAGTATGTTATAACATAAAATATAAAATTGTAATGTATTAATCATCCCGTGAGAATTCAGCATTGACCAAAATAGTTAAAGAAAAAATGTTTACCATCCCGTAAAATTTCGAGTCGTATAAAATCATCACTGTACACTTCTTAATAAACAAGAAAGAGGCGACAGTTAAATATAATTCCTAAATGCCGGTAACTGAATCATTCTTTATTGGCATGCGTTCATTTAAATGGTCGCATTCTCATACAAACTGGTGAGAATGCGACGTGGTATATGAA
Source organism: Tinea semifulvella (assembly GCA_910589645.1). Taxonomy (NCBI): domain Eukaryota; kingdom Metazoa; phylum Arthropoda; class Insecta; order Lepidoptera; family Tineidae; genus Tinea; species Tinea semifulvella. Next base: position 1,088,069 of record OU342605.1, read on the forward strand.
TTTACTGGAACTATATTTTCAACGTCTCTAAATCTCTGAAGAGATTTTGCTACGCTGCCAAAAGCCGTCTGGCTTGGCGAGGATATTATGCCAATTTTAAATGACAATATATTAACGATTCCACAAGTTGGTAATAGTGGAACCAAGCTAAACCAAAATAAGTATATTTTAAAGACGCTTGAAATTTTATCAGGTAATATCTCGTCATTGTTTTTTCTTTATTTAAGTAAACAAATGCAACTCAGAAAGGATTTAGTTACCGGTACTAAATTAATTTAAAAACATCTTGGCACATAGCATTTTTAAAAAAATCACTAAAGGCGAGCGGGCAGTTTTGATATTTAATGCAGTGGCATAGTAGGCTTATGCCCCCCCGAGGCAAATAACCGAATTTGCCGTCTCCCATAGTCGATATAAATAATACACATATCAACTTCACACGCGTTTTATGAGAACTTTATTGCGTGCGCTTGGTTGGCGACCTATTTATATATATATGTATAACGTACGTCCGTACGGCAGAACAGCACTCAAGGGGAAACAGCGCGGCGGGGAAGGGGAAGCGATACATTACATTTATACAATTTTAAAATCATTTACATTTATCATACCATGGATGCATTTCATGCATTCATTTCACGAAATTAATAACCTGCAAGTTTAGTTCTCACTTTTGCGGTACGTCCCGCGACGCATCAATTTTTTTCTGTTGTGGGTAGTCGGCGAAAATAGTCGCGGAGTGACGACCAATAGTTTCAGTTCTGCCGCGACCACGATGTCTGCAAAACTTATTAAACGACGGCAAATAAGGTAATAAAATATATATTGTGATATGTTATAGTTACGCACAAAACAAGACTTAAAAAATATATAAATCCTAAGACCTTGTACGTATAATAGGCCAGAAGAAATGTTTAGGCATGCAAATTCAAGATATTACTTTTGGAATTAAGTTATTTTTTTTATTAAACTAAAGGCCGGTAATTTCTGATGGTAAGCGCAAGGTCCATGTATGTTAGCAACTAGAATCAGACACCCATAACTGACATAAGTCCCTAACACTATGCTGGCTTGTTTGCGCATGACGGCAATTCGAGCCTGATCCCGAAACGTGGATGGGTTTATCAGACTATAAGGGTGAAACTTCCCCCATGAGTCAAATTGGTAATCAACAGAGTTACTATTCATACATTTTTGACCATGGTCCTTTCATACTTAAGTGAACTAATTACCGACCCCAGCAGGCAGTCTGTTACTTAACGCAAACATTATGTAATAGAATCCGTTAACTATATATATATCACGCTATTAAAGTTGATATTTGCACGGCCGCTATCAAGGTCGAGCGCTTTTAGAGTTGAGAATTGAATATTTATTATTATTATTATTTTATTATACTGAACACGACATGTGACATCGCTCCCATCTGATGGTGAGGTGGATACGCAAAGTCCAAGAATGGGAGCAACTGACGCCAGTCACCAACGACCGGCATCAGTCTCTACCACTATGCCGGCCTAACATTTGTAATTATGACGCAAGCTCTGACGTAAATAACGACTAATAACGATTGCACTTAAGTAACAATGCAGGCCCTACAATATTAAGTAATCTTAAACTAGTACCTACAGTACCGAATAAAGTTAAGACATTACCGATTTTTGGATTTCATAGCCAAATGACGATTTAAATATAACTCGTATTTATATCGTGAATTTTAAAAATAAATGGACGGTTAATTATTATTTAAAATAATAATTTTATAAATATTTATAATTTTGGAAGTTTAAAATATTCCCTAAATAAGCGACCCTGATCGATTTCTACCACTAGATGGCGCTGCCATTATATACAATTAAAAGCCATTATACCGAAGTTATTTACTTTTCTTAATTAAACATAATAACTAAAACATATATTATTTACAATTTCTTTACATAAATATAACACTACGAAAAGGTATTTAATTTTTGATTTTATGTTTTTTTTTTCTTACTACGAAAAGCAATAAAAAATATTTGAATTAAGTATTATGCATTTATTTATCCTTTTTTATAAAATTGCAAATTTAACCAGTCATTATTATATTTTTTTTAAATATTTTTTTTTACTTTTTATTAAACCATAAAATAGCAAAATTATTAAGAATCACTAGTTGATTAATTAAATTGGGACTCAGTATATTTTTATATATATTTTATTTATTTATATTGAACTTTTTTACAAAATTATTGTAGTTGCAACAAGTTGATTGATCTTTTGTATGATGTTTACTATATTTACCTTTTTTTAAAAATCTAAATATGACATTGCTAGAGTTCCTTGTTTATCCCGGGCGAAAGGGGTTCCATGACGGAGCGCCAATGTCGATCCAGTTGTCGCTGTCGTTGTTAGTAAGATAAATTGTTTGTTGCGAGTTGATTTATCTAATAATGTTTATTATATTTATTTAAATATGACATTACTAGAGTACCTTTTTTATCCCGGGCGAAAGGGGTTCCATGACGGAGCGCCAGTGTCGCTCCAGTCGACGCTACAAAATTGGTAAGATAAATAGTATGTTGCGAGCTGATTTATCTAATGTTGTTTATTATATATTTTTTTTAAATCAAATTGTAAGAGTTCCTTGTTTATCAGGGGCGGATGGGGTTCAGCGACGTAGCGCCAATGGCCCCAATCGAGGCAGTCGACGCTACAAAATTAGGAAGATAAATAGTTGTAAGTTGATTCATCTTTTATCTAAATATGACATTGCTAGAGTTGCTGGCGCGATGTGTGTCGCCCCTGTGACCGCGGCGGAAGGGGTTCCAGGAGGGAGCGCGGCGAGTGCCGGAGCGGGCGGTGAGGCCGGTGGAGCCGCTCGAGGCAGTGGACGCGGCCGACACCGAGCCCTGGTTCGAGTTCGACTGACGAGGCGACTCCGGTGACGACTGGAACAGACAATCAACCTTCATTGCACAATGTACAAAGAAGAACATAATGCCCATAGAACTACACTGATAGCCAACCCTTATGCACAAAGGAGAATGTTACCATTCGTATACCAAAAATATTAGTCTGAATTATAAAGCCAAGGATATAGGAATGGGGTTATAGGAATTAGCATTATAATAATAATAAATAAATAATAAATATTTCCAGACAGGTCACACAGCGCCATCTAGTTTCCGTAGTAAGCTACGAGGCTTGTGTTACGGAAACTAGATGGTTGATAAACTACATATTATACTTTTTTTTTTTTGTAAATATATACATATTATACATATAAACAACCAGACCGAGACAAATTATACAATGTACAACTTGCCCCCGGTGGGAATCGAACCCACGACCTCCCGAGTTCACGGCAACGTTTGTTACCACTAGACCACGGAGGCAGTCAATTATTTATTATAGGAATGGGGTTTTAAAAATCAAATTAATACAGAACGTCATTTAAATTATTTAGCCGGACGTCCATAACAGTTGTCAAGAAACTTTAGTGGTGAAGTTAAATTCAAATTTAATTTTCAATACCTAGAGTAGGTATTAGGGTCTACGATTGAAAGTTAATATATCAAAAAGTTTTTTAATATACGAATTTTATTACATATATTTTTATTTATATATATGTAAATTATATAAAAGTTGTTAAGTTTAGTCGTCTGTAGACAGCCTGACATGCAAGTGTAGTATAGTGAATATTCTATTTTTTTAAATACTATCTGTTATTAGCTTGCCATATATTGGTGGGGAGATAGTTACAACGATTTGTGGTAGCATTTGTTAATAAGTTTAATAAGCTACCGTATGACCTTATAGGCCACAAAACAACGCCACTTAAAACAAAATTCTATGACCTTTTATTAAATTGTCTTTTCTATTTCTTGTTAATTTGTTACCTATGTGATTGTCATTTTTATTTTTCAACCTGAAGGGAAATGTTCATTTCATTCAATTATTCATTACAGCCCTTAGAACACCACTGCTGGAGATGGGCCTTCCAGAACTGGGGATTTGGCCTACACTCGCCACGCTGGCCAGACGGCTTGGCGAGGATATGTCATTTTTTTATGACAATTTATTAACGATTCCACAAGTTGGCATTAGGGGAACCGGGACCGACAGTTTAACATGCGAGCACGGGAACGGTGGTTGTAAATCTATGACGGCAGAAAAGTGTATTTCTCATTGGTACATACATGCCGGGGGGGTTTGAACCGACCTTTGTAGGATTTAAGGTAAACGCGTTCTTACAACCGCGCGAAATGTTTATATTTTATATTATTTTTTGTTTTGTTTCATATTATATAATTTTACTTTTAATATTTAATAATACAATTATTAATTAATAGTTATATACCTAGGAGAGGGTCGACTTTTTTAGCTATCAATCACCTGTTATAACCTAAATGAATGTACCAAAAGTTAATAAATAATTGATTTATTTTGTGGATATACCTTAGTATAAGGAACCTTAAAGTAGAAGCAAAGACAGAGTTAGACATTACCTTATCAATAACAGCTCTGTCCATAGGAGTGACGAGCCTCAAGGTCAAAGTCCTGCCCACTCGCTGTATGAGAGTCACCACGTCTGCATGAGAACTCCACTTCACATCTTTATCTCCTATCGACACTATAAAATCACCTTCCCTCATGCCACCAATCTGAAAACCAACAAAAATGCCAATTTTAATGTTGACGTGATTCGAAAACGAGTTACTCCGATTTTAATGTTGACGTGATTCGAAAACGAGTTACTCCGATTTTAATGTTGACGTGTTTCGAAAACGAGTTACTCCGATTTTAATGTTGACGTGATTCAAAAACGAGTTACTTCGATTTTAATGTTGACGTGATTCGAAAACGAGTTACTCCGATTTTAATGTTGACGTGTTTCGAAAACGAGTTACTCCGATTTTAATGTTGACGTGTTTCGAAAACGAGTTACTCCGATTTTGGGAGTACAATTTTACCATCTTACCCACTAATTACTATAAGTACTTTATCCACTAATCTCGTTCTGTAAATTCGAATGAAACTTGATTGTCATCGCTTTTAAGGCCGTTTAAACATTTTTCAAGTCTGAAATATCGTCTATCAACTTTTTAGAAGTAAAGTATCATTACGACTGACGTGTGGTCAGAAACCACACTTTTTTATTTAGCCGATTCAGATTTAGCCAGCTTTACTATAGGCCCATCATGACAAGTGGCGAACCCGGTACTCCCGAGTCTAAATCCACGAACTTAACAGCTAGACTACGAAGCAGTTAACTTTTTTAAGTTTCAACTTTTTAGGAAATAAATTTTTTGTCATATTTTACACTTTTATATACCAAATTTTTGACATAAACATTTTCCTCTATTTTACTAATACAAAGAGAAGAGAAGACAAATTTCTAAGCATTCCATGGATTCACCGTGCGGGTGCCGGGTCCATCGTGTGTGGGTAAGAGATGAGAAGAATGGTGGCTCGGGCTTGCGACCGACAATAGGCAGGTTTAAGAAAAGGATATAATATAGGCATTATATGATTATACCTATGATTAATCCAAAATTTATTTCCACTCAAATTACAATTGTTAAAAAAATTGATGGTTTTTATGAAGTCATTCGGAGCAATAACGCCCAAACACGTCGCTCGAAAATATGAAAGTTAACGGCGCGGGTAATCCGGATAAAATAAACTGCAACTTTTGCCCCATATATAGAGTCAAATTTTACACATTGTAGCACATTATTAAACAAATCAACACCACTTTTGACTAACAATATCCACAGTTAAGTAATTTACAAAACAAAAACTTGCAATTGACATGTCCACGCAAATCGCGGGAACGAGTCTGAACATTAATCCTACCAATGAGAAACACACTTTTCTGACGTACTTTTTTATTTTATTTATTTGAATCATCATTCTGCATTCACAAGAACATTACTATATAAACATTGAAGCATGGTAACAGATCTGCTTGGTGAGGCGGAGTGCACAATCGTCCGAAAACGAATCGTCTAAGATCGATTACGTCTGTCAGAAATGTCAAAATCTTAGGCATTCCGTCTAGCTTTTGACATTACTGACAGACGTAATCGATCTTAGACGATTCGTTTACGGACGATTGTGCACTCCGCCAATTTATATTCGGTGGTATGGTAAATCTATGACATTTGTCATTTTGCATGGCCATGTCAGGTTTTTTTGTAAATTAGTTTACCGTGGATCATTTACCATCATCATCAAAAGTGGTGTTGTTTTGTTTAATAATGTTTATTAAATTGGCGTGCCTCGGAGAGCACGTTATGCCGTCTCGGTCCCGGTTCCACACTTATACAACTTGTGGAATCCTTAATAAATTCCTTAATGTCATAAACAAAATTACATCAGACCTCTCACCAACTCGTCTGGTCAGCGTGGCGAGAGTAGGCAAAATTCTCCAGAGAATTCTGGAAGATACATCTCCAACAGAGCCAGTGGAGGTGTAGAGCTCTGTGTTATAGGAGTTATTATGATAAGTGTTTTGATATTATATTTTGGGGTAGTACTTACATCAGCCAAAGAGTTGGGTTCGACGCTAGCTATGACGACAGGTGCGTCTCCTCTCACAGAAAACCCAAATCCTTCATTACAATCCTTCTGCACTGACACATTAAAATCACTAGAAACCCTTCTTATAACATCATTGTTGACCCTTCCTTTCCCATTCTTAACTCTATCTAACTTACTCAGACCATTTTCAGTTGATGTTTTAACAAAACTTTCATTGCTTAGTTTAATTTTAAAATCATTGTATTTGGAATCGTAATTATCTATAACTTTTTGATAATCGTAATTGTTGTTAAAGTTGTTATATCCATTGAATTTGGCTACACGACAATCATCATATTTATCTGTGTATAATTGATTGTAGTATGTGCTGTTGTCCTCTGATCGGTCTCGTTTCTCGTAGCTATTCCTAAGGGCTTTAAAACTGTTTTTAATAATTTCGCAAGTTCTTAAATTCTCATCGTTTCTTGGCGAGCCTGGTTTTCTACCGCCGTGCCTCCTCTCGGAGTGTTTCTGTAACTGGACAAGTCTGGGAGCACTCCAGTGTCTTTTTGCGGAGAATACAGCTATAGGGCCTAGGGATTTGAAGAGGTCATCGACTCTGTGCTGCGCGAAGTCTGGTGGGGTTAGCGATAGTTGGAACTTTGATGATGCTGTGAAAAAACAATACAGTCGTTATTAGAATGTAATTGACACATCCTAAAATAAAACTTCCTTCGTGTACAGATACAGATGTCTGTGACATCGTCTTTTCATGTACGATACGGTGTATGAAAGTAAACGTGAACACGGAATTACGGTCGTTGTGTATACTTTAAATATCGTATTATAGTCTGGTGCAACAACGCATACGTTATAAATAGGGTTGCCATCACGGATATGCCGAAGACTATAAATTATTTATGGGATTTTTCAAAGTGGAACCGACACAACAACAAATGTACAGGAATGAAAGAAAACTATTGTAGAATTTTTTATCAGTATCATTTAAAATAAAAAATAAATTGTCAATATAAAGTAATATATATAATATATAAAAAAAACGTGTTGACTCTATTATAATATATAAAGGACTAACTATTTTCTTAACGCGAATGGACTAGCTGAATACAGAGATGAATGCCAGTTACTCCACTTTCACACATGATAATAACTTGATTGGTCATGATTACTATATATGGTGGTCGTGCGTAGTGCATCGAATGTAACTTCTGTATTAGTTTTTAGTTAAAATATGTACGTGTGTGTATATTTGCTAGCACTGTTGGCGAAGTATAAATAGATAAAAGTATCATCACGACCGTTTCTCTTTTGGCGTGGTCAGAAACCACGCTTATAAATAATCGGATTCACAATTTAGCCAACTTTACTTTAGACCAATCATGACAAGTGGCAAGCTCATCGATGTCTCCAGCGTACCAAACTCGAGAAATATCACGAATAAATTAAATATTAATTAAATATATTTATCTACATTAATACATATTTTTGTGTCCTGGTCAGGAAATGAACCCAATACCTTTTTTATTTTTTTATATCCTAGCACAACATGTGACCTTGCGTCCACCTGATGGTAAGTGGCGCGCAAGGTCCATGAATGTTGGCAACTGGAATCAGACACTTATGACTAACATCAGTCCCTAACACTATGACGGCTTGACTGGGCATGACGACAATTCGAGCCTGATCACGAAACGTATGGACACACTTTACTGAGTTTATCGGCGCGAACGGTGGATACTTCTCCGCCCGGCAGACTGGACAAATTAACACCATCAGTCCGCCTACCACCTATTAATACCCTCCGGGTCAAAATCCACGGACTTACCGCTAGACCACGAGGGCAGTATACAGATAAATTAATTAAAATTCGACAAATGAAACTTACGTATAATGGTGGGTACTTCGACTAGATCTGCGAACTCTGGTTCGTCTTGTAACTGCTCCCTCTCCTTGGAGGCGCGCTCGGAGTGTTGCTTCACCACCCGAGACAACGGCTCCTTGGTGCGCAGTTCTCTAAAAATACACAAAACGTTTTGTTTATTAAATCCACATTACCATAATGTTAGTAACTGGAATCAGACACTCATGACTAACATCAGTCCCTAACACTATGACGGCTTGACTGGGCATTACGGCAATACGAGCCTGATCCCGAAACGTGTGGATGCACTTTACTGGGTTTATCAGCACGAACGGTGAATACGTCCCCGCCCCGGCAGACTGGGGAAATTATCAGTCCGCCTACCTACTTTGTTGTTTTCGTTGAAAGTATGTGCCATTTGCAATTATGTCTGTATGATGATGTATTTACGATACAGATGTACGTAAGAAATGTGTGATCATCATTCATCATCATTACAGCCCCTAGGACACAGCGTCATAGACCGCCACTGTTGGAGATGGGCCTTCCAGAACATATACCTGGAGAATTTGGCCTACACTCGCCACGCTGGCCAGACGGCTTGGTTTTACGCATCAACGTGCCATTTTTCTAAAGAAATGTTTAATGAAGTCATAGACGTGCCATCAAATAATTTTGACTTTGTGATTATTGAGAAAATAATAATCTATATATATGCATTTTAAAACTACGCGACCGATCGGGATGAAACTTTGGGAATATGTGCACATTGTTGTGTGAACATCGGAGAAGGTTTCTGACATAGTACTGCTGTTGTCCGCATCAGCGCTGATTTGTGGGATAAATGACGAATAACCAATTGAGTTAATTAAAATAAAAAAAACAACAACTGTCAAATCGATTGGTCTCACTTTAACTTTTGTGTGAGTATTATTATTATTAATAATGACAGTCATTGACATTGGTCAGCTAGTTATATATAAATACATACGAGTACCTACTTAACTAATTAAAATAAAATGATAAAAAAAAATACTCGGGGACTGCCGCGGTAAAGCTTGGTATGGTATTTTTTATCAAATTTATGCAATTATTTTTTTATTTTATTTATGCAGTTTTTTTTTTCTTTGATATTAGTTAATTCAAGTTTTTTTTATATTACTCGTGGACGCGGCCAAAAAGCACCTAGCATTGTGTCTAAAAGAGATAGAATCAGTTATGAGCAGTTAGCAGCTAGTCTACACGTATAGTCGCACGCACATAAACACCGTGCCGAAGTCTGCCGAACTGAAACGACGTTAGACGATGCACGGCTTTCAACGCCGCACCGCTGTGCCGGTCGGAGTGGGGGGTGTTAGGTTTATTTTCGTTACGGAATTTCTTGATTCGGTCGCCGCGCTCAAAGCCCGCGATAAAAGCTATGCAATAGCTTAAAATAGTTAATGATGAAGTAATTAAAAATCTTTAGTTCGTCTTGAAGTCATTCTGTTACCAACTTCATATATGCCCTATGATTGATTCTAAAACTACGGCGTTTTCTTTCATGGTACAAGTACGCAATCAATAATAGACGCTGTCCATTTTGTATACGTGTATCCTCTGTGAATTGTGTCTACAGACTGAGGATAAGACGTCTTGCAAGAATGTGTACAATAAACCAGACAAGACATTTTTCTTGTCTTGTGTCCGTGTCTTATAATGTGTTCAAGGCTATAGCAGTAGGTACCTGCACATCCTTTGTAGCCTCAAGGCCTCCTCGTACAAGGTGAGCGCCTCCATGAGGTGGGCTCGGCCAAGCGCCGGTCTGTCCAGGTCGCACTCCAACTTCACGGACGATCCTATTGCGGAACCTAGAAACGAAATATCATCAGCATCAGCCTCTACACAGCCTTGAAGCCAAATTGAGTTTTTAAAAATATAAAATTACATTCTGTATTGGGATTTGGGCTAAATTGTATTCCCAGTTGATTCCATACAAACGAGGCCATGCATTGGTTTGGGATGCCACATGTGTTGACACACTCTGTTCGTCACATGTTACATCCAGCCATAAGAAACCCGAAGCCGCTGCTGAGTCAGCCGCGCGCCTTATACGCAAGTAATTCGCTGAGATCATCATTAATCACTACTTCATCCCATTTGCAGTCGAAACGATGTGTCCGTGGTCCGAGGAGGCTCTGGCGTACTCTCAAAAGCTTGGGGAAAAACTCCGCTTGGCGACGGGTGACCCTTTAAGTAGCGAATATTTTGCTCAAAGGGTCAGCCTCGCTGTTCAACGGGGGAACGCAGCGAGTGTCCTCGGCACACTACGCCCATCGGACGGTTATAATTTTAGTTTTTAATTTTATTTGTAGTGTAGTTTATTTTTATTTTGTTGTTTATTTTAGTTAGGTTTTCTTTTTAATCATTAATTATTGTAATTATTTTACTTAAAATTCCCAGTTATATACGAGTATTGGTTTTTAGATAAATTATTCTAAAAATACTACAATTTGAATAGCAAAATCACGACCGTTTCCATTCCGGGGTGGTCAGAAACCACGCTTATAAAACTACTATTTTTATTTTTTTATCATTGTACAGAGCAAAAGTAAAAAAAAATAGTCCATTTATTTATTTATATATTTATCGCCATAGGATTCTATCGGTACACTCGGTTAAGTCAATTTTTCTAAATAACAATGCTAAACAAAATACCTGGCCAGATATGGTGATACAGTATGGCAAGGAACAGCCCCAATTTCCATTATTGTTATTTTATTATTATTATCTCTATCTCTTCCACTTCTAAGCCTAATATTTATTATAATATATAATAATTTAGGTCTAGTTTGTGGCTGTAAAGGTGCCTCGTCGGGTATTTTAATTGCGTTTAGTTGCCTAAATGAACAATATAGCGCGTGGCTTATCTTTTCCTTTTTAATTAAAGGTTCCATTATACATGTTTTGACGTTGTTAACGTATATAAAGTGGAGAAATATTGATATCGATCATACCATTGTCGACGCCCCGGTCCCTGTGGTCCGCCTGGTAGAGCGCGCGCAGTCTGTCGGCCGCGCGTCCTGTCGAGTTCAGGAGCCCCGTCGCGCAGTAGTGATTAGCTAGCGCTACAAATACAGTAAACATATAGTAGACAGACAGTGGGATCGTGCATATCCATTCGATTTGCTCGAAGGAAACTGACAGTTTTCTATGGAGATCTGTCGCTTTTTATGCGAATATTTCGAAACGACACGCAAGTCGAAAGCGCCATAATTAGGCCCCAGGCCCGGATGGTTAATAGGCCTGTGTTGCGGATGGCAAGATCGCAGCCGCTAATTCATGCACTTTTGGTGCTTGGTGCTACAATAACAGCTCCCGTGTGGTTTTCAAACTCAGCGTTATGCACTATATGTAACACTAAACTATTTACTGAGCTTCACAACAAAAAATACTCGTTTTTTTAGAAAAATACAACTATTTACTTTTTATAACACTCTACTTGAAATACCTTCGCAGCGGTCTCGTAGCGGACAGACTGCAAAGCATTGCGTTGCGTACAAATGAAATGAATAGTAGGGTAGTATAGTAGCTGTTAGTAATCGAAACAAGATCCAAGGATACTAGGTAGATAGGCATATAAAAAAAACAGGTTATCAGCTATTACTAAGCGTAAGTACATTCACGGGGTATTTAAATTGTTTATATTGTAGTCGCGAAAACTTCTGTTGTTTCTGACACTCGTAAGCAAAAGTGTCTCACGGCCCTTGTCAACCAATATCTACGGCGAACAAGGGCACCTCGGAGCACATTTGAGAACTCCTGAGTTAGGGCTTTGCACATTGGCACGATTGCTCGCAAGTCACCTTGACGTTTTGTTTCAAAGAATAATCATCCTTTTGTGTAGTACTATAAGTAGGATAACGAAATAAAACAGTCTACTATTTATTATTGGTACTACTTGAAGTAGATGGATATTATAAGTAGATAGTTCGCACAACGTTGTTTGAAAACGGATAACGGTTATGTTTTGTTATTTAAAAAAACCTATAAGACACAAATCTACCCAGGTCTAGGTTCGACTACTTGAGCTCTCTTCTGTTTGGGGGGCCGAGCGGAAGACCGAGCGATAATCGGAAGATGCTTGAACTGCCCGTTGTCGGACTTCTGAGTGGTAGGCATTTCCAGATCGCGAGATATGACGAAATTACGTACGAACCAAGGCGTTGCTGACTTTAAAAAATATACAATAAAATACACATTTTTCACACAATTGTTAATGAATAAATTGTCATTAAAACTGACATCAAACATCTCGCCAATCCGTTTGGCCAGTGTGGCGAGTGTAGGCCAAATTATCCAAAAATATGTTCTGAAAGGCCATCTTTCTTATTTCTGATTAATAATTAATGGACAAAAACTTGAAAAAAATAAAAAAATAATAAAAAAAAGGTCGGTTCGGAACCTGTACGTACATTTGTCATAGATTTACAACACCACTGTTCCCGTGTGAGGAGAGCACGTGATAACGTCGGTCCCGGTCCCACTAATACCAACTTGTGGAAACGTTAATTAATTGTCATTCAAAAATGACATCAAAATCTCACCAACCCGTCTGGCCAGCGTGGGGAGTGTAGGCCAAATTCACCAAAAATTTCTGGAAGGTCATACAATAGTGGAGGTCTAGGAGGAGTTTGTGTTCTTGGGGCTGTGGTGATTGCGGAATCCCTACCTTTATAAAATTCAGTCTTAACATGTACAAGTGAGACCCACGAGTATGGCACGAAGCTAAACACAGCATCAGATTGCATCTGGAACAATACAAAAATATTTTTCTTATACTTACGTGTAATTAACTATCATATCTAATAAATATCATATCTATTAATTATATCACATCATATATGTGTCATATCATATCTTACTTTATCATATATTATCATATCATTTCTTATCTTACCATAGGTTTGCATAATATGAAAATTGTTGGCAGGATAGATACTGCAGTGGATGACATCCAGCGACAACATTAAATTCCATGCAACTTTCTCACATCATATTATTGACTGACCCCTGTAGTTCAGGTTCACCTAGTTTAGGGGTCTTAGTACTTGATATTTTGTTTTACACATATAATTGTTGCTGTACTGTTATTTGCTAAATTAATATATTTCATTCCAGTGTATTGTGTTTATGTTGTTCAATAAAGGTTTTTTCATTTCATTTCATTCAATTCTTAAAACAAAGCACCTCCTTGAATCGCTTTGTTGGGAGGTTTAATACTGGCTTCCAAAGTACGCAGATACTGAGCTTGTAAAGTAAAATTAAAGTATCGTGTCAAAAGTAGTGTTGTTTTGTTTAATAATTTGCTATAATGTGAATAAATTACATTTAGATAAATTAGACTTTATACATGAGGCACAAGTTGCATTTTATATTTTGCGGTTTTCCCGCGCTGTGGACTCTCATATTATAACCGACGTGTTATATAATGTGTGGCTATAAAGCCGCGAGTTACTACAAGAAAAGCATCAAATTCTACAACGTCTGGAATTTGATGATAATCTCATTAATTCAGAAAAGAAAGATATATTACGTCAGACTTGGCTGCATGGGCTAGACCCTTTGCCTTCCCTATCGCCTCATTCTTATCTATCCGGAGAAGTGAACCAATAAAAAAAAACTAAGAGTTCTTCGCGCCAAATTGCGTGGACATGTCAAGTGCAAGTTTTTGTTTTGTAAATTAATTTACTGTGGATATTATTGGCCAAAAGTGGTGTTGTTTTGTTTAATAATGTGCTACAATGTGAATAATTATGGAAAACGATAAATTGTACTTTAAATATGGGGCACAAGTTGCAGTTTATTTTTTGCGGTTTTCCCGCGCTGTCAACTCCCATATTTTACCCGACGTGTTTGAGCAGTGGATGGTTCCGCGAGTGACTCCAAGAAAAGCATCAAATTCTGCAGCATCTGGAATTTGATGATGACCTCATTAATTCATGAAAAACAAAGATATATTACGTCAGACTTGGCTGTATGGGCTAGACCCTTTGCCTTCCCTATCATCTCATTCATCATCCATCGGGAGAAGAGAACCAAAAAAAAAAAAAACTAAATTAAAAATTTCCATCATAAGGTTGGCAACCTTGAGATCAGTGTAAGGCTGTAACGATAGTGGTATGCAAGTTCCTCTGCCTACCTTTGGGTATAGTAGGTTATAGTGATGTGCGAGGGTGGCGCTCTCCTGCGCCAGGTCGAGACACATGTCGGTATCGTCCCGCAGCTCCAGGTCCCGAGCGCGGCACTCCTCCTGGGCCTGCAGCTGGAGCTTCTCCAGTAGACATTCCCGGGCTTGGGCCTGGAAACCAAATTACATCAATCAAATTGTACCTGACTAATATTAATAAAGCAACAATTAATATCTAGACACTTCTAATTTGACATAAAAATCTATTGGACTAATTATTTTAATAATATTTACATAAATATAAAAAATATTATTTCAAAGTACATGTATACATATTATACATGTATACATATTATACATGTATAGATATTATACATGTATACATGTATAGATATTATACATGTATACATATAGTACATGTATAATACACGAAAGTGCTCGTATACACTTTCTCCAGAGTGCCCCCGTTCCTCATGCAATCATATTATCGCACAAAATCGTTCAGTCCAATGAGAATTTTGATGTGTTCGCATCAACTTTGAGCCATATTAATTCGCACATCTAGTCACTTATCCTTGTGTTTGAATTTTGTTATAAAATATGTATTGCTTAGACATAGAATCTGTAATGTACATTTTAATGGAAATAAATAAATATAAATTAATAGCGACCTAAATTAAAAATAAACTATAAATAAAAATGACCTCTAGAGACGTCCCATCCAAGATAGTCCCAAGGAGACTGGCAACCTTTCCTCTTTATATAGTGAGGCTAATAAGTTGGCAGAAATAATTGCCAGCCTTCCTGTCTCAAGACCTTTCCGTCAGCCGCCTTGACAACACATTGGCCAGGCGCCTTGCTGAAGGTCCCCATGGGCCCATCGTCTTGACCCCAAACGGCTCAAATTCGTAACCACGGTTGGCGTATTTTCGCAACTTCTCAGCAGAACAGAATACAGAATTATATATTATGTAAATTTACGTCCAAATAATGCATATTATACATTTTTCAAAGTCAAAACAGTAATGGATCAACTATATTCTTGTACCTTAAGTTAATAAACCCTTATAATAACATGTTATTTTTATTTTGTTATAGATGGTAAAAAAAGCCAGACTAAGATTGGAGAACCCTTTTTTTCCCCATCTTGTTTAATGTCTTTGATTACTAGCACAACATAGCTCACCTGATGGTTAGTGACTTGACTGAGCATGATGGCAATTCCAGTCTGATCCCGAAACGATCTAGTGAATAATTTATGCGAAACATGGCCAGATTCTTATTTATTTATTTAAAACTTTATTGCACATGAATATACAAAGGCGTGACATAATGTCGCTTGACATTCTCTGCCTGTCAGACCTTCGGGACAACGAGAACATTTATGTGAGGTAGGTGCAATATATCAATTAAAATTAAATATATTAAAAATATACGTCTATAGAATATTATTTATTGATTATAATATTTATTAATAAAATTACATACGAATTCATACACACATACATATATAAACTACATAAATAAGTTATACTATTTATATACTACATTAGGTACTACGTACTATATGATAACCGATGGTGTAGGATAATAATAAGCAACAATCAATGAAAATTTTATGAAAATTATGAACCCAAAAAGTGTCTGTAAACTAATCTTTTAAATATAGCTCTTACCATCATTAGACTAACAAGGACATCCAGTGTTTCTGCCGCAAGGTCGACGGAGGGCGCGTTTGTGAAGTTTTCGTGTATGTACCGCAGCGTACCAGCCGCTCGGAGCAACGCGTCCACTGCACCATCTAGACCTGATGCTGTGTTTCGTTCCTAGAGAAAAACACAAGTACCTATATACTAAAGTAAAGTATCATCACGACCGTTTTCATTTCGGGGTGGTCAGAAACCACGCTTATAAATGCGCGGATTCACATTTAGCCAACTTTACTATAGGCCAATCATGACAAATCTTCAGCGTACCAAATTTGAGAAATATCACAAATAAATTAAATATTAATTAAATGTACTTATTTATTTACTAAATATTTTTGTGTCCCGAGCAGGAATCAAACCCGGTACCTCCGGTTTACCTATATACTAGCTGTCCGGTTTACCTATATAAAAGCCATCGAAACAAGAGGGCATGTATGAAGAGGTTGATGAATGTCGAAGAAGCGAAAGAGGTATGTCGTGATCGTGACAAGTGGCGCTCAATTGTCTCTGCCTACCCCGCAAGGGATTTGGCGTGAAGATATGTATGTATGTACTAGCTGTGAGAATATTGTTGTGTCTAAATATTGCTTGTTCAAATAGTATCAGTGCAAGTGCAATCATTATGCGGAACATTTTTTAAAGCACTGTGTATAGACCAGACATCTTATGTGTTTTCCCGGAACTTGAAAAAAGTTATTCTTAGTGAACTTACCATAAAATACCACAACATGAAGTCAAACAAATAATATGATCTTACAAAATAAATGATCAGGAACGGGTTCAAGACTCAGCTTTACGCAGTGGAAGTTGGTGCGAGAGGAGTTCCAGCAAAATCTTTGCACCACTTACTGAAGAATTGGGCCTAAGCAGGTCTGCAGGAGATACATATGTAGAGACACACGCCGCGTCCCACACCAGAGACCAGCCAAGTTTCGACGACTCAACGGTCTTGCCGTCAGGTCTCTTGCCATCGCTCTGCGCAATCACAGAGGGTTCTAGGCTTGCGGGTACTCCAGCAGCGACAAGAGCCTTGGGATAATGTCGTTGAGAGCCGCGTGATGAGGAATTCGGCACTTCTAGCGTCCGAGACGAAGGCATTGTGATTGTGATTAAGGTGTCTTTTCCGCACTTAGTCTCCATTGGACCATTGTGCGTGACCTTTACTCCTTCAGCGGAGCCATCCGATCTCCTCCAGGAAGGCCAGGAGACCCGTTACGTTCCTGCAGACCTCCGGAAGAGTCCTCACAGTCTGGAGGAACCTTAGTCTAGGCGCAGCCACACTGTCGCACTCCATGAGCACATGCGCGGCCATCTCCTCCTCCGCCATGCATCCTCTACACATATACATACTGTCCCAACCGATGCTGAAGGAAAAGCCTGCAACCAGATACCTGACTTCCTAGTGGAGATGGTAATGATGCGAGCCCGCTCTTTTATGTTACTGGGTGATAAATTATCGTCCAGAACCAATTATTATAATTATGTTTTAAGATCTGTATACATCCTGAATAATAAATGACACTCTGTTGCTAACGTTTAGTTCTATTAGTTGTTGGATATTGTCAATAGTTTTCCTTAAATAAATAAATAATAAATAAATAAATTATGGTCCTGAACATTGTTTGTACTAACTTGTTTAGCCCCAATTTGTGTATAGATGCCAGCCATATTAAACAACACGCACGCTTTTTCAAACGCTACCGTTCGCTGACATGATGGCACACCTGGAAAATAAACAAATTAATTCAAATGATATCATCATCATCACATCCCCTATAGCACAGAGTCCTAGACATACACTGTTGTAGGTAGATAGATAGATAGATAAATTCTTTATTGCACAATAAACAAAAACACAATAAAATGTACATAGGCGAACTTAATGTCTAGTGACATTTTCTACCAGCTAACCTTTGGGATAGTGAGCAATGAACGTGGGTGCATTTAATCATTAATTTAAAATCGAGATTAATAATAAAAAAATAATAAAAATACTGAGGTTCTTCCAAAAAAATCTGGAGAATTTAGCCTACACTCGCCTCAGACTGGTCGGACTGGTTGGCGAAGGTCTGATGTATTTCAAGTGTATTTCTCATTGGTATATGCCGAGGTTCGAACCAAATTAGGATTTTAGGGAGCGTTCTTACAACCGGCCCATCATCGCTCTTACGCCTATAGTAAAGTTGGCTAAGTGTGAATCCGCTGCTTTAAAAGTGTTTTTTATTACCCCGGACCTTGACTTCACTTTACTTCACGGTCGTGAAGGGATACTAAACAGAACTATAGTGTATGGAAAAGAAGAAGAACTAACCTGTGAGTGAGTCGAACCACTCAAAGTAGACGCCCAGGCTGCGGTCGGGGGGAAAGAACCGTCTTTCTATGAAGTATAGCTGATTGTAGTATTTGAACAGCAGAGCGACTCCAGAAGTGGAACGGACTGGCGTTCTTATTGCCTGAAAACCAAAAGATCAAATGAATCATGACCTGCAAAAATAGCACAAATGGCGCACATATTATTTGTATATGGTTCGATTACGGAGTTGAGAAGAAGGGATGAGATAATGGAGCTTGTCATGGATCTTGTGTACGTAGTGTATACTATATCTATTGAGCTTTTACATACATATCTTCACGCCAAATCCCTTACGGGGTAGGCAAAGACAATTGAGCGCTACTCGTCACGGTCACGACATACCTCTTTCGCTTCTTCGACATTCATCAACCTCTTCATACATGCCCTTTTGTTTCGATGGCTTTTTAATGCACCTTCAGCTATAGTTTTATTATTTGATCGTAATATGTGAGTCTCGGTCTGCCAGGCCTTCTTTTACCCACAACTTTCGCATTATATATCTGGTTCGTCAATCTCTCTTCACTCATCCTTTCGACATACCAAACCATCGGAGCATGCCTTTCCCTATTTTTGTCCCTATGCATTATTTCATACCTACCCTTTTGCGTATTTTATATGAAAATAGGGCTGGCAGTTTTTCCCTCATAAATTTTGTATCGTAAATCGTGCTGCCAGTGTATTGGGAACCATGTCACACAGGACAGCGATTTGAAGGAGCTATTTTTTTTAAGTAATACGGTTCGGAGACATGGACGCTGCGGATAGAGCGAGGATTGATGCACATGAGATGTGGTGCTGGCGTCGTTTGCTCAGAATTCCTAGGACCGCACCATGTACTAACATTTCTGTGCTCGAAGAGCTTAAGCTTACCAGTAACTGTTCTTCTGTTACTTTGTCGCAAACGTTATTAGTGGATTTCATTATTTACGTCAGGGGTTGCGTCATAACTACAAAATATTATTCAATTCTCAACTCTCAACTATGCACCATTCCATTAACTATATTGAACCACGCCACGTGAGGCGAAGTCGCTTGTCTCGTGAACTGTTTTACCTGTCTCATGTCCATAAAATCTGAGATGGCATCTTCGTAGGTGGCGGCATCTTCGCTGTAGTGCTCCAGGATGAAGTCCTTGAAGGGTTCCCTGAAGTCCACCTCCTTGGTCTCCTTCAGGCCCAGCGGCACCATCGGCATCACACATTCTTTGCTAAAAACAAAACAACCAAATCTTAATTCCACAATTATTTTAAGCCTTGTTTCGAGCGGTGGTATTTTTATATAAACATCACCATGGCAAACTTACAATATTAGTTCTCCTTGGAAGTAAAAATTGGCATTTGACATCATTGCAAATGGCACATACTTACAACGAGAACAACAAATAGGTGGTAGGCGGACTGATGGTGGTAATTTGCCCAGTCTGTTGGGGCGGGGAAGTATCCACCGTTCGTGCCGATCAACCCAGTAAAGTGTATTGACACGTTTCGGGATCAGACTCGAATTGCCGTCATGCCCAGTCACGCCGGCATAGTGTGGACCTTGAGCGCCACTTACCATCAAATGGGCGCGAGGTCACATATTGTGCTAGTACAAATATATATATTTATTTCACTATTAACGTACAATTTGATTCGTAAAGTATAAAAACTAAATTTAAGTTCTTTAAAATTCTTCTGACTGCCTCCGTGGTCTAGCGGTTAAGTCCGTGGATTTAGACTCGGAGGTACCGGGTTCGATTCCTGGTCGGGACACAAAAATATTTATTAATGTAAATAAATATACATTTAATAAATATTTAATTTATTTGTGATATTTCTCGAGTTTGGTACGCTGGAGACATCGACGAGCTTGCCACTTGTCATGATTGGCTTACAGTAAAGTTGGCTAAATGTGAATCCGCTTCTTTGTAAGCGTGGTTTCTGACCACCCCGAAAGGGAAACGGTCGTGATGATACTTTACTTTACTTTTTAAAATTTAAAATAATAATAATAATAATTTAGATAAAACTAAACTATTTTTACCAGACTGCGTGACGCAAACAAGGGTTATGTGTTTATCAGCCTATGTATGTATGTATGTATGTTCCTTTGTGGCACACTGGAGACCAAACACATTCGCCAATTTCATTCTCATGTCAATCGATTCTTTTCCATCACGCGACTGTCACTGAAGATATGACATTATTCAAATTTCATTATAGCGACTACCAGACGCCATATTGGGGAAAATAAAAAAATGAAGGTCGACGATAGTTCGGTAGGAACTATCCTTCCATTTCGAATCGCGCTCAGAGCGCTTAGAACGAATATGACACTGAACGCCGCCGTTCCGAATCAAATATCGCGATTTGGATGCAATTTCAATCAATTTTATTTTAATATTTTTGTATCTAAGTACCTACTTCGAATAAATCGTTTATTATTATATGTAGTGTATGTATTAATGTTATGTAATGTATGTATAATAATGTATTAATAAAACGTTATGTGTATGTATTGTTAGTATTTAGTTTTTTGTAGTATTTATTATTGTAGTTTAGATAATATTGCATATTTATTACGTAATCATATTCCTCTAATTGCACCTACCTTAACGTCTTTAATGTTTTACAGTGCCCCTAAGGTTGGCTGTCAGAGAATGTCTCTACCAACATTAAGTTCGCCACTTGTATATATTGTGCAATAAAGTTTTAATAAATAATGAAATGAAACATGAAATTTTCAAGGCGTTGTCAAAACAGTTCGTCAACACCTCTGGAGACAAAAGGGCTGGGCAATATTTTGGCCAAAGGATCAGCATTGCCATTCAACGTGGCAATGCTGCCAGTAGGTATCCTTGGTACTTTGCCCATTGGCAGCGATTTGGAGCATTTTTTTAATTTATAATATTTTTTATTTAGTTTTTTCTTCATTTTAGTTTTAATATTTTAATTAGTAATTAGGTTTATTTTTATTAATAGTCATTTATGTTTAAAATTGTTTTTTTTTTAAATCATTTTATTTCCTTCGAATAAAGCATAATAAATAAATATTAAAATATATGATTCTGAAATTATATTTTGTGTGCAGGGTCCAGCACAGCAGTTTTAATTGCTTGCCATTAGATGGGCGCAGTCATATATTGTGTTAAATATGTAAAAAAAAAGACTTTGTTTTATACCGAGGATTGTTAATGAATTGCCTCGCAGTTTGTTGTAAAAACCTAATCTAATAAAATGCTTCGTCCTATAATCATCTCTTACACACAGACAAACAACATTGGTACACAGCTTTAAATAAGGTCTTATGTAATTGTATTAAGGGGTGTACGTTTGTGTTGCGAAGTGCTTTCGCGCGCAAAAAATATAAAGACGCCGCCTTTTGACTTAGATATAAAAACCGGACATTTAAAGTCAATATTATTATTGCAAAGTTGAATAAAATTGACATTTTATCAAACTATAGTGCAGTAGTGGCCGCAAATCTGTGGAACAATTTACCTGTGGAAATTCGTCAAGTCAAACAGATCACTTTTCAAAAAGATGGTATACTCACATTATTTAAACAGTTCATCACAGTCTAACTAGGTATTACATGTAGTATATATAATATATTTATAGTATCTGGTATATGTAGTATTGTGTACATATTAGTATGTATTTGGCTATATAGATATAAGATGGATGAATTACCTACCTAGGAGAATTGTCTCAGAGGCCGTCGCCCGCCGAGCTTAACGCACTCTAATTGGGGATCACCCCGAAGCGCCCCGCCACCGGGCGATATAACTACTACTCGAATTACCTAGTCCGTGACAGTGCATTGCAGTTTATGGTCGTGCTAAACTCTTTCAAATTGATTTTGTTGTATCATGAATAATATGCCGATCTGCATGCTACGGAAGTGTAAAACACGTTCTTCTTCGACAAGAGAAGACAAATAGTCATCTACTTTATTCGTAAAAAGGGGTAAACATCGTCATGATCGTAGAACAATGTCGGATTTAAAAAAATACCCATAATTTTGCATATATATTTATATATAGTTTTATATTGTTTGTGGTCTGTAATTTATAGTGCAAATGTTAGAAAGGGTTCCAAAATGAAATCTAGAAGGTTTGCACTTATTATGAGACTTAAAAAGTGACAAAAAAACAGTCGAAATGACAGTTGAATGGCCGCCATGAAAATTTTAAATATAGCAGATCCGTCACTGTTCTACGATCATGACGATATATTTTGTATAAAAATGATAATTTATATTTATTTCGCTCTATCTTATATTTGACGTCTTTGATTCGCGCACTTTACAACTTGCGCTATGTGGCGAATAATATTCCATGCCCGGTTTTTGCATATAATTCAATGAAGTCGCCACTAATCGAGATTGCCAACTATGTAGAATGTTTTACTTAGAAATACTATGTTTCCTACTAATAACAAAATTAAAAGCGGAGCGGAGCGAAAAAAATCTGCAAAAATGTTTGTTAACAGGAATATTTTATTTAGTAAAACTTCATTTTCTCATTCAATTTGGTCGATTGTACTATAAATATTAGGCTAGATATTTATTTTTAAATACTTCATTACACATAAGTACAAAGAGCTAACATAATGTCGTTAGACATTCTCAGCCTGTTAACCTTTAAGGACAATAAAGAGTTTTAGTGACAGGAGAGGGTGCATTATTATTTTTTTTAAATGTACATTATTTACTATCTTAATTCTAAGAAATAATATAGACCTACATAAGTAAACCTATATAAGTACAACAAACATACATATAAATGCGATAAAATAGATAAACTGCCTCCGTGGTCTAGCGGTTAAGTCCGTGGATTAAGACTCGGAGGTACCGGGTTCGATTCCTGGTCGGGACACAAAAATATTTATTATTGTAAATAAATACATTTAATTAATATTTAATTTATTTGTGATATTTCTCGAGTTTGGTACGCTGGAGACATCAACGAGCTTGCCATTTGTTTGGTCTATAGTAAAGTTGGCTAAATGTGAATCTGGTTATTTATAAGCGTGGTTTCTGACCACCTCGAAAGGGAACAAAGGAAAACGGTCGTGATGATACTTTACTTTTTTTTTACAATAGGTAGGGACTGATGTCGGTCGGCTGGCCGGCGTCAGTTGCTTCCATTCTTGGACCTCGTAACCGCTACCATAAGGTGGACGCGATGTCACATGTCGTGCTCAGTATATAAAAAAAGTTATATTTCTTGAGTTTGGTAATAGACTAATTCATTATGTAGAGTCGAGTGTTTCGATATCGAATTTGCTTCTTGCCTAATTTCTTTGCCGTCAATATTATTTCATTAAATTAAATTAATTTGCAATCGTCTATGGTTCTCGGGTATTAGTTTTGATTTAATTGTCTAAGCTCTATTGTCTACGATCGCAATATGGCGTTTGCGCGGGAAATATTGGCGGGAATCGCGAACAATGGCGGAAATAAACTTTTTCTAAGCCGATTTGTTTCGAACGACTAAATTCACAATGAGGACCCTTATTTATAGACTGTACGTTGTGTTAAAATTTTCCGTACACTAATGATACTTTTTGACATTTCAACGGCAACAAAACTTTTTAGTGTTAACTTGCCAATTATTTATTGGTCGCTTCAGAAAATCGAGGCTAACCCACATGGTTTTTTTTACTAGCACGAAATATGACTTTGGGCCCACCTGATGGTAAGTGGCCCGCGAGGTCGATGAATGTTAGCAACTGAAATCAGACACTCATGACTGACATCAGTCCCTAACTTAGCGTTGCGCGTGAAATTGTGGATTCGCCTGAGTGAGTAAACTTGATATCCTTGAAAATACCCTCACTTAAGCTCAGGCAGCGTCCACTCTTACATGTTCCTCGCTGCAACACCAATTATAGACGTAACGCTGATATGTTTAATGACAGTACCATATCTATTAGACGAGCAATTCAGGTAGGGAAGTGTGTACAACTTATCCGTGTAGAGTAATATTGGTTTATTTAGCATTTTTATTGTCTCCATTTTTCTAATATTTTGTTTATGTAATTATGTCTACCTATATATGAAAACTTGTTATTAGCTTAATTGTGTTTAATCTTTCATTTTATATATGTATAGTAGCTGTAATTTTTCCTAACATAAATAAATAAACACTATGCCGGCTTGACTGGGTATGACAGCATGCGTTTATCAGCACGAACGGTGGATACTTCCCCGCCCCGGTAGACTGGGCAAAAATCAGTCCGCCTACCCCTATTAAATCACCGAAATCGTTGCGACGTACCTGCGACCCATAAATTGCCGCTGGCCGCTGCGGCCACTGGGATTCAAATAATTGTATGATATACGATATTTATTTTGGCCGCATTGCTTGGTCGCAACACTAGCGACAACCGCAATTCTGGCCGTCGCGGTCAGGTCGCCAGTGCGCGCTTGGTCTAACTCGAAATGGTTAGGTTCACAATATAGATAAGCCATTTATGTCTTATGTTGGGAATTTAACTAATGAATTTAACATAGTTATCTCTCGGTGTGTTTTTGTGTTAATTGTTCTGAAGGTTTAGTGGTATTGTTTTAATTTCAGACGTCAAATGAAGAGATTTTTATTTTTAATTAATCTTCTTAAAGATTTATTTTAATCTCATACATTTTATCGCCGACTTTTACATAAGAAAATGTGTCTTCTATTTTATATAATAATCCTAGCTGTCTGAACCGATCATACCCGTGTAATATAGTGGTTAGTAAAAAAAAACCTTCAGGTAGCTGTGGAGTCACATGTCATAATACTGGAACCAATAACACCTCGGCCAAATTGTATTAAAATCGCTTAATTAATACTAGTATAGGCATGAATGCAAAATAAATAATAAATAAATAAAGACAGTTACATAGATGCAGGGCCATCATACGTCGTCGTTAAATTGCATTAAAATCGGTTCAGTGATGAAGGCGTTAAGGCGAGACAAACTTATATACATATGTATGTATGTGGGCCTGTATATACATACAATTACATACACGCACCTGCACTATACAGGAGTCCTAGAACTGTTTGAAATAGGCTTACAAGATATATCTGGAGAATTTGTCCTACACTCTCTGGCCACACGGGTTGGCGAGGATCTGATGTCAATTATTAATGACAATTTATTAACGATTCTATAAGTATTAGTGGAACCGGGACCGACGGCTTAACGTGCTCTCCGAGGCACGTGGACGGTGGTGTTGTAAATCTATGACAAATGTATGTATGAAAAGTGTATTTCTCATTGGTGGGTACCGGGAGGGTTTGAACCGAATTTAGAATTTAGATAGATTACTTGCTTGTGAACAATGCGAAAGCCGACAAAACGCAAAAATACACTCAAGGCATGAAAAATCTTTGAACACATTGGACTGTGCGAGCGAGAAAGATGCATTAAACCCTCTTAATATAAATAACATTGTTTTTGCCGACCCTACTTTACAAAGTTATATAATACGACTTTCATAGTACCCCGCCGCAACCGTAATGAGCAATCATTACCTACAACATGTTATTATGAACCATTCACGTTTTTGTCCGGAAAACTTACGATCAAACTGTACTCAACATTATGTACATACAGGTAAGGGATAATCTTCTATGTAAATTGGCTAATTATAGAAGTGCGGTCGGCAAAACTGTTAAATTTAGAATTTATAAAACGGACCTTTGGCGGACATTTGCAACGGCGAAACATGCAATAGAGTAGGTATAAAGGAAAGTATAGTCACCAGAGATATGAAATTTAGAACAAGACAGGATAAGACGCGAAAATGTTCTGGAATAATAGCTGGGCCAATCAGTACAGAATAAATTGGCCTAAATAATATAGTATTTAAATACAGTTTATTGCTGGATATAGTCGTGTTTGAGATGCACTTTCAAACTAAATAATTTGTTGTTTTACAGACTGCGTGCTACGGAAGTGTAAAACGGTATGGTCTCCAATTTACCAACTACATATTAACTGACTGGAATCCGTTCAAAAACGCTCTCTAAGACTGATGTGTGGCAAATTTGGTTTAAAGCGAAAACTAAAATCATACGAGGATAGGCTTCTGCATTATAAAATGAAAACCCTAAATGATCGTCGAAAGGTGACTGACCTATGCACGCTACACCGGATCGCTAATGGTTCCTTCGGAGAGGAATTGACCATGAGCCTGAGCTATCGTGTACCTAACCGACCTCGTATACTCAGTCTTTTCCTCTTACCACGGGCTACCAACAATGTCTCGTTTAACAGCCCAATGCTACGTATGTGTCGTCGTTACATGATTTATGTTTAACCCAGAGTGAAATAGATATCTTTAACTGTACCTATTCAATGTTTAAACACCACGTACATAAATTAAACCAATAAATATGCTGATTTTATTGTTTGATTTAATGTTATTAAGAATACTTATTATTACTACTATATTATTATTGTTTTTGGGTCTATATAAATATATATAATTTTAGCTATATATAAGTTATGTATGCCAAATTGTTATTTATATGTTTAAATTTAGATATTAATGTCTTTCTGTATTTCATTCTTAATATTGTTTACTGCATGCTGTGTACAAATGTTAGGTTGGCAAACTTACTACTTATTTATAACACTGTATTTTTCTAAATGTTTTGTCTGTTAACTGTTTTTTGTACCTTAATAAATAATAAATAAAAAAAACACGTTCTTCGCTAAGAAAAAACGAGTATGTATTGTGTCCGATTAAAGAATACCACTTTTGAATAACAATATACAGAGTCAGGTTGAACTGGTTGCCAATTCGTAGTCGCAGAAATCTAAGAATACTTTGTTTAATATTATCTGTACTTAATGAGCCTGCGACACCGAAATACCTCAAGAACAAATTCGCCTATCTTTCTTCGCTACACGACAGGTCGTTACGGACATCGCATAACTGTGTTCTTTCTATTCCTTCCCATCATTCTAGCTTTATGTCTAACTCTTTTGCAGTTGTTGCCGCAAACTAGTGGAACAACCTGCCTGTAGATGTTCGACAAGCGCCAAACAGATCCTTATTTAAAAGAATGGTCTTTACACGTTTCCTAAATAGCTCCCAATAACTGTAAGTATTATATTTATATGTAATGATAGTATGTAGTCTATTTAGTGTATACCTACTGATTAGTATATAGTTTTGTATATAGTATAATAGATTTAGTATTTAAGTTTGATTTATTTTGTTTTTTTCACAGACCTAAATGCTCCTATTATATTTAGCACCTGCCTCACATAACAAATGCTCTAAATTGTCCCTAAGGTTGACTAGTAAGAATGCCTAGCGACATTAAGTCCGCCTGTGTACCTAGTGCATAAAGTTTTGAAATAAATAATAAATAAATAAAATATTTTACCAAATAAAAATCTTGCACTTAGCATGTGCGTGGAAAATCGCGGTAACGGCTCCTTAGTTTTTATTCCTGCCAAAAAAGGGTTTTGGCGCGGAAACGATTTGAGAGCAGTTTTTTGTTCAATGATGATTTCAAAATCAAATCACAAAAAGTCAAATCTTAAAACTAATAAATTTAATAATAAAATATATTTCAAAATCGTCGATTAATCTTTACGATTAGTAATTTAAATTTGAAGTTATGTGCCAGAAACATCACTGATGTAGCTCACTTGCTAAACATAGCCAATGGTACAGTTGATTGTCCTGGGTTGTTGGCTAAATTGGGTCTACGAATCCCAATGGTTAATCTCGGCCAAGGAACATAATACTAAAGGTCTTCGCTGTCCTTCCCTCTTGTTTGTCCAACACGCTAGGAATAGATTTTTCGAGAGTTTGTAACTTAGTTGGACATTAATATTTTTAACTTCAAACCAAACAAATATCAGACGTCAGCTGACGACTAATAACTCCCATGTTAATGTAAGATTGGACCACATCGCATTTTGCTATCTGTTTAATTTTTGGCCAGTTATCGTCTCCGCACTGTCTACAATCAATACTACCTTTGTCTTGTTGCGGTCAATTTTAAGACTGACGGTCTCAAATTGTAACAACAGCTCTTCCATGTGACCAAATTTATATATATTTAGGCCTTTAATTGTTATTACATTTATACAGTTCACAAGGGTAATTACCATTATTAGCTCTATCTAGATGTTAAACAGAAGCGGAAAAATAATGCTTCCTTGTCTAACTCCAGCATAGGGGTAAAAGTGGCTAGATAATATGATACTTCCAGCTTATCTAGGTCATTATAGATGATGATATCTAGCAGTGGGGAAAATATGGTACTCACCTGTCGCTCTGGTATAGTTCCACCGAGGAGTTGAGCTCTGCCAGCTGTTCCTTAAGGAGCTGAAGGTTGGAGTTGACGAAGCTCAGCTCCAGGGCTACCGTCTCCCGGAGCTTTCTGTTAGTTGTAGCCTGAAAAAATATTATACGCAAATTAGTAATCAGCAAAGACATTAAAAAGGTATATAACTAGATGGCGCAAGAAGTTAAACCGTATGAAAATAAGAATGCCCATTTTTCTTAGAGAAATGGGCCCAATAAAATGTTCTTGTGCCAAAATGATTTCTTATTTATTTGATAGTTAATATATTGTGTTCATAATCTGTAATTAATTTTATTAATTTTACCCTAGCATAAATTATTTAACTAAAAATTAACAATTGACAAACACTTTTCTTTCCTTAATAATTATATAGTATCGATCCCGGCGATGTAATTGGAGAATTTTAAACACTTGTTGAAATTAGTGTTTTATTTATAATAAAGTACCTGATCATAATAAAAAACCTAATCGTATAGTGCTTTGAAACGATTTCATACAAAAAAATTAACCAATTGACTATTATATAAATATAAATTATATTTTAATGCTGGGGTAAAAGAGATGGTGTAATTAAATTGAAAAAAAAAAAACACAAAAAATTGTTATGATTATTGAATTATATTTAGTTGAGGCACGCTGCATAAAAGTGGGGCCTGGTTTTGGGCAATCTCTTTTAAGCTAGAACCATCGTCTCAAAATTCATTAGTACCCATATGTATGTCAAAGTCAAAATATCTTTATTCACGTAAACCTATTACAGACATTTGTAACAAGTCATTAATTAGATTATTTTGAATAACTGATAGTGGTAGACAAAGCAGCAAAGTGGTCCAAAAAAAAGATACTTTTGTCATTTAACTTTGTAACTGTAAGTATTACTTTTAGTCATAGTTCTCATTATTTTTTAGTTTTTAAATATTGTTAATATTATTATTAAAATTTCTTAAACATATAATGTATCATAATTGAATGTAGTTTGACATGTTGTGGTCACCTGTTACTGGGGTACCATTCACTAATGTTTTTTTTTTTACTGTTTGCTTCTATTGATAGAATTGGATTCAATGTGTACTCTGTTGGTGATCCTAATTAAATAAATAAATAAAAGTAAGCTTCAATTAAATTAAATTTATTTATTCTGCAATTAGGCATAGGACAATAATATATTGTATCTTGCGCATTTACATGTCAAAAAATAAATTAAAATATAGTAAAGCTTATTTAATATATAATGCAAAATGTCTCCATCCCGCTATGATATGGTAAATATATGTATTTATGTAGGCATATATGCATATATTTATTTGTGTATATGTGTATGTACAGTCGACCAAGGAAGTGGTCTATTAGTTATGACAGAGCTTTCTTTGTAATTAAAATAAGGTGAATTGGACTAGAAAATATTTCATCATCATCATCATTTAAGTTCAACATTGGAGATGGGCCTTCCAGAGCATATATCTGGAGAATATGGCCTTCAATCTCCACGCTGCTGGACGGACGGGTTGGCGAGGTTCTGATGTCAATTTTTAATGATAATTCATTAATAATTCTACAAGTTGGTAATAGTGGAACCGGGACCGACGGCTTAACGTGCTCCACGAGGCACGGGAACACATCACCGTTTCTTGAACAAGGCTTGTCTTCTGTATATTTTTCCGCACGTTGGGCATTTCAAGGCCATATTATCGCCAGGGTCGTTGTTAGTGGTGAATGCTTCACCCTCCCCCCCTCTCGGACTGTCCCAGGGGTATCATTCTTTTTAGACTTTTAAGCGATATAATACGAGGGAATGGCTTGCTGGGCCTTAACCCACGGCATTCTTTCTTGCTGTCAGCAGTTTCTTTCGCTGTCGGATGTCTTTCAGCTAGTGTCCCCGTCTATCCGAGGTGTAAGGTGCCAGGTCCATCGTGTGTGGGTAAGAGATGAGAAGAATGGTGGCTCGGGCTTGCGACTGACAATAGGCTGGTTTAAAAAAGAAGACCTCCCTATTTTATTTTATTGCGGAATAATTCGCTCACCATCCACCATTCCACTCCTCTCCCTACCCAACCAAATACTGTATGATTCCGTTAATGCCGTCTTGGAAGCTCTTTTCATAAATGTATTGACGGCAGACCTGCTTGGGCCAAATTCTTTCAGTAAGTGGTGCAAAGATTTTGCTGGAACTCCTCTCGCACCAACTTCCCCTATAAATCAATGACAAATGTACGTAAGAAAAGTGTATTTATCATTGGTTCATGCCGACCTTTGTAAGATATTAAGAAAAGCGTACTTCCAACCGAGCCACCACCATCGCGTTTTGTCATTTATTTTCCATATTTGAGAGCACGCAATAAAATAAAACTTTTTATTTACACATTCGTTCATTTTATTATGTGAATAGAAACTTAAGATAGCAGCTCAAGGTTAGGGGGTCAGAGACCTATTCAATAACAAAAGGGGGTCACGCTCATTGCACACCAGTGTAGATACACTTGGGGAAGTGGTTTAAGAGGATTTTACGCTTTTGTATCCCGCTCGGTCGTCAAGTCCAAGTGTACCTACTATTGAAAAATGTTTGAGTAATTGATTTTTTAGGAATAAAAATTACGGACATGTTAAATAGCTTCAAAATCTTTGCATCATTTATTAAAAGACAATTCTTTTAATAAATGATGCAAAGATTTTGAAGCTCTTTAACATGTCCGTAATTTTTAGGCCTGAGCAGGTCTGCCGTCAATACATTAATGGAACGAGCTTCCAAGACGGCATTAACGGTATCATACAGTATTTGGTTGCGTAGGGATTGGAGTAGAATGGTGGATGGTGAGCGTATTATCGCGCAATAAAATAAAAAAGGGAGGCCTCCTTTTCTTAAACCAGCCTTTTGTCGGTCGTAAGCCCGAGACACCATTCTTCTCATCTCACGATGAATTTGTCTTCATAGATTTGTTTTAGTAAAATAAAGGAAAATCGTCATAAATGTTTCTGCTATTGGCTGTCTAAAATTTGGTATAAATGAAAGTGAAAATATGTCCATAATGTCCGTAATTTTTTTCGTAAAAAGTTGATTAAAAATCTTTTAAGGCTAAGAGAGAAGATAAACTGTCCTAGGGGCTGTAGGGATGGCGAATGGAAGGGAAACGCAATCGTTGAAAGCGCCTAGATATTTCTGACAGGGCGTGTGTGTGGCGTAGCCTTCAATGACTGTGGCGTAGCCTAGTAGAAAGTAGTGTGACAAATGAAGCAGATAAAGGGGAAATGTGATTGACGGCCAGTTCGCCATTATTACTACGTACCTACTGAATTACTGATATTAGAACTCACTTGGCGGAACTATGCTTAGGGTTGCCAGTTCAACAAAATAACAGGTAGTGTTTCCAGCTCCTCTACACAATCGGCGATCATCGACGAATATCCGCGATCATCATTTCATTATTACAGCCCCTAGAACACAGCGTCCTAGACCTCCACTGCTGAAGATGGGCCTTCCAGAACTGGAGAATGTAGCCTACACTCGCCACGCTGGCCAGACGGCTTTGCGAGGATATGATGTCAATTTATTAACGATTTCACAAGTTAGCATTAGTGGAACCGGGACCGACGGCTTAACGTGCACCCCAAGGCGCAGGTACGGTGGTGTTGTAAATCTATGACAAAGTGTATTTTACATTGGTGGGTTTGAACCGACCTTTGTAGGATTTAAGGTACGCGTTCTTACAACCGAGCCACCACCGCGCCAATTAGGTATATGAAAGAAGAAAGAAGACAAATTTCTAAGCATTCCATTGATTCACCGTGCGGGTGCCGGGTGCAAAGATTTTGCTGGAACTCCTCTGCGTAAAGTTGAGTCTTGAACCCGTTCCTGATGATTTTTTCTGTGAGATCATAATATTTATTCGACTTCATGTTGTGGTCTTTTGCAATATTTGATTCCCACGGAACGGTAAGTTCAATAAGAATAACTTTTTTCAAGTTCCGAGAAAACACATGTCTGGCCTATAGGCTGAAATATATGTCCAAAATGGCCGTAAATAAAGTCAATTGACTACATTACTATGACTACAAAAGTACACTCAGACTAAAAAAAACATTTAAAATATTGGATTGTGCGAGCGAGAGGGATTTAAACGGTCAATCCCTTTTAACGATTCCACGAGTTAGCATTATGCTGTGTTCGACTTGAAAACAAAGCTCGCTTTTTTACCGAATTTTGCTAAAAGTGTATAAATACGATAGAGCAACGCCAAATCGGACGACTTTGAAAGTGCAATAAAGTGCTTAAAGCCCCCAGTAAAACACAAGATTAGTAGAATCCGGACCGTGCGGTGGTGTTGTAAGGCCAAAGTTAGCCAATAAATGAGATGCCCATTATTTTAGAGAAATGGGTCCAAAAAAATGTTCTCGTGTCATAATGTTTTCTTTTTTATTTTATAGTTAATAAGTATATTGTGATTTCATAATCTGTAATTAATTTTATTTATTTTACCCTAGCATAACGACAATTGACAAACACTTTTTTTACCTTAATAATTACATAGTTTCTATCCCGCCAATTTGAAATCCAGTGTTTTATCCCTAATAAAGTACCTGATCATAATAAAGAACCTAATCGTATAAATAGTGTTTTGTAACTATTTCATACGTAAATCTTAACCAATTGACTATTTAATTAAATTATATTTTAATGCTGGGGTAAATCAGATACGTGCCTTGAACAAGTTTTCAGCTCCAGCCCTTAGCCTGAGTTCCTTGTTGATTTCCTGATTAAGCTGACATCGCTTGGACTGCAGCCGACCGCGACATGTGGCCACGCGCGGGTCTGAACCCTGAAACAACCAAAACAACAGCTTAAAAACGGGTTAACTAACTGTAAAATGAATAACAAATAGGACATTTTATTTTTCATTTTGGAAAACAAACAGTTGACTATTGTATATAGATTTTAAACAGTAAATTCCCCAAGAACCATTAAAGGTTTTCACATATAAGCATAAAATTAAATTAATCAAATTAACAAGCAAAGAAAGAAAACATCGCTACAGAAGAATAATAACAATATAAGTGAAACACAAGTTACTTAAACTAATAAACATTATACAAGCATTTAATTATAATTGATGCCTGCTATTGACCGATTGATCATACCGAAGCGTTAACTGATGTCTAATGTCTGCAGCCTTGGAATTAAATAAATCAATGTCCAGCTCTTCCGCAAGGTCATTGAAATCATTAAAGACATATCGCATTGTTAATGCTGACGCAACGTCATTCGGAACCCGTACTTGGCGAAGCATATCCTAAACCCAAGAAACATTGTAAATATGACAGGGCAGCTAAAGATCTCAGAGGTTCTTCTACTCCGTTGGTAATCAAGTAGCTAAAGCCATTTTTACAAGTTGCGGACTGGTTAAAAACAAAAAAATATATTTTAATAATAACGGTTGAGAGTTTAAGAATTAGAGGAATCAGAAAGCATAATAAAGATGAGTACGATGTAGCTGGTATGTTTGAAGGAACGAATGAATAAATAAATGAAGAATTATTCAATATATTTAGTTTAGTTAGCAGCTTGCGCGGCGGAAATACGTATTATATCAAAGATTACGTGTTTCTGCCGTTTTTTGTAGAGACTAGGCCCGTAGGGTTCAAGCGCTAAAACATTTTTTAAAAAAACATCACCACTTTTTGTCTGCTCTGGTGACAAGAGGGCTGGTTCTTTCCTCGCTCAGAGATACAGAGTACAGCGATTCAGCGTGGCGGCCAGCGTTCTTGCCACCTTGCATACATTGTCCATCTCTTATTTTAATAATTTTTCTTCATCCTGCCCATCACCTTACATGATCCCCAAGGTAAGCTGGTGAAGAATGCCTTATGGCGTTATAGCTCGCCTATGTACTAGGTTTTTAAGTGCAATAAAGTATTTAAAAAAATAAATACTTTCTGCAACCGGCCGTTGTTCTCACTTCGCTCAAATCTTTCAACATATTCCAAGAAGCTAAAATATGTTAATTA
This sequence comes from Tinea semifulvella, assembly GCA_910589645.1. Taxonomy (NCBI): domain Eukaryota; kingdom Metazoa; phylum Arthropoda; class Insecta; order Lepidoptera; family Tineidae; genus Tinea; species Tinea semifulvella. Next base: position 1,122,992 of record OU342605.1, read on the forward strand.
GCTAACATTAATCGAGGTTAATATTTACAATGAATACAGCAATATTTACATAACAGCATTCAGAATATTTGGCACGTTTAAGTTGAGTTTAGTTATTGCATGCGGCACGCTACGTATCATTTGATCTGATTTCCAAAAGAAAAACATTAACATTGAGCTAACATAAGTAAATTTAAATGCGAGAAAAACCAAGGTACTAGTACTAGTAGTGTTTAAAAGAAGAAGGATGACAACCATGACGATAAAGATTGATGATGAAACTCTAGAACAAGTAAATTAAATTATATATCTGGGCAGTGTTTTCACTGCGTATGGGAAGTATGATAGGGATGTTGAAAGAAAAGTGAACGCGGGAAATAGTGTTAACGGTGCCCTGGGGTCACTGATTGCCAGTCGAAATGTCAGAGACAAAGCTCGACTCGCCATACACAATGCCATGCTGGTACTAATACTTATGTATGGAAGTGAGACGTGGATATGTCAGAATACGCATGAGAGTAGAGTCAATGCAGTAGAAATGAGGTCGTTGCGTCGAATATTCGGCGTCACTTTGACAAGGGCGAACTTAATGCAGAATCGGCATTTTATAACAGCTAACCTTTGGGAGTATGGTAGAGGATTTGCGGGGTGCATTATTATAAATACACAATTTACATACAATACATAATAATCGTTACATACTACTACTTAATACTACACAAATACGAAGCTAGGTAAGTATATAGTACTGTTTACACACAATAAAAATAGTATGATAGATATAGGTACTAGGAAGATCTATGTTGTTTGTTAATAAAGTGAGCTATAAGTAGATTTTTAAATAAATTAATAGACGGCGCCCGTCTGATAACCAGAGGAAGTTTGTTCCACTCCCGAGCAGCGGAAACTGTAAAAGAATCTGAATATCTGCTGGAAGAATGGGTAGGGATTTTGAGCTGATTGTTATTAGCAGAGCGAAGATTATGACTTACTTAAATGATAATAATTAGTTTTTCTTTGTCTTAAATTAGCAATTAACAGTTAGGACGAATTACCAGTTCACAGATTAAATAGTATACTGACTTATAGATAAATAGGCGAACATCTGTGTGCAACTGTGCAGGTAGAAAGTGTAAGATATCGGAGTAATGAGATATGTTATTAGAAAGGGCCTTTTACCGGACACTGCTGCACCACAAACTAAACGACACATATCTGTGGTTATATTGTAAAATACTATTAAATAAACATATATACTATATATTAGATATGACACTTCGGGAACAGAGAAAAGTTAGTCTTGTTTCGTTCAAATTCACATGTTTCTTTATAACTTTATTATATTTTTAGGTATTTTATAGGATGGTACAATGGTCATAAATTGGGTACATTATGTTTAGCCCATGGGCGTATAAAAATTAAATAGTAGACATATAGTAAAACTAAAGAAAGCTAAATTAATTGAAATGATAAATAGGATTAATTAATTAATGTTGTCATTAAATTTTCTAGAAAATCTTGCACAGAGTAGTAGCATTTGTCAATTAGCATTTTCGTCAGTGTTTTTTAAATCGTTGTATAGGTAGTAACTGAATATCATCATTTATTTTTTTTGTAGATTTTTGGAGTCATACAGAGTACACTTTTTTGCATGAGTGTTGTTTTTGATATAGGAATTACGAGCTTGGTAATTTCATTCGGTAAGTCTTGTTACAAGCGGTGTTCTTTTTATATAAATATCGCCATAGCAAGTTTACGGGATTTGACATCATGGCAAATAGCAGATACTTTCAACGAGTACATCAAAATGGTAAGCGGACTGATAGTGGTAATTTGCCCAGTCTGCCGGGGCGGGGAAGTATCGACCGTTCTTGATAAACCCAGTAAAGTGTATCCACAAAATTAAATTTTAAGTTGTTTTTAATTTACTAATTAATAAATATATTTATTTAAAAAAAAATAGTATTTAAATAAGCAATGTATATAGGGACAATATTCACATGGGCACATGCTCAGAAAAGAGAACAAATTAAAATATTCAAATGTTCTCTTCTCCCGATGGATGATGAATGAGGTGATAGGGAAGGCAAAGGGTCTAGCTCATACAGCCAAGTCTGACGTAATATATCTTTCTTTTAAGTTAATGAGGTTATCATCAAATTCCAAATGCTGCAGAATTTGATGCTTTTCTTGGAGTCGTGGCATATAGCCCAAACACGTCGGGTAAAATATGGGAGATCACAGCGCGGGAAAACAAAAAAAATAAACTGCAACTTGTGCCCCATATTTAAAGTACAATTTATCGTTTTCCACAATTATTCACATTGTAGAAATAATATCCACAGTAAATTAATTTACAAAACAAAAACTTGTACTTGACATGTGCGCGCAAAATGGCGTAAAAGGACTCCCGAAAATTATTTATAATTTTGGAACGAAAATTTGAAAATTTTGTTAAAAAATGTGTTCTTAAACTAAAGAAATTTAACTACTTATTAATAAGAAATACAAGTTTAAATCCGCGAGGAACTCGTACCTCAGGAGGTGGAAACTTAAAACAAGCAATTGACACATTTCGGTTCACATAGACAGTGGCGCCACCTAGTAGACGGTAGGTGGTACTAAATTTAATGTGCAATCATTCGTTTCATTTCAACATGTCGGATTGTTATCAACAAGCGACCTTAGTAAAAAAGTGTATTGTGTAACTTTTAGTACCTGCCTATGTTGGTTGCGGGGTCAAAAATAGAATTTCGGATATAATACTATTCCTATATAGAAGCTATACCTATAACATTAAGTATCCTACCATCCACCTGGCTACCCTAGTGTTCGGGTATACGAGAGTTTTTTGCGTGAGTTGCGACTCTTTTTTCAATTAGTTACTATACTATTTGCCTTATTTCATAGTCTAGCCCATACAGCCAAGTCTGACGTAACATATATATTCCACGAGCGTAGTGACGTGCCGAGGCGTCCCTCAGTTTGACAGCTGAAAGGAATAATTCTGTGGAGGAGCCGTCCTGTAAATAAGTATTTCGTACAAATCACATAGTTAACAAACACACTCACTTTCGCATTGATATTAGTAGGCATTTAACGTACGTTGACAAAAAACGCATTTTCTATCCTTGTTATACAAATACTAATGTATATATTGCGTTCAAGGAATTCCATACAAAGAATCGGGCACACCGGTTGCGAACATGAAGTCTCATGAAGCTCATGTCAATGAGAGCGTCCCATTTGCAGGCACGCCGGATGACGGCAATTGGTATGTTTGGAAATTATCACAAAACATGCTATCAGTTCATTGTCCAATATAGATAGAAATAGACGTGTCAAGAGAATAAAAACAGAAGTAATGGTTTCATTCCATGCGTCCGTTTACAATAACTCTCTTATAATGTCTCTTACATAAATGTCCGTGTGGAAAGGAGGTCGACTGTCTTGGGGTTCATGGGCTCTCCTGTTCCAATAGTGCGGGCAGATTTTCCCGCCACGGCTCCCTTAACGATACTATTAAAAGGGCTCTAGCAACCATCGAGGTTCCAGCTCTTTTGGAGCCTGCTGGAGTATCCGAGATGAACGCAAGAGACCAGACGAGGACGTGCTCTGGTGTGGGACGTCACGTGCGTCGACACCCTCGACGCGTCGCATCTTAGGGGTCAGCGCATAAAGCGGGGGCTGCGGCGGAAAATGCGGAGTCCGGCAAGCGGCGCAAGTATGTAAGTATATTAAAATATTACATATTTGTGCCGTTTGCTGTAGAAACTCTGGGCCCATGGAGTTCAAGCGCAACAATATTTTAAAAGACATATAACACCGCGTCTTGTCGTCTCCTCCGGTGATATATTGCAATTCAGCGGGGAAATGCAGCCACCATTCCACGCGGACGGGACTTACGAGTATATCCCTATCCTTAGTGTTAGTATTAATTTGATATTATATTTTGTAAATGTTTTTTTCGAAAAAAATACTTTATAAATTAAAAGATATAAACAAAAGACTACAAAACAAAGAAAAAGAATATATTTCATGGTTATATAAATAAGTACGGGTAAAAATATAATACTACGCATTTGGTGTGCCCTGACTTTTAACTCACGCATGAGCACTGCATGTTAAACCAATAATAAACATTTATAAGACTGTGGCCTTTATTGTAAACGTATAAAAGACTATAATCGCGTGTTTAAGTGAGAGAAACGCTTATTTATGATAGAAACTCGATTGTTAAGGATTTTAAAGGTTATTCATTATTCGTTTTATTCAACCTCAACCTAGTGATCACAACCTCAACCTAGTGATCACAACCTCAACCTAGTGATCACAACCCCAAGCACACAAAGTTCTAGACACCCTCTGTTGGAGATGGGCCTTACAGAACATAAGTAATTTTTATGACAATTTATTAATGATTCCACAAGTTGGAATTAATTTTAAGTTTGTCATTTATTGACATTTAAATTAATTTTATATAAGTAGATTTAATCTAGTTTTTAGTTTATAAACAAATAAAAAAAAATAAAAAAAAAACGAAAATTGGCAGCTCCCCTGTACAGCCGCATCTAATTTTAAGTTTAAATATTAATTTATGTATCTTCTAAAGGTACTGCCACTTCTGTTCTTTGCTTCTAACATAACCAGGCACGATTTAGTTAGGTAATTAAATTAAAATATTGAATGTAGAAATTGATGTAATCATGGACCTAACCAAATTCCGGTGGGAACGTTCGGTGACAAATAAAGAATAAGAATAATAGAATCGGGACCGACAGCTTAACTTGCTCTCCGAGGCACGGGAACGATGATATTGTAAATCTATGACAATGTATGTAAGAAAAGTGTATTTATCATTGGTACATGCCGGGGGGTTTGAACCGACCTTTGTAGGTCATCACCGCGCTGTCTCAGTGTCGCTTATAAGGGCCAAATTTTGGAAACTAATGTCAAACTTAAGGAATCGAACCCCTTTGTCAAGGATAAGAGGTTTCCAAAAAAAATATGATGCAGTTTTATTCTATACAAGAATTCTTATATATTTGTAACCTAGTATATTAGGCGGTGGTGGCTCGGTTGTAAGAACGCTTTCATTGAAAAAAAAAAAACCTAAATGGTCGGTTCGATAACTGGCATGTACCAAAGCGAAATACACTTTTCTAAAGTACATTTGTCATTTATTTACTCGGAAGCACGTTAAGCTGTCGGTCCCGGCTCCACTAATATCATTTTTTTATAGCCTTGAATTTTGTTAGGGCCTGATAAGTGGATTTCATTCGTATAACAGATCGGTGAAGGTCGCTCTTCTACGTATCTAGTACTATTTATTATATTATTTTATTCCGAAAAACTACATTGTGGCTACATAGGTTGTTTTTTTAAAACATATTACAGTCTTAGCTACTATACCAACTGAGTGCTCGGGTGGAATTTACGCGGGGAACGAGTGCCTTCACTCCGAAGTCCGAAGCTACGACTCAGACTTAGCTGTTAAGGCACGCAGGGCCAACAGTGAAAGAGAGACGGTTTATAGGGTTTTCGTCCGTAGGCGCTTTGGGGTCTCCTTATGAGGCCTTTTGGACATGCCTCCCGTGGTGGCCCTTCAGGCTGGGGTCGTATAGTCAGGCGATTTTGTGATCTCCGTATTTAAAAAAAATCGTGTGGAATTCCATGTTCATAAAAGTTGATCCATCATTAATTGCGTAAACAGCAATTTGCGACGGGTTACAAGTTCACAAATCATCAATTATTGATGGAATTGGAAAGTTTTTATTATTATCGCCACTTCATTGTACTCGTACATCATCGCTTATCGTTGTAAAGACCGGACAGAGGGCGTGGCCGATTAACCAAAAGAATTAAAGATTAAAATTTTGTATGGGTACTAATGCCTGAATTAAACGATATTGAATTGAATTATTCAAATATCTACTCTAATAGCGGTTGACGTTTGTGCCTTAATAAACAGAATCCCGCTGCAGGTTGTTATACTAGTGTGTGAATCGAAACTGTTGGCAGTTCAGATAACAGTAGTATTTCGTTAAGCTATAACGTAACGATGCCGTAACGGAGTTCGTTACGTCACATTATAAATTGTACTAAAATAGATTGTGAGTAAAAATGTATTTTGCGGCTGTATAATCAAACAACTCTTGTAGTGAATAAGTCAGACAGTGGGGTCGTCCAGGCCCGGATGCCTAATGGGCCTGGGTTGGGGATGGGGATATTCCCCCGTTTTCCTCGGCAGGATCTCAGCGGGTAACCACCCACCGGTAATTCATGCACTTTTAGTGCTGGGCGCCGTTAGCAGTTTAACAGCGCCCGTGTGGCTCACGAACCCAGAGGGCTAGATTCAACTGCTTCAGCTCTCCTCCAGTAGTACTTCCCTTGGAAGTGGTCTCCCGTTGGGGGGCCGTGCGCAAGACGGAGAGATATTCTGGAGATGGTTGAAGTTTCCGTTGTCGGCCCGATAGAACATACGTCTAGTCAGGCCAGTGACAAACTCCATAATAGTAGGCATCTCCAAATCTCGAGCTATGACGGAATTACGCACGTACCACGGCGCTCGGGAAACCACTCTGAGCGATATGTTCTGCTGACTTTGGATTCTGTCCCTGTTGGTCTGGGCCAGAAGGTGGTGCCAGGCTGGCGCAGCATAGGTCAGACGGAAACGGATGAACATCTTGTAGATCCGGACCTTCAACCTGAGCGGCAAGCTGGAATTCATAACAGGACGTAACATGGCTCGGGCCGCCTGATAATAAGTGCATTGTCATAGGTCATAGGGATATTTGATGTAAGTAATTGAAAATACATAGGTGGTTAATCTTTTTGTAAGTGTAACGCGGCGATATTCTATAAAATAATGTTTTTAATTTTTTTAACGTACATATTTATTATATTTATTAATATATATTTATTATATTTAACCCGTGTATGTAATTAAAACCTAATTTAAATATAAATCGTATCCGCGCGGCACGGTGGCTAAAACGCTGGCCGCATTTCCCCGTTGCATCGCTATGCTGATTCACTGGGCGAGGAAAGAACCAGCCCTCTTGTCACAATTAGACGAGGGGTGAAGTTTTTTAAAAATGTTTTAGCGCTTGGACCCCACGGACCTAAAGGTCTCTACAGCAAACGGCACAAACAAGTAATCTTTGATTATAGATACGTAAATATTTGCGCCGCTTGCCAGACTCTGCGCTTTCAGGTGCGGCTCCCGCTTTTAGCGCTGTTCCCCTAAGGTGTGACAAAGTCAAAGTCAGCGTCATACCATCAGGTCTCTTGGCTTCTTTTAATTATGTAAGTCTATTATAAGGAATTGCAGCCTTCGTTGTTACATCTCCACACTCCAATAGGTCGGTTGTTAGAAAATGTAAAAGTATCATCACGACCGTTTCCCGTTTTTATTAAAATGTTATTAAATTAAAGCGGTAATTGTAAAGCTATTTATACAAATACAGTATTAATCCTTATCATTTTTAATAAGTTAGTCGAATTGAGCATTTTATAAATATTATTTTTTCCCTTTACACCATGCAAATTAAATGAATCATCATTACAGCCCCTAGAACAAAGCGTCCTAGACCTCCACTGCTGGAGATGGGCCTTCCAGAACATAAATCTGGAGAATTTGGCTTACACTCGCCACGCTGGCCAGACGGCTTGGCGAGGATATGATGACAATTTTTTGTGACAATTTATTAAAGATTCCACAAGTTGGTATTAGTGAAACCGGGACCTACGGCTTAACGTGCTCTCCGAGGCATCTTTGACAAATGTATGTGAGAAAAGTGTATTTTTCATTGGTACATGCCGGGGGGGTTTGAACTGACCTTTGTAGGATTTATGGAACGCGTTCTTACAACCGAGCCAAAATCAAAATAATGCGCAACGAAATAAATTTTATGTCGCCGTTTCCACAGGCAAAGCCGGTTAAAACAGCTAGTATTTTATAAAAAGTGCCCGATGGCCGCTCTATCTTATATTCGACTTCGTTCACACACCCATAATGAACCTTAAGTGTAAACCCTTACCTTGTAGCTTTGAAACTATTATTTGATAGCTGTACTTAGAATTAATTAAGTTTCTAATTAATTTAACATGTAATGTGTATCTGACATTGACTCATACTTATAAACATAGGCATACATCTCCCTTCCGCGCGAAAAGGGTATCCGACTCACTATCGCCGAGGAGAGAGACAAGAGAATCGCCGCCGCCAAGGTCTCGGGATAGTAGGTTGAGACCATACAACAATAAACAGGTAAAAGTTATAAACTCATAATATATTACCAATTAATTGCCTCCGTGGTCTAGCGGTTAAGTCCGTGGATTTAGACTCGGAGGCAGCAGGTTCGATTCCTGATCGAGACACAAAAATATTTATTAACTTAAAAAATAATAATTAATATTTAATTTATTTGTGATATTTCTCGAGTTTGGTACGCTGGAGACATCGACGAGTTTGCCACTTGTCACGATTGGCCTATAGTAAAGTTAGCTAAATGTGAATCCGCTTATTTATAAGCGTGGTTTCTGACCATCCCGAAAGGGAAACGGTCGTGATGATAGTATATATAACCCAACGAAGAGGTCCTGGCATTAGCAACACTGGATAGTGCAAGTTTGAAATTAGAAGACGCATGAAATTACGCATTCAGCTAGGATGAGCGGCATTTAGAAAATTTCGGCACGTCCTCAATCGTCCATACCACAATGTTTACAGACAAAAGTCTTTAACCAGTGCGTTCTCCCCGTAATGTCGTATCATCGATGTATATAGATAGGCCCTCACTGATATAAAAACGTTCCCGTAAAACCGATCGAAGTCATGTACGAGTAGCTGCACCAACAGTCGCGAGATAGCAAGCGTCGAGAGCGCCTAATATTAATATTTATATCGAGTAAATGAATAAAGCATGTGGCATTATCCTTGCTTGAGAATTGCCCCCCAAAGTTGGTAAGTACACAAAGCAAGCGGCACGTTTTTAAGAGTGCGTTTTGTATTGAATAGCCTAAACTATATACATCGATGTGTCGTATGGAGCAGAGACATGGACACTGACAGAGTAATGGTTCACAAATTCATGATCGCTCAACGAGCTACGAAAAGAGCTAGCTTGGTATTTCTCTGATAAAAAGAATTTGCAACATTGATATTCGTCAGACAACCAAAGTTACATAGCATCAAAATTAGCAAGCTGAAGTGGGAATGGGCCGGACGTACCACGGACCACGTACGAGAACACACCTCATTTCGATTTCCTCAAACACCACTCTATCCATTGGTGCAGTAGTTTTTGAGTTTATCCCGAACAGACAACCAAACACGGCGAAGGACTTTGTTTTATGATACGAGTATGTAGTATAATTTTTCTTACTCTGCACCCATGATATTCTTCTCTCACTCTCCCAAAGGTTAGCTGGTAGAGAATACCTTTATGGTATTAAGTTCGCCTATGTACATGTTTTTATATTTTATATTTTGTGTGCAATAACGAATTTTATTATTATTATTATTATAATATAAACAGTTTTAAAACCAATTGTTTTATTTATTTTACTGGGGTCACTGATCGCCAGTCGAAATGTCAGTGACAAAGCTCGGCTCGCACAATGCCATGTTGGTACCAACACTTATGTATGGAAGCGAGACGTGGATATGTCAGAACACGCATGAGAGTAGAGTTAATGCAGTGGAAATGAGGTTGTTGCGTCGGATATGCGGTGTTACTTTGACGGACCGCATACGTAATGACGAAATACACAAAAAGTTGGGTATGAAAGAAAGCATAGGAATAAAAATAAGAAAAGGCATGCTCCGATGGTTCGGGCATGTTGAAACGATGACTGAAGAGAGATTGACGAACCAGATATATAATGTGAAAGTTGAGAAGAGGCCCTGGCAGACCAAGACTCACTTATCACGATCAAATAAATAAAACAATAGCTGAAGATGCAATAAAAAGCCACGAAAGGGCATGTATGAAGAGGTTGATGAATGTCGAAAAAGCAAAAGAGGTATGTCGAGATCGTGACGAATGGTGCTCAATTGTCTCTGCCTACCCCGCAAGGGACCTGGCGTGAAGATATGTATGTATGTATTTAACTAAACTAACTTTATTACGCATTCTGTAAAAGCCAACCTTTGGGACAATACAAAACATTACTGCCATCAGGCTGGGTGCAAACTAGACATTTTCGGAAGCTTATTAGCTTTCGCATGAACCTCCTGTAAGCAACTATATACTCGTACATACAGAGACGTGACTGTCATAATCTGTTTTCTTGTTTACATTTTTTTTTATATCTTGAATGGCATATAGTTTTTAATTTGTACAGTATTGGCTAATAAATTGCTCGGAGTTGTCACAGATATTCGAAAGCAAATTGCAATTAAGATCAATAATCAGTTTTTGAAAGGATAGTTAAACCATCAGTGTTTTAATATTTGCTTATTAAGGACCGTAGTATAACTGTTAATGCCCGGTGTTCATCTTAAGTCAATGTAGGTACTTAAGACTAAATTATTTAGAAATCCGTTACTTGATTTAATTGTGGGTAACAAAATTGTTTGAATAAATTTGAATGATAAATAAATATTTTAATTATTTAATGAAAAAACTAAACAAAACAATCCATACAATTTTAAAGCCGGTTTTAAGGTTGAGACCAAACGAACACAGAACTAGAGCTAAAACAAGAACAATGATCGTTTTTTTTTGTGTGTTATCGACAACTTGTTGTTCATTTACATCAAAAAAATACCAACCAAAATATGAATGTCGTCTCTTGAGATTTTTTATTTTATTTATAATTTTATTTTATAGCCTATTAATTTGTTTTTTTTTTATTTAGGTACTTTGTATTTTTTTTTTATTTTCAGCAATAATAATAGTTGAACATGTCATAGTATCATCACGACCGTTTCCCTTTTGGGGTGGTCAGTAACCACGCTTATAAATAAGCGGATTCACATTTAGCCAACTTTACTATAGGCCAATCATGACAAGTGGCAAGCTCGTCGATGTCTCCAGCGTACCAAACTCAAGAAATATCACAAATAAATTAAATGTATTTATTTACATTAATAAATATTTTTGTGTCCCGACCAGGAATCGAACCCGGTACTTCCGAGTCTAAATCCACGGACTTAAACCGCTAGACCACGGAGGCAGTATTATCACGACCGTATCCCTTTCGAGGTGGTCAGATACCACGCTTTTAAAAGAAGCGGAATCACATTATAACTTTACTGCCGGCGCATCATGACAAGTGGCAACCTCGTCGATGTTTCTAGCCTACCACAAATATCACAAAATTATTAAATTATTGTGTCCAGACTGGGAATCGAACCCGGAACCTCTATGTCTAAATCTACGGACTATCTAATTAACTAATACGAGGGTTACGGTAAGTTTAATGTGCGCAAATACATGTCAATTGTCTTGTTAAGATAACATGATCACGTCATGCCGTGAGCATATGTCGTGGAGACAACTGGGGCATTACACTGAAATCGAGAGTTACATGACAAACGGTTTCACAGTCTTAATAATATCTAATTTACGAACAAACTTGTGTTTAATTATTGCAAATAGTTCAAATAAGTTTAATAATAATAAGATTTTATGTGATATGATAAAGTTTGAGAACCGCTGAACTACACCATAGAAATAATTTTATGATTCATACACACATAAGACAAATAATAAATTCTAATGCGGAATATACCGACTTTAAAGGAAGATTTCAGTCGGTCTTTAATAGGTTTCCGGGATATTTAATGCCCGGGATTAGACTGTGTTTTCTATTTTTTATTTATATATTTATCGCCATAGGATCCTATCGGAACACTCGGTTAAGTCAATTTTTCTTAATAACAACGCTAGACAAAATACCTGGCCAGATATGGTGATACAGTATGGCAAGGAACAGCCCCAATTTCCATTATTATTATTTTATTATTATTATCTCTATCTCTTCCACGTCTAAGCCTAATAATTATTATAATATATAATAATTTAGGTCTAGTTTGTGGCTGTAAAGGTGCCTCGTCGGGTATTTTAATAAATAGTAGTTAAAATTGGGCTCAAATGAAAAAAAATATTGAGTAATTTCTTAAAAAATGTTTTTAATGTCGTTGCACAACACAAATCACAATATACTTTTGCAAGAAATCAAAAAGACAACACAAAAAATCTATTTCGAATTACGAAAGTACAACCGCAGAAATATCAAAGCATCCAATGTTGGACTTCCAAGCCTGCTTCGTAGTTTATTGCCAACTGAAAACGCTTGCTCAGGTTCTACGCGTTGGAGGAATAGACCATAGATACTTACGAGTATATGCTGGTTCTAAGTGATATTCACGAACTCATTTTATGTCTAATACTATTTGACAATCTCAATGACAATCAACAAATATGTAGCGTCAATTTTGTTCACATCATGTAATTTAACAAAATATATATTATTGTAACGTATTGTAATGTATTGAATGGTTTATTAGTGAAACTGGTAAAAATATATATATATATATATATATAACGATAATTAGGTCCGTGTTGTACTCAAACCACCCAACTATCTTCCTATATGTTCTTAGTGAGAAATATCAAAGGAAGTGATTCGAATGTAATGTATGATTTTTGTTTTTGTATCCTTTGCCTATTTGTATGTATCATTTCTGTTTTTTTCTCCAAATAAATAAATAACTAATTTCTACTGTATTTTTTATTATTATATTATTAATCCCGATTCATTTTGTAATTGTACTTCAGGATCTGGAGATTGCATACTATTATTAATTTTCTTGTTATAAGCGGTGTTATTTTTATATAAATATCACGATGGCAAGCTTACAATATTAGTTCTCATTATAAGTAAATATTGGCATTTGACATCATTACAAATGGCAAATACTTTTAACGAGAACAACAAATAGTTGGTAGGCGGACTGATGGTGGTAATTTGTCCAGTTTGCTGGGACGGAGAAAGTAAAGTGTATCCACACGTTTCGGGATCAGGCTCGAATTCAGTCAGTCATGAGTTCCAATTCCAGTTGCCAACATTCATGGGACCTTGCGCGCCACTTACCATCAGGTGGGCGCAAAGTTTATTCTCTGGTAATCCCTAAAACTCTGAGATTAGCCAAGTACAATCCCGGTATTTTTTGAGCCAGAAAATGGCCCTAAAAATAGTAATCTCTAGTCCCGGCTGTTAAGGGCAAGATAGTAGGTCGCAGCTGATAAAACAATTTTTGTTTGTAAATATAATCCATAATTACACGCACCTGTATGTATAATGGAAGTAAATTATAATAATCACACACACTTAACCTTAGCCCATCACATTGATCGACTAATTTTAATCATAGAGAGTGTCCACTTTAAAGTTCCAATAATTAAGTCTTGTTTCAAGCGGTGTTATTTTTAAGTTTATAGTTCTTCTTAAAAGTAAAAATTGCAAATGGCACACACTTTCAACGAGAAATAAATAGGTGGTAGGCGGACTGATGATGGTAATTTGCCCAGTCTGCCGGGGCGGAGAAATATCCAGTACCCAGTAAGGTGTATCCACACGTTTCGGGATCAGGCTCGAATTGCCGTCATGCCCAGTCAAGCCGGCATAGTGTTAGGAACTGATGCCAGTACTGAGAATAGAGCGATTAAAAATGAGGGACAAGATCGATCGTGGTGTTTTAAACTAGACGCTAATTATAAGTTGACGAAATGTAGTAGACGAACTGGGCACTTGTTAGCCTGAAGGCGTACTCTAAACATGCGAATTTGCAAACTTTACAATTATTGAACTTTCGCGAACAACAATAATAATAATATTCTTTATTGCACACAAAATATACAAAATAAAAATATGTACATAGGCGAGCATAATACCATGAAGGTATTAACAATAAGAATAGTTTTTATAATTACATCTACAAGTAGTTAGTACTGCGGAGAGCATGTTACAGTTTTAACGAGGCGTGTTCTAATGAATCACTTGATACCGACATATTTACAACCAAACATTACTGTGACCGATATCTACAGTTGGGGATAGGCAATAGGGTAATCTTCAATGAAAATGCACAATCACGACTTTTTCTTGCTTGTATTTTAGACCAATGTCAAAATGTAAATATGTCAAAGTCATACAAAAAATAATAAAATATATTCTTGAATAAAAGAATTTAAAAAATCGCAGCATAGAGGTTAGCCGTCGGCCACAATAATTAATTAAATAGAACCAAAAATAAACATATAGGGCGGTTTTGCGATGATCATTTGGTGTAACGAAACCACATGATCTTAGATTTTTTAGGTCTTATATCAAATGAAATCAAATCAAAATAATTTATTTCCATTGGTTCTCTCGAAACAACTTGGATAAAGTCAGAACTAATAAAATCAATACACTTTTTACTACATATGTACTAATCAAAGTGGTAATAATGGTTGTAATAATGTGGTAATATGTTTTACGAGATAGATCCATTAAGCGTCTCGTAATTCACGAAAAAGTTGATGGCAAGAGAATGCGTGGTAGGTCTCTGATGAGGTGGACCGACCACGTTAAAGCAGCAATAGATCACATCCCACATGAGTGCGTCAGAAAAGGTGCAGATCGAGAGGAGTGGCGACGGCTTGTTAAGCGTGCCACTAGCTAAGTGACGACCACGACCACTCTGCCAAGATATAGCGACTTAGAAGAATATGTTTAAAAAAAAAAACCTCATCATCAACAAGATTTGGAACTTGCCTTTCTTCACCTCTGCACGACGCGACGTGCGGTCGGTGGTGGCTTTTAAAAATAAATATAAAATGTTTTTGTTGGCATCTCAACTGCTACTGAAGCAGTATATCTACTCATATTTTTATTTCTTTTTTTATTTATTTCTTATACTTGGTCGGTATATAATAATTTTATTCGAAGTAAATTAATATTCATTAAATATAAATGGAAAGTTACCTAAATAATAGGTTTTTTAGGTACCCTCCCTGGTGGTACCTACAAATAGGTGGTTTAATTTGTAGAATAGTTTTATTTTCAGAGGTTTTAGTTTAGTTTTATCTATAATTAGTTTTTTTATTTATTTTATTTTAATATTTTTGTATCTACTTCGAATTTTATAGAGTATCATCACGACAGTTTCCCTTTCGGGTTGGTCAGAAACCAGCGGATTCACATTTAGCCAACATTACTATAGGCCCATCATGACAAAAGTGGCAAACTCATCGATGTCTCTTGCGTACCAGACCGAAAAATGACACAAATATTTTGATATTTTATTGTGTCCCGACTACGACACACACGAGACAGGGGATTGTAATTCAGTAAATAATATTGGTTTTTAATATTTATTGATTTCCGGTGTTCCATAGTAGACCCCCTTTATACTGGCAAACCTGTATTGTGTAACGGGACCGGTCGACACGCGCCGTTGGTAAAATAACAATTCCAGTGAAAAAAAAGGCACACGTCTATCAATTCGCGGTATTAGATACTCGTATGCAATTCTATTGAAGTATTTACTAATAAACAAATATTAATATTGTGAAAAAAGAGACTCGCCTTCACGCCTATATTACTGAACCGATTTTGATGAAAATTGGCAAAGATGTCCCTTGAAACCCAGAGACGGACATAGACTTTAAGATGACATCATTAGACCACGACATGTGACCACACAGCCATAAACATGTATATCTGTTAGATTTGCCTTCTTGCCTAAACTATTGGGCCAATTTCGATGAAATTTGGCAAAGATGTCCCTTGAAATCCAGAGATGGACATAGACTATACGATGACATCATCTGACTACACGGCTCTAAATCGGTATACCTGTTAAATTTGCCTTTTCACCTAAACTACTGGACTGAAATTTGGCAAAAATATTCCTTAATTTCCAGCGACGGACATAGAATGCCATTATTTGACCACGGCGCCATGTGACCAGAGCGCTACAAATCTGTATACCCAATGGATTTGCCTTTTCGCCTGAACTACTAGGCTTATTTTGATGAAATTTGACAAAGATGAAAAATATGGTTCCATCCCTAAAGTTATAAAGTTACTATCTGTTCACTATACGTGAACCTTAGGCTACATTAATTATTATCATTGGGCAATTGAAGGGCGAAGCACCTATATAATGTTTCGAGTAAGTGCGTGTTTCGAAGAGCTCCACAACCTTAACCCTTCTTCTCTATTCCGCAACCGAACTACACGCACAGGCCAAAATATGCATCTACATAACGTAGTCACTATCCCTACGCGCACATATAAATCAGCAGACACTTACATCTGTCGCACGCTGAAGATGTGGAATGCTCTCCCAGTCAGTGTGTTTGCCCACTCCTATTACCTGGAGTCCTTTGAGTGAAAAGCGTCAGTTGTTTCCTAGTCTTGGACCTCGCATACCATGTTATTTTTATATAAGTATTACAATGACAAGATTGCAATTATAGTTCTCCTTGAAAATTAAAAATTGCATTTGACATAACCCTTTTAGCACGATAAAAAAATATTGTATATTAAAGGGTTTATTAATACATT
Organism: Tinea semifulvella; assembly: GCA_910589645.1. Lineage (NCBI taxonomy): Eukaryota > Metazoa > Arthropoda > Insecta > Lepidoptera > Tineidae > Tinea > Tinea semifulvella. The sequence continues at coordinate 1,139,540 of OU342605.1, forward strand.
TAAGATCCTTAAGGTCTAAAATATTCCATATAAATAGTGAAAAATTCCTCTACTAGGGAATTCTACAAAACTCCCTTCGCATATTCGTGCGTTGTCGTTTTCTAATGTGCTAGCGGACTATTGTGGGTTGGGTGATACAATGAAAATAAAAAACCACTTTTGTATGTTTTTTTCTTTACTAGTCCTAACAATGAAATAGAGATAATTAATTACTCAGTAGCTAGATGAGTGCACGAACGTATCGAGAACGTTTCGGAGCGGCCAAACAGAATTTGGCGACACGGCTAGATTTATTTTGTAATAACGCACGTTTGGCATAGTCCGTGCTGAAAGGGATGATTGCAAATGGCAGATACTTTCAACTAGAACAACAAATAGGTGGTGGGCAGACTGATGGTGGTAATTTTCCCAGTCTGACGGGGCGGGGAAGTATTGAAAAGTGTATCCACACGTTTCGGGATCAGACTCGAATTGCCGTCATACCCAGTCAAGCCGGCATACTGTTGGGGACTGATGATTCATGGACCTTGCACGCTACTTACCATCAGGTGGGAGTAAGGTCGCATGTCGTGCTTAGTATATAAAAAAATATATATTTAAAAGCCACACAGAGATATATATTTAGCTATACAGAGGGGAAATGTTGCCAGTCTTCTTGGGACTATCACTGAAGGGTCGTCTCAAGAGGACATTTTTTACTTATAGTTTATTTTTTATTAGGTTTAGTTTATAATTTATTTAATTTTTACTTTTAAGCAGTTTTAATTTTTATTGTAATTCTTTTATACTGTTTGTATATTACTTCAATATAAAGCCACATCAAAAAAGTTTGTGCTGTCCAACTGGCATTGTTTACTGAGATGGTTTGGCGAGATGATTCACCTCGATTCGGTGATTTTAGATTTCAAAACCAATCGACATGAATGTAATGAAAAGTGGAGCAGATTTCGAGACCGGCCATTGTTGAGCTGAGAACTGCCGACACCGGTTGATTATTACTTTATTTTTTTTATAATAATTGTTCGTCTTGCAAGCTATATTGACCGCCAGTTTTCAATCAAATGTTCCAAAACAACATGAAGTCGAATAAATATTATGATCTTACAGAAGAAATGATAAAAGCTTTACGCAGTGGAAGTTGGTGCGAGAGGAGTTTCAGCAAAATCTTTACATCACTTACTGAAAGAATTGGGCCTAGGCAGGTCTGACTTCAATACATTTATGGAAAGAGCTTCCAAGACAGCATTAACGGAATCATACAGTATTTGGTTGGGTAGGGAGAGGATTAGAATGGTGGATAGTGAGCGTCTAGTTGGACAATAAATAAAAAAGGTGGTTTTTATTTCTACCCAGCCTATTGAATTTATTAATTTAAATAAATATATTTAATTAATATTTAATTTATTTATGACATTTCTCAAGTTTGGTACGCTGGAGACATCGACGATCTTGCCACTTGTCATGATTGGCCTATAGTAAAGTTGGCTAAATGTGAATCCGCTTATTCATAAGCGTGGTTTCTGACCACCCTGAGAGGAAAACGGTCGTGATGATACTATATAATATTATATATTATTGATTGTATAGATTTTTTTAAAGCTGACTATATCCAAGTTGTTACAAGCGAACCAAAGAAAATAAAATATTTGCTGTCCCTTAAATTCTGTCTACCCTGTAAAGCAGTACGGTCGCAATAAAACTCGAGAGCTAGAATTATCGTGTAATTTTTCCCTCCATCGAATATTAGCTATCGAACGCAACTAGTTATATAATAGTTGATTGGCCTCAATACCGAGCATCGAATTGGTGGACCGTGACCACTTCCGATCGCCGCACGGAATCGGATGCTCAAATAATTGAACCTTCCGAATCGGAAATAGGATTTAAATACACAGTTATCGGATAAAAAGTCTCGAGTACAAATGGGAATTGAAAAATGGAAAAAAAACCCATGTGGCGTTATCCCATATGTTAACCCACTCCTTATACGAATAGGTACACACACACACACACACATATAAAATTTACAGTCCTTCAACCTATTTACTAGTACTTATAAGTAAAAAAAAAGTATCATCACAACTGTATCCCTTTCGGGGTGGTCAGAAACCACGATTTTTAGAGAATTCTCTTCAAAAGCCAACTATACTATAGGCCCATCATGACAAGTGGCAAGCTCGTCGATGTCTCTAGTGTACCAAACTCGAGAAATATCACAAATAAATTATTGTGTTCCGACCAGAAATCGAACCGCTTCGGAGGCAGTATTTTTTATTTTTTTATCTTTTAAACTCTCGATTTTTTGGGTAAAAAAGTTCCTGGCAGACCAAGACTTACAAATTTATCACGAACAAATAAATAAAACAATAGCTGAAGGTGCATTAAAAAGCCATCGAAACAAAAGGGCATGTATGAAGAGGTTGTGAATGTCGAAGAAGCGAAAGAGGTATGTCGTGATCATGACAAATGGCGCTCAATTGTCTCTGACTACCCCGCAAGGCATTTGGCGTGAAGATATGTATATATGTATAAATAATAAACATTATTGGAAGAATTACATATTTTTTCTTATAAATATGGATTTAACTTAGGGAACACGTACGACAAATAGTTAAAACAGTCTCCAAGACTATTTGGGCTATGCTTCGTCAGTCAGTCGAAATTAATGACGTTTCATAAATGCCTGTAATAGGTTTACGTGAATAAATATATTTTGACTTTGACAGTGCTTTCTCTAGAAACTACAAACAGTATTTATACTGCGTTTGCTCGTCACGCGGCTCTCGACAACACCACTTTTGACTAACAATATCCATAAAAAATAATTTACAAAACAAAAACTTGCACTTGACATGTCCGCGCAAAAAGGCGCGAAGGACTCTTTTTTTATTAGGCTTAGATTATAGTTATTTAATTTTAATAATTTAATTTAAGTAGTTTGTAATTATTATTTTATATAATTTAAATTTTATTTCTATAAATATATTATAATTTTATGCTGCTTATTTACCAAATTAAGAGCTACTTTTTTTTTTGAGTTGGTATATTTTTGATGACACATAAAATATTAAAATAAATTTAGATTAAAAAAACTAATTATAAATAAAACTAAACTAAAAATACCTATGAAATTAAAACTATTCTACAAAATAAACAAAGGGCTTACCACCAGGGATAAAACACTCGCCGCATTTCCTCGTTGAATTATGGACATATTCTGTTTTAGGTAGTGATACTCTTGAAAAATTCGTTTACCCAGCTCTTTTAAGAGCTACCTCAATAATAATTGTAATTTTGAAAAAAATATCTTGCACTAGGAGTTAAATTTACTAATAGATACCGGCAAATTAGTTTTAAAAACTCATATTAATAGACCAACTTTCGCTGGTCCTATCTTTGAGATGTAAGTGAAGGTCGAACGGCACCAATGTATGTGGGTCAGCGGATACATAGTACATTGACTTGGACGGAACGTTCTGGGAAAAATAAAATTTCAAGTTTTAAGACATTGAACGGGCTTCACTACTGTTATGATGGCACGGTAAATTCTTAAAGAGGTGTCGGGTGAGTGTTCTGGTTAGCTCCATAACCTTGTCCCTTCTTGCCCCCATACCGTAGCCACTATTTATTATATCATAGCCTTTGGGAAAACGTTAAACACTAAAGTGGTCCTGAACTAAAAAAAATAAAAACATTATTTATTTATTTATCGGAACTCCAACAGCATAACCAAAAATACAATATTATCAAATTTTACACAATAAATAAGGCCATGAATGGGTTCACAAATTATACACAATAAATAAGGCCATGAATGGGTTCACAAATTACTATTTTAACCACTAACGACAAAACAAACAGGGGTGGTAAGAAACCACGCTTATAAAGCAGATTCACATTTAGCCAACTTTACTATAGGCCAATCATGACAAGTGGCAAGCTCGTCGATGTCTCCAGCGTACCAAACTCGAGAAATATCACAAATAAATTTAATATTAATTAAATATATTTATTTACATATAAATATTATTGTGTCCCGACCAGGAATCGAACTCGGTACCTCCGAGTCTAAATCCACGGACTTAACCGCTAGACCACGGAGGCAGTCAAAAGTATATATATACACACATCTATATTATAAATTATACTATACATACATACATCACATAACAGTCCCTAAAACACAGAGTCCTAAGTCCACTGTTGGAGATGGGCCTGCCAGAAATTTCTGGAGAATTTGGCCTACACTCGCCACGCTGCCCAGACGGGTCAAGGTTCTGATGTCATTTTTTAATGACAATTTACGTTTTCACAAGTTGATTATTAGTGGAACCGGGACCGACGGCTTAACATGCTCTCGAGACACGAGAAACAGTGGTGACCCAAATGTCCGGTTTATATTTTTTTACAAAACCACGTAATTGTTTTTGGCCATCACTATATGACACGGGCAAAGCCGGGACAAACATCAAGTTTTAATGCTAGGCTTTTCAAAATAAAAAAATATTACGTATACAATACAAATTTCGATTAAAAGTAAAATAAATTAAATACCGGTAGGTGTTTTTATATGTTTTTTTTTACTAGCACGACATGTGACTTTGCGCCCACCTACTGTTAAGTAACGCGCGAGGTCTATGAATGTTAGCAACTGGAATCAGACACTCATGACTGACATCAGTCCCTAACACTATGCCGGCTTGACTGGGCATGACGGCAATTCGAGTCTGATCCCGAAACGTGTTACACTTTACTGGGTTTGTCGGCACGAAATTACCATTATCAGTTCGCCTACCACCTCTATGTAGGTATGTACCAACTCGAGAAATTAAAAATATTATAGAATGAACTTATTTTTATAACCCAAAAAAATATTATGGATATTGAAAGGTTTATTAATAACTTCGAGGTCCTTGTGGTCTAAAATATCTCATAAAAATAGTAGAAAAAATCCTCTCCTAGCAAAATACTGCAAATTAAATCCACTTATGCATGTTTTTCTTTACTAGTCATAAAATATAATTAATAAGTAGCTAGATGAGTGAACAAACATTATTTTTATTTTATACTAGCACGACATGTGACCTTGCGCCTTCCTGATGGTAAATGGCGCATGACTTAAAAAATGCCTGCCCATTAAGCCCGCCTATGTACAATTTTAGTGCAATAAAGTATTTAAAATAAATAAAATGTTAGCAACTGAAATCATGACTGACATCAGTCCCTAACACTATGCTGGCTTGACTGGACATCGTATCGAAGCGGCAAAACAGAATTTGGTGACCGCTAGTTTTCTTTGTAATAACGCATGCTTTGTATTGTCCGTGCTGAAAGGGTTAAGTACCTCGCTAGTACTTTTTCAAAGTCCAAAAAAATACAAAAAATTTCTAAGTCCAAAAAATGTGTTTTTTTTCTAAGTACAAATGAATCTAAATTTTATTCTAAGTCCTAAATTCACTGCACAACACTACACTGTCCGGCTCTGAAGGAGCATGTTTTGATTTCACTTATCACTTTACTGGCACTTGGAATTTACGAATTGAAACACTAATTAACTTAACTCACTGTATTTATTTTTCTTCAAGTCGCTTTTACTTGCTAGAGTCCCTCACGGGCGTTTTACATGACACTCATATAAAGGTTGCCGCCAAACCACAGTACGTTCTTAAACGACGCTAACGCCATCTAGTAAAAATATTGTACAACATAATTAACACCTAGGGTCAATCTTTTGAAGATAGTATCCACGATTGATTGCTTGCAGTTTGAGTTCGTTATAAAGAAGTTTTTAATAATTGTTGTAGGTAATTAGGTTCAACAGAGTAAAATAGTAGTCCGATTTTTTTATTTAATACCACTTTGTTACAGAGGCAGAGCCGGGACAAACAGCTAGTTTAATATGAACATTAGATTTTATAATCACGGCACGCGTGATTGCATACCAAGTAATGTCATTATATTTAAGTTGGTGATTGCATAATGACAAGCGTGCCGTAATGCGAAATGCAATGTGTACAGCTTAATGATACCTTCTCTATATTGGCGTCGAGTGGTGAAACCTGGAACTATTAAGGCTTTTTCTTTTAACGATTTTATACGATAACCTTGATAAGATCTAAGAACAGCATTCACCTCCTTCACCTCCACTGCTAAAAGGCCTTCCAGAATATATTTCTGAAGATTTTAAGGGCTGAAACCTGAATCCTTAGTCCCTAGATTCTCTCCACTTAGTCTCCGGGAGAGCATGGTGCGTGACTTTCGCTTCGACGGTGGAGCCATCCAAAATTTAGAAATCGATATGAGGTATAAGTATATATATGCCTATTCCTTCGTAATTCTTGTACTATTGTATTCATTTTTATTTTTAAATTTATTATCATTGTTTTCTTTGCTTACTTTTATTGTATCTGTCAGCGAACTCTTATTATTGGCTTTATCGTATTACTGTTTTCTCCTATATATGTATAAATTAGCTGTAAGAATTCCTAAATAAATAAATAAGAAAATTAAGCTCACTGGGGTGCTTCATCTGGAACACGTTACTGACTTCACATACCTGGGCTCAAGTATCTCCAACACCGGCTCTTGTGAAACAGAAGTACGTAGAAGAATAGGAATGGCCAAAAACGCTATGAGCGAGATGAAAAAAAATATTATATATTGAGGGATTGAAACAAGACTTGTCCGCAGCCTTGTTTTCTCCATATTCCTGTATGCTGACGAAACCTGGACTCTTAAAGTCAATGAGCGAAGCAGCGTCGACGCCTTCGAAATGTGGTGCTGGACAGCGTGGACAACAAACATATCAATACTCAAGGGAACTCAAAGTCGCTACCAGGCTCTCTTCCATCTGCCTGCAACGAGTCCTTGAGTATTTTGGTCATATAGTCCGTAAAAGCTCTGGCAATCTGAAAAGGTTGAAGGCAAGAGACCCTGTGGCCCGAACCCGACACGCTGGTTGCACCAGATCCGCACCACACTACACACCTAAGTGCATGTCGCCGTGAGCATACCGGGACGATGCTGTCCGGGACAAAGTGAAACTTGTGAAATCGTTAATAAATTGTTATTAAAATTGATATCAGATCCTCGCCAACCCGCCTGGCCAGCGTGGCGAGTGTAGGCCAAATTCTCCAGATATATGTTTTGGAAGGCCATCTCCAACTACAACCTATATAAGATTAATGTATGTAAATAAATATTTTGTTTTAGCCTAAGTTTGTTAATTAGTATTAGGACCCAAATTAATATTTGTACGCCTCTTAAGGTAGATTGTTGCATGTAAAAATATATTGTTCACCTTCATTTGTAACCATACAATCACAAATAAATATTTCATTTCATTTCATTTCATTTCAACAGTGGAGGTCTAGAACGCTCTGTTCTAGGGGCTGAAATGATGAACAGAATAGGGCTGCTGAACTTTTAAAAATCAAGTCCAGACTAAATTTATCCGGGCACATGGTAACCCTAGTCATGAGCATTGAGGAAAACGTCGCAAGGAGGAAGGATAAGGTATAAGACGTCAAAATAAAAATATGAAAGAAAGAAAAGAAAGAAATATATTTATTTGTCGCCAAACCATACACATAGCATAATTCAATTTTTTAAAAAACTATACAAAAAAAAAAAATAGTAAAAAGATTATGCGCAAAATAATTAGCCTACCAGCACATGTATAGCGACAAAAAGGCGATCAGCTCGGCGTCCGCTACAACCTAGAGATAGGCATAGCGCCGATTTTCAGCCGCCGCCTTACGGATGGAAAGCACGTCACGGACACAGATGTACTAAAGCAGATTATTCCAGATTTTAGTAGCCGCATACCTGAAACTGCCACGAAAAGCAGAGGTCTTATGTCTAGGACAACATAAGAGGTCAAAACTAGATCTAGTGTTGTGACGTTTGGGTAGTTTGGGCCATATCAATTTATATGTAATTACACAATTACAACAATTAATATGACCCTACTACGGCCACAAAAAGCTTCAGTTACTTGCTTTTAATATACGATTTCCCAGTGCGGTTACAGTTACCACGCTCGTTGAATACAGAGTTCGTATATGAATTTCTTTGGGAGAAGAAATTTGCGCCAGTTAGCAAGCAGTGCGTTAATTTCACAAATATTAACTTCAATAGTGATTGACATTGACAGTCCGTTCGTTTAAGTATTTCTTATATAAAAGATCCAACCGGTCTGAGTCGAGACGATGGCAAGCGTCCAGACGGAATGACATTAGTTCCTTGGAGATTGGGTCAATCCCTGTTATGGGATTTTACCTGTTGGAATTCCCTAGCCCCTTCAAGGAACTTCTGTTAGAGCTGGTGTTGCAGTGGAACAAGCGCAGATCAGCAAGCGTCGAAAATATGAAACGATTTGCAATAGTTACTTCTTTTCGACGTTTGCTGTAGAAACGATGGGCCCGTGGGGATCGAAACTGAAAGCATTTTAAAAAGAAATTGTTCCAAGGCTCATTGACGTGTCTGGTGACAATAGGGCTGGCAGTTTTTTCTCCCAAAAATTAAGTATCATAATTCAAAGGGGAAATGCTGCTAGTGTATTGGGCACCATGCCACAAGACAGCGATTTGGAGGAGCTATTTTTTTGTAAGTATTTAATTTTTATTTTCAATTTTTTTTTTAGGTTAAATTTAAATGTGAAATAAATTGTTTAGGTAGCTTTTATTTTATATTTAATGTATATTAAATTACACCATTCAATATGTTTTCTTTCTATGTGTACAATGATGTAAAAAAAAATGTAAAGAGATTTTTACTATCTCATCATCACAGCCCCTGGTTCACAGGGTCCTAGACCACCACTGTTGGAGATGGGCTTTCCAGAAAATTCTGAAGAATTTGGCCTACACTCGCCACGCTGGCCAGACAGATTGGCGAGGCGGATTACTATTTATTACTGTACAATTAAGTTATTTGGAAAATAAAAAAATGAGTTTAGGTATCAATTAAGTTCTTTAGTACATACACACCTAAAAAAAAGTAAAAGTAAAGTATCATCACAACCGTTTCCCTTTCGGGGTGGTCAGAAACCACGCTTATAATTAAGCGGATTCACATTTAGCCAACTTTACTATAGGCCAATCATGACAAGTGGCAAGCTCGTCGATGTCTCCAGCGTACCAAACTCGAGAAATATCACAAATAAATTAAATATTAATTAAATGTATTTATTTACATTAATAAATATTTTGGTGTCTCGACCAGGAATCGAACCCGGTACTTCCGAGTCTAAATCCACGGACGTAACCGCTAGACCACGGAGGCAGTAATATTAATTTAAATAAATAAAAAGATTATACATTTACAGTAAATTGTATAACACACAATAAATTTAATTAATATTTAATTTATTGTATAATGATTTAAATAAAAATAAAAATTAAGCTAATAAAAATAACATAATAATAAATTAAAAATAAAACTAAAATCTAATCTATATATAAAAATATTCACCCATGACTTGATCATGTGGCCGTGTGCCAAGAACATTCGCAGCATTCCCCCGCTGCACCGTGATGCTGATTTGCTGCGCGACAAAACTGCCAGACCTCTTGTCACATACAGCGTTAACCATCCGCTTAGACAGTTCTTTAAAGAACGAAGAAAGTCTCATCGTCTCAAGACATTTATTGTGATATTTCTTGGGACGCTAGGGACATCGACGAGCTTGCCACTTGTCATGATTGTCCTATAGTAAATTTGGTTAAAATTTAATCCGGTTCTTTATAAGCGTGGTTTTTGACCACCTCGGAAGGGAAACTGTCGTGATGATACTTTTTGATTGAAGGATTTATATACACGATGAATGATGTTTTTATCGACACATTTTAATTGCATCAAATATCCATTTTCTTAGTGTATGAAGAAAAAAATGACCACCTTGAAAGAGATACCTAAGACGGATTAGTTCCGAATCATTTAAAGACCGGATATAATGAAATATCTTTCATGCCTTAAAATGGCGGATATTGCAAAACAATACAAAGATATTTATAGAAACAATTTACATAGTATATCAGCATCACTAAATAGTAGATTAGCATCATATCTTACCCGCGCATTTTAATTTTATCATCACGACCGTAATTAGAAACCAGTAAATATAAAGTTGGCTAAATGTGAATCCGCTTATTTATAAGCGTGGTTTATGACCACCCCGAAAGGGAAACGGTCGTGATGATACTTTTTTTTTTTTTTTTAAATATAAAAAAAACAGGTCGCAGAATGCTAGCAACTGGAATCAGACACTCATGACTGACATTAGTCCGTAACACTATGCCGGCTTGACTGGGCATCGAGCCTGGTTCCAAAACGTGTACATTACATACATTTTACTGGGTTTATCGACACGAGCATTGGATACTTCCCCGCCTCAGCAGACTGGGAAAATTACCACCATCAGTCCGCCTACCACCTATTTGTTGTTCTCGTTGAAAGTGTGTGCCATTTGCAATGATGTCAAATGCCAATTTTTATTTTTAAGGAGAATACATATTGTAAGCTTGCCATGCTGATATTTATATAAATAGAACACCACTTTACACAAGACTTACACGTATCTTAGCCTATAAAAAGTATCATCACGACCGTATCCCTTTCGAGGTGGTCAGAAACCACGCTTATAAATAAGCGGATTCACATTTAGCCAACTTTACTATAGGCCCATCATGATAAGTGGCAAGCTCGTCGATGTCTTAGTAGTCTCTGCAGTGCCAATAATGATATAGACATATTTCATGACCGTTACAATGTATTCAGAAAAAATGTTCTCGAACATTTCAAACCATCAATATTTGAGTAGCTTATAATTTATTTAACAAGTGTTTTGTTTTCGTTTTTTTTTAAGGTACCAAATTTGTGCAATTTTTATGTTTCCTTATTAGTTCTATTAAAAAAGAGAAAAATGTTTAATTTTATTTTAGAAATCATATTTTATTTTGTAAATTTTATAGTCTTTCTTAATTTTTTTTTTTTGTTTTAACAGTAATAAGTTTTTAATTTGTCCTTCTTTTTATATTGGTGAATGCTGTGACACCTAATTGGTACATATATTAGATAAGTTATAATTATACTATGTTATGTGTGTGATAATATATGTACTGCTGTGTGTACTAAATAAATAAATAAATGTCTCCAGCGTACCAAACTCGAGAAATATCACAAATAAATTAAATATTATTTAGATGTATTTATTTACATTATTACCTATTTTTGTGTGCCGACCAGGAATCGAGTCTAAATCCACAAACTTAACTGCTAGTCCACGGAAGCACTATAATAGATAAACTTGTACTTTTTTTTAGCTCAGCATAATGTACTATTCAGCCTAAGAAAAAAGCTAAGGCAAAGGTGTTAATTTGGCTAGCAATTGAAGCCAGACATGTTATTCAACTTGATTGAAGTAACTCGCCGATAATATTAATATAATAAAACGTTTCCGCACTTTCTAAACGAGAAATACTTTAAGCTTGTACTCGTTCGTACGTTTACTAATTGAACGGGAGACCCGCTGGGAGTCGTCGTACATTACGTGGCAGGTTTCGTTAAAATTACACGTAATTAACAACGTATACTGCGTGAGATAAACGGAACGTAAGATCCAAGAATAAGAGGAACTGCCAACAGCCATTTTTTTTTATTAACCTACCAAAACCATCGATGTATATAGATAGGCCCTCACTGATATAAAAACGTTCCCGTAAAACCATTTGAAGTCATGTAGCTGCACCAACAGTCGCGAGATAGCAAGCGTCGAGAGCGCCTAATATTAATATTTATATCGAGTAAAACTAGTCTGTTTGTATGCATTGTGATCATCGATGTATATAGATAAGCCTATTCAATACAAAACGCACTCTTAAAAACGTGCCGCTTGCTTTGTGTACCTACCAACTTTGGGGGGCAATTCTCAAGCAAGGATAATGCCACATGCTTTATTCATCACAATGCATACAAAAAGACTAGTTTTACTCGATATGAACATTAATATTAGGCGCTCTCGACGCGTGCTATCTCGCTTCGATTGGTTTTACGGGAACGTTTTTAGGGCTATATCAATGAGGGCCTATCTATATACATCGATGATTGTGATATAATTTCCGATGAATAAAGCATGTGGCATTATCCTTGCTTGAGAATTGCCCCCCAAAGTTGGTAGGTACACAAAGCAAGCGGCACGTTTTTAAGAGTGCGTTTTGTATTGAATAGGCTTATCTATATACATCGATGACCAAAACTGTAGGTAAACTTATATGTTTTTTTTTCGTGACTATAGTCAAGCACCGCATATCTACATCCACATAAGCTATCCCCGTGGTATAGCAGTTACGTTCGTGGATTTAGACTCGGAGGTACCGGATTATTATTTATTATTTTCTCGAGTTTGGTACGCTGGAGACATCGACGAGCTTGCCACTTGTCATGATTGGCCTATAGTAAAGTTGGCTAAATGTGAATCCGCTTATTTATAAGCGTGGTTTCTGAGCACCCCGAAAGGGAAACGGTCGTGAAGATACTTTACTACATCCACATAGTATGTACGAATATGTTTCTGTCGCCTCCACGACTGTATCTCTGAACAGGAATGGATATAGGGTATATAATAGGTCGAAATCTAACATGTGACACTACGACTACCTAAAGGATGTGTCACTGTCTAGTATATTCCACGGGCACAGGATAGTAAATAATAAATCAATTGAGGCTAATACTAATGTATGCATAGCTAGGAGCCGTGGAAGGTGGCAGGCTTACGCGAATGGACGGCGTTATGCAAGACCAGGCCTAACTGTTTCGAGGGCACCGACCTCCGGTGACACGCAGAGCTGTGGAGACGACTTGGGTCTTAAAAAACTGATATAAAGATCAGCTGACATTACATCTCGTAGAACACAAAGAGTTTATTGCTAAAGTAATTTATTTAATTTATATGTGATATTTCTCGAGTTTGGTACGCTAGAGACATCGACGAGCTTGCCACTTATAAGCGTGGTTTCTGACCACCCCGAAAGGGAAACGGTCGTGATGATACTTCTATACTTTACTCTAATTTATTTAGGTACAAATGTTATAATAAATTATCTTTTAACGAGTAGAAACTGGCAAGGTTTTTGCACAGCAAGTTGAGGCATCGCATATTTTATGGCGTAAAGAAACGTGCGGGTCCAGCGCGAGCGCCTCAAGCATAGTATCTTCGCGAGTAGTATAGTAACTGACAACGCTCTTTTACAGCATCATCTACATTTAGGTAGTGTATAATTTACATAGTTTTAATTTGGTAATGACGATGGCTGTTCTTTGCACTAATGGTTGATGTTTTGCTATTCTTCCATGATATGTAAACTGTTAATTGTATAACTGACAAAACCAAGTGTACGTTATGTATCTTATGGTGAATACATGAATTGAATTCAGCCACCCGCGCAAGTTACTTGAAAAGCCTACAGAACCAAAGGGTGAAAATTTAGAACATTTTTTATTTATTTTTATTTATTTAGCTTTACAAACAGTAACACACATATATATATAATAACATTTAAATAAACAAATTGCTAAGTATGTTACCAACGACGTAAACCACAGATTATATAAATAGGTAACGTCAGATAGAGAAGTTAAACAATAATTAGTAACAAAAGAAAGATATGAGTAAAGAAGATGAAAAAAATAAGTACACTACAATAATGATAAATATAAATAACACATTATGGTTTAAGTATATCCAAAATAGACTTCCTAAAAGCACCGGCAGTCGAGGCAATGATGTCTATAAAGTGAAATTTGTTATTGAATTTGTCAACCAGTTGGTATATTGGCGATCGTTTACCCGCGTTAGTGCGGCAGCTTCCTACTGAGAACAGCTGAAAGGGTCTAGATGATCGCTGATGCACTCTCATAGGAACCCTGTAGCACAACCTGTTATTGAGGTCACTACAGTCATATCGGTTATGACATAAATCATACACCAGCATTGCCTCGAGCTGTTTTCATCTAGAACATAAGTCTAACATTTCATATTTTTGTAATAGTTGAGAAATCGGAGAAATTTTTTCTGCACCATTTCAATAGAGTCAACATACTTATTATAGAAAGGGTTCCAAACCGGGACAGCGTATTCGAGTTGCGATCGAACCAGCGATTTATATAGGTACAAAAAAGTCTGAGCATGCCTAAAATCATGACCAGATCTAAAAATAAAACCAAACATCTTATATGCCTTATTAATGATTTGTTCAATATGGAATGTTAAATTTTGATTTATATAGAAAATGGCGTCGAAAGTTGGTAGTAAGAACTAAATTCTTCTCTATGGTTTGTACGTAGGCTGTATTTGATTTGGAAAACTGTTACCTCAAAGCGCTGACGCCTTAAGTCAATCCAAACAGTCGTTCGACTTGCATAAAACTAAGTAAAGAGTTTACAGCGTTTGAGCGCTACGCGAATGGTATTTCGTCATTCTTCTCTTTGTAAAGAATTTAACAAAATTATCATTAACAATTTTTAGGTGTAAAAAAGTATTAAATATAGTAATTAATATTACCGATATATAATATATGTGGTGTCAAGGAAAAAGGGGATAAGTTAAACTTGAACTTTTCACTAGAGGCAAGTTAAAAAAACAACTCATTTTTATAATTAGAAAATATAAAACTGAAATAACTCGATTGAACTCTTTTTGCTTATTTATACATTTTAATGTTACGACTAGCCCCTTTATGTATGTAGGGGTGTAAAATAAACTGTACAGTGTATAGACTCATCTCCTTATTACATTGACGCATATGAATGTTTTGAACCAATAGGTGCAAAAAACGATTTTTCTAATTTTTAAACTCATCTCCTTTTTCCTTGACACCACAGATATAATAGTTGCACTTCGCATCCCACACCAGAGACCTGCCAAGTTTCCACGGCCCAACAGTCATTTCGTCGGGTCTATTGTCATCGATTCGCATAATCCTAGAGGGTCTTAGAACCATTGTGGGTACTAAGAGCCCTTCGGATGATGTCGTGATGAGGAAAGGTTCATTCCTCGCTCAGAGAATCAGCATCAGCAAGGAAATGTGGGGAAATTTATATTTAAATTAGGTATTGTAAGTATTGTTATTGTAATTTATAAATTGTCATTTTTATATTTATATTAATATACGTTTTAATATTAATATCGACTCCACGTCTCTCGTTGTGCCACCCAAGGAAGAGTCCCGACACCCGTAACAGGAAACTAGTTTATACAGTACGATTCTTACATTAATTTTATTACAATTGTTTATTGGTTATTTTATTATTATTAACAATAAATTGAACTAATAAATAATTAAAATAAAGTATTATCACGATGGTGGTCAGAAACTACGCTTTTAAACAATCTGCTTCTATTCACATTAGGCCAACTTTACTATAGCCCAATCATTTATTTATTCATTTAAAAACTTTATTGTTAAAGAAACAAAAGGCGGATATAATGCCTATAGGCACTCTCTTCCAATCAACCTTCGGGACATAGGAGGTAAAGTTATGATAAATAAACAACAAATATTAGGGAAAAAATAAATACAATATACTTACAACTAAAGTATTAAATTACATATATAAGAAGGTATATACAATACATATATGACGTACATATACATACATATAAGTACTACACTACAATACAACTTCTTTTGGCAAGTGAAAAGCTCGTTGATGTCTCTAGCGTGCCAAACTCGAGAAATTGAAAGTATTAATGTAATTATTTAATACTGTTTGTATATTACTTCGAATAAATTATTCTTATCTATTAAAAGTAATAAATATAACTGAAAGTATTAACTAAAAATAATATAGGAAACATAAAATAATATAAATATAAATATAAATATTTCCAGACAGGTTACACAGCGCCATCTAGTTTCCGTGGTAAGCGTAGCTTGTGTTACGGAAACTAGATGGTTGATAAACTACATATTATACTTTTTTTTTTTGTAAATATATACATATTATACATATAAACACCCTATATAAACAAAATATATAAACAAAATTGAATTAGATAAATCCGAAAATAACAATAAAATTTGTGACAAGTTATTATTTTTTATTTTATTTTACACGTACCTAGAGATACCTAGCTACAGATTTTAAATCCTCCTATATAAGAGCTTTAGTTCCAGGATAAAGATGTAAAAATACTGAACCAGTTACGCCGGGAGCGCTAATAAAGGAAAACTGTCATTTACAGGATTTTATACTTTAAGGTCTGGCCACATCGAATTCGTACA
The DNA here is from genome assembly GCA_910589645.1 of Tinea semifulvella. NCBI lineage: Eukaryota > Metazoa > Arthropoda > Insecta > Lepidoptera > Tineidae > Tinea > Tinea semifulvella. The sequence continues at coordinate 1,155,823 of OU342605.1, forward strand.
GACGGTTACGTGACGTAGAGCGTCCCACTAATGCTATGTTCGACTTAAAGCATATAAAGTAAAGATTTTTTTTTTGGTTCTCTTCTCCCGATGGATGATGAATGAAATGATAGGGAAGGCAAAGCCCATACAGCCAAGTCTGACGTAATATTTTTTTTTTTCATGAGTTAATAAGATCATCATCAAATTCCAGATGCTGCAGAATTTGATGTTTTTCTTGGATTCACTCGCGGTACCATAGCTCAAACACGTCGGGTAAAATAAACATCAGGAAAAACCGCAAAAAATAAACTGCAACTTGTGCCCCATATTTAAAGTCCAATTTATCGTTTTCCATAATTATTCACATTGTAGCATATTATTAAACAAAACAACACCATTTTTGACCAATAATATCCACAGTAAATTAATTTACAAAACAAAAACTTGCATATGACATATCCACGCAAAATGGCGCGAAGAACTACTATAGAACAAAGCTTTTTTTTATTAGTACTAACCACACAACACATAACATAGTTTTGTAAGTGTTGTAATGTTATTGGACGTGTGTGTGCGCAGCAGTGTGCCCAGACCTATAATGTATGCGGACAGACAACTGACTCGTCTTTCTTACATAATTACAAGTTTAGTGATGATGGTTAAGCATAGCGTAGAACTGTCACTAATTGGATGGGTAAATCAACACTAACCATAGTTTCCGAAATAAGATTAAATTAACGAAAGTTTAACAATTGCAAATAACTCAAGTAACTTAACAAGTTGTATAAATATAGTTTTATACTTAAAGGTACATATTGAGACTGTATAAATGCAAAAACCTTGTAAGTGCAAAAAGGGCCCAAGGTATACAGCTATATGTCTTAATAGTAGTGTTTCCCAAAGGCCTTCCATCAGAATGGCTGGTCTCAGTCTTGGTTTTGTTCTTGCACTCCTGATCTTGGTATAGGTTTGGCGTAAGAGTCTCGCAAGACTTAGGGAATGGGAGCAACTGTAGCGATTATAATTGACAATGGCCAAGGATGAGCGTTTTCGGCTGCAAACGACATCCTTTGCCTCACACCATTTTTAAGAAAACAACTGTCAGAAGGACTCACTTTTTTCCTTCTACTATAGGTACCAGATATTGTCACCCCCTGAGCTTAGGTAAGTATTGAATAGAAAATATTACGCGGTTACTTCATGACCACGTGCAGTAATTTATTTTGTGCACCACCGCTGCAGTCTTATCATCTATCTGGTATCTTGTCTTGGTGTAGACTGAAGTGGTGGTGGATTTGGAGATGGAACGTAACGTGTGTTCCCCGTGCGTTCCAGGGTTCTATGTCTAGACTTTAGAGCTGGGACCCAGCTTGAGAAGATAACCCCGCTGCCCAGGATCCCCGTGACGCCTCGTTGTCCGCTTGGGATCGGCAGCGTTCTCCGGGCCCCCGTCTTCAGGCTCTCCGAGGGAAGGTACCCCTACGTTCGGTCAACAGATGCATAAAGAGTGATAGGGCTAAGTTTTGGCTTACGACCCTCCCTTGTATAACTGTAAACTCTTTGTTCTTGTTTTGTTAACTTCATTTTCTAATTATATCCAGTCCAGCCTCAGACGGCCGACATCAGCCTCTACCATTACGCCGGCCTATCACGATGCTTTTTCCAACTTCGATTCAAGGACTCCAGCAGCCCTATTCTGTAGCTTAGTCGCAAACGTTATTAGTGGATTTCGTTATTTACCTGACGAACCTGCATCATAATTACAAAATATTATTTAATTCTCAACTCTATAAGCGCTCGACCTTGACAGCGTCCGTGCAAATATCAACTTTAATAGCGTGATATACAAAGTAAACGGATTCCATTATATAACGTTTGCGCTTAAGTAACAGAATAGGGCTGCAGGTTATAGGAATGGGAAACACACTGGCTGGAAGCTTTTAAGTTATTCCGAGCACAATTAAGCAATAATAATATAATTATTTATTACACACAAACTATAAAATAATGTACATAGGCGAGCATAATATCGTGTGGTATTATGTAACAGCTGACCTTTTAACCTTCAATCAAAAAAGAAAAAAAAAACTCACCATAAGGACTGCGGCCATTTTCATCATATTGTAAGATTTTTTTTTGTTTTTCACAAAAAACACAATCACTATGCTTCACATTTCTTTAACACACATTCCAACCTAAACACACATTAATTATAGATATTTAATTATTTTAATAACACATAATATTATTTATTGTATTTTAGGTAGTAACTATTTAAAACGCACTTCACATTGTAAGTTACACAAATCTTAGGCTAACATCTATTTTGAAAAATGCATAATTGATTCGAAAATAAACATTTACAAAATATAAAATAAAATTTATATTACGGATATAAGTCCCATCCGCTACTATTTATTCTTTGGGCGAAGAAATAATAGAAGGAGTGTCATCTCCGGTGTTGTCTTTTAAAACCTTTTTGGCACTTGGAAATTAATTTCGTTGCGCACTATTTTGATTTTGCTATATCTTCTAAGGTATTAATTTAATTTGCATTGTGTAAAGGGGAAAAAATAATCTTCATGAAATGCTCAAGCCAACTAACGTATTTAAAATGATAAGGATTAATACCGTATTTGTGTAAATAGCTTTCCAATTACCGCCTTATAATTGATCATTTTTTTAAGTTATTAAAATGGATATAGTATGTTATCCTTAAGAGATAGACATATGCCATGGTAAAATTTTCTGTAGACCTATATAAGATACATAATTCTATCATAGATTATTTTATTATATCTCAAAGGGTTTGGGCAGCGTTTTAGTTCAAAGCTCCCAGACGGCTTTTTTTCCAACACCTCCAACAAATATCGTTATTGTATACAAAAACTTAACAAATTATATACTAAAACCTTCCTCGAAAACCAATCTATCCATTGGTGAAAACAGCATGAAAATCGGTGTAGTAGTTTATAAGTTTATCGCGAACAGATAGACAGACGCGGCGGACAACTTTGTTTGATAATATGTAGTAGTTACAATGAATAAAAAAATATATGAAATAAAACTAAAAACTGAACTATACATAAAAATATTAACCCATAACTTGTTGCAGTGTGCCTAAAACACTATCAGCATTCCCCTGCCGCACAGCAAATCAGTTGCTGCGCGAAAAAACTGCCAGCCCTCTTGTCACATAAGCATTAACCAGCCGCTTACACAGTTCTTAGATAGGTTATAGGAATGGGGAAACACACTGCCTGGGAGAGCATTCCACGTCTTCAGCGTGCGACAGATGTAAGAGTCTCCAAATTTGTATGTACGCGTAGGGATAGTGGCTACGGTATGTGGATGCATATTTTAGCCTGTGCGAGTGGTTCGGTTGCGGAATAGAGAAGGGATAAGGTTGTGGAGCTCTTCAGAACATCCACCGTAGTATAGCTTGTAGAACACGCTCAGGGAAGCCACATCTCGGCGAAGCTGCAGCGATTCGAGAGTTTTAGACACTGTAGTATCGTCCACTATTCGAATAGCCCGCCTCTGTAGGACATTGAGAGCATCTGTAAGGTACTTAGCGGAACCATCCCAAAGGTGAGAACAGTATTCCACGCATGACCTTATTTGTACTTTATAAAGCATAAGTTTCACTCCGGGTTTAATTTGACTGAGACAGTAATGTGAGAAATAAATGTGAAGAACTATAAGTAAAAAAAGTATAGTATCATCACGACCGTTTCCCTTTCGGGGTGGTCAGAAACCACGCTTATAAATAAGCGAATTCACATTAAGCCAACTTTACTATAGGCCTATTATCACAAGTGGCAAGCTCATCGATGACTCTAGCGTACCAAACTCGAGAAATATCACAAATAAATAAAACAAAGTATTTATTTACATTAATAAATATTTTTGTGTTCCGACCAGGAATCGAACCCGGTACCTCCGAGTCTAAATCCACGGACTTAACCGCTAGACCACGGAGGCAGTCTAACTATAAGTACCTATGAGAATACAATACCTGCTACCCTACCATACAAAATTAATATTAAATAAGGGCGCGTAAGTTCATTGACCCTTAAGAGCACCGATCCGTGGCTCCATGAGGTATCGGAGAAAGTGCACACAGTGGTAAACTTTATGTCCAAAAGAAAGTGCATTGGGATAAAATTAAGGAACTTTTCCTTATTATATCATTATCCAAAATAAGCGGTGGTGTCTCGGTTGTAAGAACGCTTTTCTTAAAATCATAAAAGGTCGAGGCTTGATCCCCGATAAGTACAATCAGAAATACATTGCAGGAGAGCACGTTGAGCAATAATACAAAAGAAATTGCCCAAAACCAGGCCCCAACTTTTTTACAGCGTGCCTCAACAAAATACAATTCAACAATCATAACAATAATATGTGTTTTTTATTTTAATTAATTAACTACAACATCCCTTTTACCCCAGCATAAAAATATTATTTAATTAAATAGTCAATTGGTTGAAATTTATGTATGAAATAGTATAAAGCGTTATTTATACGATTAGGTTCTTTATTATGACCAGGTATTTTATTATAGATAAAACAGTGGATTTCAAATCGGCGGGAACCTATGTAATTAATTAAAATTAATTAACGTAAAAAAAGTTTTTGTCAATTGTCGTTATGCTAGAGTAAAATAAATAAAATTAATTACAGATTATGAAAACACAATATATTAACTATCAAATTGAAAAGAAATCATTATGCCAAAATAACATTTTATTTGGCCCATTTCTCTAAGAATAATGAGCATTCTTATTTGTGAAACAAATTGTGAACCGAACCACCACAAGAAAAATATCACAAATAAATTATTGTGTCCCGACAAGGAATCAAATCTAAATTTACTAACTTAACCGCTAGACACGGAGTTACCGTTAAATTGACGAAATAGTGATGAGAAATGCGCAAACCGAGGGACTGATGTCAGTCATGAGTGTCTGGTTCCAGTTGCTAACAATCATGGAACTTGCGCACTATACCATAACATAAGGAAGGCACAAGGTCACATGTCATACTAATATAAAAAAAAATTACAACACCACCGGTCCCGTGCCTCTGAGAGCACGTTAAGCCGTGTCGTCCTAGTTCGACTATTACCAACTTCTGGAATCGTTAATAAATTGTCATTAATAATTGACATCAGACCCTCTCATCCCGTCTAGCCAGCGCGTGGCGACTGGCTAGTGTAGAATTAATTTCTGGAAGGAACAGTGGAGGCCACTTGTCGGGATGGGCCTATAGTAAGGTGGGTTATAGATTATTTGACCATTGTCAGATCTCAAATCAAGTGTCATGCTTCGTTTAAAAATTGAAATAGTTTGACCCCCTGGTGTTAGGTTAAATAGTTATTTCCTGCATAATTATTTAGATGCAACATAAATGTCGACACCAAAATTGCAATGTCACACCAATGTTGTATAAAATATTTGTCAACTTTTATTGCAAAGAAGATTTGTAACCAATTTTTTTTTTTTGACATATAATGTCTGTGAACTGGCCTTTTCTAACTGTTAATTACTATTTTTTTAAGAATTCATTTTTATTACACACTTAATAACTATATACAAGGTGGCCAGGAAATTAGTGGCTATGGCTTTAAGGCAGGGTTGCACAGACTTATTAATACTAGGGGCCACTCGGCCAAATCATGAACTGATAGCGGGCCGGCCGCCAGAAGTAGGTATAGGTAGTTAAAGACAATAAAGAATTGATAAAAATTTATTAAAATTAAAAAAGAAATTATTAATTTGAAGCGTGGCACTGCATAGTGCTTACAATCTTTTTTATATTTGGCTCAAATTTACTTGTAGCAACACGTAAAACTGCTTCCAAACTTTCATTTGCAAGGCGGTTTCGATTTTTTGTTTTATTATTATTTAGTATTGAAAAAGTTTGTTCACATATATAGGTAGAACCAAATAAGCTGGCACATTTCAGAGCGTTTATGCGCAACTCTTCGTACATATTTTTATCAATGCAGCGGTAAAAGTTCAGCAAGTCTCCTTCGTTGAATTTGTTGCGTAAATCTTGGTCATTTTGAATGTCGATAATTTCTAACTGCATTGACTCTGGCGCATTTTCAACTGAAATAGTGAAAGGATTGCTGAATATGTCCAACAGAGGTTTCACTTTTTTAAACTCCGAAAATCTGTCTTCAAAAGATTGAATCAAAATATCTAGCTTTTCTACATAACTGAAATTAATCGCAGTTTTGTTGAATTTTTCAGCCATTTTCTTATAATTCGGAAAATGATTATAATTTCCAGAATTCAATTGTGATCTGAAAAGTGTCAGCTTGCATTGAAAGGATGTTACATGAGCATAGAGCTGGGATATCAGTTGATTTTTGCCTTGAAGCCGTGTGTTCAAGACATTCAAATGATTTGTAATGTCAACTAAATAAGCTAAATCACACAACCAATCAGGATTTTTAAGTTCCGGGACATCCCTTTGCTTTTCCGCCAGAAATATTCCAATTTCTTCTATTAAATTTAGAAATCGTTCCAGTGTCAATCCACGACTTAGCCACCTTACTTCTGTATAATACAGTAAATCTCCGTATTCGCTTTCGATGTCATCAAGGAATTGTTTGAATTGTCTGTGATTGAGTCCTCGTGATTTTATGAAATTTACAGTCGAAACTACTACTTTCATTACATTTTGAAATTCATTTTTTTTAGAACAGAGGGCTTCCTGGTGTATAATGCAGTGAAACTGCATGAGATCTTCAGTGTTTATGTTTTTTTCTTGCAGGTGCTTTTTCAGCAAAGTAACTAGCCCGGAATTGATACCAATCATGGAAGGAGCACCGTCAGTCGCAACTCCCGATAACTTAGATAAGTCCAAATCAGTTTTTGAACACTCGTCCAAAAGTCCATTGAGTATATCAACTCCTTTGGTTTGACCTTTCAATGAACACATTCCTAATAACTCTTCGAAGACTTCAAAATCTTGAGTAACACCTCGTATGAATATGAGAAGTTGAGCTGTGGAACTAATATCAGTCGATTCGTCGAGTGCTAATGAAAAAAATTCCATGATCTTAGTTTTTTCAATTAATTGTTCCGCAATATTACCTGACAAGGACATAATTCGTCTTTGGATAGTCATACGATTCAGTTGAATTTTCTCAAACTTTTTTGCTGCTTCTGGACACATTTTCTTAGCGGCAATTTCCATGCATTCTTTTACAAAATCGCCATCATTGAAGGGGCGACTTCGCTTTGCTATCATTCGAGAAATTTCATAACTAACTTCTGTAGCCGTTTCTGAATCTTGAATGTGTTTTGTAAACATAGCTTGCTGACCAATAAGCTCCCGTTTTAAAGACAACATTTTTTGCTTTCTTAATTCGCCTGTAAACTTGGTAAAAGAAGGATGCTGCGTTTCATAGTGCCTTTTTACATTATAATCCTTTGCAATCGCAACAGAATTCTTGCAAATTAAACAAACGACTTTGTTATGCGACCATACAAAAAAGTATTTCTCAGTCCAAATTTCTTGAAACTGCCGATTTTCATCTTTTTTTTTTTTTTTTTTTTTTTTTATTTATTGTTTAAGGACAACTTACAGCTAGATACATAAAATATATATAGAGTACATATGGGTAGGGTATGGCTATTGACAAGTTGCCACCGATAGGTAAAATTACATAATTAGGTGGTGCTCGCTGCAATAACAACACAAGTAAAATTAACCTAAACTTAAAACTAAGAACAATAAACTACATAACATAGAACAAAAAAAAACTAAAAAAAAATATAATTAAAAACAATTATACATAGATACCTAATAAAAACAATAAAATAGAAAATGAAATAAACTAAACAATAAATTTACAATATATGTAAATATAATACTATTGATGAGAACCACTGGCGAAACGTTTTGTAAGAATGCGTCGTGTAGCTGTCGGAGATAATATAAATGGATCCAAGTCGTTGCAATAATCATTAACATAACTGCATGTCCTGCTTATGAACGAATTCTGTTGGTAGTTAGTTTTGGAGAATGGGACAAGAAATAATCTCCGTTCTCTGGACGACTTCGTAACCTGCAGCTTACAGAGATTAAGAAGACTGGGGCAGTCAATCCTGGAGGTAACTATCGAGAACAGGTATGACACGTCTGTGATAGTGCGACGTTCGGACAGAGGCAAAAGGTGATGCCGTTTACATTTGTCTTCGTAACTTAGGTAGTTCTGACGAGTCTTACGACAAATGTATCGAAGGAATCGCCTTTGAATAGATTCAATACGAGATGAGTAAATTTTATACTTTGGGTTCCACACCTGAGATGCGTATTCAAGGTGGCTACGTACAAGTGTGCAATAAAGTATCTTTAGAGTCTTGACATTTTCAAACGTACGTCCCTGTCTAATTAGAAATCCCAGCGCCTTAGATGCCTTAGCAACTATGTGATCGATATGAGACTGGAAGAGTAGCTTACTATCGAGAATTATGCCGAGGTCCCTAATCTCGTTCGTTCTAGACAGTTGTAAGCCCTTTACATAATAAGTAAACATTAGAGGTATTGGTTTACGAGTGAAAGATATTACCTTGCACTTGCCAACATTAAGATCCAACTTATTTGCATCACAGTACCTATCTAGGCGCAAGAGATCAGACTGAAGCTCTTGGGAGTCCGCAGAACTATGGATAGATTTCAAGATTTTCATGTCATCTGCAAATAGAAGTATCATAGAATGATGAAAACAGGTATCAATATCTTGAATAAAGAGGATGAAGAGGAGCGGACCCAGTAGAGATCCTTGCGGGACTCCCGAGGGAATAGGTGACCAGTCCGACAGAAAACCACATGTAGCAACAGCTTGGGACCGATTGGTAACATACGAACTAAACCATCGAAACAGGTTACCATGTATGCCAGCGCTCATTAATTTATTTAGTAAGATTTGATGGTCAATTCTGTCAAATGCCTTGCTATAGTCGGTATAAATAATATCTACCTGGCCACCCCCCTCCATGCTAGTAGTTATGAATTCGTTAGATAGCAAGAGATTTGTGACAGTAGATCTGCCCTTGAGAAAGCCATGTTGATAATCGCTAAAGGAATGCTTAAGTGCAAAGTATGTTTGAGTGTAGACCAACCTCTCTAATATTTTAGCAAAAAGACAGAGTTTCGAGATTGGTCTATAGTTAGCGACAATATTTTTAGGACCTTGTTTATGAATAGGCGTCACAAAAGCAGATTTCCAAACTCCTGGAACAGAACCCTCAGCTAAAGAACGTCGAAAGAGCAAAGTTAATGGTAATGTCAAACTTTTGGCACAAGACCTAATAAACAGCGGAGGGATCCCGTCAGGACCAGCTGATTTATTTATGTCAATCTTATTTAGTAGTTTGTACACTTCAGATGCTAATATTTTAATATTGCCAATGCCAATTAAATTTGGATTAATTGCAGCCAAAGTAGAAGGGTTGGTATCGGCACCACCTTGTGAGCCTGACAAAAAAGTAGTGTGAAAGTAATTGGAGAACAAATTGCACACTTCCATACCTGTGGACGCAGACTGTGAGCCATAGTGCATTGTGGAAGGTATAGAGGATGACTTGTTCCTTTGTTTAATAAATGACCAAAATACTTTGGGGTTGTCTGCAATACCACTCTCAACGCGTTTAATATAGTCCTTATATAGTTGCTTTTCCAATTCTCTGGCTCTTTCTCTCAGCAGATCAAAAGAGCGTTTATCAGACCGATTCCCATACACCTTAAACCTTCGATGATATTTATATTTCTCTTTAAGCATCTTTTTCAAAGCGTTACTGTACCAACAAGGAAAATTATTATTATTGCATTTCTTATTCGGGACATATTCATTACGCAAATCATACAATTGGTTATAAAAGTAATTTACAGAATTTTCAAATGATTTATTCCCAAACTGAAAATGCCAATCAACATCATTTAGTTTTTGTGAAATAGTATCATAGTCGGCTTTGTGATAAAAATACGACAACTTGGGCGCAACTTTGAGACAGTCATATAATACTTGTGTCGATTCAAAAATAAGTGCAGGATGGTGCATATTGGCGGGCACTAAAGGATCAGGACAGGGATTTATTAGTATTTCATTATTAGAAAATAATAAGTCCAGTATTCTACTGTTGCAATTGTAAATGTTATTAAATTGATTAAGGTTGCACGTATGGATTAGGTCAAAAAACTCTGTTTGGAATGGACCCACTATATTGGAGGGAGACAGCGAGCGATCGCTACATTCAGACCAGGTAACATTAGGTAAGTTAAAATCACCCACCACTACATATTTGTCCGATGGTAAGGAACTGATAATGGATAATAGCTTATTTCCAAAATTACTAAGCTGATTAGCAAAAGAATATCCTAAAGCTTGATTACACAAGTATAATACACACACGTTCAATTTATACTCAGCACGAGGCTTGAAGCATCGCAGTGAGAGCGTGACCCACAGGTCTTCCGCAGAAGAGTGCCACTCACATCTTTCCGCGGCCGCCAGCTGACGACGGACCGCAATCAGCACCCCGCCACCATAGGCCTGGCCCGTCGCCGCGTAGTTACGATCCCGACGGTAAACAATGTATCGGTCATCAAAAAATTCTTCATCTTTAATGCCGTCAATTAACCATGTCTCTGTTAAACATATCACGTCAAATATATTTAATAACAAATTACGGCGAAAAGTATGAGACTTAGTTCTTAGCCCTTGTACATTTTGATAGTAAAACGTAAGCTTACTATTCATTAAAGAGTATATGTTTTTTAATTATCAAAAGTAGGTATAAATAAATATTGGGTACAGTAAATAGAAAATTATATGAAATAATTAATCTCCGTATTAATAAAATAACAAATAGATAGCTTGTACGTTTCAAAAAGTAGCTTACAATTAGTTGAACAGGTAAAAGGAGTACGTTCACACAAAATAATGTTTTATACAGTTTAGTTCTGTAAATAACAGTAATAAAATGCATTGTAATTAATATTTTTAGGTAAAATATTAATGTGGGTAGTTCATTAAAGTGTAAACAAGTGGCACAAGCAAGCAGACAAATTGAATAGATCCATTCATAAAAACCGACGCAATACAAAGAGCTCGGACGGCTGACATACAAAAGGGGCAATAAACCACCAAAGGTTCTCAAACTAAAAAATAATATTAATATAAAAATAATTATACGATACATATCAATTAATAGAATATACGTTAAACAGATATATAGAATTAAACAATCTTCTTTAAATCCTTGTCTGTACGGATATCTATAATGGGGGATGTTGGTCCTTTCCTTGCCTTTATCTTCCCCTGACGAACCCAAACATACTGGAACCCCCGCTCCTTAGCCGCTTCCTTAGACTTTGAAAGTAACGATTTATTGTAAGCCGTCAAATGTTCGTTTATGAAGACACGTTCATTATTCTGAAAGCCCAGGTCCTTAGAAGATAGTGACTTATAATTTTTCGCCGCAGATATGAATTCACCCTTAGTCAATCTACTTATGAAACATACTATTATGGACCTTGAAGTTTGAGACCCTCTAGTCGCGACCCGAGATACAAAATTAATTTGTTTAGAATCGATCGGAAAATCGATTTGGTTTCCAATAGTGCTAACTACATTGAGGAGATTTTCATCCTTCTGATAGGGAACACCCTTAATTTCGACATTGTTAATCCTAGCCCATTGCTCACGATCATTTTGACCATCCGTAGCTTTAAGGAGGGCATCACGATAGGTACCGATGTCCATTGACAGTTCTTCCACTTTGTAGATTCTTGTTTCTAGGGCCAACATATCGTCTTGTAATTTACTGACAGTAGTAGTCACCATTGACATATCATTGGACACTTGGGTTAAACTGAGTCTCAAATCCTTCATGTCAGATCTCATTGCGTCCATATCACTCCTGATAGCGGGAATGTCAGTAAGCTGAGCCTTAATAGTTTGAATCTCCTGCATAAGTGTTTCCAATGTTACAGCACTTTTATGTATTGTCGGATTTTTACATTGAGCACACTTCCAGGTTTTGCGACGTTCATCACCAAGCTTACGGAAGTTACCTTCGGAAATACCGGCACAGACAAAGTCAAACTTCTTTTTGCATGCGGCACATTCAGCGCCATCAGTAAACAAGGAAACACAAATCGGGCACTTGAACATTGTTCCAAAAATTTAATGATTTAAATTTAAAATAGTTTGTTGAGAACCACTGATAAGTACAGAGCAGTTAAAAATACGTGTTGTTTGTTCGAGCACCAAAGCAAAGAATGAAATTGAAATGAATTTAACCTTACGTTTTTTACTAGGTCCTGGCTTCTCCATGTTGCGTTCTAATCCTGGCTAGGATAAACACAGCACCTAAAAACAATTACAGTACCCACTTAAATTACCTATCCTTTTTTAAATTATCAAAAATAATTGATTAAATATTATTTCTCAGAAATTTTAAGATTTTTATACAGATTTTATCTGAAATAATGACGTAATTATTACAGTTAGAGAAATTCTTATAAAAATAGTAATTTCTTTGTTTATTTTAATATTTAGCCAACATTAAAGCTAAATTTGATTAAAATTGATTAAATAGGTAGGGAAACACTTATTAATAACAGAGTTTTACTTACGTTTTCACAACACAATTATACACGGCACTTGACGGGTTAACACTGCAACAGGAAATCTACGTTGAATGTGGATCAAAATATATGACACCGGCTAGTCGAGTTAAAATCTACACTAGAACTATTGCCTCCCAAAAACACTAATAAACTGCACTTATTCTCAATCACTTATTACTTCGCTTTGTATTTTCGCGCTTATTTCTTTCTGTTGTTGACACTTCACTCAAATGAAAAGCGAACTGTTCGGCCGCTGCGGTTAACGTGATTTTTATACCGCGCAAACGACTCTGGAAGCTTCGTGTAGATACGCGAGCAATCGGGAATACGGGACTATATCTATCTCGCTTGCTCACCGCGCTAGAAAATTCTTGATTTCTATAGCGAGCGATGTTACTTGACTTAGCAATTTTGGGCGCTAGATTCAAATTGCGCGCGCGCGAGTTTCACATTACTTTTCGAACATATTTTTTTTTTGTTTTATTCTGGAATAGAATTCAATATTTTTCGAATGCACGAGAGTATTATTTTTGCTGTCGGCGGGCCACCAGTATTCGACCCACGGGCCGCATGCGGCCCGCGGGCCGCGGTCTGTGCATCCATGCTTTAAGGGGTGATAGTATGGGACAATTCCAGTCAATATTACTATGAGACCTTCTGTCCTAAAGTTAACCCTTTCCAAGATATTCCTACTTTAAAAAAATATTGTTTTTTAATTTTTCGTTTTTGTTTAAAGATTTCCGCGTAAGATATCAACAACTAGAATGATTTGACTATTCATATTCATATATTTAGAATATCTTTGTTGGAAAACAAAAAAAAAAGGACCAAAAGGACCATTTTTTTGGAATTATAGCTATTTTAAGATTTAGAGTAGATTTTTTTGTATTTTTTTTAAAGTAGGAATATCTTGGAAAGGGTCAACTTCAAGACAGTAGGTCTCATAGTAATATCGACTGGAATTGTCCCATACATTTAAGCCATAGCCACTAATGTCCTGGTCACCCTATATATTATAGAGATAACTTGAAGTTAAAAATAATATAACAATTATGTGTTTTAGGAGCTTTTATATATACTCAGCACGACATGTGACATCGCGTCAACGTGATGGTAAGCGGGACGCGAGGTTCAAGAATGGAAGCAACTAATGCCAGCCACTGACCACCGACATCAGTCCCTACCGTTATGCCGGCCTATTAAAATACTTTTTTACACTTTGCTTAAAGGACTCCAGGAATGGGGAAACACTGGTTGGAAGAGCATTCCACATCTTCAGCGTGCGACAGATTTTACATGTACGCGTAGCGATAATGCATAGGATATTTTGGCATATGCGTGAGGTTTAATTGTGGAGTAGAAAAGAAAGGATAAGGTTGTGGAGCTATTCCGAACACTCACCGTAGTATAGCTTGTAGAACACGCTGAGGAAGGCTATAATCTGGGCAAAGTTGCAGCGTTTCAAAGTTTTAGACACTGTAGTGTCGTCCACTATCCGAATCGCCCGCCTTTGCAGGACATTGAGAACATCTGTTAGGTACTTAGCTAAACCATCCCAGAGGTGAGAACAGTATACCACGCATAATATCATTAGTGCTTTATAAAGCATAAGTCTGAGTTAGGGCGAAAAAAACCGTTTCACCTTATTCAGTAGTTTTTTGGACGCTGTTTTGGTGATGCTCTCAATGTAGTTTCTGTTGTTGAGATCTGAGCGTATTTCAACCCCAAGTATGTTGAAGCTAGATTGTAGTTTTATCACTGTATCATGAAGACTAGGAAGAGGCATGCCCGGGTATTATTGGCATTAAACTGGACTAGATTTTGGAATCCCCACACATAAATTATGCGAAGGTTGTCGTCCAGTTCCGCAGATTTGTTAGAAAGTGACATGACAGTTGTCAAGATGGTCTGATTAAGTTAGCATTTTGAAAGTACAAATTGAAGTAATCTTATCTTTAAACTCGTAAATATATATATAAAAAAATAGTGGTTGCTAACTACAGAAAAGTTGGTTTAGTAGACCATTGACATATGATTAACTGTACACGACAAAATTAAATAAAACAACATTTATAATGGATTTATTATCCTAAATTTGCTAACTGAATTTCCCCAGAATATAATATCATATGACAATATTGAATATAATAATAATAATAAGCTTTACATGTACGCCGAACCGCCGAACCGACGACCGATGGGGCAAACGGGTTCTGGAGTGGAGACCACGTACGGGACGACGCAGAGTGGGACGACCCCCGCCAGATGGACGGATGACCTGAGGAGGGTCGCTGGTGGGGGTTGGATGAGGATTGCAAAAGACCGCGTGCAGTGGCGAGCCTTGGGGGAGGCCTATATCCAGCAGTGGAGAGACTCAGGCTGATGATGAATAAGCTTTACTTCAACATTAGCTATAATAAAAATGGATGGTAGCCCATAGGAAAAACTCTAATTTTGCTATTAATTGAACCTATGTGTCATTTCCAATTTAAATTTGTGTCTATATTGATTCCCAAAAACTTTGATGTATCAACTTATTCTACAATCTCATTACCATGCTGTATTTCTAGAGAAACAGGACATATCCTATAATGATCTTATTCATTGTATCGAACTGTTTGCATTGACATGTCTCTTACAGAAACAAGGTCTTGCAAATGTTACCTTAGAATAAATATATAGTTAAAATGATATACACCTAGTAGTTGTGCTGAAAAAGTTGTTACGGTAGATATTACTGTACCAATCGGTTAATTTATTAATTTTTTGTTCCAAAATAACACACGGGTTACATTTCTTTTAACATTTGGATCAATGAAGCTTGTTGTGCAGATATTAATATTGTTTGTAAAGCCCATTTATTGTGAATTCACTTTCTATGCAATTGTTTTAAATTCCGAATAAAATAAAATAAATAAATACATGCCAACCAGAGCCACCAACCGTCTTATTTAAGCTTAGCTTTGAATTGTTTTTGCCGTTACAGAACTTTATGCTATTAAAAGCTAATTTAAACACTTGCTTAAGGCTTGCTTAAAGGCTTTACTACTCCTTTCTCACCTCGACTATGGTGACGTGTTTAGCGTCGACTTCTTAGATGTTTGCTCAATAAAATGATGTGATCCATTTTAACTTAACAACGCTTTATCTACTGTTTGCGCAAATACGATCACATCTTTAAGTATGGAACTAAGTTAAATTGGCTGCCAATACGAATTTCGAAATTAGAATACAATTAATGAAATTTATTTTGTTAAGTTGCTGTTAGTAGAACCGGGACCGATGGCTTAACGTGCTCTCCGATGCACGGTAACGTCTGTGTTGTAAATCTATGACAAATGTAGGTAAAAAAGTGTTTTCTCTTTGGTGCATGCCGGGGTACAAACCGACCTTTTTTGGTGTTACCACCGCTCTTTTGATGTTAAAGAACGTAAATTGCCCTAAAATTAGGATTAATATTTCTCATTTCGAGTTAGGTTTAAGGTAATTTGTCTTGTCCATTTATAATATAAATGCTTGTCTATGGCAGAATGATCCAAATAGAATCGCCTGACCACATCCATCATCTGGTTCGGGCAACTTTCACGAAAAACATTCTCAAAAAGCGCGCATCACGACATGTGTGTTACACTGAATTATGTCATTTAAAACACTCATCATGTCATTTCAAAATTACTTTAAACAGATTGATACATTCATTATTGAATTTAGAGTAGACACACTGCTGGACATTGGCATTAATATATTTCTGGAGAATAGGAAATACGCATGTAACGTAAAAATCTACTTATTTATTATATTTTATTAAAATGACATCATCCATTTTTTTTTTTTTTTTTTTTTTAATACTAGCACGACATGTGACCCTGCGCCCACCTGATGGTAAGTGGCGCGCAGGGTCACATGCGCGTGTGGTTCTGTTGCGGAATGGGGTGGAAGGAATTAGGTTATAGAGCTCTTCAGAGCACTCACCATAGTATAGCCGGTAGAACACGCTCAGAGAAGCTACATCTCGGCGAAGCTGCAGGGATTCGAGAGTTCCAGATATAGTAGCATCGTCCACAATGCGAACAGCTCGCCTTTGTAGGACATTGAGAGCATCTGTGAGGTACTTGGCTGAACCATCCCAAAGGTGTGAACAGTATTCCACGCATGATCTGATTTTTAGCTATTTTCGTATTACTTGTGATGTTTACAATGATAAAAAAATGTAAATAGTAGTTTCGTTTTTTTTATTGAAAATAATAATTTATGAAACGATTTCCCTGTAAACAGAAGACAAGCAACTACCAGCTGGGTGAGGCGGAGCGCACAATCGTCCGCACACGAATCGTCAAAGAACCATTACGTCTGTCACAAATGTCAAAACTTAAGCGAAATGCCTAAGATTTTGACATTTCTGACAGACGCAATCGATCTTAAACAATGAACAAACGTTTTCGGAGGATTGTGCACTCCGCCTCACCCCACAGATCTTCGGTTAAAAAACTCGTGTATTTTAGGTACCCTCCCTTAGATTTTTTTGTAGAATAGTTTTAATTTCATGGGTATTTTTAGTTTAGATCTACTTAAATTGTAATTTTGTTAGAATAATTTATCTTAAAATACATTTACTTCCATACAAGATGAATGATGATGTTTCCATTAAAATTCTAATCATATAAGCTTGCTTCTATTTTACCGAATTTTGCTTCATCATCATCATCATCAGCCTGTATCTCTCTACTGCTGGATGTAGGGCTCCCCCAAGGCTTGCACTTAAAGCGAACTTTCGCCACCCTCATCCAACCCCCACCAGCGACCTTCTTTAGGTCATCTATCCATCTGGTGGGGGGTAGTACCCGTAGGCGCCATAGTTCGTCGGTTCTGCGGCAGATGGTCTAGCCCACTTCAGCTTGCTAATATTAATAAATAATAATAATTTTTAATCGGGATTTTTTTAAAAACCCTAGAGCAATGCCAATTCGACTAACTTTCAAAGCGCTTAACTCGTAGTCAAACATAGGGGTAATAAATTAAATGTGACAAGAGTACTGGCAGCTTTTTCGCACAGCAAATCAGCATTGCTGTGCAGCGGGGAAATGCTGCAGTGTTCTTGGCACACTGCCACATGATCAATTTATGGGTGAATATTTTCATTTATATTTTTTTCTGTACCTTCTTACGATAATTCTGTCCTGTTTCTTAGTAAATATTGCTAAATAATAAAATTATTTATTTTCGTATCGTTTTCCTTTAAATATATGTAATTGATTTAAGAAAATATCTGAAAAGGAAATTATTTTTGCACGTTGATGTCTTTTTCTCTGTCAATTTACAATACTCGTTGTATTTGTCAAAAAAGTCAAATACAATGTCAACTATATGAAGTACATACCTATGGTACTTTACAGAAACGGAGGCTAACCGGAAATCAAACCCTATACCGCTAGGTACATATTTGAAACCGTAAATATCGAATATAAATATGAACGTAGATTTCAATTCTTTTTGATTTGGTAAAACTTTACAAGCAAATTAAAAGTAAAAAATATTATGTGTTAAGAAAAAAATCAAGAAATATCACCATTTACACTTGAAAAAATCCCAAAATGCACAGAACACAACACAAAACACACTGTATCGACAAAACTCACAGTATCTTTTAAAAAAGATATAGTTGTTTTTTTTTTAAATTGGGAGGCGGAGAATCGCGTGCGTTCAGCTCGGCGGTCGCGAGAGAGTGCACATTGCCGCTTCGATGCCCACGCGCATAAGAAAATAATACTGTTTATTCTGTTAAGGCGACGATTTGCAGAACAGAATTATATTTTAAAAAATGTGAGAGCGTAGTCAAGCGTGGCGCGGGGGTGGCTCGGTTCCTTAAATCCTACAAAGGTCGGTTCAAACCCACCCGACATGTACCAATGAGAAATACACTTTTCTTACGTACATTTGTCATAGATTTACAACACCATCGTTCCCGTGCCTCAGAGAGCACGTTAAGCCGTCGGTCCCGGTTCCACTAATACCATCTTGTGGAATCGTTAATAAATTGTCATTCAAGATTCACATTCCTCGCCAAGCCGTCTGGCCAGCTTGGCGAGTGTAGGCCAAAGTCTCCAGATATATGTTCTGGAAGGCCCATCTCCAGCAGTGGAGGTCTAGGACGCGTGTTCTAGGGGCTGTAATGATGAATGAATGATGAGAGCGTACATTGTCCACGTAACCATATTGGCTAAATATTGGACACTCACTCACGTAAAAAATTAGTACCAACGTTCCTTTTGCATTGACCAATCCTTTACGACACGGTATCGTAGTACTTTATCAAAATTCATTCGCAATAGTATTCGCTTAGATAGTAGGTAGGGCATAATACACGATACAACTTGTTTATTAAAATATTTACTTAGAATGTTTTATACTTAAATTAGGTTTTGTAAGTAGGTTTTTTTGTTTTAAATTTTATTATTTTATTGGTAGTAATAATTTAGTTATTATTAAATAAATATATATAAAAATAGATGTGTGTGTTCCTTATGGACTTTGAAACGGCTGAAATAAATTACGATGAAATAAATCTGGCAATTTTTAGATTAGCCCAGCTATAATGTTTGGTAGCGATCGTATCAAGAGATAAATTATAGTTTTTTTGTGCTAAGCCAGGACTGGTTGTGTATTGCGATAAACAATGTGTATGCATTGTTAAACCCTAATCCTGGCGTGTATTATCAGGATCAGTTACTTTAACCAATATATAAACATTACATATTTTTTAGTTTAAATTTATTTAAATAATAATAGATCTCAATAATATATAAGAAAAATAATACAAGATATTTCACTTAATATACTAAATTTCAAATTAATTTATAATTATTAGTTATGAGTTTGCGCCATTTGGGGTCGAGACGATGGAACCATAGGGACCCAAGCGTCTGGGCCAAGGTCCAAACGGCTGATGGAGAAATCTGGAGACAGAATGGGACGTCTCTTGAGGACATTTTTATTTATAGTTTATATTTTTAATTACTATTAGTTTATAGTTATTTAATTTTATTAAAGTAGTTTGCAAATATTATTATTTGACTAAATATGAAATAAAAATTATGTAAATGAAAATATACTTAATTACAATATTTTATCAATAATTAACACACTGCAGTAATTTCATATAATTATTGTAACAAGTATACGTAATTTGTACAGCAACTCAATTAAATAATTACACAAAATAAAATCAAAATAATATTTTTTAAATATAATCATAGAAAATAATATCAGTCAATGGTTACCTATTTATCTACTACACTATTTGCTAATTGACAAACAGGTATCATGAGATACGTAATAGTTTGTAAGTGGTGCGATAAGGCACATAGTGTACAATAATTACTTTGAAATTTAAAAAAATATCTAGTTTCTATTAAAACATTTATTATTGATTAATTACATTTGGGTTACTCGAGATTTTTTTTGCCTTACTTTTTGGCAAGGGAATCGAACTATTGGCCAAACTTTTTTTGGGTAGAACCGATATAAAAAGAAGACTAGCTGAATAAAGTATTACCTTTCAAACTTCGAAGGCTACAATAAAAAAAAAGTTGGCTGGATGTTTTCTAGGTGTCGCCTTAACCCCTTGCGCCTGAGTTGTGCTTGACCTAAAGGCGGAAGCTCACGGTGTGTAGCTTCCATAACTATCAATACTATTTACATTTTATATTTTATTTACTTCTACTCGGAACTTGCAAATTATTCTTTCATAACCGCAAGCTTCTTAAGCCTAATTCTGTTTCTTAATTTCGAAGGTAATTAAAAAAAAAGTTATTTCCAATATTTGAAACCTGTAAGATAGTTATTATTTATTGTTGTTGTGTAATGCTGTATATTATGTATGTTTCATTTAAATAATGACGTGTCACAATTGCCTGTAATAGGTTTACGTGCATAAAGAAATTTTGACTTTGACTATTTCTTACTGTCAGTTTTACATTTAGTAGCGTTTGACATTGACAGTATCGTCATAGTTAAAAAAATATTTTATATAACGTTTGCGGCTTAATAATGGAAATTCGTACGCTAATAACTAAAGCTTTGCCATTGTAGTGTTTTATGGGGAAGTTTAAGCATTTATTTAGCATCATCCTCCATCATCATTGACCCCTAGAACACAAAAAATGCTGGAGATGGGCCTAGAATATTTATTTATTTATTTAACTCTTTATTGCACAAACTACTAAGGTGGACTTAATACCGCTAGGTGTTCTATGACAGTCAAAGCTTCGAGACAACATGAGCAATGAAACAATGAAGCAATGAAAGGTAGGTGCAATTACAGGCTCAATTAGATAATATACTTTGATATGTTTTTAGGCATATCAGAAAGACGCTTCATCGATGCCTGCTTAAAATGGGGATAAATATTTATTTTAACCAATACAATAATTGCGCCTAGAAAATTATAAAAGCAATATGTATGCGTGGAACTTGTTGCATTACTATGAGTATTTATTTTTCTGCAGGCGTTTAAGGTTACGAATCTTTATTTAATTTAATTCAGGCGTTTAACTAAATATACTTCTATTTCTACAATTGTTTGCAATTCGGCAAAATATATTTATTCAAGTAAACCTATTACAGCATTTGTGACACGTCATAATTTAAATTATTTTGAATGATTCTACTCCTGTTAGAATAAGAAGCGAAGTGATTGGACCACTTCAAGATTAGCAGCTTTGCATGTGTATATATACTGTCTCCATGGTCCAGCGGTTAAGACCATATATTGAGGCTCGGTTGTAGAAAAAAGAATTCTCTATAAATGTAACGAATAAAGTTAAAAATGGCGTCGATTATACCAGTTGACGATGACCTTCAAAATAAAACTAGTATATTCGACGCCATTTTTAACTTTAATCAAGAACAACATTTTAGTGCAACTCAGACAGTGGAGGTATCAGGATTGATTCTTGAA
The DNA here is from genome assembly GCA_910589645.1 of Tinea semifulvella. NCBI lineage: Eukaryota > Metazoa > Arthropoda > Insecta > Lepidoptera > Tineidae > Tinea > Tinea semifulvella. The sequence goes on from OU342605.1 coordinate 1,177,412, forward strand.
ATGAAATATATTATTTCAGCCAATAACGTAGGTACTTCGCAGTTACTTATTTGAAAACTGGCCTTCTACACTACAGGCACAAAAGAATTAGGCCTTCTCTCTTCACGCTGGATGAGTCGGCAAAAATAAACTTTCGTGATAAATACTTAATTTATTGAAATATTAATTTTATAGGCAAATACAAATTCTGCAATAGGCTTTCAAGATGGAATCTTCTTCGACTAACCAAAAGGGACCAAACTGCTGTTGTATGACAAAACGTTGTAGGTATTTTATAAATATTGATTGACATATTCGTTGCGATTTGTTGTTGGTTGCTAAATAAACTCAATAAATTACCATAGAAAATAATAATAATAAAATTAAATACTTATGGCATGATTTAAAATATATTAGGTACACCGTAAAGACAGCAATAGATAACATTAAAGAAAAAAACAAGGCCGTATTCTTTTAGCATTGATCTTTTTTAATTTTGAAACATCTGACTGTTAGGCGTCACGTCATAATTGAGCGTGACTTTGCGTGAACATAATTCGCGGAGTACTGGCGTCCGCCACTATTGAAGTTGGGACTTCTAGTATATATATCTGAAGAATTTTGCCTACACTCGCCAGATGGGTTGGCGAGGATATGATGATAATTTATTACCAATTCTACTAGTTGGTAGTAGTGGCTTACAGTGCTTTCCGAAAACGGGAACGGTGGTGTTGTAAATCAATGACGAATGTACATAAGAACAGTGTTTTTTTTACTAGCACGATTTGACCTTGCGCCCACCTGATGGTAAATGGCGCGCAAGGTCCATGAATGCAACTGGATTCATACATTCATGACTTACATCAGTCCCTAACATTATGCCGTCTTGGCTGCGTATGACGGCATTCGAGTCTGGACCCGAAACGTGTTAACGGATACACTTGACTGGGTTTATCGGCACAATCGGTGTATACTTTCCCACCAAGACGGACTCGGCGAATTACCATCATTATTCCGCCTACCACCTATTATGTATTTCTCATTGGTACGTGCTAGATTTGAACCACAACTTTTTGGATTAAAGGAAAGCGTTCTTATAACCGAGCCGAGTTATCACGTATTTGCATTTAATTAAAGTCCGAGAATAGGTGTATCTCCCACTGCTAGCTTAAAACCGTATTGACAATACTGAGTGGTATGTAAAATATTAATTCTACTGCGTTTTGCCATTAAGGGTTAAGTAAAATATTAAATTGTAAGTTACAGCAAATGCCATCGGATTCCCATCTTCGTTGACGGCCTCAAAGTAATCTTCGACGGGCAAAGGTTGTGGTAGGGTTGGCACGAAATATTTATTTGTGCCAAGCATATATTAATTTAAAAAAATATAAAATAATTATATATATTTTTGTGTGTAAATTTTCAAAGCATTCCATGGATTCACCGTGCCGGGTCCATTGTGTGTGGGAAAGAGAGATCATAAGAGTGGTGGACTTGCAACAGACAATAGGCTGTGTTAGTTAAAAACAATAACTTAAATATGTATATACCACAGAGCACAGAATCGCCGCGTGCTGCCCACTCCGGCGCGCGTGGATTCCGTACTCTGTGATAGATATTAAGATTTTATGAATTTAAATAGTTTATTTTAAGTAGACATAGGACATTTTTTTTTGGCTAATGTATCCAAACTGGAAAATTCGTATTATATAATATGCATGGATAAGCCAAACTTTTTTGTCAATTCCGACATATGGTTTTTTTAGGGAAAGTTGTTTGTTTCTATCAATAGAATAACATATTATTAGTCCTAAAAAAGAGCCTACAAAGTCATTGTCTGGTGACGCCCTTTTCTGTTTGCTAGTAAATAAATAAAATGCATCAACCTTCGTCGCCAACCCTAGAAAACCATGCGCGAGCGCAACGAGGTCACAGTTCTCGAACTATTGGCAAAGTAAGTAGGTACCTTGCATGCTTGACAACATTCTACCATACATGGTTGTAATACTGTACCTACTCGCAATAAGGATGTACTGTGGCTCTGGCATTCTGTCGCGAGTTTGGGGGAAAACTCCGCTTGGCGACACGGGTGACCCTTTCAGTAGAGAATATTTTGTTCAAAGGGTCATCCTTGCCGTTCAACGAGGGAACGCACACCACGCCCATCGGACTGTTATATATATTTTTTTGTTTTATTTGTAATTAAGTGTTTAATTTTTTATTATATATTTTTTTTTTATTAGTTCGCCAACAAAACTTACAATAGACATTGCAGACATGCATTAAACAATTTAAATAAATAAGTTAAATATAATTTGAAATACTATATTATGAAATAATAAGAAAAAAATTAGATATATGTACATATAAGTATCAACCATTTTGTTGATTGTCATTTAAAGCTCTTGCTTTAAAGTAATTATATTTTTTGTTCTTTTTTAAGTTTACATATATATAGATGGGTTGCCTAACGAAATACGTTCAAGGCTAATTTCATGAAAATTTGCATTACAGATTATATGTCTAAACAGTACAAATTTTACACACAATAATAATAACTGCTCCAAGTACTTTAGGACATTTACTTTCCACATCCGTTGATGCGAAAATATTAAAATTCTCATGTCTGCAGCATATAAACAAAGACATGTGACCATACCAGCCACCTGAAGGTATTTCTGCGCTGACAACTATTATTACACTTACTTGAGAAGTGTGATAAAGCATCTTGTCAGGCTGGCATAGTACAAAACGATGCCGCGTTCGCGTCGTTCAAGAAAACATGTAATTGGTCGTTGGGCATCGAATAACATAAATAATGTTGCGACACCTGAGAGTGGTGGCGACAATTAAACAAAAACTTATCTGGTACATGTGACGTGAGACAAATTGTGTTGCAACCGCGCTGCACACCGAGATAGTGCTGCCAGATAAAACATTGCTTTTAACATAAACGTACAGTCAGCCATGATAGTGGTCTTTTTAGAATTTATTAATGAATTTATTTATTCAAGGTACAACAAACGGATTACAATGATTACATGATATACATGATGACAGAAGTTTTGGATTGCAAGCCACAGCAGTGTACACTACCTGACAATACAATACTTAATGTAATCCAAATGATAAATTTCATTTCCTAATCTAAATACAACAAAATTATAAAAAACAACTAAAATATAGAGGTGTAGCTGACCTGACGTCATCAACGCAAGATTAACACAGAGGACGACGAGCGGCAGACATCCCCATCTCTGCCCGGCCGGCGATCAATCGAACTCCGTAGCCACGACTCAGACTTGGCTGTTAAGGCACGCAGGGCCAACAGTAAAAGAGAGATGGTTTATAGGGTTTTAGTCCGTAGGCGCATCTAATTAATGATCACGATCTTTGATTAATACATACCTTTTACAGAGGTATTTAAAATCAGTATAATAAATACGTAATTACAACATCAAAAAATACAATTACCGTAGATTAAATTATTTTATGTATGTATATATGATGTATTATTAAATCCAATGTAATTAATAATAAAATATAATTAAAAATGAATATAATTAAAATGATTAGCATCCGTGATAAAATTAGTGTCAAACAAAAACGTTTCTAGGTTTGTTATATTTATAACTTGTTTCTTATATTTATGTCCTTTCTAATGAACTAAGTCAATGTCAGGGTTGTTTTTGATCACACATCATCAACTGCCTCATCATCATTATAATCATAATCAGTGAATCAGCTAGTGGTTAAAGACGTAGATTTAGATGGGTTCGACTCCTGGTCGGGACACAATAACTTATTAAATTTATTAACTATAACAATATTTATTCAAAGTAAATTATTATAACTTAAATGCTACTTAGATAATAAAAATAAAGTTTAATATAAACTAAAGCTAGTAAAATAAACCATAAATAAAAAATGTCCTCTAGAGACGTCCCATCCGAGATAGTCCCAAGGAGACTGGGGAACATTTCACCTTTGTATATCAAGGCTAAAACGTTAGCAAAAACAATTGCCAGAATTAATATTTTTTAATTTATTTGTAATGTTTTTTAAGTTTGATAAGCTAGAGTTATCGACGAGCTTGTCACTTGTCATGACGGGCATATAGTAAAGTTGGCTAAATGTAAATCCGCTCCTTCAACAGAGTGATTTCTGGTCACCTAAGGGTCATGATGATATTTAACTTTACGTCAATAAGGTTTATTTTCAAAAATAATCTGATAGTAGTAAGTTTTGTCAAAATTGGTAAAAAGTAAAAAAAGTAAAGTATCATAACGACCGTTTACTTTCGGGGTGAATAAAATGAATAACTTTTATTAACAAAACCTATGAAACTGGAATTGTTTGAACGAAATCAGTCTTTGGTTGTACCACCAGTGCACAAAATAAAAATAATCACTAGAATATTAAATAGGGTAGCCTAAATTAAATGCTTCATCAACTTCCTCCATGCGGGATGCATCATCGGCGGTGCTTTCCAGGGGAGGGACGTCTCCTGCATTGTTCTCTTCTACGACGAAATGGGTTCATCTTCATCAATGCGGTCAGCTATATTAAGCGGATTCACATTTAGCCAACTTTACTATAGGCCAATCATGACAAGTGATAAGGTCGTCGATGTCTCCAGCGTACCAAACTCGAGAATATCACACATAATTAAAATATTAAATAATAGTATTTATTTATTTTTAAAAATATTTTTATGTCTTGAACAGGAATCGAACTCGGTACCACCGAATCCAAATCCACAGCCTTAACCGCTAGACCACGGAGGCAAGTAAAAGTCAAGCCGGCATAGAGTTAGGGACTGATGTCGGACATAAGGGTCTGATTCCAGTTGCTAACATTCATGGACCCTGCGCGCTACTTACCATCAGGTGGGCGCAGGGTCACATGTCGTGCTAGTATAAAAAAATTAAAAATAAAAACACTTTATTAATGTATTGATTGTAAAGTTTTCTATACGCGAAAACATGTAGTTGGTGGAATAACACTGCTGCCGAATGACTTATAAAAAAGGGGGTTCACGCCCCCAGAATGAGGAAATACGACGAAAGGACTCCTTTAAATTAAAAAAAAAGTGTAGCTGGCATCGCTACATTCCGTACGCAAGCATTCGCGCAAAAACATGAATGGCACGCGGTGGGTGTGCGCCGGGGAATGTCGTAACCACAGATTAGATACTTGGCTCCGTTTACCACCTTCTTGGTTCTTGGGAAAAGTCATTTTCCGTGGACAATACAACATTTTTAAAGATTATTCAACTCCAAATGTACTTTTGAGAAAAATAGTAAATTTTCTAGGAAATTAAATAAAAAAAAACGGACATTTTAGAAATATATTCATTTTCATATACCTAATTTTAGACAGAGAAAAATAGCAAAAATCAGTATAACGATTTTTCTATATGTTACTAAAACAATTATATGATACTAGCTGACCTGTCGAATTTCGTACCGCCTAACAGTTATTGGATGTTTGTAAACCTTAGTTAGCACGTAGAAATCCACAATGTCAAATGCTTATACGCAATGCTAATCGCCGATTGGATCTTCTCAATAAACGCCACATAGAAGGCCTATGTGATGGCTGGGCAGCTCCACTCTTCCAGGATTAGCGTCTCGGTTATGCTGGGAGAGGTCGATTAACCGTTGAGCGGTAAATGGTTTGACTTGGCTTTATATCTGTATTCGACGACTGGTCCGTACTGGGTAGCAGGGGTCCAGCCATCGATCAAGCGGTCTACTCTGCTACTTTATCTAGAAAATAAAGCACTAAAGCAAATGGCAAGGATCTGCTAGAACCAACAAGTGGACAAGAAAACAGGACATATCACGGGAAAAAAGCCAGGTTTTCACTGCAGGCACGCTTTCTTCTCACACTTCACTTTCTCGGAACTGTTTTAGGCACGATTTAGAGTCCAATCCGGCTTGGGAGCCTTCACACTAAAATCGCGGTGATTTTCGATCCGCACGGGCCGAGCGAGATTTTGTACTGGCGCCTACTTGGGCGCCTCTAGTGGTAGATCACGAAACTGCTCGCGATCCATAGATGATTCTACCAGGCTTGGTGGTAGGAATTTGGGAATTAATGTGTATGGGATAAATTGGTGTAGGATCCTGTTGGATGTCTTAACAACGACAGTCAAGCGCAGAGTGGGCTCGCGCAGGAGTCTCAAGAGCAACGACTGAGTAACTATATACATAATAAGAGCGCTAGGGAGTTTTAGGCTCCCGCTCGGTACCCTCCGTCGGTATGCCCCACACATCAGCGCTGATGCGCGCCAACTATCAGACAACAGTAGTACTATGTCAGAAACCTTCGCCGATGTTCACACAACATATTCCCAAAGTTTTATCCCGATAGGTCAAGTAGTTTTCAAATGCATAGGGAACATACATACACACAGACATATTCATTTTTATCACAGAGCAAATCTACCGTCTCCAGGTGGGCAGCGCGCGGCGATTCTGTGCTCTGTGATTTTTATATATATAGATGTGGCAGAAGTACTACCTACTAAGTAATTAGCGTTGTAGGATAAATGCGGTTTCACTGATGTTGCGATGTGGCCACTTGTCCATTTCCTTTGCCAGTTAGAAAGCACATTCTACCAGTTAGGTACACGCAGAGTACTCGATTTAATTACTAGCTGTGATTTAACTAATAACTGCGCAGTTTAAAAGAACTAGGCAACAGAATCAAGCTATTTTTTTCTTTAAAATCAAATATGGCTCTTGTTGGGACACCTTGTATTTAGTACTTACTGTATTGTGTGCATCCTATAATTATATTTATATCCTATCTGTGGATAACGGTGTTAATTAAAGACTTCTGCAAGACTTACTCTGACTCAATATAAATTTTATTTTCCAATTGTACTAAGGAAATCTCTCTCCGCGATGCCTTTAGGGTACCAAACTTGAGAAATATCACAAATAAATTAAATAATTTATTGTGTCCCGACCAGGAATCAAACCCTGTACCTCCAAGTCCGAATCCACGAAATTAACCGCTAGACCTCGGAGGCATTAGGTATAAATATAAATATTAAAGATGCTCCAAACAGAGCTATATTTAAAAGATTAGTTTACAGACACTTTTTGGGTTCATAATTTTCATAAAATTTTCATTGATTGTTGCTTATTATTATCCTACATCATCGGTTATCATTAAGTACGTAGTACCTAATTTATGTTTATGTAGTATATAAATAGTATAACTTATTTATGTAGTTTATATATGTATGTGTGTATGAATTCGTATGTAATTTTATTAATAAATATTTATTATAAGCAATAAATAATATTCTATAGACGTATATTTTTAATATATTTAATTTTAATTGATATATTGCACCTACCTTACATAAATGTTCTCGTTGTCCCGAAGGTCTGACAGGCAGAGACTGTCTAGCGACATTATGTCACGCCTTTGTAATTTATGTGCAATAAAGTTTTAAATAAAAATAAAATAAATAAATATAAATATTTCCAGACAGGTCACACAGCGCCATCTAGTTTCCGTGGTAAGCTACGAGGCTTGTGTCACGGATACTAGATGGTTGATAAACTACATATTATACTTTTTTTTTGTAAATATATACATATTATACATATAAACACCCAGACCGAGACAAATTATACAATGTACAACTTGCCCCCGGTGGGAATCGAACCCACGACCTCCCGAGTTCACGGCAACGTTTGTTACCACTAGACCACGGAGGCATTAGGTATAGGTAGGATTTAGGTATACTAAAATAAAATTATTTGCAAACGAGCTCTTCCAAGTCCCAAAAACCTAACCATTTTTTTTTCTTAGGAACAAAAAAATATGAATTACGGACACGACTCAATTAAAATTTATTGAAAACAAAAACCTAACCCCAAAAAAAGCAAACACTTTAGCTAAATATAGAAAAAAAAACTTGCAACCATATCAGTAGTCTTGTTCGACAACACCAGTACTATGTAATCTACATAGAAATACGGAAAAGGGTAGGTATAAAAGAAAGCATAGGGGCAAAAATAAGGAAAGGCATGCTACGATGGTTCGGGCATGTTGAAACGATGAGCGAAGAAAGATTGACGAACCAGGTGTATAATCGAAAGTTATGAGACCGAGAATCACAAATCACGATCAAATAAATAAAACACTGGCTTAAGGTGCATTAAATAGCCTTCGTAACAAAAGGGCATGTATGAAGAGGTTGATGAATGTCGACGAAGCGAAGAGGTATGTCAAGATCCTGACAAGTGGCGTGAAGATATGTATGTATGTAATCTATATTTTTATTGTATGCTTATTGTATAACTATTTGTTATTTCAAGTAAATAAAATAATAACACAAAACCAACTAATTTATCTATGATTCATAACACGTGCCAGCAATAAAGGCCGTGCACACTGTTGACGTGCACGATTTGTAAGTACCTTGCACTTTACATTGGGCGACCTCGACCAAGTATGCACTTGCGCAACTACCGACAGTTAGCACTGATATAATACGAATAACATCGACTCATTGTTGTTATTATTTAAACCCTTTCTTTATTTAGCACAGGCTGTGTTACCTAGTAACTAAATTAGAGTATTTGAGACAATAAAACTACGTTACAGTGGATAAAGGGTCACAGTGGTTCACTGGGTAATGATGCAGCTGATGAACTGGCCAGAAGGGGGTCATCTACAATACCGATAGGCCCAGGACCAACAATCTCCCTACCATTCCAATTCATGCGAAGCTGGCTTCGCCAAAGAACTGATAAACTGCACGAGCAACAGCTGCTGCATCGACCACAGACTGCAGACAGTCCAGGGAGGCCCTTCCCTACCCAGACAGGCGCCTTACAAGACGCCTCCTGGGCCTTGACAGAGCCAGGCTACGAATAGTGGTGGGGGTCTTGACGGAACACGCCTTTAACAAACATCTCCATATTCTGAACATTACAGATAGCCCACTGTGTAGAGGATGCGTGGCGGAGGATGAGACGGCCGCGCATGTGCTCTTGGAGTGCGACAGTGTGGCTGCGCCTAGAGTAAGATTCCTTCAGACTGCGAGGACTCTTCCGGAGGTCTGCAGGAACGTAACGGGTCTCCTGGCCTTCCTGGAGGAGATCGGATGGCTCCGCTGAAGGAGTAAATGTCACGCACAATGGTCGAATAGAGACTAACACTCGTATCCTAAAACGTTATCTTCCAGCTGTCAATCGAAGTCACTGCAATTATAACGATTAAAATTTAAAATGGCGCCGAATGTACCAGCTCACAGCTGACCTTTAAAATAAAACTGGTACAATCGGCTTCATTTTAACTTTTATCGTAACAATTCAGTCAGTCAGTGGAGTCGTCCAGGCCCGGATGGCTAATGGGCCTGGGTTGGGAATGGGGACATTCTCCCGTTTTCCCCGGCAGGATCTCAGCGAGTAACCGTGGTAATTAAATAAAATTATAAATATAACCCGCTGGTAATTCATGCACTTTTGGTGCTTGGCGCCGTTACTGGTGTAACAGCGCCCGTGGGGCTCACGAACCCAGGGGGTCTAGGTTCGACCACTTCAGCTCTCTCTTGGCTCTCGAGGAGCAGTTCTCTAGGAAGCTCTCCCGTTGGAGGGCCGACCGCAAGACGGAGCGATATTCTGGAGATGCTTGAAGTATCTGTTGTCGGCCCGATAGAACATACGTCTAGTCAGGTCGACGACAAACTCCTCAATAGTAGGCATTTCCAGATCTCGAGGTATGACGGAATTACGCACGAACCACGGCGCTCGGGAGACCAGTTTGAGCGATATGTTCTGCATACAGTAAGTGCGGAAAAGTTACCGTAGTCACAATCACAAGCGGCTCACGACAAAGAATATGAACAATTGACACCATGATGCTGGCTAAAAGCGCATATAAGTGCATATATCAAAACTCTGTTTTCACCCGGCAGCGCGACGCAAAGAAGGGTTATGTGTTTATCAGCCTATGTATGTATAAATAATAATAATGATAATAATATTTCCAGACAGGTCACACAGCGCCATCTAGTTTCCGTGGAAAGCTACGAGGCTTGTGTTACGGAAACTAGATGGTTGATAAACTACATATTATATATATTTTTTTGTAAATATATACATATTATACATATAAACACCCAGACCGAGACAAATTATACAATGTACAACTTGCTCCCGGTGGGAATCGAACCCACGACCTCCCGAGTTCATGGCAACGTTTGTTACCACTAGACCACGGAGGCGATCAATTATTATTATACTATATATTATTTGTTTATTATATAGTATGTAGTAAGTATATTTATGCCTTATTTATGTATATATCGGCAGATAAGTACCATAGCTTTATTATTTATATATACAAATATATATATTATTTTAGTTATAAGTAGTTTTCTCAATAAAACTAATTGTCAATCATTAGTGGTCATGCACCACAATCCCTGCTCACATATCCTAAAGGTTAGCTGTTAGATAATGTTTTTAGACATTAGGCTCGCCTATGTACTGTAAAATGTTTTATTTTCTGTGCAATAAATAATGTATCTATCTATCTAACTATATTGAATGGGGTATTATCGAATAAAAAAATAATAAAAAAAATAAAATAAAAAATAGGTATTTAAAAATCATGTTATCATTTTTTAATTTCGAGTGACTATTTAGGATCTATAACGATTTAAAGTTGGTTAGCAACCATTATCATTAAAAAAAATAATGTAGGGCCTACTTTAACCTACCTACCTACATATAATAAAGTTCATTTAATCGCTTAATAGATAGTGTGGATTTTTAGTTTTTAATTAATGTTCTATTTTTATGCAGTCGGGTGTTTTTTTTATTTGTTATTTCAAAACATTAAAATAATATCGATATAAAAGTAAAGTTATTTCTTGTGACGAAATTTCACCTGAGACGAGTTTACACTGAGAACAAATGGCACTAACCCTTTACGACGTAATTTTTGTTTATTATGAAAACAAAAAAATATTGTATTATGAGAAGATTTTTTGATGACTCGCTTTCCCTAAATGCCTCATTACGTGATGTCATGTGAAATCGAAGAATTTCCATTGTAGTAGGAACATTGAAGTTATGGTTAATTTTAAAAATGACCAGTTTTCTGTTTAAATTTAACTTATTTGTTTATTAGCATAGTTAGTTATAAAATGCCTGATTATTTAGTTGTGGTTGATCTAAAACGGCCCATATTCGTCATCTATTTAGTGTCTTTTATGGCAACCTTGTGTCACCGAGACCAAGATTTTAATGTAAAAACGTGAGTCATCTACCTGTTCACAACATTTTCCCCACCTTACAAATCACGGGCTGTAGCATTTGCAACAATTTAAAAACTAAAAACAATCTATGGTATGGAACCCGGCAGGAAACGGAACAAACCATAAGCACAATTCATGAAGATTAAAATAATTATCTACTGACCACCTCCTTATTATTAATAAATAATAATAAATAATAATATGTTTAATTACCAATATACCTACAAAATACAATCTACACTTATTCCAAACAAATATTTATCAAATAGTAAGTATACTGCAACAAATTATCAATCTGATTAGTAGTGGACCCACACAAGGCATTTTCATGCCTGACCAACTATGGGACCATGCAGTCGAATTACCAATAATAGTTTACAAAAGGGAAATACAAATAAAAAATTAAAATTAAAATCTAAGTAAAAAAGCAAAAGAAATATAAACAAATTGTTGTGTTCTTTAAATCAACGGATGGTTCTTAAAAATTGTTCTGTATTGACAGTCATGTCTCTATGACCTTGTGAAATACGAGACCAAGATTAAAATATAAAAACGTAAATCATCTACTTGTTTCACAACAAACCCCCACCAAAATTTTTCATGAATGGCAATAAGATATTAATATAATGATTCCTGCCGTGCCTGAACGTTGGCCAAATCTGACACTGATTTATTGTCTCTAACAATTTGGCCAACGTTCCTGAAGACACAGAGATTGATCAGGATGTTGAAGATCCATGATACTTATTAATATCTTAATCATTTAAATAAAATTATACATATTTTAGGACAAAAGCAAATTATAAAATCATTTTAACAAAAATATAGTTTTAATTATTATTTTGCAATATTTTACTATTAAGTCCGTGGATTTAGACACGGAAGTACCGGGTTCGATTCCTGGTCGACAAAAATATTTATTAATTTAAATGAATAAATTTGATTAATATTTTATTTATATGTGATGTTTCACGAGTTTGTTACGCTAGAGATATCGACGAGCTTGCACTTGTCATGATTGGCCTATAGTAAAGTTGGCTAAATGTGAATCCGCTTCTTTATAAGGTTTGAAAATAGTGTATTTCTCTTTGGCCCATGCCGGGGTTCTAACTGCGACCTTTTTGTTCAAAATACGATAGAATGCAAGTACCGATGGACTTGGTGTCACGTGACTCGCTACAATAAAAAATCCCTAATTGCAGTTTGTTCGCAGCCCGTGTTTAGTTCACTGAATGATGCATTGTTTCGTTCTTGGTAAGTAATTACCGATCAGAAACAAGGCCTTTTTGCTAAACACAATCGATGGGGCGAAACCCTGGACTGGATTTAAAGTAAAAGTGAAGATTTTTTGTTAAGTTAAGCATAATGAAACCTGAGGTTCTTTTCGCTGACTACTATCGCTATGTTCGGCTTGAAAGCAAAGCTTGCTTTTTAACCGCGTTTTGCTGAAATTGAGTGGAAACTATAGAGCAAGGACAAGTCGAACGACTTTTGAAGCTGAAAAAAGGGCTTAAAGCGAAAAGTCCAACACAGGGTATATAGATATCGGCGCAAAGCGACGTGACACGATTATTGATAACTTTAAGTTATAAGAAAATGACAGATAACCTCAAATTGCATATTGCTTAAGTTTATTTGTTATTTGAATAAAAATTATAAGAAATTATTAGCTGGATTCAAACTAATATATATATGCTATGCAAAACGCGGTCATACGGCTTGTAGACAATATAATAGCCTGAAGGCCAGACATCTTAGTGTTGTATCGGAACTTAAATAAGTTATTCTTATTGAACTTACTGTTCCGTCGGAATCAAATATTTCAAAAGATCACAACATCGATCACACAGAAAGGCTCAGCTTTACGTAGTGAAAATTGGTGCGAGAGGAATTCCAGCAAAATCTTTTAAAGTCATCACCACTTAAAAAAAGAACTGGGCCTAAGAAATAGGTCTGTCGTCAATACATTTGTAAAACGAGCTTCCAAGACGGCATTAACGGAATCATACAGTATTTGGTTGGATAAGAAGAGAAGCATAATGGTGGATAGCGAGCGTCTTGTTGCCCAATAACTTTAGTCGATCGCAAGCACGATATACAATGGACCTGCACAGTAAATCCATGGAATGCTTAGAAATTTGTTTTCTCTTGGACTTTGCATTTTATTTCAAAGTAGGTGTCCTAAATAAAATGATCGGTATTTAAAAAATGTAAACACCTAAAGTACCTACAATGTACCGATGATGGCATTAAAATGTTTGGTCACCGATAAGCAGTATTTTAAGTGGTTCTAAACCACAATCTCGGCCCTGATAATGTTTATTTAAGTGTTAAAATATGTTTTAATGATAAATTGGGGCGGGATACCTCGTTATCACAAGTAACTGCGTAGGTAATTAATAAATAATAAAGCGTATCGATTGTCTGGGAAAGTAATGAGCGGTGGTGGTTCGTTTGTAAGAACGCTTTCCTTAAAATCTTACAAAGGTTGGTATGTACCAATGAGAAATACACTTTTCTTACGTACATTTGTCATAGCCCTTTCAGCACGACAAAAAATATTTCGGATATATAAGGTAACTTTGAAATACTTACGGTTTAAAATATTTAACAAAAATGGTGAAAAAAATCCTCCGCTAGCGAATTCCACAAGTCCCTATTATAAGCCGCATATACGTGCGTTGTTGTTTTTTAATGGGCTAGTGCACGTATGTGCGCTGGGTAATATGATGAAAATACAAACCACTATTGTACGTTGTTTTCTTTAAAAAGGAATAGGACCAAGGACTAGCCTAACAATTTAATAAAGATAATCACTTAGTAGCTAGATAAGTGCACGATCTATCGAGGCTGTTACGGAGCGGCAAAACAGAATTTGGACCGCTAGATATTTATTTGTAATAACGCACGCTTGGTATTGTCCGTGCTGAAAGGGATATATTTAAGCCGTCAGTTCCGGTTCCACTAATATCAACTTGCAGAATCGTAATAGAAATGACATTAAAAATGGTTGATTTTAAGCCAACCCGTCTGGCGAGCGTAGGCCAAATTCTCCAGATACATGTTCTGGAAGGCTCATCTCCAACAGTGGAAGTCTAGGACCCTGTGCTCTAGGGGCTGTAATGATGATGATAAAAGCGTATCGTACCTCAATAATTGTTATTGTTACATGTGGTTTTACACCGTTTAAAGTTGAAACTCTCGGTCCGTGGGGACCAAGATTTATTTATTTATTTATCTGGAACTCCAACAGCATAACCAAAAATACAATATTATCAAATTTTACACAATAAATAAGGCCATGAATGGGTTCACAAATTATACACAAGATAACGGAAAATATGTATACATTTTTTTGCAGGGATCCAAAAGGGCTGTTGCTTGGAGGATGTCTGACAATTATACTGACACTTGCCCGAAGTGGCACATGCCAGACATTTGCCGAGCAGTGGACATGGGTCTATGCTTTATTATAAATATTTTGGATTGTTACTAACACTATGGACAAATATTAGTCTGAAATAAAAGTTTTTTTTGAACTCGACAAAAGACCAAACTTTAATTACGACTAAGTAATCGTGAACAATGATCTGAAAATATTAAAATAGGAAATAAAATGATTGCAACTTACCCGAATAAATGGGTTTTTCTTTGGTAACTCTGCGACATGGTCCACCTCGTCCCGCTCTTCATCTTCCTCAGCAGAAATAACACGCACACAAGTCCGGTGCATCGTGGACTGGTCATCCATATTCAAAACACATTATACACAAAACAAAAATAAGGTAAATAGTTTTTTAATTATTATTCTCTCAATTTTTAAAATTTTATTCACTTTTTTTCACTAAAAAAACTGCATCCAAATCCGATCAGCTGTTTTCTTCCCTCTGACAATCTGTAATGAATGAAAAATGATGTAGTAAGATTTTTTTATAGCTGTAATAAAAAATGACTAATGTTTTACAAAATCATTGTACGTTTTAATATTACTGGAAATTAGGCTAACTTTCCATGATACAACGGCAATGTTGATGTCATTTTAACAATATTTACTGAGAGATTATAAAAAAGATAAGTTGTAGATTTATTTGCAATAAAATAATAATAACTAGGTTATCTTTTAATATTAGTACACTAACCTACGAAGATATATTTTGATTAGTTTTGCGTATGAGAATTCCTAATAAAATACATTTATTTACTTCTATAGTATCTTAAAAAGCATAACCAATATCCTAATATTTTATTTATTCTATTTATTTATTTAAAAACTTTATTGCACAAAGTACAAAGGCGGACTTAATGCCCGTAGACATTCTCTGACAGCCAAACCTTAGGGACAAATTTAAACAAATATAGGTGCAATGAAAATGATACTAACAATAATATAATTATAGGATAATTTAAAAATATAATATAACTACTTATATACATTTATATATATTATAATATCAATACACAATAATAAATGCGAATATATACACAATTTTATAACTTAATTGCTTATTGATTAAAAACAAAATACTGCGCAATATTAGTCATTAATTTGTATAGTCTAGACATGTCTACCCAGCTTGCCATCTTCAAAAAGCTGGTTTACACTCACCTTTTGAAATGCCAATAAAGTCTGTATCGTCCAAAGATGTTGTAATGTAGTGTAGTACTTATATGTATGTCTGTTATATATGTATTTATAAAATAATTTATATATGTATGTATATGTACGTCGTATATGTATTATA
Organism: Tinea semifulvella; assembly: GCA_910589645.1. NCBI lineage: Eukaryota > Metazoa > Arthropoda > Insecta > Lepidoptera > Tineidae > Tinea > Tinea semifulvella. The sequence continues at coordinate 1,193,429 of OU342605.1, forward strand.
TATACCCACTTATATATGTAATTTAATACTTTAGTTGTAAGTATATTGTATTTTTTTCTTAATATTTGTTGTTTATTTATCCTAAACTTACCTCTTATATTTCAATCCATCTTTTAATTCATATTTCAGTCCATTATATCCGCCTCTTGTTTATTTAACAATAAAGTTTTTAAATAAAAATAAATAAATAAATTTCTTATTACTGGAGACATAAATTATAAATCACCCCCTCTAAAAATGGTGTCATTAAATTGGATAATAAATAATCTGCAATTTTTTACTTTAGCTTGGTAAATCATTCATTAGATCATAATTTGAACACTTATTTTTTTTATTTTTTATTTAAAAACTTTATTGTAAATCTATACAAAAGGCGAACGTAATGCCGCAAGACATTCTCTTCCCGTTAACCTTTGGGACATTGGGACATTTAAATATGAGTACGGTGCAAATAGAGAAATAAAATATTAAAATGAAATATAAATAATATTAAAAATTAACATACTTAGACAACTATAATATATATATACATATATATAATATATACACATACATACTAATACTACATAAATATAATACAATAAAATTATATAATAATACATAAATACCTTAATGTTAATAATAACTACCTATAATGGATTAAAGTCAGTAATTTACTTATTCCACAGCTGTATTTTACAAATAAATATTTACATTCAAATGATTACCAAACACCTAGTTAATTACGAAATAACATTATTTTCACTAAACATATAGCATGGACGGATATGGATATGATATTGATGTCATGATTGGCCTATAGTAAAATTGGCTAAATGTGAATCCGCTTATTTATAAGCGTGGTTTCTGACTACCCCAAAAGGGAAAAAGTCGTGATGATACGTTACGTTTATGGACGGATTATTAACAATTTAAACTATTAAAAATAAACATAAGAATAAAAATAAAGGTACAATATTTAAAAAATCCATCTACGCACCATTATGTATGTATATGTGAATGTGTAGGTGTGTGAAGGTGTAAATTGTAAGTGTGAATGAGTGAAAATGTGTAGATTTCATTGCATTTAAATTTTTATTAAAATGGATATAGTATGTTATCCTTAAGAGATAGATATATGCCATCGCGTACTTTTCTGTAGACCTATATAAGATACACGATTCCACTATACATAATTTTGTTATATCTCAAAGGGTTTAGACAGCGTTTTCGTTGAAAGCTTCCAGATGGCTTATTTTTTTCCGACGCCTCCAACAAATATCGTTATTGTTTACAAAAACTTAACAAATTATATACTAAAACCTTCCTCGGGAACCACTCTATCCATTAATGGAAACAGCATAGAAATCGGTGCAGTCGTTTTTAAGTTTATCGCGAACAGACAGACGCGGCGAAGGACTTTTTTTTATAATATGTAGTGATGATAGTGATAGTGAAGCGATGTGTTATAATGTGAAAAACATTTTTTTTGACGAATTTTAATCACAACTAAATATTTTTTTCACAGAGTTACTACAACTATTTTCTACAACATAGAAGTTTTATTGTACTAGTTTTTTGTCAACTTATCATTGAACATAAGCAATCTTTAAAAATCTCAGTCTACATCTTCAGCCTGTGTCTGTCCACTGTTGGATATTTCTTTTGCAACCCTAAACCATCCCTTGCGACGTTCTTTAGGTCATCTGTCCATCTGGCGGGGGGTCGTCCCACCCTGCGTCGTCCCGTATGCGATAGGCTACATGTAGGGAATACAATCCCGAGCATGTTTTTAATCCCGGAATTACGGGATTTTTTATGCGTAATCCTGGGATCCCGGGGCTATCCCGGGATTTGATTACGTGTTTTCTAATTGGGCTCAATTGAAAATAATAACTTGAGTAATTTCCTAAAAAAATGCATTATACAAATCACAAAGTAAATGAAAAAATACAACACAAAAAACTATTTAGAATTTCGAAAATACAAACGCATAAATATCAAAGCATCCAATGCTGCAATGTTTGACTTCCAAGCCTGCTTCGTAGTTTATTTCCAACATAAAACGCTAGAAACACTCGCTCAGGTATTACGCCGGTCCTACCTGTTTGTGGCAACACCGAAAACCCCGAGAGTAGTAAGTATAGTCCCGGACAATCCCAGTCCAGAAAAGGGCCGGGATCGCAGGATTTGGGATCCTGAGATTGTATTCTCCAGCTACATGATAACTATAGAAAATAGTAGCCTTGTTAATGAATATAAACGCTCGAGTGGCGATGGTGGCGATACGTGATCGTTATGTGAAACTACAGTCCCACACTAGATAGTGGCTAGTGGCCATCAATTACAGCAGCAATATGGCGTGAAGATGCTGACAGTTAAACGGATGTTGTGGTCTAACTTAACTATTTGGAATATGTGTAAACTTCTAGATAAAAGTGCTGTATGTATTGGGCAAGATGCCACGGGGCAGCGATTTGTTCGATCAGCAATTTTTCAAGTTTTTTTTTTGGTTTAATTTGGTTTTTACGAGTAAAAGGGAGCCCTGTTAGAAAAAATATCCAAATGTAATCAATGCATGAAACAGACCGCGGGCAGAGTTATCTTATTTAAATTATAATACATCAATTAGGTTAAATTTTGTTAAGTTGTACTTGTATATTTATTTTTAAAATATATAAATTTGCTACATGACTGTCCGATGCGCAAATTTTCTCCGCCCACAGCTATCCATATTCTTTTTATCTGCCGCGGCGCCGGCACCCAAATAAATTAAAGGTGAGCTTTAATAACAACTAATCTATTGAAAGAATCATTAATGATTATTATATGACTAAATAATATTAAAATGACATTTGACTATTTTGATCAAAATTGTACCGAATTACAATACATTGAATGAACTGCCATTTGTAGGCTATCTATCCTGAGTTGATTACAAATAAATAAGTCATATTTTACCAATTTGGCCAATAATCGAATATGAACTCTGAAATAATTGGTACAGATAATTTTGTATATTCATATTGTTAAGAATTAATTTAAAAGTATTTTATAAACCAATATTGTCAGAATAATGTAAGCTTAGCCTGTAGTAGTTTAAAAAAATATAATAATAATTTTTTTTTTTGTGGTAACTGCGCAATACTTTCTTTTCACTATTTTACCTATAAAACCCGTCACATATGAATGTAGAAAATTGAAAAAAAAAAGAAGTAATATGAATTGATATTTTTTTTAGTTTATTAGATATTAAAATCTGTTCCTTCCATGTTTCCTGAAATTGTTCACTGTTGCTACCGCTCGTCAGTGGGAAGAAGCGACCCCTGGCTTTAAGCGCGCACCGTCTGTTTTTCTTGAGAAACAGAATATATGTCTCTCGACGTAACAAAGTTGTATGGCATTTTGGATATATATATTACTTATAGTGTATGTTTATGTATGTATTATAGAGAAGAAGACAAATTTCTAAGCATTCCATGGATTCACCATCGTCTCGGCTTGCGACCGACAATAGGCTGGTTTAAGAAAAGGAGGCCTCCTTTTTTCTTTTTTTTTGCGCGATAATACGCTCACCATCCACCATTCTACTTCTCTATATATATATATTTGTATTTTTTATGTATTTTAGTGTGCTAATTATTGTTAGTTTAGTAATTTAAGTTCTTTTATTGTTTTTATTCATCCTGCCCACCACCTTTCATGATACACAAGGTTAGCTGGTAAAGAAGGCCTTATGGCGTTATAGCTTGCCTATGTACTAGGTTTTTAAATGCAACAACGTATTTAAATAAATAAAGAAATATTTAAAATCACTTTCTTTTCCGGGCGTTTTACAAATTGCTTATGTTAGCACTCTCGCTGCTACATACGTGCATGGCATGCGGTGATGCTCTGATTCCTTTGCATTTCTACGCGAGGTCGCCTAGTTCAAGGTCTGCACTTATTGTATTTGAATATATTTGTATTATGCAAAATTGTCATAGGTGATCATGTAGCCGCTCTCCAGTGGAATAATCTCCAACTGATCATCAGATGGGCTTCTTCTGTTAACTCTCATTTGCTTGCATAGTCAAATATTTTCAAGTATTTTCAAGTCTTAAAAAATGTAGTCTATTAATTTTTATTAGGTAGTAGGCGGACTAACAGTGGTAATTAGCTTAGTATGCCGGGGCAAGGAAGTATCCACCGTTCGTGCCGCAAAAACCCAGTAAACTGTTTCCATACGTTTCGGAATCAGGTTTAAACTGCAACACATATCATACATAGAATAATACATAATGTCATTATAAGCCCGCCTGTATATTTGTGCAATTAATTATTTAAATAAATAAATAATTTTGGACAAAGAAAAACAGCAATATCATTGATATATCATGTATTTCCTTTATTTTACAAATCCAAAATGCCGGTATATTTTTCATTTTTTAAAAGATAAATCTATAAAGGAGTGTGCGACCAAGAGGGATGCAAAAATGTTAACTAAGTATCTACAATGCATATGCAAGTAGTATATGCTAAGCATGCTTAAAATATATATCAGCCAGAGTGATATTGCGTATATTTACATTTTAAAATGTATTTTGCGTGAGCCCGCATTAATTATAGGCGCATGCAAGGCTTCTGTACCCCCTTATTGTTCAATGACTCAGTGTTGAGGGGTTTCCAAGGCACGTCGTATCTTTACAAGCCATTGTCAAGGTCTTAGGCTCCCTTCCTTATCACGTATTGCAGTGACTGTACGACAAAATTTATTTCGTCGTTTTATTTATTATATTTTGTCGTGATCGTGTCAAGTGGCGCTCAATTGTATGCCTACCTCGTAAGCGATCTGGCGTGAAGATATCTATATATGTATGTACTATACACACACTAAGATTAAATCATTTTATTTTAAATTTTATCAGATCAGCATTCTAGCAACATAGCCACAACCGCTTATAATAATTATTTTGCATACAAAATTTAAAGACATGTATATAGACGACCATAATACTATGAAGGTATTCTCTACCAGCTAACATTTATATATAGGGAGAGTGATAGAAGAATATTATGGCTGCAGAGTAAGAAAAAATTACACAAAAAGATCCTGCCTACGTGGTTTAGCGGTTAAGTCCGTGATTTTAGAATCGGAGGTACCGGGTTCGATTTCTGGTCAGGATACAATAATAATTATTAATTTAAATAAATTCATATTTAATTTATTTGTGATATTTCTCGAGTACCAACGCTGCGTTGGAGACATCGACGAGCTTGCCATTGTCATGATTGGCCTATAGTAAAGGTGAATAGGAAACGGTCGTGATGATACTTTACTTTACCTAAAATTAATAAATATATAGGTACGTAGGTAAGTATATGGTTTAAACATCTAATCATAATAAATATATATTTTGCAAAATACTGTGTATAAATCTATATATATAAAGGTGAATGACTGTGTGTGTGTTCCCTATGCACGGCAAAACTTGACCGATCGGGATGAAACTTTGGGAATGTGTTGTGTGAACATTGGGGAAGGTTTCTGACATATTAGATTGCATAATAAGTAAATCTTAATATATAAAACAAAGTCGGGTTTGTTAGAACACTTATAACTCGAGAGCGGCTGGACAGATTTCCACAGTTTTTGATTTGTGTCTCTGTCCCGAATAGCAGAATAACTATTACTATATTTTTTTAAGAAGGTAGAAATTAAGGGTTTAATAAATATATATTTAGAACAAATATAAGTCGTATTATAATATAAGTCAATTAATTACAATCAAAATATGGCGCGTGCGACATTGACAAAACCTTCAGGCTAATTTATTGTGACCCTTGGCTCTTAAATTAGTTTTATTTGCTGAATAATTGAGGAAAAATTATAAGGTCTAGGTACTTAATTTATTCTTGGTACACTGTTTTTATTGTCACTTCGTTTAGAATAATTTTTACCTAGGTTAGGTCTACACCCTCGAGGTCAAATATAAGATTGAAATTGGTGAAACTTTGTATACAAAATGTTTGTTTCATATTATTTTGTTTTATATCTATAATCATTTTTATTATATATGAGGTATATATAATTAATGGTAGGTTTATATGATTGTCGATATGTTACTTCATCGATGCATTTATTCTGTTTATTTGTTTCTTCTTACACACCCTCTCACAGACACTCATACACATTCACATAACACATGATGAGAGGTTACACGAAATTCCTAAAATACCCCTATAATACTTTTTTTTTATTATTATTATTTATTTGTTTGTAATTGATTAAGCATTACAATGTTTAAATAAATGGTATAAGCTTGTTTTTGTGTCACCTGGGAGTGAACTGGACTCCTGTCTTTGGGCCATGGTGCTCGGGAGACCACTCTAAATAGTATGTTCTGCTGACTTTGGATCTTGTCCCTATTGGTCTTGGCCAGAAGGTGGTGCCAGGCTGACGTAGCATTCTCGTAGCTGAGTCGGGGCTGAACATCTGTTGATTCGGACCTACAACCTGAGCGGCTAACTGGAATTCATAACAGGGCGTAACATAGTTCGAGCCGCCTTCGCCGGATTAACGGCGTGGCAGACCATTTTACCCAATGTTAATGTCCTGTTAATGATGCAGCCCAGTTTTAAGATTATAATTGTGTGCAATCTATGATAATAATAATAATGCCGTAAATCCATTTTCTACCGACCTTTGTGAAGACAGAAGAAAATTGCTAAGCACTCCATGGATTCACTGTGCGGGTGCCGGGTCCATCGTGTGTGGGTAAGAGATGAGAAGAATGATGTCTCGGGCTTGTTACTGACAATAGGCTGGTTTAAGAAAACGAGGCCTCCTTTTTTTTATTGCGTGATAATACGCTCACTATCCACAGTTCTACTTCTCTCCCTACGCAACCAAATACTGTATGATTCCGTTAATGCCGTCTTGGATTCCATAAATGTATTGACGGCAGACCTGATAAGGCCCAATTCTTTCAGTAAGTGATGCAAAGATTTTGCTGGAACTCCTCTCGCACCAACTTCCACTGCGTAAAGCTGAGTCTTGAACCCGTTCCTGATCATTTCTTCTGTGAGATCATAATATTCGACTTCATTTTGTGGTCTTTTGGAATATTTGATTCCCACGGAACGGTAAGTTCAATAAGGATAACTTTTTTCAAGTTCTGAGAAAACACTAACATGTCTGGCCTATATACTCATACAGCTAGTTCATCTCGGATCCTATAATGGTGTTTAAATGTATCCATGAGAATTAAGATCGACGAAGACATTTGATATTTAGGTAATAATTTATTACAAATACATACACAAATAATATATAATGTATTACACATACATAATCATATCCTACATAAACTAAGAAATAGATACTTAAATTAAACATATATATAAATATAAAACTAAAGGTACGGAGTGAGTTATGGCGTTTTATTCTGTTTCTGAAGTAAGTACTTGTATAGCTTGTCTTTAAATATGTTTAGAGATGGTGCCTGTCTGACAATTAAAGAAAGCTTTTTCCACTGGCGAGCTGAAGATAGTGTAAAGGAATCTGAATATCTGCCAAATGAATGAATCGAGTAGAGGACCTTTTTTCTAACAATCAACTAAGAAATAATTGGAGCTAATGTCAACCTTATGATTAGTGTCTTTAAGACTATAATTGGGTACAAATTGTGCTAATCTGTAGACACATTAGTCCCATCACACATCCAGGCGACCTCGTCAAGCGCGGGAAGTACGGCGGTTTCTGCTGAGAACCTTTTAAGCTGCGCAAATACGCCAACCTCAGTACAGGTTACGAATTTGCGCCGTTTGGGGTCGAGACGATGGGCCCATGGGGACACTCAGCCAAGCGTCTGGCCAAGGAGTTGTCCAAACGGCTAAAAGACAGGAAGGCTGGCAATTATTTCTGCCAACGTATTAGCTTAGCTATACAGAGGGGAAATGTTGCCAGTCTTTCTTCAACTTATACCTAGTTTATTTTTTTATCAGGTTCAGTTTATATTTATTTTAATTTTTACTTTTAAGTAGTTTTAATTTATATTGTAATTATTTTATACTATTTGTGTATTACTTCAATTATATTAGTATTAAATTGTGTACATACTTAATAGCGCCATCTATGATCCAGTAGCGGATCTTGTTTCTATAGACTTGTTATTTAATGAAAGTAAACTTCTAGAATGTATCGTATAAATTAATTGATAACTTTAAAGTTTAATCAACATTTACTTACGAAAATAAACTGACACGAGGTTCTCTAGTCGAAGAAGAACGTGTTTTATTTGTTGAAAGAACAAAATAATGGTTTTAAAAGTGCACAGTCGTGTTAATTCATTCTGTACCGATTGACCTAGCTTTGATTCTTATACCGTTTGGTTGCTTGCTCAGTCTTGTTATATATATATTATCTCTGGATAGCTAGGTTACTACTGACTCAAGTGCGTCAGTTAGACATAGTTTGCTAGTTCCATGCGTAATATGTTCGTACCGTACGAGTAACTGCTATAACAAATAATGGGTGAATATTTTATTTATATGATAAGTAGTTGTTTTTTTATTATTTTGCTTAATGTCCTATTGATTCTAAATCATTCTACCACTCCAATATTTGTGTGCTTATAAGTGTTAAATTAATTGTCTAAACACAATAGGCACTTCCCATGCTCATCGACCTCATAATATATCGTTATTGGATCTATAGATCATGATACGTCACGTGATACCATTGTCGGTACCGTACCCACAGTTAGGAGGGAAAGAGAATAAAGATAGGACAAAGGCGGGGTGCGAGCGAGACTGCGAGCGTAAGTGGAGTGGAAAATTATAGGGTTGGCACTATATAGGTAGGTACTAGATTTTTTAAAGTTACAATAATAGGTTCGAAAGTAGGATATAAATAAATACTATTTCAGTTAAAGCGAACTGGAATTATCTAAAAAATAATCGTACAATTAGGTGTCAAATCATTTATTTATTTATCTGGAACTCCAACAGACATCGACGAGCTTGCCACTTGTCATGATTGGCCTAAAGTAAAGTTGGCTAAATATGAATCCGCTTATTTATAAGCGTGGTTTTGACCACCCCGGAAGAGAAACGGTCGTGATGATGATGATGATGATAAACTCCAACAGCATAACCGAAAATACAATATTATCAAATTTTACACAATCCATAAGGCCGTGAATGGGTTCACAAATTATAAAAAAGAAATTGCATCACCACCGTTCTATCGGCGTCTGCTTGTCAAAAAATTGGGAATAATATTATTTTCTTAATTGGAATACTAAATTAACAGGTTTCAATCTGATAGTAAAAAGTGCGTCACCCAAAGGTGATTTACCTTGAGCAGAGCCAATCATCGAAAATGAGCGGTGCGCGAGAAATATATCTTAAATAGGTGGTAGGCTGACTAATGGTGGTAATTTGCCCAGTCTGCTAGGACAAGGAAGTATCCACTGTTCGTGTCGATAACCTAGTAAAGTGTATCCACACGTTTCGGGATCAGGCTCGAATTGCCGTCATGACCGGCATATTGTTAGGGACTGATGTCTGTGTCTAATTCCAGTTGCTAACATTCATGGACCACAGGTCGCATGTCGTGCTAGTATTAAAAAAAAAAAAACGAATATTTAACATTCTATAAAAAATATAACTCAAAAGCACAGAAAATGATTAAAACAGACGCAAACCAACGTGTGAGATGTTAGTTTTGAAAACACTTGTTGTTCATGTGGCAATTTTATTCTTAGAACTCATTAAGCGCTGAATGCTACATTAACATGTATATGTGCTTGCTTTATGCTTTACGAAGCATTGTTTGCTTAGAACACATTATCCTCGTGTTCGCGTCAAAAGCAAAGCAAAGCAGTGCGTGATATTTGTTATTGAATTATGCTTTAAAGTTAATGAAAGCGATATAAAGTAAAAAAAAACACTTACAGCCAAGTCGAACATGCCATATGGCATGCTATAGATATACTCGTAGTGTAAAATGTATATCCATCGGGGAAACTCGGGTCTCAATCGGAATACGATGTCACCCGAAGTGTCAATCAAGTATTGTATTAAATTAGTGTCATTTTGGAACTTTATTATTTAGTGTCAAAATACTACTTCGAACTTAAGTATCATTACCACCGTTTCCCTATTGGGGTGGTCATATACCACGCTACAGTAAGTTTTAATAGTAACTTTACTATATAATCATGACAAGTGGCAAGCTCGTCGATGTCCCTAGTCTACCAAATTCGAGAAGTATAATATATTTTATTCGAATTTATTGATTTAAATTATTAAATATTATTGTGTCTCGACCAGAAATCGAACCTGGTATACCTCCAAATCTAAATCTAGGGACCTAACCGCTAGACAACGTAGGTAGACTACGAACTTTTCCGAAAAAGATTGTGCACTAGATCTGTAAGTAAATGAGGCATCTACTGTAAATCTACGTTGAGTCAACCCTAGCAAAATTACAATGGTGCATGACACTGTATTCACGATATTCCTTTACATTATGGTAATATTATTAGTTTGTAAGAGCCGTGAATGACTCAGGATGTACATCCAACAAAACAACAACATCGATCGAATAAAATAGTCACTAAGATACTTATTTCGTTCACAATGCTACAGGAAAGCAAGTGAAATTGTTGTGTACACAAAACATCGAACAATGATGTATGTTGACAAACATTTGCGTACAAACATCCATAACCGAAGTCCATGTCTTTATGGTTGACACTTGTCAAAGTCAAAATATCTTTATTCACGTAAACCTATTGGAGGCATTTGCGACACGTCATTAAATAAATTATTTTGAATAATATAATTAGAAAGAGACAAAAAATAATAATAAAAAATAGCTATAATTTATACGGATCGTGTGTTGTTGTTTTAATAATACTGGTTCCATATTTTATACATACATATATTATAACTATAGTATTTGATGTTTTTGATAGATTTATTGTTATTATTATTTTGTTTGACAAGTCTTGTAATGAAATAAATACTTATACTAAAAACAATATTTTATTGCCTCCGTGGTCTAGCGGTTAAGTCCGTGGATTTAGATTTGGAGGTACCGGGTTCGATTCATGGTCGGGACATTAAAATATTTACTAAAGTAAATAAATCCTTTTAAAATATTTAATTCAATTGTGATATTTCTAAACGTGAATCCGCTTATTTATAAGCGTGGTTTGTGACCACTCCGAAAGGGAAACGGTCGTGATGATACTTTACTTTATTCTGTTCCTACATCGTACATAATATAATAAAATAAATTAGTATATAAATAAATAAATCAATCAGGTGGGACGCGATCTCTCGCTACCATCGGTAGTCAAATCGATGGTAGCGAGCGAAGCGTCTTGGGACGCTGTGGCCTCCTTCTGTGAGCACGCCATGCTCCAGAAGGAGGCGGCGGAACGGGAGCGGGAAGAAGACCCGAACGCCCCTCCCTTCCGCCAGAGGAGAAGACAGCGCAGGAGGCGGCAGTACGCTGCCCTCCTGCCCACCTGAGGGGCCCGAGCGGTGTCACGGGGGTGACATCGCTCACATAGGGCCCCACGAGACGGCGCGCGCGGTTGTTCCCGCGCGCCTCTCCGAAGGCGAGGGAGGAGACTCGCTCTCTCTCTCCCTCTTCGCCATGAAGGCGCCCGCACACTAGCGGGCGACGCCGGCGGGCGGTGGTCGTTTGCATATTGCTCCCCGCCGTCCGCCATCAACACAAGGCCTCTCGAGGAACACCATCAGGTTTTAGTCGGTGCGAGCCCGACATAACTTCCCCCCTGTCCCCCGACTCGGGGGGGGGGGTATCCGGTAGGGATTTCCTGATGTAAAAAAAAAAAAAAGCTAGATGACATATTTTATTCGTTACGAGACCCAAACAAATTTGGTAAAAAAATATGCGCTGAATACGATTTTACTATCCACAGTCTGAGTTGGTGGGAGAATAATATTTAATTTAATAATTAGTAGAAAAGTAAAAAGTATCATCACGACTGTTTCCCTTCCGGGGTGGTCAGAAACCACGCCTATAAAGAAGCGGATTCACATTTAGCCAACTTTACTTTAGGCCAATCATGACAAGTGGCAAGCTCGTCGATGTCTCTAGCGTACCAAACTCGAGAAATATCACAAACAAATTAGATTTTATTTATTTAAATTAATAAATATTATTGTGACTCGATCAGGAATCGGACCCGGTACCTCCAAGTGTATAGTTATATATACTGATAAAATATATATATTTTTTCCTTTGTATTTACATAGTAATGCCGCGCCGTAACAAACAAGTTCATTATCGAGGGAATCAGTGGAAGCGTTGTCACAGGTCGCGTCGTGCTCACTGCTCACTACAGCCCCCAGAACACAGCGTCCTAGACCTCCTCTGTTGGAGATGGGCCTTCCAGAACAATCCGGAGTTGGAGATTAAGGTGGCGTTATTGAGGTTGGCTAGAATCTGATGTCAATTTATTAGGTAACTATTCCACAAGTTGGTAATACAAAACTGGAACCGGACGGCTTAACGTGCTCTCCGAGGCATGGGAACACGGTGGTGTTTTAAATCTATGACAAATGTATGTATTTATTTATTTATTTTAAATACTTTATTGCACTAAAATTGTACATAGGCGGGCTTAATGGCCAGGCATTTTCTAACAACCAACCTTTAGTTTATCTATCATTGATAGGGGGTTTAAACCGGCCTTTATAGGATTTTATGGAAAGCGTTCTTACAACCGAGCCACCACCGCGTTGCTCAGTTTTTTTTAAAACAAGTATTAAGTCGCTCAGCCTCAACGAGTTGTAAATCTTTGCCACACAATACCATCACATTAATATTCAGATCTGGTTAAATAACAATTGACGTAATTTTCTCTATAAAAAAACGCCATACATCACTGCTTATGTACGCGTTTTGAATCGAAACTGCAGACAGAGTAGTTAATGTACGATGGAAATGTTTTTTTTGGGTTGTTCGTTCGAAAAGTAATGATATCAGAATAGGGTTGGTACAACGAGGTCAAATATAAGATAGATCGGATGTGGGATGCGACGTGTGTAGACACATTAGCTCCATCTCACATCCAGGTGACTTCGTCAGGCGCGGGAAGTACGGCGTTTTCTGCTAAGAACCTCAAGTTGCGCATATACGCCAAAATTGGTACCGGTTACGAATTTACGCCGTTTGGTGTCGACGATGGGCCCGTGGGGACCTTCAGCTAGGCGCCTGGTCAAGACCTCTGGAGACAGGAAGTCTGCCAATTATTTCTGTCAACGTAATAGCCCCCAATACAGAGGGGAAATGTTGCCAGTCTCCTTGGGACTATCTCGGTTGGACCGTCTATAAAAGACCTTTTTTATTTATAGTTTAGTTTATTTTTAATTTTATTATTTAAGTATCTTATAATTTATATTTATAATATTCCAAAGACTTATAAAATTGTTCCAAAGACGGTAGTATTATAATATGAGAACTCATGTCATCAAAAAACAGGCATCCCTATATAAACTCATTTTAATGTCCCAATATGTGTATTAAGTCAATGTACAATAATACGTTGTTACCAACACTGATGTATGGACGCGAGACGTGAATAAGTCAGAATACGCATGGGACTAGAGTTAATGCAGTAGAAATGCGGTGGTCGCGTCGGATATGCAGCGTCACCTTGGCGGACCGCACACGTAACGTCGAAATACGGAAAAGGGTTGGTATAAAGGAAAGCATAGTGATAAAAATAAGGAAAGGCATGCTACGATGGTTCGGGCATGTTGAAAGGATGAGCGAATAAAGATTGACGAACCAGATATATAATAAAGTTGTGTGTGAAAGAGGCCCTGGCAGACCAAGACTCACATATCACGATCAAATAAATAAAACACAGACTGAAGGGGCATTAAAAAGTCTTTGTAACCAAAGGGCATGTATGAAGAGGTTAATGAATGTCGACGAAACGAAAGAGGTATGTCGTGATCGTGTCAAATGGCGTTCAATTGTCTCTGCCTACCCCGCAAGGGATCTGGCGTGAAGATGTGTACAATAATATTTATTCCTTTGCAACACTAGAAGCAAATGCCAAAATGTCAGCCGGTTAATGCCAAACGGAAAACTGTATCGATAATATTCGATAGCTTTCCGGGCTTTAAAATTCCGTCGCTTAATAGTTTGCGCAAATCGTTAATTTGACAGATGAATTTGATACGATTCTGTCCTTTTTATAATTAAAGGTAAGGCACTGACCATACATCCAAACAGACCCCGCCGTTTTAATTGAACTATCCGAATGGATGTGCACTTTGAAATACTTAGCAGACTAATAAAATCATAGCATCCACAGGTCCACATGGACGAGCTTGTCACTTGTCATGATTGGCCTATAGTGAAGTTGGCTAAATGTGAATTTGCTTCTTTATAAGCGTGGTTTCTGACTACCCCAAAAGCGAAAACGGTCGTGATGATGATCCACCGCTCGCCACGACAGTTTTAAACAAGATTATCAGTCTTACTGAGAATAAACTAAAGATGGACGTTGACATATTCCATCGTTTTGACGCCGCCCGTTTAAAAAAAACATTATAGGTAGGTACCTACGTTTCCGACAATCATGAACAAATTTTGGAATTTGGCCATGGTATTTGGTCTGTCATGGTGTTTGGTCTATCAGGCGCGGTGGTGGCTCGGTTGTAAGAACGCGTACCTTAAATCCTACAAAGGTCGGTTTAGATTAGACCCACCCGGCATGTACCAATGAGAAATACTTCTTACGTACATTTGTCATAGATTTACAACACCACCGTTCCCGTGCCTCGGAGAGCACGTTAAGCCGTCGGTCCCGGTTCCACTAATGCCAACTTGTGGAATCGTTAATAAATTGTCATTAATAATTGACATCATATCATCAGCGTGGCGAGTGTAGGTCAAATTCTCCAGTTCTGGAAGCCCCATCTCCAGCAGTGGATGTCTAGGACGCTGTGTTCTAGGGGCTGTAATGAAATGAATTTAGTCTGTTGGATGGCTAAGTTAGAGATCAGTCTCAAATTTCGAGACAGCTGCCCCGCGCGTACACGTAGGTACGAGTATATATCGACATTGTCAACCCTAGACAGGTACATTTTTTTGTTATCATTCACGGTCGACCGAACCGAGTCGTAACCTCGGTGTGACCTTCAGCATCGCCTATACTAAACTATTAGTTTCCGTGCATCAATGGTTCATCATTACCATCATCAGCTGTTTGTGTTACGGAAACTAGATGGTTGATAAACTACATAATCGTCATGATCGTAGAACAGTGACGGATCTGCTATATTTAAAATTTTCATGGCGGCCATTCAACTGTCATTTCGACCATTTTTTTGTCACTTTTTAAGTGCAAACCTTCTAGATTTCATTTTGGAACCCTTTCTAATATTTGCACTGTAAATTACAGACCACAAACAATAGAAAACTATATATAAATATATATGCAAAATTATGGGTATTTTTTTAAATCCGACATTGTTCTACGATCATGACTTTTTTTTTGTAAATATATACATATAAACACCCAGACCGAGACAAATTATGCAATGTACAACTTGCCCCCGGTGGGAATCGAACTCACGACCTCCCGAGTTCACGGCAACATTTGTTACCACTAGACCACGGAGGCGGTTAAATATAAAGAAAGAAAGAAAGAAAGAAAGAAAGAAAGAAAGAAAACATTTATTTATCAAAAAACAGCTTAGACATAACAATTACAAAAGAGAAAAAAAAGTAATAGTAAAAAAACTTAAAATAATATAAACTTGGTAAAAAAAAAGAAAAGAAAATGAGCTGCTATGACAAATAGGTGTTCAGGTCAGCAAAGGCTGCAACAGTAGATGCTGCAGCGCTGATTTTCACTGAACCCTTTAACAAAACCAAAAAATAAAATAAAAATTCAATAAGTGTAACTCTGAGTATTATAATAAAGAAACATGGAACCAAAATAAAATAAATTGAAATATATAATGGATAAATAATAAATATATGTATATGTGTGAGTAAAGTAAAAAAAGAAAAACAGAATATTAACAAATATACCTATAATAAAGTAAAAAAAATATTTGTAATTTAGTTTTTTAGCTTTATTTTTCTAATTACCAATATAGTAAACAATGAGTAAGAGATAGACGGGTATAACTCTGGAATTTATGGTTGAAAGTAAAAATAAAAAATAAAAATATATACATATATGTATATATTTTTTATCAACAGAAAGGAAATAAGAAATTTAAAATTTGTCGCCAATGCTAGTTCGGTGGGAACCAGTAGTAGCGCTGCTAAAACTGGCTATTTTTTATTCTATGGAGATACGTTTTTTTGGTATTACGTTTCTTGCTCCTTAGAAAAGCGTGGTTTCTCACCACACCGTTACGGTCGTGATCATACTTTACTTTTTTCTTATGTATCAACCATAAGACAAGCTCCTTCCATTCACATCTTTAAAAAACTACTTAATGCTATATTTTTAAACAAGCAGAACAATATATTATCTTCATATATGTAAATCTACTATAATACGTATATATTGATGAGTATTTATGTAGTCTATGTATACATACTATTTATGTAGTTTATTGGTTAGGATTGCACCCCACATATTTATACTGTCTCACTCTCCCAAATCCCCTATTCTGTTGTCGCAAACGTTATTATATAGTAGATTTCGTTATTTACTTCAGAGATTGCGTCATAATATTATTCAATTCTCAACTCTATAAGCGCTTAACAGCGGCCGTGCAAATATCAACTTTAATTATAAATATATAGTTACCGGATTCCTTTATACAACGTTTGCGCTTAATAACAGAACTGGTAGAAAAAGCCGAAATAGCTTTAAGTACATACTTTTAAGTAAAGTGCAAAGTATTTAATAATAATAACTCTTTAATAATATTATTAAAGTTTTGCACTAAGTAGTTATTTAATAAAATTATGAATTAACCTTGAATTATACAATTTAAATTTATAATTCCGTTTCTCATCACGAAGCTATGCAAAAAATACATCATCTTCGTCATTGTTTTATTATACGTTAACATCTGAACCGTGAACTGAGGTTTTTTGCTTATTTATTTAAAAAACGCTAACATAATGCCTAGGAATAATACTAAGCATCTTCATAACAACAAACAATGGATAGGTAAGTTTTTTTTATTTTGTCACGATATGTGACTCGTGCGAGGTGGGCCAGTTGTAAGGACTTTTTTACGACTTAGATTTACTGAATCAAATCTTCCAGACGACTACAACATGAAGTTATTATAGAGCCTGTTGAAGTTATCCGACATGATGGCAAGAGATGGTATGACGTTGGTCCCCTGGGAACGAGGACGTGCTCTGGTGTGGGACGCCATGTGCGTCGACACCCTCGCCGCGACGCATCTCAGGGGGACAGCGCATAAAGCGGGAGCCGCGGCGTTAAGTGTGGAGTCCAGCAAGCGGCGCAAGTATGTAATTAAAGATTAAATCCATGGAATGCTAAGAAATTTGTTAAATTTGAAACGAGGACGAATGAACATGTTAAAAATTCGTACTGCAGTAAGTTACATCAACGATAGATAGAGAATATTTGGTCTGGCCGTAAATCAACGGATGACCGCTAGTCAGAGGCATACGTCAAATGTTTAGCATAATAAAGAATTTTTCTTATATCCTTAGCAAGACATGCTGTAGATTTAATTTCATTGCGCGCTCTATTAGAACTCTTTCTTCGATTGCGGAACAGAGTCTTCAATGTACAACTATAACCTTCTGCCAAGGTTATGTGACAAGAATAAAGGATGTAATTATCCGACACGTGCTAAATACAGGTGGATTCCTTTTGTAGTGATAAAGAAATACATATCCGAACACGTAGGTACAGACAGCAGTATTTTTTTTATCAAAAAACTTTTTTATTTTTTATTATAAACTCTTTATTGCACAAAATAACTTCAAAAGTAGTGTACACGAGCGAACTTAATGCCTTCCGGGATTTTATAACAGCTAACCTTTGGGAGTGTGGCAGAGGATTGCGGGTGCTTTAAGATAAATAATAATTACTTAAGAATAATAAAATACTATTACATAAATACTTGCATGATATATGATTAAAATAATATATATATAATAAACATAAATATATATTATGTATGAATATATAAACACACTAATAGATAGATACTCGTATCTTATTACATAGGTACAATCATTCACGATAAAAATTAAGGAAATAAATAAATATTACAACTTTATTACATGAGCGGAGTGGGCATTAATCGCAATTTTCTACGAACCAAGCTTACAGACAATGACAAAATTGACACCCGTTTTCTAAGATGTTTCCTCAACCATTAATTCCAGCTGTCAAACGAGTTTCTTTGAAGAATCCTCAAAATTGGTACCCTTAGTTGTAAATTTTCTAACTTTGATACTGATAAATATTCCCGGTAAGACAAGTTTATTCTGGTAAAGTATGTAGCGATAGCTACGCAAAAGAAAATAAAACTTCAAAATTCAAAATTATGACGGGTGTCAAATTGGTTTTGACAATTAATGATATTAGGATTCTTTGTTAAAGTTATGTTATTATTTTATTAAAAAACATTTATTTACAAATATCCGCAGTATTATTTATTTAAAAGCTAAGACGCTTTATTGGTGACCCATTAGTACGGCATGTGACAGTGCGCCTACTTGATGGTAAGTGGCGCGCGAGATCCATGAATGTTAGCAACTGGAATCAGACATTCATGACTGACATCAGTTCCTAACACTATGCTGGCTTAACTGGGAATGACGGCAATTCGAGCCTGATCCCGCAACGTGTGGATACACTTTACTGGGTTTATCGGCACAAACGGTGGATACTTCCCCGCGATAAACTCAAAAACTACTACACCGATTTTAATGTTATTTTCACCAACGGATAGAGTGGTTTTCATTGGTACATGCCGGTTGGGTTTGAACCGACCTTTGTAGGATTTAAGGTACGCGTTCTTACAACCGAGCCACCACTGCGCCTAACTAAACTTATTTGTCCCTATTACTATAAAAGTAACATTGCAAGTCAATAATGAATAATATCTATTTTGCTATTAGCCGCAAATTGATCATAATTAGACGCAAGACCTTCAATTACTTCATTCATACTTGACTTATTTTCTCAATTATAATAATCGATGCATAATTTGATGTTTTCCCTCTAACTAAGGGCAAACTGTATTCGGCATTTAATATGGCATATCATGAACAAAAGTGGGAAATTTGGTTGGAATAAAATGATACAAAACGAAACGAAATAGTAAATAACTTTTGACAAAAGCACATGTATAATATTGGCAAAATTTGGTATCAGACATTTTTACCCAGGTTTTTTATAAGCCAATTTTTTTTTTTTTTTTTTCATCTCTTGATAAGTGGCGCGCGAGGTCCAAAATGTTAGCAACTGAAATCATACACTCATGACTGACATCAGTCCCTAACACTATGCCTGGCTGAGCATGACGGAAAGTGGATTCAAATTATAAAATATTACCATTATACGAAAATCAATTTAACAGCAAAAATCCTATAAAGAGCTAAGCTACCCTCAGCTTAAAAAAGTACGAATTTGTTTTTAAAGTTAGGTTTTATCTTAACGACGCAGGTACTTTACGTAAATCTAGGTTAATTCTAAAACGACTTATTTCCTAATGTAAACCTAATCACCTACGTTCTTAGCGACGAATAGTTAATAAAAACATTAACTCACCTTGCATAATAAAAAAATCACACCTATAGTGAAGTTGGCTAAATGTGAATTTGCTTCTTTATAAGCGTGGTTTCTGACTACCCCAAAAGCGAAAACGGTCGTGATGATGATCCACCGCTCGCCACGACAGTTTTAAACAAGATTATCAGTCTTACTGAGAATAAACTAAAGATGGACGTTGACATATTCCATCGTTTTGACGCCGCCCGTTTAAAAAAATCAATATAGGTAGGTACCTACGTTTCCGACAATCATGAACAAATTTTGGAATTTGGCCATGGTATTTGGTCTGTCATGGTGTTTGGTCTATCAGGCGCGGTGGTGGCTCGGTTGTAAGAACGCGTACCTTAAATCCTACAAAGGTCGGTTTAGACCCACCCGGCATGTACCAATGAGAAATACTTCTTACGTACATTTGTCATAGATTTACAACACCACCGTTCCCGTGCCTCGGAGAGCACGTTAAGCCGTCGGTCCCGGTTCCACTAATGCCAACTTGTGGAATCGTTAATAAATTGTCATTAATAATTGACATCATATCATCAGCGTGGCGAGTGTAGGTCAAATTCTCCAGTTCTGGAAGCCCCATCTCCAGCAGTGGATGTCTAGGACGCTGTGTTCTAGGGGCTGTAATGAAATGAATTTAGTCTGTTGGATGGCTAAGTTAGAGATCAGTCTCAAATTTCGAGACTGCTGCCCCGCGCGTACACGTAGGTATATATCGACATTGTCAACCCTAGACAGGTACATTTTTTTGTTATCATTCACGGTCGACCGAACCGAGTCGTAACCTCGGTGTGACCTTCAGCATCGCCTATACTAAACTATTAGTTTCCGTGCATCAATGGTTCATCATTACCATCATCAGCTGTTTGTGTTACGGAAACTAGATGGTTGATAAACTACATAATCGTCATGATCGTAGAACAGTGACGGATCTGCTATATTTAAAATTTTCATGGCGGCCATTCAACTGTCATTTCGACCATTTTTTTGTCACTTTTTAAGTGCAAACCTTCTAGATTTCATTTTGGAACCCTTTCTAATATTTGCACTGTAAATTACAGACCACAAACAATAGAAAACTATATATAAATATATATGCAAAATTATGGGTATTTTTTTAAATCCGACATTGTTCTACGATCATGACTTTTTTTTTGTAAATATATACATATAAACACCCAGACCGAGACAAATTATGCAATGTACAACTTGCCCCCGGTGGGAATCGAACTCACGACCTCCCGAGTTCACGGCAACATTTGTTACCACTAGACCACGGAGGCGGTTAAATATACATATATGTATATATTTTTTATCAACAGAAAGGAAATAAGAAATTTAAAATTTGTCGCCAATGCTAGTTCGGTGGGAACCAGTAGTAGCGCTGCTAAAACTGGCTATTTTTTATTCTATGGAGATACGTTTTTTTGGTTTAGATTTCTTGCTCCTTAGAAAAGCGTGGTTTCTCACCACACCGTTACGGTCGTGATCATACTTTACTTTTTTCTTATGTATCAACCATAAGACAAGCTCCTTCCATTCACATCTTTAAAAAACTACTTAATGCTATATTTTTAAACAAGCAGAACAATATATTATCTTCATATATGTAAATCTACTATAATACGTATATATTGATGAGTATTTATGTAGTCTATGTATACATACTATTTATGTAGTTTATTGGTTAGGATTGCACCCCACATATTTATACTGTCTCACTCTCCCAAATCCCCTATTCTGTTGTCGCAAACGTTATTATATAGTAGATTTCGTTATTTACTTCAGAGATTGCGTCATAATATTATTCAATTCTCAACTCTATAAGCGCTTAACAGCGGCCGTGCAAATATCAACTTTAATTATAAATATATAGTTACCGGATTCCTTTATACAACGTTTGCGCTTAATAACAGAACTGGTAGAAAAAGCCGAAATAGCTTTAAGTACATACTTTTAAGTAAAGTGCAAAGTATTTAATAATAATAACTCTTTAATAATATTATTAAAGTTTTGCACTAAGTAGTTATTTAATAAAATTATGAATTAACCTTGAATTATACAATTTAAATTTATAATTCCGTTTCTCATCACGAAGCTATGCAAAAAATACATCATCTTCGTCATTGTTTTATTATACGTTAACATCTGAACCGTGAACTGAGGTTTTTTGCTTATTTATTTAAAAAACGCTAACATAATGCCTAGGAATAATACTAAGCATCTTCATAACAACAAACAATGGATAGGTAAGTTTTTTTTATTTTGTCACGATATGTGACTCGTGCGAGGTGGGCCAGTTGTAAGGACTTTTTTACGACTTAGATTTACTGAATCAAATCTTCCAGACGACTACAACATGAAGTTATTATAGAGCCTGTTGAAGTTATCCGACATGATGGCAAGAGATGGTATGACGTTGGTCCCCTGGGAACGAGGACGTGCTCTGGTGTGGGACGCCATGTGCGTCGACACCCTCGCCGCGACGCATCTCAGGGGGACAGCGCATAAAGCGGGAGCCGCGGCGTTAAGTGTGGAGTCCAGCAAGCGGCGCAAGTATGTAATTAAAGATTAAATCCATGGAATGCTAAGAAATTTGTTAAATTTGAAACGAGGACGAATGAACATGTTAAAAATTCGTACTGCAGTAAGTTACATCAACGATAGATAGAGAATATTTGGTCTGGCCGTAAATCAACGGATGACCGCTAGTCAGAGGCATACGTCAAATGTTTAGCATAATAAAGAATTTTTTTTATATCCTTAGCAAGACATGCTGTAGATTTAATTTCATTGCGCGCTCTATTAGAACTCTTTCTTCGATTGCGGAACAGAGTCTTCAATGTACAACTATAACCTTCTGCCAAGGTTATGTGACAAGAATAAAGGATGTAATTATCCGACACGTGCTAAAGACAGGTGGATTCCTTTTGTAGTGATAAAGAAATACATATCCGAACACGTAGGTACAGACAGCAGTATTTTTTTTATCAAAAAACTTTTTTATTTTTTATTATAAACTCTTTATTGCACAAAATAACTTCAAAAGTAGTGTACACGAGCGAACTTAATGCCTTCCGGGATTTTATAACAGCTAACCTTTGGGAGTGTGGCAGAGGATTGCGGGTGCTTTAAGATAAATAATAATTACTTAAGAATAATAAAATACTATTACATAAATACTTGCATGATATATGATTAAAATAATATATATATAATAAACATAAATATATATTATGTATGAATATATAAACACACTAATAGATAGATACTCGTATCTTATTACATAGGTACAATCATTCACGATAAAAATTAAGGAAATAAATAAATATTACAACTTTATTACATGAGCGGAGTGGGCATTAATCGCAATTTTCTACGAACCAAGCTTACAGACAATGACAAAATTGACACCCGTTTTCTAAGATGTTTCCTCAACCATTAATTCCAGCTGTCAAACGAGTTTCTTTGAAGAATCCTCAAAATTGGTACCCTTAGTTGTAAATTTTCTAACTTTGATACTGATAAATATTCCCGGTAAGACAAGTTTATTCTGGTAAAGTATGTAGCGATAGCTACGCAAAAGAAAATAAAACTTCAAAATTCAAAATTATGACGGGTGTCAAATTGGTTTTGACAATTAATGATATTAGGATTCTTTGTTAAAGTTATGTTATTATTTTATTAAAAAACATTTATTTACAAATATCCGCAGTATTATTTATTTAAAAGCTAAGACGCTTTATTGGTGACCCATTAGTACGGCATGTGACAGTGCGCCTACTTGATGGTAAGTGGCGCGCGAGGTCCATGAATGTTAGCAACTGGAATCAGACTGACATCAGTTCCTAACACTATGCTGGCTTAACTGGGAATGACGGCAATTCGAGCCTGATCCCGCAACGTGTGGATACACTTTACTGGGTTTATCGGCACAAACGGTGGATACTTCCCCGCGATAAACTCAAAAACTACTACACCGATTTTAATGTTATTTTCACCAACGGATAGAGTGGTTTTCATTGGTACATGCCGGTTGGGTTTGAACCGACCTTTGTAGGATTTAAGGTACGCGTTCTTACAACCGAGCCACCACTGCGCCTAACTAAACTTATTTGTCCCTATTACTATAAAAGTAACATTGCAAGTCAATAATGAATAATATCTATTTTGCTATTAGCCGCAAATTGATCATAATTAGACGCAAGACCTTCAATTACTTCATTCATACTTGACTTATTTTCTCAATTATAATAATCGATGCATAATTTGATGTTTTCCCTCTAACTAAGGGCAAACTGTATTCGGCATTTAATATGGCATATCATGAACAAAAGTG
Organism: Tinea semifulvella; assembly: GCA_910589645.1. Classification (NCBI taxonomy): domain Eukaryota; kingdom Metazoa; phylum Arthropoda; class Insecta; order Lepidoptera; family Tineidae; genus Tinea; species Tinea semifulvella. Next base: position 1,217,525 of record OU342605.1, read on the forward strand.
GGAAATTTGGTTGGAATAAAATGATACAAAACGAAACGAAATAGTAAATAACTTTTGACAAAAGCACATGTATAATATTGGCAAAATTTGGTATCAGACATTTTTACCCAGGTTTTTTATAAGCCAATTTTTTTTTTTTTTTTTTTCATCTCTTGATAAGTGGCGCGCGAGGTCCAAAATGTTAGCAACTGAAATCATACACTCATGACTGACATCAGTCCCTAACACTATGCCTGGCTGAGCATGACGGAAAGTGGATTCAAATTATAAAATATTACCATTATACGAAAATCAATTTAACAGCAAAAATCCTATAAAGAGCTAAGCTACCCTCAGCTTAAAAAAGTACGAATTTGTTTTTAAAGTTAGGTTTTATCTTAACGACGCAGGTACTTTACGTAAATCTAGGTTAATTCTAAAACGACTTATTTCCTAATGTAAACCTAATCACCTACGTTCTTAGCGACGAATAGTTAATAAAAACATTAACTCACCTTGCATAATAAAAAAATCACACACACAAATTGAAAGAACACACCATTATTAAAACAATACACAAACAATTATAATTAAAAAGCTAATATTTAAATAATTATTAATTGCCACTTTTTTAAACATGCGCTTAACCGCGAAATCTTTGCCTTTAAAAAAACAAAACACGCGCGCTCGAACGTATAGCGCGCGTGCGACTGGTTCGTTTCGGACCGCGTTTTTTGACAGCAACGACTAAACACGCAAGCAATATTTTAATAAGCGCCGTATACACTGCTTTATTTGTATTAAAACGTAAACACAACGGTGTTTGTACAGCATCAATGTATAGAGAAATGATTTTTCAATCGTTAGTAAATGGAAAATTGATTTCGTGTTACTATTCGAGTTGTTACTAATTATTTTTTAAGTTTAAAATTATCACGACCGTGTCTGTTGTCTGATACTACAAAGCAGGTTTATATTTAGTCAACTTTACTATATTCAAGCTAATCACGTTGATTGTTGATAGATGGAGGGAAAAGATCGACCACGTCTTATTTTTTCTTACAAGGACCCCGTGAGATTACAAAAATGCGCTAAGTTAGGATTATTTCAGTGACAGATCTACTTTACTGTTACTTATGTCGTTATTGACTTAAAGTAAAGAAGTTTGCTTAAAATGTATGAAAACCATAGAGCAACGCCAAGTTGAAATAAAGTGAATAAATGTTAAGTAATAGGGGTTAAGTGCAATCGTTATGTAATGGAATCCCTTAAATAGCAGCTATTATCAGTGCGCTATTAAAATTAGTATTTTCGTATAAAAAAAAAAAAAAAACTACGGCATCCTTGTTTATTTTTTTGATGTAAAGACGTTGCAAGTTTAGTTCAGGCAAATTCATGTATAGGCGCCCGACATTGTTCTTAATGTATTTTAAAGTGAACAAAGGTCACTAAGGAAAGATCTAGTTAACGGTCCTTAGGCAAAGGAAATGATTTTGAAAAAAAAAAACAAAATAATACGATAGGTCTTATTATATATTTTTTCTTTATTACACTCCACTCACTTTTTATAATAGATTTAGTCAGTTGCAGAAATGCTGATAATCTTATGACATGTATAACGTATGTTTATCATTGGCCGAAATAACCAAATTGACAAGCTAACTGTCAATCACGTGACGTATATTAAAACATTAGGCAAATTGTTACTAATGCCATAAAAAAAAAACATTAATCATAGAATATTTTAATCATCCTTTCTGCAACTGGTCGTTAATTTTTCACAGACTAATTTATAAGTAGGTACCTACATGACTATTATATATTAGAAATGATATAAGATATGCTACGTTGTGATATGAAATATAGTCAAAGAAGAAATTTAACCAGATAATACAGCAATATTAATTCTTAAAAGTTAACAAGTGTGGAACCGGTATACCTATTCGTATAATATTATATGCAGGGTGAATTTTTCAAGTCGGCCTAGGTCATCGATGTATATAGATAAGCATATTCAATACAAAACGCACTCTTAAAAACGTGCCGCTTGCTTTGTGTACCTACCAACTTTGGGGGGCAACTCTCAAGCAAGGATAATGCCACATGCTTATTTATCGGAAATTATATCACAATGCATACAAAAATACTAGTTTTACTCGATATAAATAATAATATTAGGCGCTCTCGACGCTTGATATCTCGCGACTGTTGGTGCAGCTACATGACTTCGATTGGTTTTACGGGAACGTTTTTATATCAGTGAGGGCCTATCTATATACATCGATAGCGAAAAATACTCAAATCTAGGGGGAAGTTTTTGATTTCAACTAAATCTGCATTATTAACCACTAGACTACGGAATCAAACCTAAAATTATTAGTTAATTTATATGACTAACTAAAATAAACTGAACGAAGTTCTTTTGTCGTGAAGTACGTGTTTTACAATTCCGTAGCACGCAGGTCGGCATATGAAACATTTAAATCATAAATGAGAATAACCCTTTTTTCATAGAGAAATGGGCCCAATCAAATGTTCTCGTACCATAATGATTTCTTTCTTATTTGATAGTAAATATAATGTGTTTTCATAATCTGTAATTATTAACGACAATTGACAAAAACTTTTTTACGTTAATAATTCAATAGTTTCGATTCCGTCGATATAAATCAGAGAATTATTTTCACTTTGAAATCTAATGTTTTATCTATAATAAAGTACCTAATCGTAGCGCTCGTATCCAATACATAAATCTTAACCAATTGACTATTTAATTAAATTATATTTTAATGCTGGGGTAAAACAAATGTTTATATTAAGTTTAAAAAAAACACAGAAAATAATTATGATTATTGAATTATATTTAGTTGACGCACGCTGCAAAAAAGTTTGGGCCTGGTTTAGGGCAATCTCTTTTGAAAGTGCACATTGAACATGTGTATAACCGGCAATGACTGTCATACACTAATTCATTCTGTACCGATTGGTCTAGCTTTGATTTTCTTGGTACTTAGCCCTGTCTTGTTATATATTTGTCTCTGGAGACTTAAATAGGGTAAAGTTGAAATCCAAGACATTTGTGCGTTCATGATAGTTATATTTTGCCTATTTAATTAAATTATATATTTAATGCTGGGGTAAAAGAGTGTTGTAATTAAATTAAAAAAAAAACATAATTAATTGTTATGATTATTGAATTGTATTTAGTTGAGGCACGCTGCAAAAAAGTTGGGGTTGCGGGCAATCTCTTTTACAATTATTTAAATTTTAGATTTACTTGTAATAATTAAAATACAATTAATTCTTTGGTAAAGATATATATATATTATTTACAAAGATTAAGGGAGAAAATGCACCAACCACTACTAAGATATTTTCTTGATGAGTCGCTGAATAAAAATATAAATAGATTTAAATCACTATTTAATAAAATATTTAAAGAGGGTTTTGCATCCCTCTCGCTCGCACAATCCAATATCATCATTGATCTTTCAATTATGTTGCTTTTGAGACATGTAGCCTATCAACCTACTAGGAAATAAATTAGTAATATTTAGAAAATATATTAAAAGAGCTATAACTCGCGCCGACATGACAAAGTCCTTGGTGTTATCCGTGAAACAGTTAGTCTTTCTATTGCAAGTCACAGAAAGAAAATTTGACCACATTTGTAAAGGAAGGGCAAAGTACGAAAACTAAATGCAAGCCCACCTCGATCCTTGGCGCCGCATCAGACTGGAAAATTCTCATGGATACATTTGAACACCATTATAGGATCCCAGATGAACTAGCTGTAGGTTTCACCCTATAGGCCAGACATCTTAGTGTTTTCTCTGAACTTGAAAAAAGTTATTCTTGTTGTTACCGTTTCGTGGGAATCAAATATTCCAAAAGACCACAACATGAAGTCAAACAAATATTATGATTTACCAGAGGAAATGATCTGGAACGGTTTCTAGGCTCAGCTTTCTGCAGTGGAAGTTGGTGCGTGAGGAGTTCCAGCTAAATCTTTATCACCACTTACTGAAAGAATTGGGCCTAAGCAGGTCTTCCTTAAATCATGACAGCCTCTAGCTAGAACATAGTGTCCTAGACCTCCACTGCTGGAGATGGGCCTTCCAGAACATATATCTGGAGAATTTGTGGAAAGTTTATGGAAAGAGCTTCCAAGACATCATTAACGGAATCATACAGTATTTGGGTTGGGTAGAGAGAGGAGAGGTTGGTGGATGGTGAGAGTCTTATTGTGCAATAAATTAAAAAGGCCTCATTTACAAACTAGCATATTATCGGTCGAAATCCCTTGACACTTTTGCTCTTATCTCTTACCCACAAACGATGGACCCGGCACCCGCACGGTGAATCCATAGAATACTTAGAAATTTCTCTCATCTCTCTTTATTTATTTGGTTTAGTGAGATATAGGAAAATCGTTATAAATGTTTTTTGCTATTTTCCGCTGTATAAAATTACGTAGTGTAAGATAATATTTAGAATTGTACAAAACACAACTTGCGTCATTTGTTTAAATTAGAACTAAGATGTGAGGTTGTTGGCCATTTGGCCTGGTAGTGTAACCGAGTTTGGTCAGATGGCGCTGCGGAACACAAAAAGGGGTTCACACAGGTGGGCGTCAGAAAAGGAGGCGGGATTATTATGGTGGTGATCGCATGATCTTATCGTAACGGAAAGGTAATTTAAAAGTAGGTAACATATGAAAGTGAAAATATGTCCAAAAAGTAATTTCCGAAAATGCAATTCTCTTCTAGAGCCTGTTGGAGTTATCCGAGATGATGGCAAGAGACCCGATGGTATGACGTTGGTCCCCTGGGAACGGGGACGTGCTCTGGTGTGGGACGCCACGTGCGTCGACACCCTCGCCGCGACGCATCTCAGGGGGACAGCGCATAAAGCGGCAGCCGCGGCGGAAAATGCGGAGTCCAGCAAGCGGCGCAAGTATGTAAGTATATTAAAAGATTACATATTTGTGCCGTTTGCTGTAGAAACTCTGGGCCCATGGAGTCCAAGCGCAAAAAAGTTTTTAAAAGACATAACACCGCGTCTTGTTGTCACCTCCGGTGACAAGAGGGCTGGCTCTTTCTTCGCCCAGAGAATCAGTATTGCAATTCAGCGGGGAAATGCAGCCAGCGTTCTTGCCACCATTCCACGCGGACGGGACTTATATCCCTATCCTTAATATTAATTTTATTTTATATGTTGTAAATTTCAAAGAAAATTTCAGACGCAGACTTGAAAAATATTGGATTGTGCGAGCGAGAGAGATGCAAAAGCATTAAACCCACCTAATTAAAAACGTAATTTTTTTTTTGGTGCAAATCCATTTAAACCTAGACTTTTTACAATTACTTACGAGTATTATACAATATTTTTAAAGAGACCTTTTGGCACATAACCCAATTAATTATTAAAAAAAAAAACAAATAAAAATATTGTCCAAACACATTTTTTTTGTTAATCTAAACTTAGCATACACAATTACATCACTGAAAAATGAAATATTTAATGAAAATATCTATTAAAGTACCTATTATTACTTATACTGCGTGGAATTTATTAAAGATCAAATATTTTTATATTATAATCTAGAATAAAAATAAAGAAAACGTTTTTTTTTTAATTATTGAGTTGTTAAATCTTTAGTTACGGTGCAGAGAAGGTTTCCTAAAAATATCGCCACTCATACTGAGCCTAATCAAGTAGGTACTTAATTAGTTACATACGTAATTCGTCTGTGGGCGAGATCAATTAATAATAACACTCCCAGCTCTTTAGTTATTTCTCACGATGGATATCGCGATTTTAATACGCGGTGTTTTTCACCTTACAGTAGTGTTTTGTTCCACTAATGACACCTAAAGCCTAAAATAAAATATTTGCTCTTTAACAATTACACGCGGTATATTATATATTTGTAGCAATTTGACTGCAATAAAGAAAAAAATAACCTTTCAAATACATAAATGTGAGGATTCTGTAACTTTCCAAATATAAATGATTTTATCTACTCTCATATCGTAAAATGCGAATTACAAACTTCAAAACGATTTTATATTGACATACTTTATAAACATACTGCTGAAATTTAAAAATAGAATTACATTATAACACTTTTGCTCTAAGAGAATAATGTTATAATTAATTTTAAAAATAGAATCATACACATTATATAACACTTATTTTTTTTTAAGGCAAAGGTTCCATTACAAAAAAGTTTTGATTCCAATTTTTACTTGTCTATGGCAGCGCCCGCCAAAGCGCGTGTGCTGTCATAAGCTAGGTTTTGGCGCCATTCATTGTTTAGGACTTATGTATTCTGTACCATGGTCAGTTAATAAAAAAATAATAATTAGCGCCATTCAATACGTTTTGTTGTATAGCATTTGGTATGATTTTTCTTACTCTTTTAACTTTTATCTTTTATTCAGTAGGTTCAATCCCAATGTATGAGAGTAGATAAATTAGTGTATGAAACTGCACATAGCTAGGTATTAAAACACTCGCGTGATACTATTAAAACACTCGTGTGATACTATTAAAACACTCGTGTGATACTATTAAAACACTCGTGTGATACTATTAAAACACTTGTGTGATACTATTAAAACACTCGTGTGATACTATTAAAACACTCGTGTGATACTATTAAAACACTCGTGTGATACTATTAAAACACTCGTGTGATACTATTAAAACACTCGCGTGATACTATTAAAACACTCGCGTGATACTATTAAAACACTCGTGTGATACTATTAAAACACTCGCGTGATACTATTAAAACACTTGTGTGATACTATTAAAATACTCGCGTGATACTATTAAAACACTCGTGTGATACTATTAAAACACTCGCGTGATACTATTAAAACACTCGTGTGATACTATTAAAACACTCGTGTGATACTATTAAAACACTCGTGTGATACTATTAAAACACTCGCGTGATACTATTAAAACACTCGCGTGATACTATTAAAACACTCGTGTGATACTATTAAAACACTCGCGTGATACTATTAAAACACTTGTGTGATACTATTAAAATACTCGCGTGATACTATTAAAACACTCGCGTGATACTATTAAAACACTCGTGTGATACTATTAAAACACTCGTGTGATACTATTAAAACACTCGTGTGATACTATTAAAACACTCGTGTGATACTATTAAAACACTCGTGTGATACTATTAAAACACTCGTGTATAATACCCCTCACTATGCAACAGTTTCATAAACTACTATTATTATTTAGAACATTCATCAACATCATTACAGCCCCTAGAACACAGTAGTCCCAGACCTCCACTGATGGAGATGGGCCTGCTAGAAATTTCTAGAGAATTTGACCTACACTCGCCACGCTGCCTGGCCAGACGGGTTGGCAAGGTTATGTCATGTTAATGACAATTTATTAACGATTCCTCAAGTTGGTATTAGTGGAACCGGGAACGAAAAAAATGTGGAACGCTTCACGAGTTTTCGTGTCATCCTTGCCAAGGGTTAACATTACAATAAAATATACAATTTGAATAATAAATCTAGCATAAAAAACATTTATTTAACAGACAACATCAAAACAAAATAAAGAACAAAACAAAATAACAAAATCTAAAATTTTTGATTTATTTAATACATACTAGCACGAAATGTGACCTTGACCCCACCTAATAGTAAGTGGCGCGCAAGGTCCATGTATGTTATTGACTGTAATCAGACACTCATGACTGACACTATGCCGGCTTGAGTGGGATATGACGGCAACTCGGGCCTGATCCCAAAACGTGTGGATACCCTTGACTGGGTTTATCGTCACGAACGGTGGGCACTTCCCCGCCCCAACAGACTGGGCAAATTAACACCATCAGTCCGCCTACCACCTATTTGTTGTTCTCGTTGAAAGTATGTGCCATTTGCAATGATGTCAAATGCCAATTTTTACTTACAAAGAGAACTAATATTGTGATATTTTGTAAAAACATCACCGCTTGAAACAAGACTTACCTAAGATTGGCACAGTTCAGGAAAATTGTATTCTTGTAACAAAATTAACCCATGCCTTGTTTTTGAAGTAAAACAAAAATTACCTTTCCCCTTCCCTTCGCAGTAATTTATTAACTTTAAAGATTCTATTTCTAAAATTTTCTATTGGAGCTCGTCTGAGAAGTCTCGTGGCGGCTGCACGTGTCATGGCCGACTTGTGGCTCTCAGCCGTCAGGACTGCGGGGATTTCCCGCCTTTTCAACACGTCCGGCAAGATGGCGGCGTCAGACAACATGGCGTCCACGTCCGTCAACATCGCAAGAGAGTCCGCAATGTTCGTGAAGTTGGAGATGGGGGAACATAAAGGTATTGCGTTGGACCATTTCCTGTTTCTGTGGAAGGAAATGTCAAGTTAACGAATAACATAAATTCAGCCAAAACTCTATTCCTCGAGAACTGATAGTAATTTCATAATTTCATTGCGTCCAAACGTACTCCGTTAATCACAGGAATGTACGAGGGGCGTTCAAAATATTCTCGGTATTGATACGTTACAACCTCTTTTATATATATATTTGTTACTGGCCGCTAAGATTCATCCATTGACATTAAAAAAAAGTAAAATTGGAACCGAGATGTTCTTTTGTTTTTCTGCAATTGCCGAACAAACATGAACACCATGAGCGAATTAACAATTTTAACGAAATTAGAGCACCGATCCGTCATAAAATTCTTGACAAAACAGGGTAAAAATCAAAAAACCATAAAAGAGGAAATGGATTGTGTTTACCGTGAGTCTGCTCCTTCTTTATCTACTATTCAAAAATGGTCAAGCGAATTTAAGCGTGGAAGGGAGAGTATTGAAGATGACCCTAGACCTGGCCGGCCTGTAGTGGCTACCTCACAAGAAAATATTGGTAAAGTGGAAAAACTTATATTGGAAGACGGCCGAGTGAAGGTAAAATCTATAGCTCAAGTAACCAATCTCTCTATTGGTACCGTACATGACATTATACATGTCCATCTTAATATGTCAAAAGTAAGTGCAAGATGGGTTCCGCGAATGCTGACGCTTCTTCAAAAGGATATGCGTGTGGCTTGCTGTTCAGATTTTATCGACCTGTGTGGTGAAAATCCCGATGAGGTGCTGCAAAAAATAGTTACTGGAGATGAAACCTGGGTTCATCATTATGACCCAGAGAGCAAACAGGAGTCCATGCAGTGGCACATTAAGGGTTCAGCTCATCCCAAGAAGTTCAAGGTAATCCCGTCAGCTGGCAAGGTCATGGCCACAATATTTTGGGATTGTGAAGGAGTTTTGCTTATCGATTATAAAGAAAAAGGTGTAAATATCACAGAGCAGTACTACGCTAACGTTATACGTCAATTAAGAGATGCGATCAAAGAAAAGAGGCGAGGAAAGTTAACCAAAGGTGTTCTGCTTCTGCATGACAACGCCCCTGTCCATACTGCTCATATTGCCAAGGCAGCTATTGTTGAATGTGGGTTTGAAACTGTTACTCATCCACCCTATAGTCCGGACTTAGCCCCAAGCGACTTCTTTTTGTTTCCCAATCTTAAAAAGGATCTGCGTGGAAATAAATTTTCTGACGATGAAGCGTTGAAGACGGCCGTGGAGGAGCATTTTTACACCAAAGATAAAAAATATTTTTATGAGGGATTAAAAAAAATAATTGATCGATCTTATAAGTGTATGAACATAGGGGGGGAGTATATTGAAAAATAAAAATATCAAACTTTTCGTACTTGTTTGTTTTTATCCACATACCGAGAATATTTTGAACGCCCCTCGTATATATGCAGACGACAGCACGGCTCAAGGGCGGTATCTAAGTCCTCGAGCTTTGGCAGGTATAACTAGAGGAATCACGGAGCATTATGACGCAGAACTGGACGACACAATTTATTTGTGGTGTGTCCAAAATCTTGTCCAGTTCATGCCAACAAGACCCACCTTCTCTCCCCTACTCTCAAGGCACCACGCTGGATCTACAGCCTAGCTTCAACATTCTCGAGGTGGAAATACGCCAGTGTTAAAAAAGCTCGGAATACTGAACAAGTTGAAGCGGTTTTTTCCGCCTTCAATATGACTGTTGCTTTACTTAGCACAGATCAGTATTACTAATTTTAGGTGTCATCTGTTATTTTTGAGTTATTATGCAATTTAAATAGTGAATAAACAACTTTACTTTCGATACTATTAAATCGTCACCATCGGGGTTATCCGAGATGATAGCAAGAGAGCCGATGGTATGACGTTGGTCCTCTGGGAACGAGGATGATCTGGTGTGGGAGGCCACGTGCGCCGACACCCTCGCCGCGTCGCACCTCATAAAACGGGGGCCGCGACGGAAAATGCGGAGTCCGGCAAGCGGCGCAATTATGTAAGTATATTAAAAGATTACATATTTGTGCCGTTTGCTGTAGAAACTCTGGGCCCATGGAGTCCAAGCACTAAAAAGTTTTTAAAAGACATAACACCTCTTGACTTGTCTTGTCGTCTCCTCCGGTGACAAGAGGGCTGGCTCTTTCTTTGGAAGAAGAATCAGTATTGCAATTCAGTGGGGTAATGCAGATAACGTCTTGCCACCATTTCCCGCGTACAGGACTTTTATCCCTATCCGTAGTAATAATATTAATATCATTTTATATTTTGTAATATTTTTTTACTTTATAAATAAAATGATGACGTCACTATTCAGCTGTCGTGGTAGAGTTAAGCTAATAACATAATAATCTATCTGAAGTATTAGTTTCTAGACGCATATTTGTAGGTACAGATATAAATCTACTAAACGTTAAAAAGATAGCAACATGATCACATCAATGACAAAATTAATATTCTACCTAACTATGGTAATTAAGTTTCATTTAACTTGTTGTTTGTTGTGTCAGTCTAGAACTTATCCATTGAGATAGAGTAATACAGCTAGTCGTCTTTGCAAAACTTCAAAATCTTTAGGTATAGGTACCAGTCATCATTATCATCAGCCTGTGTCTCTCCACTGCTGGATATAGGCCTCCCCCAAGGCTCGCCACTGCACGCGGTCTTTTGCAACCCTCATCCAACGACCCTCCTTAGGTCATCCGTCCATCTGGCGGGGGGTCGTCCCACTCTGCGTCGTCCCGTACGTGGTCTCCACTCCAGAACCCGTTTGCCCGATCGGTCGTCGATTCTGCGGCAGATGTGTCCGGCCCATTGCCACTTCAGCTTGCTAATTTTGAATGCTATGTCAGTAACTTTGCTTCTCCGACGAATTTCAACGTTTCGAATTCTATCCATCAGAGAAATAGCAAGCATAGCTGTCTCCAGGTACCAGTACTTACTTCAGACACCTCAACATGGCGGCTCCTTTGATCCTGTATCCAGATTCGCACGTAAAAGTTACAGTTTCACCTATTTTATAGTAAAACTTAACTGACGACATCCGACCAGATATAGTAGTCCCAGGATAAGTACACGCTTGAGCACCTGCAACGAAACATCAATCAATCACTCATCGCTTTAACTGTCTTTATTATTAAAATATTATTAATGTTTTTAAATACCCATACAAAGCAAATTTTGCATTTTTTATTTATTTATTATATGATAAGCCTTACAGCTATATTCCCAGATCAATAAAAAAAACAGATTAAAATTGCCTCAGCCAATATCGGTTCCACTATTTACTTGAAAGTTATGTATAATGAATTTAAATTTAAACAGATATTAAGAAAAGAAAATAATAATAAACTATAACTAACTTAAACATAAAACATAAAAATTGCAATAAAAATAAAAATACTAAATTAGATATTGATATTGGGGTAAATTACACATTGATCCAGTGAATACAAGCATTTAGTATAATATTTATTTTCTTCAAACTTTGCATCCCACAATTTCTTATAGAGTTCTCCGAAAAGGTTAGCTGTTAGATAATACCTACAAGAAATTAAGCTTGTCGATGTACTTTATTTTATTTTGTATGTTTGACTCGGCGTTGCCCGTGTAATGATGTGTCGTCGACAAAAAAAAACCTACAGGTAACCGATAGGCATGTCATATTTAGATTTTAATTATATTTCTTTTTATTAAATTATTAGGCTCCCGCTCGGTACCCTCGGTCGGTATGCCCCACAAATCAGCGCTGATGCGCGCCACCTATCAGACAACAGTAGTACTATGTCAGAAACCTTCGCCGGTGTTCACAACATATTCCCAAAGTTTCACCCCGATCGGTCAAGTAGTTTTGAAATGCATAGGGAACATAATTTTTTTTCTGTTCTTTTTTTTTACTTCGTTGTCATTAATCATTATCAGCGTGTATCTGTCCACTACTGGATATAGGCCTCTCCCAAGGCTCGCCATTTCACACGATCTTCCGCCACCCTCATCCAGCCTCCAACAGCGACTTTTTTCAGGTCATCCGTCCATCTGGCTGGGGGTACGTGGTCTCCACTCCAGAACCCGTTTACTCCAACGGTCATCGATTCTGCGTTCTGTCCGAGTTATCCGCGTTTCGGACTTTATCCATTAAAGAAATACAGAGCTTAGCTCTCTCCATAGCTGGAGCGACCTTAAGCTTGTGGACCAGACCCACTGTCTGTGTCCACGTCACAGCTCCGTACGACATTACTGGAAGATCGCATTGGTTGAAAACTTTTTTACTTAGTATAGAATTAGTAATTACTGTTCGACTTAAAAATAAATTAATCTTTTTTTTTTTAAATACAATAATAAGAGCTTCTTAAAAAAGTATGAAGATATAACCGTAAAGAGCCTGTCTGATAGTCAGTGGTAGATTATTCTGATTATTTTACTCACATGTTGGTGGTTTATCACTCCATCTGCCGGAATCCTGGCACACTAGTATGGGTCGTCCGTGTAGGGTATGTTCTGGGTTGCAATGGAACTGCAGTACATCGCCGGCTCTGTATGGCGCTCGACCGAGGACGTATCCAGCTTGGGGAGGAGGCAGCGATGGACACGACACCTCTGGAATGAACATGGGTTTCCGTAAAACAGATATGCTATGGATTTTTGACAGAGTTCACAATTGCTTTGAGTGGTGATTTCTCATTTCATACCACAACTCTGACAGTGGGCTAAGTCAAAAGATTTAAGGCCACCCAGTGCGCTAAATAGCTTTGAAATCACATTTTGAAAAATTCTCAAGTAGCCTATTAATCTGGTAATAGATAGACACAAGCTGATAATGATTAGGAGTGACATGTGACTCACCAACACAGACAGGGTAAGGTTTGGCCCAGTCGGCTTGCGGCAGGCAGACAGTCTCAGAAGCTCCACTGAGGGCCCACCCGCCCGGACAGGAGAAGGCGGCCCGACCTCCGACACCACGAGACACTATGGACACTCGAGGACGACGAGTGCCTTCAGCCAACTCCACATCGTGAAGCACTTCACCGCATTCTACACCTGGAATACGGCCTTATTAATTATATAGTAGTGTTTTGTTTTATTAAGGATAGTAGTATCAGCACGACCGTTTCTCTTTCGGGGTAGTCAGAAACCACGCTTTTATAAATAAGTGGATTCACATTTAGCCAACTTTACTATAGGCCAATCATGATAAGTGGCAAGCTCGTCGATGTCTCCAGCGTACAAATCTCGACAAAATTTGTAAAATAAATTAAATATTAATTAAATATATCCTTGCGTTCTTGCCACAATGCATAGCGGATACGATTTATATTTAAATTAGGTTTTGTAAGTAGGTTTTTTTTTGCGTTTTAGTTTATTTTTTATATCATAAATTTTTTTTCTATTAAATATATTTATTTACATTAATAAATATTTTAGTGTCCCGACCAGGAATCGAACCCGGTACCTCCGAGTCTAAATCCACGGATTTAACCGCTAGACCACGGAGGCAGCGCTAGACTACGTTTTAAGGATACATATTTTTTTCTTTAAAACTAATGACCTAAAAAAAATTTGTTCTTTTGACAATTACATGCGGTATAGCTAAAATATACTTACTCTCGCAGACAGGCAGTGGAGCACTCCAGTTGCCAGAAGCCCTGCAGGTGAGGGTTGGAGCCCCGAGGAGAGCGTTTCCATTAGCACAGTGGAAGTGAATCTCAATACCCAGTCTAGTTCCCACATTACTAGCCACAAGTCCACGACGTATAGGTAAAGGCGGACAATGGACATCTGAAACGAAACTAATTTAGGGAGCACGTCTAGTCAAAGGGTTTGGGAAGGACAGTAAGGTTGTTGAAAGGCGATGACGAAGGAACATTGATCAAGAAACCGATTTGCGAAGAATCCGGAAAAAAAAACATTAATCAAGAATCAACAACATAAAGGCGACGGCTGATGAATACGCCGGAAAAAAAAATCAGCACAAAATAATCGTGTGCTGATATTTCCTGTGCAGAGGGCTGTCGAGGCTTTTTATAACTTATGTTTCAATTAATTAGGTTGATCTTGTGGTAACTATTAATTGTTTATTTCTGACCTATCTCTTTGTTTGTCGTATATTATTAGAAGAAAGAGATAGCATGTACGTAGAGGTCCGCTTGCCAGTTGCAGTGACGCGTCGAGTCAAGAACATTCGTAGAAATATATGTAGTTAAATACTCCGCGATTTTTTTACGCGGCGAACAAGTGCCATCCTTGTACTCTTTATATTCTGTGGTGCCTTCACTCCGTAGCCACGACTCAGACTTACAGCCAGTTACTCGAACGTATTTTTGGTACTTAATTATTACTTAAATAAAAATAAACCTGTTAATTTTTACTTAAGTAATAATATATTTTGATATATTAGTAATATTTAGATCTTAAGTTGGACACGGCCTTTTTACAGCCCTGAATTGGGTTTTGTTGACATTATTAATAATTGTAATTGTTTGTTTTAGATTATAAGCTGACACTAATAGGTGGTAGGCGGACTGATGGTGGTAATTTGCCCAGTCTGCTGGGGCGGGGAAGTATCCACCGTTCGTGCCGATAAGCCCAGTAAAGTGCATTCACACATTTCGGGAACAGGCTCGAATTGCCGGCATGCCCAAACAAACATGCTGGGGGGTGTCGACGCGGTTGTGAAGGGGCAAACTGTCGGCTGCTGAGCCTTTGTTTGAGAGAGATGGGGTGACCCGTCGGTCAGGGAGACCCGGAGAAACGGTTGTCCCGCTGGCCGCCCGCGGCATAGTACAGGGGCCCACCGATGACAACCATCATCGGCTGGCTGCCCCATCATGCTGCGCATAATCCCGGGTGCGCTTGTTGTGCCGGTTGGTGACCGGATTGTGGGGTCCCAGCAAGTGCTTCCGGGGGGGTTCGGGGGCCCTTCCGTACGACGGATCAGCCAATATCTCTCCAAGCAGCCCAAGGTAAGGTAGCCTTCAGCTGGCTTCCACATATACTGCGTCGACACCACCATTTACGCTTCTTTCTTTTTTCTTCCTCTATGTTTTTCATTCTTTCTCTATCCCAACCAAACCCAACCTTCATGATAACAAAACATAAGAAAAAGCATAATACAGCGGTGCACACCCCCACCGTCGAGTTTGGCGTGGATTTTACAAACATTCGTGGTCTACACGCCAATCTCGACGTCGTTCATCATCACCTCGAGACGACGCGCCCGGCAATGTTTTTTCTAACGGAGACACAGATACTAAAGCCCGCGGACACATCATACCTACACTACCCCGGATACTCGCTGGAAGAGTCCTTCCATGCGAAGGCTGGGGTATGCCTGTATGTCCGCGATGATGTCTGTTGTCGCCGTCTTCGTTTCATGGAGGACTCCTCCTTTTCTGTCCTTTGGGTGCATGTGGATCTGGGGCATCAGTCTCGGATCTACGTGTGCCTTTACCGATCCCATAGGGGAGACTTCGAGACAACTCAGCTCTTCGACTACCTGAGTCGAGCGACAGATGATGCGCAGGAGCGGTTTCCTACCGCCGAAATGGTATTTTTGGGGGATTTTAATGCTCACCATTCACAATGGCTGGGTTCCCCTAAAACCGACCATGCGGGAAAAACTGCTCATGACTTTGCTCTGACATACGGTCTGACACAACTGGTAACCCAGAACACCAGGATTCCAGATGTAGCCGGACATACACCTTCCTTGCTTGACCTACTGCTGGCGAGTCATGCTGCCGGGTATAATGTATCAGTTTTAGCCCCTCTCGGTGGCTCAGATCATTGCCTGGTAGCTACGACAGTGCCACGCGCTCCACCTCCTCCTCGGAAGGACTTTGAGCGTATCGTATGGCACTACTCGTCAGCAGACTGGGATGGACTGCGTGAGTACTACGCATCCATCCCTTGGAGGCTCCGCTGCTTTAAGGACGATAACCCATCCAGATCTGCGGTTGCCGTTGCTGATGAGATACTTCTGGGGATGGAATATTATATTCCCTTCTCCAGACTCATCAGCAGCGGCAAAAGCAGACCTTGGTTTAACACCTATTGTGCCTCGGCTGTAGCAGCAAAAAATGCTGCATACCGGGCATGGGTGAGGGGTCGGGCTCACTCTGACCCCAATATCAGTTCCTTAAAGTCAGCTTACAACAAAGCTTCTAAGGCCTGCAGGAAGGTGTTTGTCAGAGCTCAGTCCCAGCGCGTCTCTCAGATTGGCCGAGACATAGCCGCGCAACCGAGAGGCAGTCGCACTTTCTGGCAGCTGGCAAAGTCTGTAGAGACCAACTTCTGTCGCTCCTCATTGCCACCTCTACGATATCCGGATGGATCATTAGCCCACACCGCTAAGGAGAAAGCCGATTATCTGGGCAAACTCTTTGCGGCTAACTCCCGACTCGACGACGGGAATGCGCAGCCCCCCACACTGCCTGATTGCGGCACTTCAATGCGTGATTTACGCATTCGGCAGTGTGATGTGCGGGCAGTGCTCCGATCGCTCGATGTTCGCAAGGCTAATGGTCCTGATGGTATCCCAGCCATAGTTCTAAAGAGGTGTGCACCTGAGTTGACTCCAGTCCTCACGCGCCTATTCCGTCAGTCATACTCCTCTGGTGTTGTCCCGGAAACCTGGAAGGTGGCCAATGTGCAGCCCGTCCCGAAGAAGGGAGATCGTTCAGACCCTTCCAACTACCGCCCCATTGCCGTAACCTCAGTACTGTGTAAAGCAATGGAACGAATTATTAACGCCCAACTCGTTAAATATCTAGAAGATCACTCCGTAATCCATGACCGCCAATATGGATTCCGTCCAAAGCGCTCAACGGGTGATCTTCTGGCATTCGTATACCATGTCTGGGGTGAGGCAATGGATAAATTTGGTGAATCATTGGCGGTCAGTCTGGACATCTCCAAGGCCTTCGATAGGGTTTGGCACAAGGCTTTGCTTTCCA
This sequence comes from Tinea semifulvella, assembly GCA_910589645.1. Classification (NCBI taxonomy): domain Eukaryota; kingdom Metazoa; phylum Arthropoda; class Insecta; order Lepidoptera; family Tineidae; genus Tinea; species Tinea semifulvella. The sequence goes on from OU342605.1 coordinate 1,234,867, forward strand.
AGTTGCCGGCATATGGTCTGCCCCCACGGCTGGTGGACTGGATAGCTGGCTTCCTGCATGAGCGCAGCATTCGTGTCCTTGTGGACGGGAATGCGTCTGATCTCATGTCAGTGAACGCTGGCGTACCGCAGGGCTCTGTGTTATCACCAACACTCTTTCTTCTGCATATCAATGATATGTTGTCTCTGGGCAACATTCATTGTTATGCAGACGACAGCACGGCCCACGGGAGGTATCTAAGTCCCCGAGCTTTGGGAGGTAGCCAACTAGAGGAATCACGGCGTATTATGACGGCAGAACTGGACGACACCCTTCACAAAATATATTTGTGGGGTGTCCAAAATCTTGTCCAGTTCAATGCCAACAAGACCCAGGCATGCGCGCTGACGGCCAAGAAGTCCCCCTTCTCTCCTCCCCCCACTCTTCAGGGCACCACGCTGGATCTACAGCCCAGCTTCAGCATTCTCGGGGTGGAAATACGCTCAGACCTTAACCACCGGAACTACATTGAGAGCATCACCAAAACAGCGTCAAAAAAGCTCGGAATACTGAACAAGGTGAAGCGGTTTTTCCCGCCATCAATCAGACTGTTGCTGTACAAAGCACAGATCAGATCATGCGTGGAATACTGTTCACACCTTTGGGATGGTTCAGCCAAGTACCTCACAGATGCTCTCAATGTCCTACAAAGGCGAGCTGTTCGAATTGTGGACGATGCCACTATATCTGGAACTCTCGAATCCCTGCAGCTTCGCCGAGATGTAGCTTCTCTGAGCGTGTTCTACCGGCTATACTATGGTGAGTGCTCTGAAGAGCTCTATAACCTAATTCCTTCCTCCCCATTCCGCAACCGAACCACACGCACAGGTCAGAATATGCACCCACATACCGTAGTCACTATCCCTTCGCGTACCTATAAATTTGGTGACTCATACATCTGTCGCACAATAAAGATGTGGAATGCTCTTCCAGCCTCTGTGTTTCCACTTTCCTATAACCTGGAGTCCTTCAAGCGAAGTGTGAAAAGGCATCTAGTCAAGCCGGCATAGTGTTAGGGACTGATGTCGGATATAAGGGTCTGATTCCAGTTGCTAACATTCATGGACCCTGCGCGCCACTTACCATCAGGTGGGCGTAGGGTCACATGTCGTGCTAGTATAAAAAAAAAAAAAAAAAAAAAAAAAAAAAAAAAAAAAAAACACGGCCCTTTTACAGCCACGATTTGTTATTTATAGATTTTACAGCCAGGAATTTATATTTAAGGACATAAATGTTATTAGATCATAAACTGACACGGCCTTTTTACAGCCACGAATTAAATTTTAAGTATCTAGTTATAAATAAGTACAAAATCTTCGCTTATGGCAACAATGTTTTATTTATTATAAATTGTATTGCTGTTAGATTCGGTCCAGCCAAGCTTATATTGTATTAAAATATATGTATTGACAATATCCAAGTGTTGTGTACTAACCTAAGGAAATAAATAATTTGATTTTGATTTGATTTGAATTAAGTACCAAAAATACGTTCGAGAAACTGGCTGTTAGCTGTTAAGGCACGCAGGGCCAACAACGGTGAAAGAGAAGCGGCTTATAGGGTTTTAGTCCGTAGGTGCCTTACGGAGATTCGGGCATGCGACCTCCCGCGGTGGCCCTTCTGCCTGGGGTCGTATCGTAGTAAAAATCCCCGTTTTTCTTCTACCGAAACACGGACCAGACACATCAAGCAGCAAGTTTAGTTTCTTACAAAGTGAACTCAGTGTATTCGAAAACCGGCGAGGTGTCAATCCTGGTGAGTCCTTCCTTTTCTACCTGAGTTAGGATAAAACATCAACCACAGGGATTATGCATTTCAGACCTATTCTGATGCTCAGACCCGGCCTGAGGACGGACTGGATGGAATAGGAATTAACTAATTGCTCATAAAAATCTAACAAACAAACAAACTTAAATTAAACAAAAATTTTTCAAGTATAAAGTTTATAGTTGTTAAACATCAAGATAAAAACGTTTTCGGCGGATTCAATAAATCAGTTTAAGTAATAAAATGCCGTAATAATAGAATTTTACCTTCAACAATGATTTCTACTTGATGGTATTGCCGGGCTGGAGTTTCACATCTGTACACCCCTGAGTCTTCTTTGACGGCATTGATGATGCTCAATCGATACTCCAGCTGACTGTCCCGACCTGGATCTGTAGTCCAACCCTCAGGATATTTACGAGAAGATCTGGAAATCATATTATAATTAAACGTTAAAGTACTAATTATAAAGTGTCTAATGCTTGACTTGGTGAGACTTGCGAGACTGAGAACAGCTATTCTGATGCAAGAGGGCAACACTAGTTGTGACCACCAAGATACAAAATAAATTCGCATAAACACCAATATGATTGAGCACGAAAGTTTTAAAAAAAAATTCAAACATATGGATTGGCATAGTTCTATGGATAATTCCAAATGGTTTTATGAAATTCCAAGCTGATAATAATTAAAGGGTTTTTGGTGAGTATAGAAAATTTGAATGTCTTCATTTTAGTTTTTTTTGCAGCATTTTAAGTGTAAATGTATGTATGAACATGGACACACTTGACCAAGCAATTGTCCAAACAACTAACGAAAAAGTCTGGAGACAAGCTGGCAATTATTTCTGCAAATATTTTTTGTATTATTAGTAAGTAATATTTTTCATTATCTATTATTTATTTATTTTTTGGCACTCTGCATGTATGTTGTACGACTATCTCACAAAGGTTAGCTGGTAGAACATGCCTTAAGGCATAAAGCTCGACTGTGCCTGTGATGCCCTCTGACGTTAAGTGGCGCGCAAGTTCCATGAGTGTTAGTAACTGGAATCAGACACTCATGACTGAGATCAGTTATGAGACCACACTATGACGCCATGACCGCAATTCGAGCCTGATCTCGAAACGTGTAGATACACTCCACATGGTTTATTGGCACGAACGGTGGACACTTCCCCGGCCCGGTAGACTGGGGAAATTACCACCATCAGTCCGCCTACCACTTATTTGTTGTTCACATCATCAGGATCAGGATCAGGAACGGGTTCAAGACTCAGCTTTACGCAGTGGAAGTTGGTGCGAGAGGAGTTCCAGCAAAATATTTGCATCACTTACTAAAAGAATTGGACCTAAGCAGATCTGCCGTCAATACATTTATGGAATGAGCTTCCAAGACGGCATTAACGGAATCATACAGTATTTGGTTGGGTAGGGAGAGAAGTAGAATGGCGGATGGTGAGCGTATTATCGCGCAATAAAATAAAGGAGGCCTCCTTTTCTTAAACCAGCCTATTGTCGGTCGCAAGCCCGAGACACCATTCTTCTCATCTCCTACCCACACACGATGGACCCAGCACCCGCACGGTAAATCCATGGAATGCTTAGAAATTTGTCTTCTTCTTCTGTGCAATAAATATTTATTATTACTTATTACTTACTCATTAAATTGATGAGTGACATTCCACTTTGGGTTCCCGAACCTCCTCATCCAGAGACACTCCATGTGCAGGACTGTCCCTGGGTACACTAGCAGACGGCCGTCGTTGGTCTGCGCGATGGGGCCCAGTTGATGTCGGAATAGTATGGTAGGGGGTTTCTTCACTGGAATCAGATAATATTAGGGACATTACTTTATAACGTTCTCAATCACCCTAAAACACCTTCGTACCTTAAATCACGCTTTAAATTTCCTGATACGCCAAACTGTGAATTCCTCTCACACCAATCAGCTAAAGATTCCTTCCCATTCCTCTAGCAGATATTCATATTTCTTCACTGTTGCTGCCGCTTGTCAGTGGAACAAGCTACGTATTTTAAAATCTTCTAACCACTTTATATGTAGTATGTAGACGTAATGTTTCTCTAATTAAATACTTCTTCCGACTAATTCGTGGCTTTACAGCAAACCCTTGTCTTCTTCAAAGAATATCACTATGGGTCAAAAGAACTTTTTAAGAGCTCGTCAGCAGCCATGATTTGCAATACCTAAATTGCGAACGAAAGCCATCGAAACGACACCCTTGTATCACGCACTGACTCTTATAAACAATATCTTGGCGTATGACCGCTGTATTGACATATTTTCGTACTCCGAGCCGAGATTTGACATCAGCTGGACGCTACTTAGAATTAATTTCTTCAAAAAGCAGTGATTGATGTGAATATCAATTATTAATAACATAATTTTATTTATATAACGTGTAATTATGTAATTATTAGCCAATTGTATAAGTGCTACCTATGTGTAGTTTTAATGTATATATAATTGTATAAATTGAATAAGAGCCTACATGTTTGGCATTAGCTGTAATAATAATAATAAATAAGTAAATAAATTATTTCTTGAGAAACAGAATGTATGTCTCTCGAATTAACTAAGTTGTCTGGTATTTTGGATATCTATTTATTTATAGTGTATGTTTATATGTATTATATGTAATGTATGTGTTTTCATTCATTTATTACAGCTCCTAGGACAGAGTTCTAGACCTCCACTGCTGGAGATGGGCCTTCCAGAACATACATATATAATTTATTTTTAAAATAATAATAATAATCATTTATTTTCTTCACAATAATTGCCTTATTTCTAACTATTTAGTTACATCAAAGTATCTTAAGAGTTAACAGGATATGATCTACAATATATTACAGGCAATTAACAAAATTATTGGAACCCTAACCTCTGTATAGAAAGTATAATATACTTCTGGACCACAGAGGTTAGTTTCCATACAAATTAACCTACTATAAATTGATTAGAAATGGATACTCCAACATAGTAGTGGCCATTTCTACCCGTATATTTTGAGACTATATATATATATATACGTTTCGTACGTAAACACATTGGCTGAGAGAACATTCCACATCTTCAGTGTGCGATAAATGTAAGTCTCCAAATTTATATTTACGCGTACGGTTAGTGGCTACGGTATGTGGATGCATATTTTGGCCTGTGCGAGTGGTTCGGCTGCGGAATAGAGAATGTTGCCCAAATCAGAGTTTATAGGGATGTTATAGGTTGTTGTTTATAACTTACTGGCATAATCATTTTGTTGGTTAAGCCCAATGCAGACCGGCTTCGTCCCGCTCCACTGACCACCGATACATTTTCTGGTTTGAGATCCCGTCATTGCGTATTTTCCGATGTCGCTGCATCTGAAACATTGTTGGGTATTTTCATTTTTCATTATTTCATTACAGCCCCTAGAACACAGCGTCCTAGACCTCCACTGCTGGAGATGGGCCTTCCAGAACATATATCTGGAGAATTTGGCCTACACTCGCAACGCTGGCCTTGGCTGGGTTGGCGAGGATCTGATGTAATTTTTTAATGACAATTTATTAACGATTCCACAAGTTGGTATTAGTGAAACCGGAATCGAACACGAGTCACAGGAACAGTGGTGTTTTAAATCTTTGGCAAATGTATGTAAGAAAAGTGTATTTCTTATTGGGGTTCAAACGATATATTTAATATGATAATGGTAACAAATAAAATTGTTTACCTGGACACAATAAGGGAACCTGGCGGGAAGTCCACCACTTCTTTGATCTCCAAATCGTTGTAAAACGACACTACTTCGGGCTCGTCAAAGGAGTACGTGCAAGTGTTGTTGTTTAATAGATCCTCCATCTGGTTCTCTAGTTCTTCTGCAAAATTACAATAAAGTTAATAATATCTTCGTCTTTTATTATAAGAATAGGTTCAATTTAGAATACCATACCGTAATAAGGTGATTAAAAACTAAAAGGAAAAAAAGCCTCGCAATAAGTTTGATAACCGGTTAACTACATTAATAATAATAATAAAAATATAATTATTTATTGCACACATGTTATAAAATAATGTACATAGGCGAGCATAATACCGTATGGTATTCTCTACCAGGAGGAGTGAGAATTTTTTGTAATGTGTAATAAATAAGAATAATAATAATAGTTTAAATCAATCATAAATATACCATAGTTATTACATTATATACAATATAATAAATACTTAAATAAAAACTAATATAATATATCAAGATGTGGAAATTAGATGTAATTTACCAATTAAATAAAGATATACATATGTATATATTTTTACATAGTGGCTTTAACAGTCTGGACCCATTAATAACCGGGACAGGAGTCAGCTGGAATCAGACACTCATGACTGACATTAGTTTCAACACTATGCCGGCTTTACTGGGCATGACGGCAAAAACAAAAGTATACGTGAATAAACATATTTGTCTTTGAATTATGTTACACTTCATCACAGCTCCTATATGGAACACAGAATTCTTTCTCATTTAGAATCTCTTTTAGAACATATTTCTGAAGAATTTATTTAGCCGCGTTGGTGATGACATACGGGTTGGCGAGGAATTTGGGCAATCACAGTAACAAACTTACCACAGTTAAAGCTCTTCCCAACCCAAACCCCTTGTTCGCAGATGATTTTCCACGTGGTCTTCTCCCCCATGATAGATGCTATACATCTGAACGTAATCTCTGTTCCGTGGGGGTAACCCTCATATCCCAAAGACCCGTTTACTTCGGCCCCATCCCGGTACACCAGGGTCCCTTGAACCCTTAGATAACATAAATGTGTTATTAATTCTTAGACTAGAAAATAGAGTTTAAGTCACGTGTCACATCACCGACGACGTCATACACGATGCGTAAGCTTATCTTCGTTACACATAAAATAAATATTCATAAAGGATTGAACATCATATGAACTAGCTGTATCAGCCTATAGGCCAGACGTCTTAATGTTTTTTCTGAACTTGAAAAAAGTTATTCTTTTTGAACTTACCGTTCCGTGGGAATCAAGTTCCAAAAGACCACAACATGAAATCATACAAATATTATGGTTTCATAGAAATGATAGAACGGGTTCAAGACTTAGCTTTACGCAGTGGAAAATTGATGCGAGAGGAATTCCAGGAAAATCTGCACTACTTACTGAAAGATTTGACCTAAACAGGTCTGCAGGAGATACATTTATGAAACGAGCCTTCAATACGGTATAACAGAATCAATACTGTAGTATGAAGAGGAGCAGAATGGTGGATGGTGAGCGTCTTGTTGTGTAATATAAAAAAAATAAGGCCTTCTTTGTAAACCAGTCTGTGGTCGGTCGCAGGCCCGAGACACCATTCTTCTCTCTTTTATCCCAGATACTATGCACGCAATTAGGTGGTAGGCAGACTGATGGCGGCGGGGAAGTATCCACCGTTCGTGCCGATAAACCAAGTAAAGTGTATCCACACGTTTCGGTGTCATGCGTCATGCCCAGTCAAGCTGGCATAGTGTCAGAGACTGATGTCAGTCATGTTTATCTGATTCCATTTATCAAATATAAAGAAATATAGGAGCAAGGTCACATGTCTGGCACGAACGGCGGCAAGCCAAATTACCACCATCAGTCCGCCTACCACCTATTTATTGCTCTCGTTGAAAGTATGTGCCATTTGCAATGATGTCAAATGCCAATTTTTACTTTCAAGGAGAACTAATACTGTAAGCTTGCCATGGTGATATTTATATAAAAATTACACCGCTTGAAACAAGACTTACCATCCACTATTCTTGACTCCTTGCTCTTTCCAGAAAAATACAGTATGATTCCGCTAATGCCGTAGCTTAGGCTGTATTATAAAGTGTTGTACATCGTCGGTGGTAGGACAGGTGCCTTATGGGTTTATTTGATGTTATAGGATTTTAATAGTACAAAATATTTTTTGTATTTTATTTCTCATGCTGTAAAACAAAATGCAAATAAAACAAAGCCAGGCCAAGAAAAAATGAAGCGTCAAACTCGAGCCATACAATAGCGTAACTATACAGCTTGGCAGCAAAGGTTTCACACAATTTTACAAGTATGTTTTATTATTGCAAGTTTCTTCAATTCAGCTTATTTTCTCTCTTGCTGTCTTGTCAACTCAAATAACGATATTATTAATAATAGACTATTATTTTTATTAAGACACGTTTTCTAAACCAAGACTACTTAAGGCGCCGGACACAACGCCCCGGGTCTGCGGTCGAGTTCTTCGGACTGCGTTCACTGTAAACTTAGGAGTGGCTTAGAAACCTACTAACATATACACGCGACGGTCAAAGTGAACGCAGGTTATGTCGGAGTTACACTGTCAATACGGTGGAAGCTACCTGATGAATTATAATATAAGGCATCAGCTGAAATCAGGGCTGGAGCTCGGCTGCAGCATATGCTAAGCTGACCACCTATTAATCGCCACAGCTAGTACGTAATATTTTCTTAAAATGTATAATTAAAGCTTACAGATTTACATCTCATATTTTTTGTAACAGTTTTTTAATTGAAGCGATACCTATATAAAGTATTTTGTTTCTTTCAAATCTCATTAAGAGTAAACTAATAGACTATCTGTCTATATTCCCAGGCAGTTGTAATTAATGGCTTCTGTTACATCTGGTGTTCCGCAAGGTTCACTGCTGGGTCCTCTCGTGTTTATTATATTTATGACCGACATTTACATCTGTTATAAATATTCAAAATTTTTACTCTTTGCTGATGCCATGAAAATATTTAAACAAATCAATAACACACATGATGTGCAACTACTTCAGTACTACACTCGATCTCAACGTTAGCAAGTGCTTCTCCGTGACATTCAGTAGAAAACGTAACATTATTCTACCTACAATCTAAAAAACCTACCATTGACAGGGGTAAACTCTATGAGGGATTTTCGAGTTATTCATGACTCTAAACTTATATATCACATATTGAATGTATCGTTTCCAAGGCTTCCAAAGCTTTGTGATAAGATCTTGCGCTGATTTTACTTCCATCACAACCATTAAAATCGTGTACTGCTCCTTGGTGCGCAGTGTCCTTGAGTATGCGTCTCAAGCATGGAATCCGAGCTATAACATTTATATTGATCGCATCATCTACTCAGAGGAGATTTGCAATATAAAACAGGGTGTTGTGACGACAACTACGTTGAGCACTGTATAAGGCATCATATACTCCGTATGTGACCGACGAACCTGCTTAATGTCTCGATTGATTGTCCCGAGTTGCTCAGCAAAATTGGTTTGCAGACACCCCATCGACCTCAAAGACGGCTTGGGCCGTTACTAAAAATACCTACAGTGCACCGTAACTAAAAAATACTTTTATTATTAGAACTAGTTGTTATATCAATGAGATGATTGGTGATGACAATATTGACATTGATATTTTTGCTACGCAGCCTTCAACAGTAAGGCGTCTACTTTCTTCTCAATTCTTTAACCAACCGGCTTCTGTATATTTTTAGGATTTGTTCCAAAAAGGTTCTTTTGTTATTTTTACATTTTTGTCGGATGACAACCTCGTCCAGCAAATCGGTACAGGTTACGAGTTTGCGTCGATGGGACGATCTATTATTGCCCTGTCGCTTTTTCTTTCTCAACAGTAACCAGAGCAATGCTCCTTCTTCAAAATTAATTTTGATACTAAATATTTTAGCAGTTGTTTTTGACGACACAATGTCAACTGTGTGTTTTGTAAAACTATCATCTTAGAAACGTCCATCTGTTCCTGCTCTACTATGTTTCAGTGTAACGAAAGAATTAAGCCCTTTTTTAACTTTTCCGTGTCGCTAAATAATTTATTCGTTGACAGTACTATTTTTAAGAGAAAATCAACCTAATTGTTGGATGACGTGCAAATAAGGTTCAACAGTAAGAGCACTTTTTTGGTCGATTGTACATAATTATTTGCTGCCAAGCAATAACTATTGACAAATTTTAGAATAGAAAAAGCCCTGCTTTCCGAGGATTTGGTGGATCAGAAACCGCAACTTGTCATGTTTGTATGAAATAATTGATGTCTAGCAAAATGGGAATGCATGATAGATTTTGCAAATAGACAAAAATAGATTTTTCAAAGGTAATTTAGATTAAAAAAAGATTTTAAATGATACATGTGTTATGTTCATCAGCGGTTTCCAACAATGTTGTTCTTTACAGTTATAAGTATAGACCTTTCAAGACGGCATCAGCGCAATAAATAGAGGTTTTTTAACTACGGTCGCAATGTCTTCTCCTCTCTTCCATTACACACGAGTAAATCCATCGAGTGCTCAGAAATGTCTCTTCTTCTAGTTAATTATTGTAAATTTACTTCCAGAGGTCTGCAGGAATGTGACGGGTGTCCTGGCCTTCCTGGAGGAGATTGGATGTCTCCGATGACGGTGTAAAGGTCACAAAGGTCTCTCTCATCAGAATCACACAAATTAGTACCCTCAGCCAAGCGTTTGGCCAAAGAGTTATCCAAACGGCTAATGGAAAAGTCTGGAGACAGGAAAGCTTGCAATTATTTTTGCCAACGTATTAGCCTCGCTATACAGAGGGAAATTGTTGTCTCCTTGGGACTATCCCTGAATGAGTCGTCTCACATTTTTTATTTGTAGTTTATTTTGTATTACTTTAAAGTAGTTTTAAATTATAATATTAATATAAAAAATATTATTATTGTTCATTTTGTATTATCAAAGGTTGGAAACCGCTGAACAGATGATGTGAAAGGCGTTAATTAGAAATTAATTGAATGATTTAATTGAATGAAATTGATTGGAGATAGGATCTCACCAGGGTTTAGCATCCCTGTAGGCCTGGCTCCCTTTCAGCCTTCCCAGCGAGCAAATCAGATAAACGCAAAACTTTTGCAAAATTTTTCATTCTAGGTGTCCTAAAATTGTGGCTCGCGGTTGTTTTGTAACTTTATATTCGTGTAAGAGAAATTGAATTCCAATAGTAATTAACTGAACCGTTCTACAGCAAAGAATTAACCGAAAGACATACTTCTCCTAACGTTTCAGTCAAGTTATATTGATCGACAGGTCGACTAGAGTCGCGCATTTATAATGAGGGTAAATGTTAACCTACCCACTTATTTTTATTTTATTTAAAACTTTATTGCACAAAAATATACAAACACGTGACATAATGTCTCTTTACATTATCTGCCTGTCAAACCTTCGGGATAACGAAAACATTTATGTCAAGTAGATGCAATATATAGGTGCTTCTCACTTTAAAGTTTTTATAAATCGCGACACACAACACTCCCAAACAATATCATCGGCTATATCGGGCGATTTAAAGGCGTCGAAATCGATTTGTTACTGGATTTTACGATGAAAAAGTATAATGACGACCGTATCCCTTGCGAGGAATGAAAAAGAAGGCTTATTTTTTTAGAGAATCGAATTAATATTTAATCAACTTACTATAGATCATGACAAGTAGCAAGATCATCGGTGTCTCTAGCTTACCTAACTTGAGAAATATCACAAATCATTTATTGTGTCCCGGAATCTTACAATATAATATAATTATTTCATTCCCTAGTCTCTTAGGTAAATCACGTAAAGACAGGTTTAATTATAAAAAAAAATGTGTATGGCAACATTGTAATTAGTTAAAATGAAATTATTAATTGATCTCGCCCACAGCCGAAAGATGCAATAGAGAGATAAAGAATTACGTAGCGTTAACGTTTGCGCGATCATCGATCTCTCGCTACCTACTTGATTAGGTTCAGTATGAGTTAAGATAATTTTAGGATAACTTCTCTGTACTGTAACTTAAGATTTTATTAATGAATAATTCAAATAAAAAATACGTAGTTCTTTATTTTTATTCTAGATTATAATATAAAAATATTGAATTATTGGAGCGAGAGGGTTCTTCTTAAATTGAAAGTATTGACAATATTCAAGTGTATTAAGAAAATACTTAAATGATTTAATAATTAATACAGGGCATTCAAAAGTAGGTAGGTACTGCATTATATAAGTGTATAATGTGTCTTTAAAATAATTATGACAAATGTGTAATAATTATTACTATTAATGTAAAATTATATAATGACAATTAATATTACTATTTAAAAGTATTCAATTTCTCTCACAACATAATGCACGTTAGTAATTTGCTTAGATAAACTAATAACAGCAAAATAATAAAAATAAATAAAATAGACAAAAAAAAAACAAAATAAGAAACGCCTTTTAAAGCATTAGCCAATGACAATGAAGAGAGTGAATAGATTTCTTTCTCATTTTTCTATAAGTAAAAAAAAACAAATTTCTCTTTACACCGATTTATATCAAAATCGGATGTTAAATAAAATAAAATAAAGCCACAATGAAAGCTGTTTTAAAGTTATACAACTTATACTAAATTTGTATACTTTTTTTACTGGTCACACATAAAACATTTAGGTTATATATTTTTTTTATATTTCATATAATTAAATAACTATATTTTTGTTAATTAAAAATATAGTGTATATATTGTAGTATAGTTTAATTTTATAATATTATTAAACGACATTATATATTTGTATTCGAACAATAATGTTCACAAAATATAAAAGATAAAATATCTTCCAGTACCAGTTAAAAAAAAAAAAAAATTTACAAACTACTAAATATTAGTAATTATTTTTATTGAATATTTTTTTAAAAGTTTTCTATGTAAATATATTTTAGGTGCCTGGTCACCCTTTAAATTTAATTCCATATCATTTTGAAAAGTAAAAAGCCATGAATTTACAAATCTATATTTATTTCCAATTAAAAAAATATATATCGTTTATAAATACATGGGTAACTGGTAACGCAATGTTTAACAATTATTTAATGATAATAACATTTACCTGGAAGGTGGACCACATTCGGTGACAGTGGTGGTGTCAAGATCTGGTTCCAATTCTGACACGTCTTCTTTGACAATGTCAGAACCGCTTTGGTACTCCGAAGTGGGTCTGGGTTTAGATAGGTTAGCTGGAAAATTATACAGGCAGTAAAATATCCCAAAATCATATACGCAGTAAAATTCTCTAAATCATATACGCAGTAAAATTCTCTAAATCATATACGCAGTAAAATTCTCTAAATCATATACGCAGTAAAATTCTCTAAATCATATACGCAGTAAAATTCTGTAAATCATATACGCAGTAAAATTCTCTAAATCATATACGCAGTAAAATTCTGTAAATCATATACGCAGTAAAATTCTCTAAATCATATACGCAGTAAAGTTCTCTAAATAATATACCTACGCAGTAAAATTCTCTAAATCATATACGCAGTAAAGTTCTCTAAATCATATACCTACGCAGTAAAATTCTTTAAATCATTTACGCTGTAAAATTATCTTTTTTTTTTAAATTAGTTTACATACTGGTTACATTCTTAAAATTAACAAATAACATTATACATACAGCATGAAATGAATGCAACTTAATAATAGAAAACCAAACACTGATATTCAATTTAAATTCATATAGACAATAAAATTAAATAAACCAAAAATTATATAAAAAACAACACAAAATTATAAAAATTAAAACAAAAATTATTAAATTTTATACTACGTACTATACTACTATCTAAGAACTAGAATTAATAAAAAATAGTACATTATATTTATAACAGATAAACAAAATATTTAAAATCTCTACCAACGAAAATTTCATGATTAAAAGTACCAAATACACTGGCTGCATTCTACGTTGCACTTCTATTGTTTTTTATATCTCCAAATACTTCTACTAAATTGTTTTCCCGGTTTCTTAATAAAAAGTTTCAATTCTAAATACCAAGGACTTAATGTTTTTATCGTTAAAGAAAGAAATATATCATTTGTAGAGTTGAATATTTATTGTGTTGTTAGCTGGGTTTTCGGCGGCAGAGCCTGGACAAATGATCGTAGAGTCAGTATGTGTTGCAGCTGTCTATATTTCATCTATCTAGCTGTAAGTTGTCCTTAAACAGGTAATAGATAATAGATTCAGTTGTCTCCTCACTAACCTAAAGGGCGACAAAAGTCATGTACGGTTGGTTGTAGTCTTCCCAGATGACAGTTGAGGGTGGCCGGCGGTGACCTGCCAACTTCACAGGAGATGCCCACTGAAGAGGCGTGGGCTACCGTCAGACCAGCTCGGTACCCAGCTTCGTATGTAGCTCCGTGGAGTAGAGGTAATTCGCAAGGTGCTGTAAAAACAATAATTAAGATTTTATTAAACTTTTTAAACTTTCGCGCACACTCATAATAGATTTTTATAATTTTAACGGGTCTTTACGCGATTTACCTTAGAGACATATTTCTCCCGACGTTTCAGCCAAGTTGCATTGGCCGTGGTCACGGGTCGACTGAAGCTATGCGGTGTAGTCTCGTACATACTGGGCGGCAGATGTAAACCTACCCACTTATCACTTTAAAAGTTTTTAGAAATCACGACACACGACACTTACAATATCCTTGGCGACACCGGGCGATTTTTCCCGGCGTCGAAACCTATTGATTACTGGATTCCACGATGAAGATAGCTTATAACCCCCCTCTCGATTGAAATTTTTGTGTTTCTTTATTTCTATCGCTTCACGTACTATTCTAGGGTAATAGTGACGATCGGTGGAAAGTATCTTTGGGTCATGCAGCTCAATCCAATGGTTTGTGTCCATTAGGTGTTCTGCTATTGCTGACTTGTTTAATTGGCAGTTTTTTACAGCTGCTATATGTTCCTTGACCCTCTCGGCTATTGTGCGCTTAGTTTGGCCAATATATGAACTCCCACAGCTGCAGTCCACTTTATATACGCCAGACGTTTGAAAAGGAATGACATCCTTTGGGGTGCGTACGTGTTTTGCTACTTTGGAGAATGGTGTGTACACAGCATTGATGGATAACTTTTTGAAAGCTGTACCAATTTTATCCGTTACTCCTTTCACATATGGTAAGAACGCGGGCAGCCGATTGACCTGTGGATATCTCTCCTTGTTTTTCTGTCGCAGCAACCTCGGAGCCACATCATATCCATTGCGTTTTAGCACTGCTTTAACATGTGACAGTTCCTGTTCCAAATGTTTTGGGTTACAGAGATCATAAGCCCTGTTGATCAATGAAGACACAACAGATCTCAGGTGGCATGGATAATGATGTGAAGTGGCGTGTAGATATCGGTCTGTGTGCGTTGGTTTTCGATATACAGTGTGGGCCAGCGAGCCATCAGGTCTCACCATCACTTTTACATCCAAAAAAGCCAACTGCCTATCTTTCTCCATTTCATATGTGAATTTTATTGTGGAGTGAAGAGAGTTTAGATAATATAAGAATTCCTCTACTTCCAGTTTGTTTCCCTTGATGACACAAAATACATCGTCCACATATCTCTTCCAGATCTTTATACAAGAGACATCGTGTCGAAAAATAATGTTTTCAAGGTGCTCCATCCAAATATTGGCTAAAAATGGGGCCACTGGACTGCCCATGGCAACACCATCTATTTGGAGGTAATATTGGCCGCGGAAGAGAAAATAATTTCCATCCAAACAATCCTTGAGAAGGTCGGCATAAAATTTGGGCATCTGCAAGTTCAGTAGTTTTTGTTTGACGATATCTAAGCACTCGTTTATCGGGACGTTTGTAAAAAGGGACTGCACGTCAAAACTCACCATGATATTGTCTGGTTCAAATTTTAAGTCCTGCAGTATGCTAACAAAATGACGGGAATCCTTCACACAAGACTGCGTCTTTCCTACTAATGGTTGCAGCGCCGCCGAAACATATTTTGCTAAATCGTAAGTAGGAGACGATATTTGACTTACGATTGGTCTTAAAGGAATACTGGCTTTGTGTATCTTGGGCAGGCCGTAAAGTTTCGGTGGTTGCACGATTTTTGGGTTGAATAGGTGGAAAAACTCATCATTAGTAAACCAGTCTTCGTGTTCTTTTATTAGGGCTCTTATACGACGTGTCACTCGAGCAGTGGGGTCATATGAAACTTGCTTATACACTTTTTTGTCGCTCAACATATTTAGCATCTTGTCATCGTAGTCTTTGGTGTTAATAATCACAGTTGCGTTACCTTTATCGGCTTTTAGTACTAAAATATTCTCGTTCCTGCGAAGTTGCTGTAATGCCCTTCGTTCTTCGTCGGAGACGTTTGACTTGGGTGGTCGTGATTTGCGCAAGATGACGGCGACATCCTGTCTCAAATTTTCCGCCTCGTTAAAAGGTACCTTTCCATTTCGTACTATAGCCTCTACAAGTCAGCAATAGCAGAACACCTAATGGATAGTGGCACAAACCATTGGATTGAGCTGCATGACCCAAAGATACTTTCCACCGATCGTCACTATTACCCTAGAATAGTACGTGAAGCGATAGAAATAAAGAAACACAAAAATTTCAATCGAGAGGGGGGTTATAAGCTATCTTCATCGTGGAATCCAGTAATCAAGAGGTTTCGACGCCGGGAAAAATCGCCCGGTGTCGCCAAGGATATTGTAAGTGTCGTGTGTCGTGATTTCTAAAAACTTTTAAAGTGATAAGTGGGTAGGTTTACATCTGCCGCCCTGTATGTACGAGACTACACCGCATAGCTTCAGTCGACCCGTGAACACGGCCAATGCAACTTGGCTGAAACGTCGGGAGAAATATGTCTCTAAGGTAAATCGCGTAAAGACCCGTTAAAATTATAAGATTTTATTATCGACAATAAATTTGACAGTACACTTTGATGGTAATGACAAGGCGAAGAACTCTACCTGACAGCGTTAGTACGTAGTATATATGTATGTTTATGTATTATGATGTGTATTATTAGTATTTAGTATATTGATATTATGATATATATGAAGATGTATGATGTAAGTATATATTAATCCTATTAAATTAAGTTTTATAATTATAGTATTATTATTATTTCTATGATTGCACCTATAATTGTTCAAATTTGTCCCCAAGGTTTGGCTGTCAGAGAATGTCTTCGGGCACTAAGTCCGCCTTTGTACTTTGTGCAATAAAGTTTTTTAAATAAATTAAATACAACTGCAGTTCTGCTACTGCGTTAAAGCGATCTGAGGTGAAACTTGGGTACAACTGTATTTGTCTATATTTTAGCTTAAGGCATTGATTATTAGGCATAGTCAATGAATTGCACAAAGCTAAAATGTCTGAAGACTGTGATTTACCAGTTCACCTCTAGAATAATATTTGTTACCAAGTTTTTAATTCAGTTTACTTTATTTTATTAACTCAAAGGTTTTTTAATAATGTAATTTTAATTATTGTAGCCTGCCTAATGTCATGTCAAAAGATAATCAGCCTTTCTGGAACCGTTAGTAAAACTGTTTAATGAGTCATTAGAATGTCCCTAAAGTGTCACTGTAACTTTTTACTTTTACCCACTAATGTAAAAAGTTGTCATTGAATTAAAACAATAAAAGCGCACCATTGTTAATCCATAATCCCCACTGGTGTATACTAAAAACATATTTAATAGACATTACCTGGCACACATTCTGGCATACTGGTGACAGCCCATTCACCAAGCCAGCACCGTAAGTTAGCTGGGCCCTGAACGTTGTATCTGAAATCACATTTAAACATCTATTAAAGGCCATTATGCGTTTGCTTAAACTTATACAGATATTACATATTTTAAAATATATAAAAGTAAAGTTCTTACAACCGAGCCACCACCGCGCTCGGTTGCAAAAACGCGTTCCTTAAATCCTACTAGTGTAATAATTTGCGGTATACCCGCAAATGCCGCAATTTCTGATATACCGGCAATTCTTGATTTTAGTTAACGCACGTTCAACATTTGTTTATATAGCTTGTGATTGGTTGAAATAACAAAATGACAAGCAAACTACTTATCAGGTGACGTTTAAAAACGTTAAACATGTATTACTTTAATGATGCTATTGTATCATGAATTATAGCAGCTCGTCGATGTCTGGCGTACCAAATTCTAGAAATTACAAAATTGGATTTTTTTCTCGACCACTGATCGACCTGCGTCAAAACCTACTTTTATACCTAACGTTTTAACTGACCTTGACCTCGACTAGTTAGGATATCGATAAAACTATCAATCACACAAAATGTACGTACTACCGATAGTGTAATAAGGCTCACAATATCGATAATAATAAATAAATAAATTATTAGTTTTTTTTAAGCTATTGCATAGCTTTAATCGCGGCTACCGAATCAAGAAATTCCGTAACGAAAATAAACCTAACACCCCCCACTCCGACCGGCACAGCGGTGCGGCGTTGAAAGCCGTGCATCGTCTAACGTCGTTTCAGTTCGTCAGACTTCGGCACGGGGTTTGTGTGCGTGCGACTAGACGTATGCGTGTATACTAGCTGCTAACTGCTCATAACTGATTCTATCTCTTTTAGACACAATGCTAGGTGAGACAGTGTGCTTTTTGGCTGCGTAAATAAATACTGCAAAAATAAATAAAGAATTATATAATTGCATAAGTTGATAAAGAATGCTATGCTTTACCGCGGCAGTCCCCGGGTGCCACACGTATTTTTTATATCAGTACACTACAATTGATACTCTCCCAAAGGTTAGATGTTAATCTTCGCCTTTTTTTGTGCAATAAAGAATTTAATATTAATAGCGTTGCGACTGAGCTCTAATACTATACGATAGACGTATCGATACTCTTTAATTTAATGAATTATATTTGACATTGAAACCAGGACCAATTATTATTTATGATTTATAAGACTGTGCCAATGTTTCTGAATTTTTTAATTTAATTTTCATAATAGTTGTGTAAAATTTTGATACCGTCACTGGCGAAACATGTGAGTTGTCTATAATAACTGAGACCATACTCGAATCTGTACCCATGTGTTTTTTAGCTAATAAAATATTTTGTTTCATTTCATGGTGGATTATCAAGCAGCTTCACTAACTAGACAAGAGGCCCAGAATACTAAAAGTAAAGTGTTGTACAATCCTTACCCATATTCACAAGAGAAATGAACAACTTGTCCATTCGGCACAGGATCAGTTTCATTCAGCTCTTTCTCATCGCCCTGGGTGAGTCCGGGCATGGCTCCAGCAGCGAGGGGGTTGGGAGTGCTGGGTGACATGCTGTAGATACCATACTCTATCGACGGCACATGGCACGGCACTGTAAAACAAATGATAAATACTGTATCTGCCAAAAGGTTAACCAATTTGAACATCTTCTCGTGTGTATTATGAATCAAGCAAGAACAAGCGTTCTTCAACATTGCATGGGTTTTGTATTATCATTACACATAAGTCAACAAACCGGAAATGGAAGATAGACCAGTTATCTTTAAAAAATATATAAAAGACAAATTGTCCGGGTCCATCGTGTGTGAGAAGTATGGTGTCTCGGGCTTGCGACCGACAATAGGCTAGTTTAAAAAGGAGGTCTTTTTTATTTTATTGCGCGATAATACGCTCAACATCAACAATTCTACTCCTCTCCCTACCCAACCAAAAACTGTATGATTCCGTTAATATGTATTCAAATAGACAGAGTTATGTTGGCCAAATCGCTCAAGAATCTTAACGATATGTTAAACAGGATTAAATTTGTGTGGTCTCAGGATGAATTCAATGAACAATGAAAATACAAAAACTGGGTTTAATTAAATTTTCACGTAAAAGAGTTGCATAGTCATTCAATGAACCAAGCTTTAACCGATCTATTGAGTCTTGCGTATTAATTTATAGAATGCCTAACTGATGCACAAGATAAATGGATTGGTTAAAACTGAGAACGTTAGGGTAACTTTGGAATAATAAAGTCAACCATTGTGGCTTTAACAGCATACTCCAATGCAAGGAAGATTCAGAGCAATTAAAAAGGGAAAAGATAGCAATCGAAGGGGTTTTATGCAAAGAACATGCCTAAAGAAATGTAATAATAATTAATAATAAACCTCGGTTCTCCTGATTTTAAAATTCATCAAAAGATCTGTAACTAATATTCGTAAGTATTATCTTGTTAACTAAAGTTATGTCAATATATGTCATGTTTTTAATGTTGGTATTACTAACATATTTCACATTGAGGTTTTTCTGGTTTCCATCTTCCTCGAACACACTTTGCTGTAGCGTTTGCTTCTAAATTTAACCCGTAACCTTTGCCACAAGCAACTCGAACTATGGTTCCTGTAACAAGTATTATTCAAGTCAATATTTTCATTTTATTTTCAAATATTTTCTTAAGATCATATTCATATAACTATAGAAACAAAATGGTCTCGACAAATCTATAAATTAATTCAATTAGTATTGGAATTTCCATTTAATTTTTATAAATACTAAAGCATGACCATGGTAAATATATAAACATTTGCAATTTCTGTCTTCATGTATATTAGAAAATATAGTGGACCTAGTACTAATCCTTGAGATACACCGATTTTTTTGTTGTTGTATTACCTACTAACTGTTTTATACCAAATGTATTTATAAACAACTATTACCTGAACTAAAGGTGTTATTAGGATCCCTTCCGTATTTAACTATTTCGATATTAACATAAAGTTCACTAGTTATGGGTTCACAAGGGCTTTTGGGTCGTCCTTTCTTTCCATTGCCGTTCTTTTCGCCATTGTCTTCCTTTTTAACTCCCTCTACTGCAGTTTCTTTGTTTTCAGTTGAAGCCTCGCTGGTATCTTCAGGACTGTCTATGGATGGTTGTTGGTATATTCTACCACCTTTAGCATCACGACCTCTGAAAAAGTAAATTACTTCATAACTCATAAAGTCTATAACAACAACAGTAAAACGACGTAAAACTTGTTGTCCTATAGCTGAACCTAGGTTACAGTGCCACAGGGTAGCAGTCTGGGTCTTATTTTTTTAATATCCTGACTTTCCTAATGATGGATAACTCAATTAGACTTATGGATGGAACAATATGGCGCGCATTAAAGTATTGATAAATATTATTAATTACATTACAAGTAACATCTTAATTGAATGTTTATGGAGTAGCGCAAAAAATGTTTTTGCTGCTTATAAAACCTCTAGAGCCTTAAAAATACTACTTAGAATAATCCAAGCGCTAGTTAATACTTACGATTTAGGTATAGCAGCACTGGTTTGGTTTAATCTGTCTGTTTTTCTACTAGTTCTCTTATCTCTTCTGTCTACATTATCAACTTCTGTGGAATTTGTTTTTATATTATACAACGGTATTACTTGTTCTAAATTTGTATTTGTACTAAAACTACCAAAAATTGATTTTGGTAAAGGAATTACAGTTAAATGTGTAGTAACATTTGTATCAACTTCTCTTTTACTTCTTTTTTTCTTGGTATTATTTTTACTTTTATGCAATTTTATTTTACTTTCGGATTCATCCAATTCAATATCTAAATTAGTTTGTAAATTTTCCTGGCTGTTTTTGGATAGTTGCGTCAAAAAGCGTTTCCTTCTTCTATCGAAATATCTGGCAAAGTATTGATGTTTTAATTTGTTTATATTGCTAAGTTTTTTATTTGGTACATCTTGAAACTCATGGTCAGGGAATAGGCCACCTCTTAGAACTGTAACATGGGGCGGACTTTCTTCTGACTCATTTGTGTATTCCTCACTATCTTGACTTACAATTTCTGAATCTTCAGGTTCGTAAACAGGTTGATATGAATACAACCTATGTCCTATAGGTTCCCCTCTAACATTATACACAGTATAGACAGCTGTCGGTAGATTATCTTCATTGCCAGCTCTTTCTATATCACCAGCAACCATATCATCATCTTCATCGTAATCAATATCTATTTTCTTCATGATTTTATAATTAGCGTGTCGCAAAGTTGGTTTAACGTCAGTATCTGCGTTGTATTTGTCATAAATCTTCTCGATATTAGTTGTAGGGTCTGTAGCTAGTTTCATTCTGATATTGTGGAAGTATTTTCTTAAATATGCTGATCTTTTGTGTCGGATAACTGGCTCCAGGATTATTGATCTTCGACGACGACTCCATCTTATTCTGGGATGTTGGTAAAGAGAACATCTGCAATTTATCATTAACTATGTTTAATTTATTTCTTTGAATTGTACATTTTAACATTGAGTACAATTTAGTGAAATGCTTTTGAATTAAGACGTTACTTGACTTTATAATGAAATCGCTTTCAACTATGCAATTCCGATAAACGTTTATTTTTTTATAATTATGGTTAAAGTAAGCCTTGTCGTTTGTCAAATGATCGTCAAGTTTAACTAAATTGTACTCTAAGGATATCTGTATTACTGTAGTCTTTCTACTTACTTAGGTAATTCTCTGGGACTCCAGTGTCCGCCCACACACGTGGCCCCGGGCGGTCCTATAGTAAGAACGTATCCTTTCTCACATTCATACATTATCTGTTTATTGTTAACCACCTGAAACACGTTACATTTTAAGATTTAATTACCGTTTGTATACTCGACTCGATACAAGGCCCGTTGTAGGATGACTCGGGGTACATTGGCTGGTGAATTATGTGAAAGATGGACTGTATTTCGTTTAATGCGTTTATTTCTGTATATGCGTCTATGAACCGCGAATGCATTGTCGGGCATCCACGGTACCAAAAATATATTTAAACTTAAAGCTATTATCCGACCGCGGAGAGGCTCCTCTCTTCTTAACATGTTGATAAATCCGGCTCGAAGGACCATGTTGGGGCCAAGGCCCGTTGTAGGATGACTCGGAGTACACTGGCTGGTGAATTATGTGAAAGATGGAATGTATTTCGTTTGATGCGTTTATTTCTGTATCTATGAACCGCGAATGCCCGACAATGACTCCACGGTACCAAAAATATATTTAAACTTAAAGCTATTATCCGACCGCGGAGAGGCTCCTCTCCGTGATCGGTTAACTGATGTTAGGACATTTGGTCTTAACACTACTCTAGCTGCTTTGCTCGTGTGGTAAGCTGTTCATCATGAGGGTCTTGATTTGGTAAATTTGGCAAATGGCATAAAACTGTGTACTGTCTCCGTGTTTGGCTTGGTGCTCTAAGCGCTTTATTTTACTGAATTTTACTTTGACAGGCGTTCGGGTAGCTTTTTCAAGCGTTTTGAGTTTTTGATGACGTAGATAATTTTTATTTTCAGGTAGTGTCAAATTTTGTCAAACTTCTTTCTTTTCTATTTAATATTACCATTGTCGTGCTTTGTTTTATTTTTCTATTGTATCTATTGTAAATAGTTCTTATATTTAATGCACTTTAGAGTTTTTCAAAATTTTATTAGGTACCATCGCAGGTCTTGTTTTTTTTTTAAAATATATTTATCGGTTATAATAATTTTAAAACTGTTCGCGTACGAGTGGTGTTAAAACGATGTAAACGCTTTACTTCGACTCTATCGACTGTTTAGATTGGCTTAAAGTGTCCGCGCTTTGATGTAATTTTTTTCCAAGTTAAACACGGCCTGTAACTCAAATTTGTATACGTGTATATTACCAGATTTTTACCACGTACATATAAGTTATAACTATATTTTGTTATGTGTATTATAGTATATGTTCTGCTGTGTGTACTATATAAATCAATATATAAATATGTAATATATGCGAAGTGTGTAGACACATTAGCTTCAGCTCACATTTAGGCGACCTCGTCAGGCGCGGTGAGTGCGGCGTTTTCTGCGGAGAACCTCAAATTGCGCAAATACGCCAACCTTGGTATCGGTTACGAATTTGCGCCGTTTAGGGTCGAGTCGATGGGCTCATGGAGATCGTTAGCGAGGCGCTTGGCCAAGGAGTTGTCAAAGCGGCTGACAGAAAGGTCTGGAGACAGGAAGGCTGGCAATTATTTCTGCCAACGTATTTCTGCCTCGCTATACAGAGGGGAAATGTTGCCAGGCTCCTTGGGACTATCTCGGTTGGACCGTCTCTAGAGGACATTTTTTATTTATAGTTTAGTTTATTTTTAATTTTATTATTTAGCTAGCTTTTAATTTATATTTAATGTATATTAATTTACTTCGAATAAATAGAATTAAATAACCATTATCTATGCATTCCTAAATAATATTCTAACACTACTGCTATGTTCGACTTTTTTATATGCCTTATTTTGTATGAAAACCATAGACAAACGCCAAGTGGCACGACTTTCAAAGCGAAATAAAGTTATAAAAAGCGCCTAAAGCGACAAGTTGAACATGTATAAGTGGTAATTGTATGCCTATTTGCCGAATAAACGATTTTAAATTCAAAGATAATGATTTCTTACCTTCTTAACGTACGGCCTGTAGTCATATAACCCCATGTTTCCGACTAGAAGCACTTTTCCATTGGGAATATAACCCGGAAAAGGACAGAAAACTGAAAAAAAAAATACAATTTAGGTACATATACAGGTGCGAAAAGCAAATCAAATCATTTATTTCCTTTGGTTAGCACCACACTGGGATATTGTCAATACATTTTTTTTTCATAGTTTTTTATTTAGATAAAATAATCAACAGCTACTATAGGTGGACCAATCATATCATCTATACCAATTTTTTTAACCGACACTGTTGCCATAAACAAATTTTTGCCTTAAACTAGGTACTTAAAATATAAATCGTGGCTACGCATTTTAAGTTAATAATAAATTCGTGGCTCTAAAGAGGCTGTGTCAGCTTACAATCTAAAAATACACAAAAATTTTATTATAACTTTTAGGATTTGTCAAAGCGGCTGACAGAAAGGTCTGGAGACAGGAAGGCTGGCAATTATTTCTGCCAACATATTAGCCTCGCTATACAGAGGGGAAATGTTGCCAGTCTCCTTAAGACTATCTCGGATGGGACGTCTCTAGAGGACATTTTTCATTTAAGGTTTTCGTTTATTTATAATTTTATTATTTAGATAACTTCTAATTATATTTAATGTTTATTAATTTACTTTGAATAAATATTATGTAGGCACAATTATAACCTTATGTCAATAAATATAAATTCGTGGCTTGGCGTGGGAAGGGGGCCGTATCAGCTTACAATCTAAAATCAAACTATCCTTACGAACGTGTCGCAATAGTTATACGAAAAATAAGCTGATTTTAAATAACTTCGTATCTCTCTACAACCAAAACCAACTCAATCCAAGAGTTTGAGTCCATAACCAGGGCAACATATAGATCAGGGCGGTTTCCCGGGTGTGCCCGTGCGTAATTCCGTGATTGTTAGATATAAACATAATAGTTTTTTTTTTTTTTTTTTTTTATATGCTAGCACGACATGTGACCTTGCGCCCATCTGATGGTAAGTGGCTTGCGAGGTCCAGAATGAACTAGAATCGGAGACTCATGACTGACATCAGTCCCTAACAATAGGTCTACTTACGGATTCCGGGAAAAATACTTTAAATTATTTATGAAGTCTCAATCGCTTTAAAATCTATTTTAGAATATAGTGTTTGAATTTTCAAGTTGCAAATGGCTGCCGAAAAACATCACGTACCCCATGTTCGACTTGGCTTTTTTGTTTTGAAAGTCGTTCGAGTAGCGTTTTCATTGACCATTGGGGACCAAACTATATCTAAAGTAACTTATAAAAATAAAATAAAGCAAAAACTGCTGTCAAAGTTGTAATTTAATTTAATTTAATAATGTACGAAAGATTATAGAAAGTTTATAGGTGTGATTTGTGGCTGACTGTAAGCCATGTATGCGCTCCGCGTCCCCGCGCGCCCTCACCTCGCCTCCTGCCTGCAGTCGTTCGTTTATTGCATATTGAGTTTTAGTTTCAAAATTTAAAATAATCTTCGGAAGAAATGAGTGTTAATAGAATAGAATAAAAGAGATAGACTTAAATGAATGGTACCTGTAGGCGGACGGGGTGGTCGCGCGGGGGGAGAGTGGTTCACGCCCGCGCATCTTTTTTATGTACTATAAATATTTATTATTAAGCTTCGAGAGTAATTGTCTCCGCCAACAAACTGTGGTTACAGTTTGGCGGGCTATTTAATAAGTTATATGTATTGGAAATTAAATAAATGATTGAATTTTTTTTTTTTTTTTTATTTAATTTAGGCAAAGACCAGTTAAAATAAAGCGCGTCACTTTGCTTTCAAGTCGAATACGGTCTTCGTATTATTAAGTGACGTCACTATTTTTTTTGTTTTTGGTTCTCTTCTCCCGATGGATGATGAATGAGATGATAGGGAAGGCAAAGGGTCTAGCCCATACAGCCAAGTCTGACGTAATATATCTTTCTTTTACAGCAAAAAATAAACTGCAATTTGTGCTCCATATTTAAGGTCCAATTTATCGTTTTCCATAATTATTCACATTGTAGCACATTATTAAACAAAACAACACCACTTTTAACCAATAATATCCACAGTAAATTAATTTACAAAACAAAAACTTGCACTTGACATGTCCACGCAAGATGGCGCGAAGAACTCTTCTTACGCTGACTTCTTTTTAAGGTAGCGTTCTAAAATAATGTATTTCATTTATAAAATTTAAATGATTTCTTTATTTAAAACGAAAGTGTAAAATAAGTACTCTGATGAAATAAAGATACATATTTTTTACAATAGCCAACTGATACAATTCAGGAGTTTGTTGTCGGCCTGACTAGAATTATTCTATTGAATTACCTTCATCACATTTTGGCGCATCCCCACTCCAGTTCCCGAAGGAGCAGATAACAATGGGATTGCCAATGAGCTGAAATCCGTCCTTACATCGGAAGCGAGCCTTCATCCCATGCTCAGTCTTCGGAGCTATTACCATACCATTTCTCGGAAATTTCGGCATCTTTTTACATCTGAAATGGTTGATAAAAGAAAATTAGTTTTGGATCTAAAAGTGGTGGTGACTCGGTTGTAAGAAAGCTTTCCTTAAAATCCTCAAAGGTCGAATCTCCCCCGGTATGTACCAATAAGAAATACCCTGTGAGGAGGAGAGCACGTTAATCCGTCGGTCCCAGTTCCACTAATACAAGTGTTGTACAATTCACATATCCGCAGTTCTCTTGAATTCAACGCCATAGTTTGGAATCCAAGAGAAAGTACATACACACTAATGGTGGAAAAGGTGCAGAAATTATTTCTCAGAGCCATGTACAAGAAGACATATGGTTACATCCCCTTTTTGTACCCCACATTATTTATATTAGGTATGCTGCGTTATAACTCCTTAGAAGTTAGACGAAATAATTTCATTGTGCCATTGACTATTTGCTGAGGAGAGTGCTCTTACACACCTACTCCAGAGTGCCCCCGTTCCCCGTGCAATCGTTTTATTGAATAAAATCTCAAGAGAATTTCGATGTGTTTGCATCAACAGATGTGGAAAGTAAAAACATTGTCCTAAAGTACTTGAAGCCATATTAATTCAAGTCTAGTGTACTTTTAAGAAATGTAATCTATTAACTTACTAGGAAATAAAATTGCGTACATTTTAGACCTAATTTCCACTTTCATATACCAAATTTTTGACAGAGAATAATAACAAATGTATTTATATCGATTTTACTCTAATCTACTAAAAAGGGTTGGTATGAAGGAAAGCATAGGGACAAACATAAGGAAAGGCATGCGATGGTTCAGGCATGTTGAAAAAATGAGCGATGAAAGATTGACGAACCAGATATATAATGCGAAAGTTGTGGGTAAAAGAGGCCCTGGCAGACCGAGACTCACATATCACGATCAAATAAATAAAACACTGACTGAAGGTGCATTAAAAAGTCTTCGTAACCAAAGGGCATGTATGAAGAGGTTAATGAACGTCGACGAAGCGAAAGAAGTATGTCGTGATCGTGTCAAATGGCGCTCAATTGTCAATGCAAGGGATCTGGCGTGAAGATATGTATGTATGTATGTACTAAAACACTGACTGCCTGCCTCCTAAACTGCCCCTGTGGTCTAGCGATTAAGTCCGTGGATTTAGACTCGGAGATACCGGGTTCGATTCCTGTTCGGGACACAATATTTATTAATGTAAATAAATACATTTTAATTAATATTAAATTTATTTGTGATATTTTTGATGCTGGAGACATCGACCAGCTTTCCACTTGTCATGATTGGCCTATAGTAAAGTTGGCTAAATGTGAATCCGCTACTTTATAACCGTGGTTTCTGACCACCCCCGAAAAGGGGAACGGTCGTGATGATACTTTTACTTTATAGAAATCAAAACATTATTGATGTAGGGGTGCAATGTTATTGTGAGAGTATTCACCTGGCAGGTTGACATCTCGGTATCTGTGTCCAGGTACCGTTGTTGCAGGTGACGGCTGCTTCGTTGGAAGGAAATTCGTAATTTTGTTCGCAATCCACTATGATAATTTCTCCTGCAATAGAGATAATTATATTATGCAATTTTTTTGTATATTTATCAAAGTCTTGGAACTCTTTTGTGCGCTCTTCAACATAAGATACAGCCTGTTGGATATTTTATTATTTGAGTCGTTTGATTTGAATATTGGCGGCAACGCCTTTGTGCGCCGGCGCACTCGTGTAGGCGACGGTCGCCGTCACGACGCCCCCTGGTGGGCGATAGCGACTGTGCTTACGCAACGCCTTCTGATGGACAGCAGTGGAACTATCACGCCGGTCGCGGAGCACATCGCTCTTAAATTTCGACCATATATTTTTTTGCTGTGATTGTGATTTTGGATTTATGCTGTGATCCTCGTCAGCACCGAGCATTTCACGACGCGTCGGCTATTAAAACTACAAGAATTCTATCGACATTCGAGACACGGAACGAAAGGTTAGTTGCTGCTAATTTCATTTCTTTCGCTCAATTTCGGAGTATTTTCACCAGCGCCTAGTCGTTTCCCGTTCACGGCCTAAACAGGGTTTTAACTCCGTTCTTTATATTTACCTATACATATTTATCTATGTAGTATAACGCTTCTAGAACAATCTCACGCTTCATGTATATCCATCTCTTTTATTCCCTATCCATAAGATACAGGCGAAAGAGATGGAGAAATGCGCAAACGCAACTTAACCTATATATGCCCAAAGGGTCGCCAACGACCCAACACAACTACCTAATTATTTAAAAAATAAAAACACCTGTTTTTTACAGAGCGTAGAGCGATCTTTTAGTATCAGCAAGTACAGGTTTTATTTAAATTTAAAATTCCGTGGCTAAAAAGTTCAATAACCTCTTAATGACATCATTGGAATAATGTTATATAGTTTATTACATAGCAACTGTATCAGCAGCCCTATTCTGTTACTTAAGCGCAAACGTTATATAATGGAATCCGGTAACTATACTGGTATATATATCACGCTATTAAAGTTTATATTTGCACGGACGCCGTCAAAGTCGAGTGCTTATAGAGTTGAGAATTCAATAATATTTTATAATTATGACGCAATCTCTGACTTAAATATCGAAATCCACTTTGCGACTAAGTAATAGAATTGGCCTACAGGACCCATTAAAAACCCAGACAGGTTCAAATCTTTCCAAAAATGTGACCTGACTGTTAAAGTTGCTATACAATTAAATACATAAAATTATTTCAATGGTGTACTTGTAGTTAAGGGGTTTATTTGGGCTTGTTTTTTACCCGACTTCGCGACGCAAAGAAGGGTTATGTCCTTATTATCATCAGTGTAGAGCTGCGTTCTGAGGTGGTCTATTCCATCCTTCAGCACGCAGTCCCTTGCCGTCTTTACACTTGGGAAATATGTTTTGGTCACGGAGGCTGTCTCTCCCTCCGAGTAACGCATTTGCCACTGTTGGACGTTATGTTGTCGTATGAGCTTCTTAGCGTAGAACACTGGATACAGGTCGTAATCAGGGTTGGTTTTCAGATGGAGAGCAGCCTTTTTGGTAAATTGTTTACGAAAATAATTATATTTAGACTTTGTCTTAGTCTATTTATTTTATTTATTTATTTAAGGAGTAGAAAACAATATTAGGCCTAAAAACATATTATTAGTGATCAATAGTTATAAAATATAAACTAATACCTTAAGGATCACCCACTTAGATTTAGTAAGCAAATTTTTAACAAATAAATATCTTAAAATATATAATATCTCAAATCGTTCAGAAGTTACGATCGATTGGAATAAATTGCAATTATTTGCTAGAGGTTGAGAATTCAGACGAAATTTCAATTTGTTATACTATTCAAAAATACACGATTTTAGCTAGAAATAATTAGGTAATAGTCACGTGTTTGGTACAATAACCAACCACGTGACTTATTACCCAAATTTAATTCTACATTATTCTTACCAAAAGGCGGAAAAATAATGGACTCCCTAAAATATTTGGATCCGTTATTTCTCGAGTTTGGTACGCTGGAGACATCGACGAGCTGGCCACTTGTCATGATTGGCCTATAGTAAAGTTGGCTAAATGTGAATCCGCTTATTTATAAGCGTGGTTTCTGACCACCCCGAAAGGGAAACGGTCGTGATGATGATACCGATATAAATATCTTAAATTACCATCTCAAATTAAAAATATCATTAATTAATTTTACACTTAAAGCAAAATCAAGCGGACAAATGGAGTAAATATCTTACTGCAATGTAGAAACCCTAGCATGTAATATAGGATATTTATAATATAGATACTTACATACATATATACATAAACCTACATGTGTACATTTATATATACGCATACATACAATACAATAATACTGAAAAGTATAATATTGGTTTTATTCGAAGGAATTAAGGTACAATGATTTAAAAAAATAAAATAAAATATTAATAAACTAAAAACTTACATTTTAAAACATAAATGACTATTAATAAAAATAAACCTAATTAATCAATAAAAATATAACTGAAAACTAAAATGAAGAAAAAACTAAAAAAAAAATTGTTATAAATAAAAAAAATGATCCAAATCGCTGCCAATGGGCAAAGTACCAAGGATACTGGCAGCATTGCCACGTTGAATGGCAAGAATGGCAAAAATTCTTTGGCCCAAATATTGCCCAGCCCTTTTGTTCCCCGGGGTGTTGACGACCTGTTTTGACAACGCCTTGAAAATTTCATGTGCACTTGGTCCCCACGGCAGAGTTTCAACGCCAAACGGCGCAAAAACACATCTCCCAATAAGCTGAGTGTATTTCCGCCGCTTGAGGTTCTAGTATTATATAATATTTATTAATTAATCTACAGGCATTTTCTAAAACATCAGTCTCAAACACAGTCTCTATCTAAGCGATGTGTGGGGTGTTGTTTGATGCTCACCATGTTGCACCATAGTGGAGCTGCCGATGACCTGCGTGGTCCTTTCCAGCGTGTCGTTCTCCCCGGCCGTGCTCTCCACCATCACCACCTTGCCTTGAGACACGTGCGGCACCACGCACGGAGCTAAAAAACGAAAAGACACGGGTTAGATACAGCTGTTTATTTATCGTTGTTGTGTAAATCTGTAGGTATGTAGTTATTTTTTGTAAATCTGCTATATCTGAGTTTTCCTTGCAGATTCTTTTCTCAGTCAGATTAAACATTAACAGGTCATTGGAATCTGCTAAGCTGCTGGTCTTCTGCTAACAGCTTACTCTTTGGACCACTTTGCTGTTTAGTCTTTCACTAGCAGGAGTAGAAACATCAATAAAGATATTTTAACTTTGACTTTGACTAGAAATTGCTCATAAACCGATGATTTGTTCATGACGCTCCGCCCCCTTAAAAAGTACAGTTGCGAACATATTTTTTTAGCCTTTTTATAAACACTTATCCATTCCTAAATTTCAAGGATTATTTCTGACATATTTCTCATAAAATGCGGTCCAGTAATATGACAGCAAGACGGACAGTTTTTTCGTTTTTCTCAACCTGGTTTGCCTTATATAGATTTCACCCTTTTTTTTAGGATATACTTAGTCAAACTTAGTCACTTAATAATAATAAATATATATATGAAAAACGAAAACCATTCTGACACCCTTATTATGGGGATTCTTATTCCTTACCCAAGCACTTGGGTAGCTCATGACTCCAGGATCCATCGCTCTGACAGATAGCCGACCCGTTCCCCTCCATCCTCATCCCATCCTGGCACCGGAAGATCAGGGAAGCCCCCAGCCCTGTGCCTGAAGATATGTTCTCCAGCCATCCATTGTAGAGCGGGCCGGGATGACCGCAGTTGATTTCTGAAATATTTACGACTATTAACTATTTCGGTTGTGTTGGATGGTGAGCGTATTATCGCGCAATAAAATAAAAATAGGGAGGCCTCCTTTTCTTAAACAAATCCGAGACACCATTCTCATCTCTTACCCACACACGATGAAACCGGCACCCGCATGGTGAATCCATGGAATGCTTAGAAAATTCCTTCAATGCGTGTTTTTGTATATACAGGTGGCGCATAATTCCCGAAGATACCAAATCCCACGTGACGTCATATTACAACGTTACGATCATTTTTATCAGGGGGTTGAAAATTTAGAACAAGCGATTGACAAATTTTGGTTCACATAAAAAGTGGTGCCTAGTAGACAGTAGGGAACTAAATTTAATGTCTATGGTTTAATTGTTGTTCATTCATTAATACAATCAATTGGTTTAATTCATGTCGGCCTGAAGTGTCGGTTTTCAACAAACGAACTATACAACCTTAGTAAAAAAATGAAATTAAATATATTGTGTAAGTTCATGAGTATTAGTTCTTAGTATCGTATGGTAAACTAGTAACAAAATACACAACATTTTTAAGCAGTTACTTTGACTTTCGTTGAGTAGCGAGCGTTGTAATATGACGTCACTAATACAGCGTGGCAAACTTTTTTTTCTCGAAAACTAATAATTTTATCGTAATAATTTTATCACAGCTATTTTATTTTTTGAGAGATATAGATACCATTCCTCATTACGTGGCGTTTAACAAAATGTTAAACATGGATTATTTTAATCATCATGAGTGCGGTGGTGGCTCGGTTGTAAGAACGCGTTCCTTAAATCCCACAAAGGTCGGTTCAAACCCTTTCGGATGATGAGAAATTCATTTTTCTTACGTACATTTGTCATAGATTTACATCACCATTGATCCCACCTCGGAGAGCACATTAAGCCGTCGGACCCGGTTCCACTAATACCAACTTGTGGAATCGTTAATAAATTGTCATTAAAAAAATACATCACATCCTCGTTATATGTTCTGGAAGGCCCATCTCCAGCTGTGGAGGTCTATGTAATGATAAAAATTATGAAGCTTAAAAATAAATAAATAAAATCTGGGTTACCTTTACAAGCTGGCTGACTTCCTGACCACTTCTTGTCGGCTCCACACCTCCGAGTCGCGTCTCCCACCAGCTTGAATCCGTACTTGCATTCGTACGATACCACGGAGTTGTATGCACAGGACGTGTAGACCGCTTTGCCGTGACGAGGTGCTTCAGGGGGCGGACACTGCACCTGCGTTACCACTACGCGACATGGAACATAACTGTAATTCTATTTGTATGGATTAATCTGTATTAAACATAGCTTTAGTTTTAGTTGTACGGATTTAACTGCATTGAACATTTAGTTTTAATTGTGCGTATTTAACTGCATTAAACATTTAGTTCGAATTGTACGGATTTAACTGCATTGAACATTTAGTTCGAATTGTTCGGATTTAACTGCATTAAAGATTTAGTTCTAATTGTACGGATTTAACTGCATTAAAGATTTAGTTCTAATTGTTCGGATTTAACTGCATTAAAGATTTAGTTCTAATTGTACGGATTTAACTGCATTGAACATTTAGTTCGAATTGTACGGATTTAACTGCATTAAACATTTAGTTCGAATTGTACGGATTTAACTGCATTGAACATTTAGTTCTAATTGTACTCATTTAACTGCATTGAACATTTAGTTCTAATTGTACGGATTTAACTGCATTGAACATTTAGTTCTAATTGTACGGATTAATCTGCATTGAGCAAACTTTGCTTCTAATTAGTAAAGTATCATCACGACCCCCTTTCGGGGTGGTCAGAAACCACGCTTATAAAGAAGCGGATTCACATTTAGCCAACTTTACTATAGGCGTGACAAGTGGCATCTCGTCGATGTCTCCAGCGTACCAAACTCGGGAAATATCAGAAATAAATTATATATTAGTTAAATGTATTTATTTATATTATTAAATATTTTTGTGTCCCGACCAGGAATCGAACCCGGTACCTCCGAGTCTAAATCCACGGACTTAACCGCTAAGAGCACGGAGGCAGTTACTCTATCAATGGAATAACAATATTAGTTTAGAAATATTCTCAAACTTATTTTGTCCACCGCCCACTTTGAAAATAAGAATAATTGATATTATGTACTACGTAGATTATAATTTCAGAGAGAAAATATTAAATTACAAATCAGCCATCGCCGTCATAATTCCTTCTGGGCGTCCAGCGCCCACAAGGGGGCGTTATCGCACACTTTGAGAAAGACTGATCTAGAGTAAGGGCATACAAAGTCACCCCGTATAATAAAGCCACTTTAGGAATAATTAAATAAAAATAAATTAGTGTTGTCCAATATTTTATTTCGTTTTTTTAATTCAACTGTATTTCATCATAGCGAGGTTGTTTTAGGTAAAGCATGTTAGGCCACCAAAAAAACAGGACATGCATACTCAAATAAAAATCATGCAGATGTCAAATAAAACAATATTATTAACATTTTATTTATTTATTTATTTGGAGAGATTTGAATAAACTTTAGTAAGGATCAACATTTTAAATAACTACACATTTTTTACTACTTTTAGCGTAGCGTAAATAGATTTAGCCCGAATATGCAATGAACACTGAAAACAATCAATTACCTAAATACTTAAATATAAGTTATTTATTTGTTTTTTTTTACTAAATATAAAATAAAATAAATATTAATACTAAGGATAGGGATATAAGATGTAATACTTAAATTGTACAGACATGACGAAATATCGGAAGAAGTTTTTGCAGAGTTTCAACTCTTGAGAAATGTACAACTTTTTGGATATATATTAATAATAGTTACGAATGAATGTTTGTTTTAATAAAATAGAGGAAAATCGTTATAAATGTTTTGGCTATTTTTCTCTGTCTAAAATTAGGTATATGAAACTAAAAATAATATGTCCAAAATGGCCAATATTTTATTTCCTAGAAAGTTAATGAACAGTATTTATTTAAAAAACACTCAAGACTAAAAAAAAAATTTGATTGTGCGAGCAAGAAGGATGCAAAAGAGTCAAACCCTCTTAAATAATACATAAAATAAAAAATAAAAACAATTTTTTTTTTCTACATTATTTTTTATTTTTATTTATTTTAACATAATTTTCTAATTATTTATTTACTAAAAAAGTAACAACATCAAGGATTGTGTTTAGTGTTCAGATAATTACGGTTTTAGCGAATATTTTAGTAGATAGCACTCTAAAGGCAGTTAATGAAGTATCATCAATTTTAAATATATTTATCATGGCCTGAACATTTGATCATATTAAATTTGATTTACTACTATTATTAAATTACATTCTAAAAAGAAATAAAACTACGTTTTTTTTATTGAACGTTCCCTTTTCCTTCTCCTTTTAGAGCAGCGTTAAGGGATAAAAAAGAAAATTTCAATTTAATAATTATATATTTGAAATTGCGTCATGACAATGAAATTGCGATATGTCAGCCATGATAAGATTTTTTAAGCTTTTACATGCGAAGAATAACACATTAATTAAATTTACAGTCATCAACAAGTTTATTTATTATACGTCGACATTATAATGTGACAATTTGCATGTCATTTTAATAGAAAAAAAAATTAAAGAAATGATTTGAAGTTAAAATGACATTACAAATGTCAATTTTAAAACATCGAATCCTTACAAACTTGCTGAGAAGTGTAATAAGTATTAGCTGATTAATTTTTTTCACAAAAATATTTCAAAACCATGCAACATTCTCAAAAAATGCCGGACGACACGATCGGCAACTACATTGTCACGAAGCAATGCTAAAAAAATATTAAAAATTCACAAGAAATAAATATTAAAATATTCTATAAAAAAGTTTTTCCATTCACCTATTCAAACGCTTAAACACATAAAAAAATAAAGTCGTGTCTAAGAATAATTTTCGTATTTGTAAATAAAAAAATTACATCAATTATTCCTGATGTCTCTTTTTTAATATCAAAAACGGAAAACATTCTGAGACATCCTTTATGACGATAGATAGTAAAATTAACAATCGCCAATGATAAATCTATCGATAAACCATCGACAATAAAATTTGTTACAACACTACTCGCTGAATAGGTGAATGAAACACGCTATTCAGTAACGTCACTAATATGAGGATATTTGAACATTTTTATTTTATTATGTTATTGTTATATTAGACTTTGTTCTCAAGCTATTTACATTTCAATATAGTCTAGAATACTTAGGGCCGGTAACTGAATCCTTCCTTATTAGCATTTGTTCACTTAAATACAGAATTAACAATGGCGACCGCCCATACATGAATTTACCTGAACTAAATTGTCAACGTCTTTACATCAAACAATATATAAAGGGGACGGAAACAACTGCGTAACATATTTTTATTTAAGTTTTTAAGTTCATTTTTTTTTTACCTACACGTACGATAAAAAAGTACTCCGTTTGAATTCGAGAAAAACTAAGGTACTAGTGTTTGAAAGAAGTAGGATGACAACCGTGACGATAAAGATTGATGATGAAAGTCTAGAACAAGTAAATAAAATTATATATCTGGTCAGTGTTTTTACTGCGGATGGGAAGTATGATAGGGATGTTAAAAGAAGAGTGAACCCGGGAAATAGTGTTAACGATACCCTGGGGTTACTGACCGCCAGTCGAAATGTCAGTGACAAAGCTCGACTTGCCATACACAATGCCATGTTCGTTCCAACACTGTACATGTATGGAAGCGAGGCGTAGTTATGTCAGAATACGCATGAGAGTAGAGTTAATGCAGTAGAAAGATCTTTGCGTCGGATATGCGGCGTCACTTTGACGGACGAAATAATATAATATGGGAAATACTATAATAATAAAAGGGTAGGTTAAACTAAACCTAAAGCTAAACCATGCCAACGCCTCCCATTTCATTCTGGACCCTTACCGCCCCCCCTCTCTAGGCGTCGAGCGCCCACAAGGGGACGTTATCGCCCACTTTGAGAAAGACTGATTTAAGTGAACGAATGGATTTAGATCTTAGCGTTAGAGAGAACCCTATTTCACTATGCCGACAGCTGCAACAATTGTCAAGCAAAAATTCATTGTTACTATCACTATTGTCACTAATACTTTCACGGACAGCCATTTTGAAAATACGCGTAAGTTAACCACGAAACACTTCAATTGTAACGCAACCATGACACAGCTTTAATCACAATGTCAAGTTTTAACGACAAATCTATAAATATGTCGACTAGGAAAAATAATTAATGTTTCGAAAAATAATTGTCATTAAATTTTGATACATACAATTGTAACAAAATCTATTTATATATATATATTATT
The DNA here is from genome assembly GCA_910589645.1 of Tinea semifulvella. Lineage (NCBI taxonomy): Eukaryota > Metazoa > Arthropoda > Insecta > Lepidoptera > Tineidae > Tinea > Tinea semifulvella. Next base: position 1,272,206 of record OU342605.1, read on the forward strand.
TTATTAATAGAAAAAAATATCACAAAATTGTCATAAGTCACCTATCGCTTGACAATTGGCACTCGACATATGTCTCTGAAAACTGTCGACGTGGTAAAAAAAAAAACTACATCTTTTTTAAAATTATGTTTGTTCATATTTATTCTTATAATTTTTGCTGTCTTATTAAAGTTTACACGTATTAGAAAATCTTTTAGTGTCAATATCCCCACGTTAGCGCATAATCCCTGAATAAAACTTGGTATATTTCATTAAAATGATATGTATACTTACGGACACAGGTGGGTAGTTCTTTGGGTGCCCAGGCACCGTCAGCCTGACAGTACCGTTCGGACTTCCCCACGAGCTCGAACCCCTGGCCGCATTGGACCACTGCTCGGCAGCCGAATGTATGGCAGTCGGCCGTCACCCACCCATGAGGAACGTCGCCGGGCTCGCCGCAAGAACGAGCTAGAAAAACGTAAAAAATAAAGATATTTGATGTAATATAAAATCGTCGGTTAACCTCCCTTATTTTCCTTTATTTATTTAAAACTTTACGCTTTATTTAATGCCGCTAGACATTATCTGACAGTCAACCTTTAGGACAATATACCATTTTTAAAATGCATTTTTTTTATAGCAACTTATGGTAAATATTATAATAATAAATAAATCTATAAACCTACTACATATATAAATTCAAATATTACTAAAATAAATACTAATAAATATGATATATTTATTAATAATAATATATATACTGCATATAATAAATAATAATAAATAAATATTTCCAGACAGGTCACACAGCGCCATCTAATTTCCGTGGTAAGCTACGAGGCTTGTGTTACGGAAACTAGATGGTTGATAAACTACATATTATACTTTTTTTTTAAATATATACATATTATACATATAAACACCCAGACCGAGACAAATTATACAATGTACAACTTGCCCCCGGTGGGAATCGAACCCACGACCTCCCGAGTTCACGGCAACGACCACGGAGGCGGTCAGATATGATACGATTACATAACTTATGAACCATTTAAATAATAAAACCATTTTAAAAAATAATCGTTTATTGCACTTAAGGATTTTGATGATTCGGGAAATAGAAAAAAATATAATTTAAGAATCCGGCTCTAATCTTCCCAACAATAGATCCCGATGTTAAAGTCTCTATGTTGCGCATTGGAATTTATTAATTGTTTTATGTGTGTATCAATCATAAAAATATTTCAATGGTGTAGTTCAGCAGTTCTCAAACTTTTTGGCGACAGAACCCTTGGGCTTGTTTATACCTTTTCAGTTTGGCGCGGCCTTGTTTGTGTGAACCATTTATTTTTTATTTATTTATTTAAAACTTCATTGCACTATGTACAAGGGGCGGGCTTAATGCCGCTAGACATTCTCTGACAGCCAACCTTAGGGACAGATAAAGCATTTAAAGTGAACGGTAGGTGCAAGTAAAAATCCAATATATTATAACTAAACGATCACATTGTAAGCAATAAACAATATGTAAATTATATACACACATAAACATATACATACATACACACAATAATACATACCAATACAATACATATACATACACATACATATATACATACAATACAATATATATACATACACTAAGTAGGTCTCTTGTTAGGAGCCATTTAAGAAATGCAAATAGACCATCTTTTTAAATTGAGCTCGATTTGATGCTTGTCTTATATTTAAGGGCAGGTTGTTCCACAAATTCGCAGCAACAATTGCAAAAGAGTTTGACACAAAGGAAGAATGATGCGAGGGAATTGAAAGAAGAGAGTTATGTGAAGAGCGAAGGGATCTGTCATGAAATGTGAATAGATAGGCAAAGTTGTTCTTGAGGTATTTCGGTGTCGCAGGCTCGTTGAGAATAGAGAAAAGTAAGCAAAGGATTCTGAGATTTCTGCGACATCGAATTGGCAACCACCCTAATTTAGCGCGATACTCAGAGATATGATCATATTTTCGTAAACAATAGATAAACCGGATACATGCGTTAAGTAGCCGGTCCATCTTGTTAAGCAAAACCTCCGAGAGATCGACACTACAATTTACAAAACTAGCTAATGTTTGTTGATTCCATATGCCATCATTTAGCTATATTGCGCTACGGTCGAAAATTCTGGGAATGAGAGAGCCCTTATACGCGCCGAGATTGTCACTTTTTGTCAGTGTGCTTCGGACTATAGCTCGTGAACGTTGGTGTGCCTTGTCTCCTTGGCAAGACCACCACGGAGCTCTCTCAGACGTCGCTTATTATATTCATTGCATCCGCTGATATGAAGTGAAATTACATCGAACACCGCACCTGGATCGTCTCGCAGCTGACCAGAAGGGCTGATGCGTGACTATTGGAGTCCTCGTTATTGCTAGTACAAGTAAGTGGATTTTCTACAAATAATTCTAGTTTTGGCTGCTGGAGCTATAATCGAAGGCCGCGAACCAGCATCCTGTTTGGTTTTTGTTTTAAGGGTAAATGAGTGATTGTACGATAAAAATAAGACTTACGTTCACAGGAGATGTCTGGGCCATACCAGGAGGCCTGTCCATCGATTGCCAGACACTTCGCGCGAGGGAACCCGTTGGTAGAATACCCGGTGTGGCAGTGGTACTGCACCGTGGCATCTAGGTCAAATGTGGCCTGCTCTGGCAGCGCTGAGTGACGCGCGTGCTCGATAGTTGGGGGTTGAAGACAGTAGACTGAAAGGAGAAAACATTTTGGTTTAGTTTAGAGTAATAACTATCGTAGAAGATCCATAGAAGAACGACTTTCATAGAGTTATCCTTTTTTTATGCCGGCTTGACTGGACATGTAGGCAATTCGAGCCTGATCCCGAAACGTGTGGACACACTCTACAGGGGTTATTGGCGCGAACGGTGGATACTTCCCCGCCCTAACAGACTGGGGAAATTTCCACCATCAGTCCGCCTACCACCTATTTGTTGTTCTTGTTGAAAGTATGTGCCATTTGCAATGATGCCAAATGCCAATGTTTACTTTCAAGTAGAGCTAATATTCTAAGCTTGCCATGCTGATATTTATACAAATACAAATAATACTGTTTGAAACAAAACTCACATAGAGATTAAATTCACCTTTTATATTAAAAAGCGTGATTCTTTACTTTACTTTTAATATAAAATAATTAATTATAGCCTATTAGTACTTATTAAAAAAAACATTTTAAAAAAACTATAAACTAAACCTAATAATACATTAAACTAACTTTAAATAAAAAATGCCTCCGTGGTCTAGCGGTTAAGTCCGTGGATTTAGACTCGGAGGTACCGGGTTCGATCCTGGTCGGGACACAAAAATATTTATCAATGTATATAAATACATTTAATTAATATTTATTTGTTATATTTCTCGAGTTTGGTACGCTGGCTGGAGACATCGACGAGCTTGCCACTTGTCATGATTGGCCTATAGTAAAGTTGGCTAAATGTGAATCCGCTTAAAATTATAAGCGTGGTTTCTGACCACCCCGAAAGGGAAACGGTCGTGATGATACTTTACTACTTTTAAATAAAAAAAATCCCCGAGTGACGTCCTATCAGAGATAGACCTAAATCTCTCATAATAGCGTGAATTGTGTTTTGGCAGTATTATGAAGAGCCTTCGTAACATCTTCATAAAATGCTTCTACAACTTTATCCAAATGTGTCGAAGTGGGGGCATAACCCTGTATAACCTTAATGGAATATTTATCTAATAAAAATAATGGTGTTGATATAAAAGTTATATATACTGAAGTTATATATATAAGTATATATATATATATATAAGTTATATATATAAGTATATATATATATATATATAAGTTATATATATGAGTATTTGTTGCTTACTATTCTCCTTGCATGCAGGCGGTTGTCCTGCCCATTGTCCGTCAGCCTGGCAGCTCCTGCTCTGTAGTCCAACCACGTGGTAACCATGAGGACACGAGTACACCGCCCTGAAACATTTAGTTAAGGCGTCAGATTTCCCACATGTAGTCTGACCCCTCTTCACTCGCACGCCGGACCCTAGACAATGCTACGCTCGACACCTGCTACATCCAATCACGGAGTCGTGATCGCGGAGGATCGTATCCTATGCCCTGTCTGTGGCACGGATTGCAGATTAATCCATCTGTCAGAAGGTTAATTGATAATTGTTAGGAATAATCTTAAGCCTGATTTACATGAATCCAGATACATTGTCATGGTCACTGAATCGGTTACTTATTGGGGTAACTACACGTTCGAGCAAATGACTTTATAAGTAGGCGCTAGCGACTGGCATGTACTCGTACCAATACACTTTTCTTGCGTACATTTGTAGTAGAACATCGCGGGTGTTACGGGGAAAGTGGCAACAAAGAAAATAGAAATAAAAACTACAAGAATAAATATATACTACTATTTATAAAAATTTAAAAAAAAAAGCAGGTACAAAAAATAAAAAAAAAGATATTCTACCCGGGGGTCGTGGTTATTAAAAGAGGTGGTCAGTACAAGAGCTTTCCGCCATGCCACGGAGCGGTACTCCCCTGGCCAATTCGCTGTGCCGCGCCGAAGTGAGGATCTGGGCGCTGGGCGTAGTGCAGGCGGGGGCTGGTCGTAGTGCAGGTGGAGAGGCCGCTCTGGATCCAGGCGCGTAGTATAGTTTATGTAGGTTAAAGGTTAAGGAGAAACGTTGAACCCCAAATAAATTGTACAACTTTAATTGGCTATAGATGATTAATTTTATAATATTTTTTGATACGTGATGGCGGACGAACAGCAGTGCCGGCGACAGCAGCGTGGAGTATGGCGCGGCTGTCTTCGGGGACGATCCGCCGATCAATGACGTGAGCCAGTAAGTCGCTTCGGTCACAAACTCGTGCGCAGCTATTCAATATTTCGACCGAGACCGATTGAAACGTAGCATTTAAGTGAAGTGCAACACATTTGTCGATTGTCGGTTTTTTTAACGCTACACGGGAACGGTGGCACATCCTTTGCCACGCTCCCAAAGGTTAGCAGTTACAAAATGCCTTCAATAAATAAATAAATGTCTGGGAGTAGAAGTATATGCTTACTTGTCACTAAATAGCCGTCCTGAGAGAGTCACCTTTCCAATTTCCGGTTGATCTAGCTCAGGGCACTCGCGATCTGAAAATATATAGGTAATTTAGCTAAGCTTATCAGGTGGAAAGGACCAGCAGTGGAGAGATGATGATATCAGATGGAGCTATAAGACGTTTTATTTCGATCTACAGTTCTTTTCTTTTCTTACAAGTAAAAAAAAAGTATTATCACAACCGTTTCCCTTTCGGGGTGGTCAGAAACCACGCTTATAAATAAGCGGATTCACATTTAGCCAACTTTACTATGGGCCAATCATGACAAGTTGCAAGCTCGTCGATATCTCCAGCGTACCAAACTCGAGAAATATCACAAAATAAATGTATTTATTTACATTAATAAATATTATTGTGTCCTGACCAGGAATCGAACCCGGTACCTTTGAGTCTAAATCCACGGACTTAACCGCTAGACCATGGAGGCAGTAAGTAGTTGGATAAATTATTTATTGCACAAAAAATAAAAACAATAAAATTAATACAACATCCGTATAAGCCACCCACTTTTTATCTACATATATATTTATGTTCTTTTCTTTACCTTTAGTTTAATGATGTTTTTATAAGTTTAGTTAACAAAATGTAATTTCGTAAATGGCTATGTGTTTAGACATAAGATTGGCTGTTTATATAAGAAAGTTAATAATGCTGTGAAATTGAATAAATAAATACACTAACAAAAGCGGTGGTCATCAGCGCAAATTTGGTCTCAAATTTTGTAATTTAATGCCTCAGTGTAAATTCATTTGGCGCATTATTGCAACCGAAAACTTAACAATTAGCGAACTCTTTTTACAAAATTTTACAATTTTTGTAATGTTATTTTACAATAATTAAAAGTCGTTGGGTATATTCTTAAATCTGTAACATTGTGCGTGACAACTGTCAAAAAAAAAACCGTCAACTCGTATTAACAAAATGGCGGCAAATTTAAATCTGGCGCTCTTGTTATTATATTAAAAACGCTGTATAAAATATAACTGTGATTACTAACAAAAATTAAGATCTAATAAATAATACAGACCAAATTATCGCTCATAACACGCGCCGGGCAAATAAAGGTGCGAGAGGTTTGTGTAAATATCACAAATTCACAACAGATGCCAGAATATTTAACAATTTCACTCAGCGAAGATATAGAAATTAATTAGTTCAGACTGACAAAACTCATCCCCAGAATTTCAAATTATGATTTATTTCCTGTTAGCCTGTCAAATTTATCCGTTTTCCTCTTTTATTCATCCTAATTTACCGTGTAATTTGTATTGTGCATTGAACTATCGTCAGGAAATATTTAATATTGTAATTCTTTTATACTATAAATATTATATTTATTTATCCTTGGCACCTTGCCCATTGGCAGCGATTTGGAGCAAATTTATTATTTATAATAATTTTTATTTTGTTTTTTCTTCATTTTAGTTTTTAGTTATATTTTTATTTATTAATTAGGTTTATTTTTATTAATAGTAATTTATGTTTTAAGATGTAAGTTTTTAGTTTAATTAATATTTAGAGTATAAAAAAAACAATATTATTATAAAAATATAAAAGAAAACCTAACATTAAATAAACAAAAAATAAATAACACTACAAATAAAATTAATAACTAAATTTATAACCGTCCGATGGGTTTAGTGTGCCGATGACACTCGCTGCGTTCCCCTGCTGAACGCCAAGCGGAGTTTTTCCCCAAGCACACGAGAAAACGTCTAAAACCTGCGGTGTTCTCCATTCCAGAACGAAGCAGAGGAGGAAACGCTCCAGAGACCGCTAGCAGCCACCCACTACTCCACGCCTGAGAAGTTCGGTTGAGGGGTGCAAGGCGAGGCTGGAGAAGCCGAAGACTACCAGGCCAGTCGATTCCCTAAACCCATCGGGTCAACAAACATCTTACGGGCTGTGCAATAATAGGCTAATTAAAGATATCAGTTCTAAACGCTGGTATTATTGAACTCCTACCCTAGTTTGACGCAACCTCTACGCGACAACCTAGACTCCCTGGGTTCGTGAGTCACACGGGCGTTGTATTACCAGTAACAGTGCCCAACACGAAAAGTGCATGTATTACCAGCGGGTAAATGCCCCCAACGCAGACCTATTAGCCATCCGGGCCTGGACGACCCCACTGTATGTCTGTGACAAGGGTGGTTTTCAAAAAGAACTCTTCAATTGTCAAAAAAAAACTACAACGTGATCCATGAACCATGAAATCCAAAAATATGTTCTGGATAGCCTATATCCAGCAGTCAAGGTGTATAGACCTTAGAACCCCGTGATGCGATGTAATGGTGACGTTTATTTGATAGTTACATAGTCAAAATAATCAATAAAAAAAAACGTATAATTAGCCTATCCCAATTCGTCCGGACGGATTAAAATTGATCCGCGTGTGAAACAAAACAATTTTACAACAAAAGTTTAATTAAATTACTCAACTGCCAGGAACGGGCGGTGATAAATTAAAAAATATAAATTCCAAATTCAAATTGTACAGCCATTTATAAATGTCTTGGTTTTCTGTTTTTTTTTTAAATTAAAATGGTTATTATTAACTTTATTATATTTATATTAATCTGACATAGTGGTTGGGAGTGATGGCAAATACTCGTAGCTCCCCATCCCACTCCACTAGCAGATATTCAGATCCGTTTACTTTGTCTGCAGCCCAACAGTGGAACAAACTGCCACTGGCTATTAGACACGCACCGTCTGTCCACGTCTTCAAAAGCTTGGTTACTGCATAATTTTTAGACAAACAAGCATCGGCGTACAATAAATATTTGTCAAATATATACTTCTATAACATATTAACTTAGGTATTGTAATAAGACTCAGTGGTATAGGTAATCAGTATTTTATTATAGATAGACCGTGCTTGTGACCTAAATGTTCACTTGAGTGTTCTAAATCACGGAATGCCCCTTGCATGCAACTTTTTTTTTTTTATAGACGGTGAATCAATAAATCATCAATGATACGCCCCCTGCCTGAAGGGCCAACGCGGGTGGGGGTCGCATGCCCGACTCATCCGTGAAGCTTCCTAGTGAAGCCCCAGGGCGCCTACGGACTAAAATCCTATAAACCGTCTCTATCTCACTGTTGGCCCTGTGTGCCTTTACAGCTAAGTCTGAGTCGTGGCTACGGAGTGAAGGCACTCGTTCGCCGCGTGCCCCTTGCATTTTTTTTTTTTTATTTTTATTGACGGTGAATCAATAAATCATCAATGATACGCCCCCTGCCTGAAGGGCCAACGCGAGTGGGGGTTGCATGCCCGACTCATCCGTGAAGCTTCCTAGTGAAGCCCCAGGGCGCCTACGGACTAAAATCCTATAAACCGTCTCTATCTCACTGTTGGCCCTGTGTGCCTTTACAGCTAAGTCTGAGTCGTGGCTACGGAGTGAAGGCACTCGTTCGCCGCGTGCCCCTTGCAATTTTTTTTTTTTATTTTTATTGACGGTGAATCAATAAATCATCAATGATACGCCCCCTGCCTGAAGGGCCAACGCGAGTGGGGGTTGCATGCCCGACTCATCCGTGAAGCTTCCTAGTGAAGCCCCAGGGCGCCTACGGACTAAAATCCTATAAACCGTCTCTATCTCACTGTTGGCCCTGTGTGCCTTTACAGCTAAGTCTGAGTCGTATAAGTAAGTAGTGGGGCGCACCGGCCAATCACATTCGTGTTGAGAACCAATCACATTCATGCACAACCGTTCGGCGCAACCGTTGGCGCGCGTGTCGCCTTGTTCTCGATGGTAACACCAGCCAAGTTGTGATCACTGAAGTATAGAGGTCGCTTATTTATGGTGGTCGCCAACAAATATGTATGTATTTCTTTCCGTGCAATAAAGAATTCATTGAAATAAAATAATAGCTCTAGCACGCATAAACTCCGTTAACTTTCCACTTTTATTTATTCTGGCTTGTTTTTAAATAAATAAATAAAAATAAAACTTTATCATCATCATCATCATCAGCCTGTGTGTCTTCTTTATTGCTACATGAAACCTATGGTGCTTTTAATAAATAAAAAGTTACATCTTGATATTGCTATAAAAAAGAATCTGTATAATGTTATTGCTGCCTGGCAACTTAAGGTCCTCCCATACCGTAAATGTCTCTAGGGTACATTTACTGTATTATATTATCTAAAAGTAGGGGCCTTTATTTATAGTCCCTTAGCGCTGGCGATGTGCCTAAATTGGCTGACATATTTAAAAACCTAGTAAAGACTTTAAAATAGGTAATTTAATTTGGTATTACCTGTTTGCGTTGTAATTTACAGATCGGCAGGCAGGTGTCAAATAATAACAACAACTTCTTTCCATAAAAATGTGTTTAATGAGGTAAAAAATGTATGTGTCTAGTTTCACGACTCAAATATATCTCGTCTAATTTAATCATAAAATTTAGACGTGTCAGTTAAGCCGATTGCAGCGCCTTCGTACTGCCTTAAGCGCCATCTAGTGAGTTCACTATAAAGTTGTGCAATTAGTAGGTAATGATTCCCAATAATATAGCTAGACCAATACCACCATGCCGGTCTAATACTTTTTCACACTTCGTTTGACTCTGAATGGGAAAACACACCGACTAGGAGAGCATTTCACATCTTTAACGTGCGACAGATGTAAGAGTTTCCAAATTTATATGTACGCTTAGCGATAGTGGCTACGGTATGGGAATGCATATTTTGGCCTGTGCGTATGGTTCCACGCATAACTAAACATAAGTGACCGGGCCATAACTTAACAGAAACATATCGATATGTTATTTTCAGTAACTCAAAGGTGGTGTTTAGCAGATTCACGCGTAAAATCAAGAGGCAGGTCACGAAAAACAATAACTCCGAGAGCAGACGAGGGTCGGTTCATTCAATACTTTCGAAACCCTTTTAACAATATAGGTCAAGGTTATTACAGCTACGAGTATATAATTGTCATTAACATACATACATACTTAAATTGTGTAAAAAAGTCTTTTAAAACATGCTTGTTTGATACGTTTGGCCAGCGTGGCAAGTTTAGGCCAAAATTTCCGAAAATATGTTCTGGTAGGCTCCAACTCAATACGCTCAATCGAGCGGTGGTGGCTCGGTTGTAAGAATGCTTTACATAACATCCTAAAAAGGTAGGTTCGAACCCCGGCATGTACCAATGAAAAATTAACTTTTCTTACGTACATTTGTCATAGATTAATAACACCACAGTTCTTGCCTTGAAGAACACGTTTAGCCATCGGTTCCACTAATACCAACTTCTAGAATCGTAAATAAATTGTTATTTAAGTTGACTTTAGACCCTAGCCAACTCGTCAGGCCAACGTGCGCGAATTTTGGCCAAATTCTCCAAAAATATATTGTGTATCATCATCCTCATGACCGTATCCCTTGCAAGGTGTGTATGAAATAATAATAATAATAATAACACTAACAGACTAACCGCTACACCACGGAGGCAGTTTATATATTCTGGAAGGCTCATATACGACTTTGTCTATTCAAGGTCAAGGTCAGATTCACTGTCAAAGTGATACAACAACGTCTCTGAATACTAAGTACGGTATTCAGAAGTACATATATACATATCTTCACGCCAAATCCCTTGCGGGGTAGGCAGAGACAATTGAGCGCCACTTGACACGATCACGACATACCTCTTTCGCTTCTTTGACATTCATCAACCTCTTCTTACATGCCCTTTTGTTTCGATGGCTTTTTAAAGCACCTTCAGCTACTGTTTTATTTATTTGATCGTGATAGATGAGTCTTCTACCAGGGCCTCTTTTACCCACAACTTTTACATTATATATTTGGTTCGCTCATCCTTTCAACATATGGTATGTGGTGGGCCCAAGATCACATGTCGTGCTTGTATAAAAAAAACATGCCCGAATGCTTGCTTTTCCTTATTTTTGTCCATGCTTTCTTTCATATCTACCTACGTATTTCATCATTACTATTGCAGTCCGTTAAAGTGACGCCACATTTCCGACGCAACCACCTTATTTCAACTGTATTAACTAAACTCTCATGCGTATTCTGTCATATCCATGTCTATTTCCATACATAAGTGTATCTGGCGCGGTGGTGGCTCGGTTGTAAGAACGCGTTCCTTAAATCCTACGAAGGTCGGTTCAAACCCACCCGGCATGTACCAATGAGAAATACACTTTTCTTATGTACATTTGTCGTAGATTTACAACACCACCATTCCCGTGCCTCGAAGAGCACGTTAAGCCGTCGGTCCCGGTTCCACTAATACCAACTTGTGGAATCGTTAATAAATTGTCATTAAAAATTGACATCATATTCTCGCCAAGCCGTCTGGCCAGCGTGGCGAATGTAGGCCAAATTCTCCAGATATATGTTCTGGAAGGCCCAACTCCAAAAGTGGAGGTCTAGGACGCTGTGTTCTAGGGGCTGTAATGAATAAGTGTTGGTACCAGCATGGCATTGTGTATGGTAAGTTGAGCTTTGTCAACTGACATTTCGACTGGCGATCAGTGACCCCAGGGCACCGTTAACACTATTTCCCGTGATCACTCTTTTTTCAACATCACGATCATACTTCCCATCGGCAGTAAAAACACTGCCCAGATATATAAATCAATTTACTTGTTCTAGAGTTTCATTATCAATCTTTATCGTCACCTTGGTTTTTCTCGCATTCAAACGGAGTCTTTATTCTGCACATTCCTCTTTCATTTCTGTGACTAGTGATTGCAGTTGTTGTTCGGACGATGCCATGTTCAATAGGTCTATATTTAAAAAAAAAACATTCATTTATCCACCCCGTCGCTCGCAGCCATATGACCTGTATCCGCCAGCCTACTGCCCTCGTTTACCTAGCTACGGCTATCAAGGGAAATCTATTTTTTCCGCCATGTTTATTCAAAGGCATGATTTACTCTGGTCAACATCACTTTTTCTCCTCGAGTTTTTTATAGTGGTATTATTAATCTATGACAAATGTACATAAGATAAGTGTATTTCTTATTGTACATGCCGGGGTTCGAACCCACCTTTTTAGGATGTTAAGCATTCTTACAACCGAGACGAGACGAGACAAGTATTGAGTTTGAGCCTACCAAAACATATTTCCAAATGGGCTAAACTTGCCATGCTGGCCAGACGTATCACTAAAGCATGTTTTAAAAGACTTAAAACTGTAAAACACAACCGTTTTAGTGTAATACTCGTATATAGGGGCAAAAATTTGTAAGATTTACTAGAAGGCAAGTATATTAAATCTGACAGTTAAATGCATGCAAGCCAAATTTATGCTCCGCTTTATGTGGAGGACGTCCGCCCCCTGTCACTGCGAACATTTGGCTCAGACTACAGACATTTTTCAGACCAAAATATAAAGTTTTACTATAGCTGTAAGTAATTTAGCTGCGTCACATCTTCTTATCAAACATACCCCAGTGTTTCCAGTACTGTCGTACGGAGCAGAAACGTGGACACTGATTGTGGGTCTAATCCACAAATTTAAGGTCGCTCAGCGAGCTATGGAGAGAGTCATGCCCGGTATTTTTCTGATGGATAAAGTCCGAAACGTGGAAATCCATCGGAGAACCAAATTTACCGATACATAGCCTTCAAAATTAGTAAGCTGAAGTGGCTGTGGGCTGTGTACACGTCTGTTGCAGAACTGATGAACGACTGAGTAGACGACGACGAGTAGGTACAGTACAGGACGATGCAGAGTGGGAAAAATCTATAAAAAATAGATAAAATTCTGTTTTAACCATGTGTGTAATTATTTTAACTTTATCATAAATATATATATATATATATATATATATATATGTGGCGTGACCCAACCTTTTATAGTTCTTTATCTTTTTTATAAATATTATTAATTGTCAAATCTTGTTTATATTATGTCACATGCTATTTTAAAAGTAAATAAAACTAATGTTATCTTTACGAATGATTTTATTATTTATTAAAGAATACTTAAGAAGCCGCAACAAAAGCGTCTAGGCACACTATAACTAAGTATATAATTATTCAGTATATGTAATATTAGTATGTAAGTCTATTATAATAAATTGCACCCTTCGTTGTTACCTCTCCAGACTCCTAAAGGTTGGTTGTTAGAAAATGCTATGTATTTTTTTTAGTGCAATAAAGAATTTTTAATAGTGATTCTTTTGAAAATGAATGGACAGATGACCTAAAGAAGCTCGGCTTTCGGAGAGCTCAAGTTGTTGAACTTAGGCCCCCTGGGTTCGTGAGCGACATGGCCCATTAGCCATCTGGGCCTGGACGACCACACTGCCTGTTTGTCTAAAGAAAGTCGCTGGCGGGGGTTGATGACGGTTGTAAAAGACCGCGTGCAGTAGAATGACATAGACTGATGATGTAGGACACAAAAAAAAATCCGTCTAAAAAAATTAGGAATAAAGCGATATAAAACTATGCAATTCAAAGTTAGAAGTAAAAGTTGTCACAATTCAAACAAACTGATTTATTCGTTTCGTTTTATGTTTAGTTGTTCCCAAAGTTGTATTGTTCCTAAAGTTAAAATGTAGCCTAACATAACACTTATATTTCGGCTACACAATAGCTCCTTTTGTTGTTTTTATATAAGACCGGACGAGTAGAGATATAAAATTTGCATTTTTACTAAAACTATAGTTTAATATAATCTACCTGCTTCAACCATGGTCAAGCGATTATGCCCGTAAATGACATCATATTTTGGGCTATTTTTCTACTACTTGTACTGTGTACAATGGTATAAAAAATTAAAATGGTAGCCTGGATACTCTTTTTGATAAGACTAATGTTATTTTTACTCATTGATGTATATAGATGGGCCTATTCAATACAAAACCCACTCTAAAAACGTGCCGCTTGCTACGTGTACCTCTCAACTTTGATGGGCACTTCTTAAGCAATGATAATGTCACATGAAATATTTATCGGAAATTCTGTTACAATGCATACAAAAAAAAAGTTTCACTCGATATAAATATTAATATTAGGCGCTCTTGACGCTTGCTGGCTCGTGGCTGTTGGTGCAGCTACATGACTTCGATTGGTTTTGCGGAAACGTTTTTATATCAATGAGGGCCTATCTATATACATCGATGTTTTTACTACTTATATATTTTTGTGCAACTAATGGAAACCAAATATATATTTTTGTATCAATCAAGTCCTTTGGTACTAGATATGTCACTTACAGAAATAATTAGGCCCAAGCAGGTCTGTCGTTAATATATTTATGGAAAGACAAAGACGGCATTAACGGAATCATACAGTATATGGTTGGACTCTATCCAAGTAGAATTGTGGATGGTGAGCGTCTTGTTGCGCAATAAAGTAAAGAAGAAGCCTCCTTTTCAACCCAGCCTATTGTCGGTCGCAAGCCCGAGACACCATTCTTCTTATGTGTAAGACACACGATAGACCCGGCACCTGCGCGGGGTGGAATGCTTAGAAAGTTGTCTTATATAAATTTATTTTAGTAAAATAGAGAAAAATAGTCATAAATGTTTTTGCTATTTTTATGTCTAAATTTTTTTTGGACATATACACTTTCATATTTATATAATATACTTTGTTTATATTATTTAATTAATATATAATATATTTTGTCAGTGTATTATTGTATTTAGTTTGTATAGGTGAAAACTTTTAATTGCCTCATTTTTTATTATATCTATTCATTTATATTGTTATCTATCTGTAAGTTTTCCTGTAATAAATATATATATGAAAGTGAAAATATGTCCAAAGTGTCCGTAATTTTATTTCCTAGAAAGTTGATAGACTATATTTCTCAAAAGTATACTCACACTTGAAAAATCTTTGAAAATTTTGGATTGTGCGAGCGAGAGGAATGCAAAAGTGTTAAATGCTCTTAAGAGAGCAGTTTGGCTGCATTTTTGTCCCTATGCTTTCCTTCATACCCACCATTTTGCATTGTACGTTTTATTAATACCTAGACGTCCGCGACCGAGTCCGCGCTCACCGTCGCGCGTCGTCGGTCGTTCACGAAACATTGCTAGTGTAGCCGAAGCCTGCCTGTAATGTGTTTGCGAAGTTGTGGCAATAACGGAACGTTTTACATTTATCCCGACATTTGCAACCATTATTATTGCTCTGCGGTCCTTTTTTATTACAAACCATTAATTGCTTTTATTTATAACTGTATTCGATTTTATAGGATTACATTTTGATTAAAATATATTGGCGAACCAGCGGCAGTATATTACTTACAACAGATTACCGGTTTGCATTCCTGTCGCACGCACATTTCAACATTTTCAAAGCATGTTTAAGCCTGAAGGATAAGTCAACTGTTTTTGTTTAAGCTCATGTGACAAATTAATCATTTTTCTTTCTTTGTGTTCTCTTCTCCCGATAAATGATGAATGGGGTGATAGGGAAGGTCTAGTGAATACAGCTAAGTCTGACATAATATATTTTTTTAATGAGTTAATTTTTTTATTTCGATTATAATTCAACGAGGAAATCCGGCGAGCGTTTTAGGTACCCTCCCTGGTGGTAAGCCCTTAGTTTATTTTGTAGAATAGTTTTAATTTCATAGGTATTTTTACTTTAGTTTTATTTATAAATAGTTTTTTTAATTTATTCTATTTTAACATTTCGAATAAAACTATGAGTTAACAAGATAATTCCTGATGTTGCAGAATTTGATGCTTTTCTTGGAGTCACCGCGGCATTATAGCCTTATATAATATCGGAGTTCACAGCGGGAAACCGCAAAAAATAAACTGCAATTTGTGCCCCTTATTTAATGTCCAATTTATCTTTTTCCATAATTATTCACATTGCAGCATCTAATCATCACACAAAACAACACCACTTTTGACTAAAAATATCAATTAATTTACAAACCATAAATTTGCCAAATCTCTGCGCAAAATGGCGCGAAGGACTTACAATTTTCTTTCTTATAAATAATATTAAATATTGAATCTGCGCCTCGGGGGGACGTCCGACTTTTGAATGTGTTAGCGACGCCCCTTAGACAGATAATTCTTTCCCATTTATATTTTTATGAAAGTATAAATATTAGACAGAGGCGATGGTGAGGGTCTGATGTCATTTTTTTTTTAAGACAATATATTAACGATTCCACTAGTTGGTAATAGTGGAACCGGGACCGACGGCTTAACATTTTCTCCGTGGCACGGGGACTGTGGTGTTGTAAATTTATAACAACTTACGTAAAAAAGTGTATTTCTCATTGGTACACGCCGCGGTACGTACGGTACAGAACGCTTTTCTTAAATCCTAAAGAGGTCGGTTCGAGCCCTGGCATTTCATTATCATGACAGCCTCAAGAACTCAGAATTTTAGAGTTCCACTATTGTAGATAGGCCTTCCGGAAATTTCTGGAAAATTTGGCCTCCACTCGCCCGCGCTGGCGTAGGCTGATGTCAATTTTTAATGACAATCTTTTAACGATTCCACAAGTTAGTATTAGTGGAACTGACTGACGGCTTAATGTGCTCTTCTCTTTACGGAAACGGTGTAGTAAATCTATGACAAATGTATGTAAGAAAAGTGTATTTCTCATTGCTATATGTCGAAGGGAGACCACGTACTGGAAGACACAGAGTGGGACGACCCCCTACCAGATAGACGGATGACCTGAGGAAGGTTGCTGGTGGGGCAGATGGGTAGATGAGGGTGGCAGAAGATTGTGTGGCCTATATCCAGCAGTGAAGAGACACATGCTGATGATGATATGACCTTAGTATAGAGGACAGAGGTATTTTATTAAATTTTGCATGTACGTACAATACTGTAAAAGTCTTTTTCGATATATACTTTTTGGATCAATAAATAAATATTATAAAGTCTAAATCTATGGCTGAATAATAAATCCCACTTACAATTGCTACCCGTTTTCTCTGTTCTGTGAGCTAAATTACTGTAGAGTTGTCCCATCCATCAGTCTGTCGGACTTCGGCCATCAGTAATCCACTTTTTCCCTCCATAATCGCATCAAAATTAATTGGAGGTGTCAACCCTAAAGATGGCTACTGTTTTTCTATGTATATCCCTCAAGAGATAATAAAATTGTACAGAAGGTCCGCTCTTGTAAACAGGTACAGTATTTTTTGTTTTGATATATTTATTTATTTATTTAAAAACCTAATTGCACTATGTACAAAGGCGGACTTAATGTTGCTAGGCATTCTCTGACAGTCAAACCTTTAGGACAGTTTTAATGGTAAGTAGGTGCAATAGGAGATATAAAATGACAATTATTAAAACAAATACATAATATTACATATACAAATACGTAAATAGGTTATAGATAGATTATACATATATGTATATATACAATTTTATTATTATTATATATGTGGTCTTTCGATCGTCTCTGTTGATTTCAAAGTTAAACACCCAGCGTGGATTAAGGATTGGACTTTAGTTAACGTCCCAGCCACTGCACCAAAGTGATGTGTCGCAGCGGTCGGGGGGTGTGCTGATTGTCAATTCAAATAAAGGTATGTATTGTAAGGTGCTAATTAAAATTATTTACAATTTAAAACTACAAATTTAAAATCTCTTGTTTGTATGCAACAGTTTGTGTGTGTGTACGAGAGTGTGTTTATGAGGGTGTGTAAATCTGTATGTGTGTGATGTTATTGTGGTGAGTATAATGTTCATGGTAATGTGATGTCTAAAATTCTTTTGCTATGCTAGGACAGTGCCAAAAACCGTGACTCATAGGAGTTGTACTTTAGTGGTGCCACTCATTTAGTATTTTCCTTGCTCGCGAAAACGGATAATAATGATGAGTATTGTAATCAGTCTTTAAACATAAGTCATCCGGATTCCTGGTACCGTTAAATTAATGAAATTAATTCACGGATGATAACGATATGAATTTTGTATTAATTAACTACATTGTAATTAATTAATAAGTACATTTTGATTTACGATTATTGGAAAATTAATTTAGTTTTAGTGATTACACTGACAATGAGTGTGTTTGATGAGCGATGAAGAACGCCTGCCTTAACATCGTAAACAGGTAGGTTCGAACCCCATTCATTCATTCATCATCAGCTTGTGTCTCTCCACTGCTGGATGTAGACCTCCCCCACTTCACACGATCTTCTGCCACCCTCATCCATCCCCCACCAGCGACCTTCCTCAGGTCATCTATCCATCTGGCGGGGGGTCGTCCCACTTTGCGTCTTTCAGTACGTGGTCTCCACTCCAGAACCCGTCTACTCCATCGTTCGTCGGTTCTGCGGCATATGTGTCCAGCCCATTGCCACTTCAGCTTGCTAATTTTAAAAGCTATATCGGTAACTTTGGTTCTTTGACGGATGTCAACGTTTGTCTTTTATGTTTTATGTGGTAGTGTAATAGGTAGTCGTAAAGGTTTCAGTGTACTATAAGGCAACGTGATTGTAAAAAGCTAGTAAAATAATTATTATGTACAAGTAAAATACATTATAAATATTGTTTGCTGTAGAATTAAATTTAGTATTCTTCAAACTGTATGTTAAACCGTGAGTAAACTATGAATATTCATTGGGTAACTTCTATATAAATATTCAACGTAAACTAATTCGCTTCGTTTATGTAAAGGAAGAGCCAAACGAGGTATTTAAAATTATAATTTACACACTAAATATTTTACCCTTTTCAGATTCAATTTTCTTGTTTTTTTTTTGTTCTCTTCTCCCGATGGATGATGAATGAGATGATAGGCAAGGCAAATGGTCTAGCCCATACAGCCGAGTCTGACGTAATATATCTTTCTTTTTAATGAGTTAATGAGGTCATCATCAAATTCTAGATGCTGCAGAATTTGATGCTTTTCTTGGAGTCACTCGCGGCACCATAGCTCAAACACGTCGGGTAAAATATGGGAGTTGACAGCGCGGGAAAACCGCAAAAAATGTACTGCAACTTGTGCCCCATATTTAAAGTCCAATTTATCGTTTTCCATAATTATTCACATTGTAACACATTATTAAACAAAACAACACCACTTTTGACCTATAATAACCACAGTAAATTAATTTACAAAACAAAAACTTGCACTTGACATGTGCACGCAAAATGGCGCGAAGAACTCAATTTTCTTGAATTGAAATGAAATAATTTATTTGTCAGAAACATGGTAGGTTCAGGGATGTAAATTATTATATGTAATTATATCACATGCTTCGCTATTTCTAGCATACAAATATTTATTTAGTCACATGACTTTGTCGAGCTTAGTGTCTAGGTATTCTTTTGTCGAATAAAAACATTTATTAACCAGCTTTTGTTTGACTCTTAATTTGAACAGTTTTAGTGGCAGCTCCCTTATAGTAGTAGCTTATTAAATATATGTGTTGCCATTGCATAACAATTTCGGCTATATTGAGTACTTTTATAGTAAAGTAAAGTATCATCACGACTGTTTCCCTTTCGGGGTGGTCAGAAACCACGCTTATAAATAAGCGGATTCACATTTAGCCAACTTTACTATAAGCCAATCATGACAAGTGGCAAGCTCGTCGATGTCTCTAGCGTACCAAACTCGAGAAATATCACAAATAAATTGAATATTATGTAAAGAAATACATTTACATTAATAAATATTTTTGTGTCCCGACCAGGAATCGAACCCGGTACCTCCAAGTCTAAATCCACGAACTTAACCGCTAGACCACGGAGGCAGTACTTTTATGCGCTGGAATCATTATTCTACTAGGATACCGCGTTTTAAAATTGCAATCCAAGAGTTTTTAAAAGTTCCGAGTAGCTTTTTACAAATAAACAGTATTCAAGTATATAGATAGAAGGTCAGCAATTTTTTAATTTTTTTTAATTTTTGCATTTTTTTTCAACAGTCAGTAATTTTAGTTTTATAAATAAAGGACGACAGAAAGTCATAGGAGGTGTGTTACAAATAGCACGAATGCATTGTTTTTGTCCAATAAAGATTCTATTTATTTCCACTGCTTCTGAAGATTTAGTTTAAGTTTTTTTTTTTTTTTTATATTAGTACGACATAATTATATTACCTAGAATTTTATCAAAAGTACCTACACTATTTACACCTATACAATATTGGATTGCGGATTTTTTCAAGTCAGTCGTGGATAGATATTGTCTAAATTACAATTATTATTAAAAATGCTAAAAGATGTCTCCGGGCCGATTTTAATAAAGAATAAATATACACCATATTATTATTATCATTTTATACTAGCAAGACATGTAACCTTGCGCCCACCTGATGGTTAGTGGCACATGAGGTCTGTGAATGTAAGGAACTGGAATGAAACTATGAAAGTATGCCGGCTTGACTGGGCATGACGGCAATTCGAGCCTGATTCCGATACACTTTACTGGGTTTATCGGCACGAACAGTGGATACTTCGCTGCCTCAGCAGACTGGGCGAATTACTACCATCAGTCCACCTACAAGAATATCAATATTTATCTCTAAAAAACCAAATGTACTCGTATATACCGCTTGTAATTGTCAAAACAGCAAATGTATTTTTTAAGCTTCAGACGTCATTAGTAGAACCTATATTTCAAATACAAAGGTCACTTTTTTTTTAAGATAAAAATAATTATCCGAAAAACAAAACACTACTGCATGGTAAATACGACCGCGTCTGAAAATCGCGATATCCATCGTGATAAATACCTAAATGATAAATACCAACTGGACCTGGACTCGGAGGTACCGGGTTCGATTCCTGGTCGGGACACAAAAATATTTATTAATGTAAATAAATACATTTGATTAATATTTAATTTATTTGTGATATTTTTCGAGTTTGGTACGCTGGAGACATCGACGAGCTTGCCACTTGTCATGATTGGCCCATAGTAAAGTGGCTAAATGTGAATCCGCTTATTTATAAGCGTGGTTTCTGACCACCCCGAAACGGTCGTGATGATACTTTACTTTTATAAATAGCTAAAGGCTGGGGAGTGTATTATACAACAGTAATGTGATTTAATCGTAAATAACTTTGTGTTTTAAAAATATAGTGTAAAATAAAAAATAAAAAAACTGTAAAAAAAGAGTGTACTATTCGCCAACAAACTGTTATGCAGTTTGGCGTATAATTTTAAAAATGTAAATAATAATAATTGATTTCGCTCACAGCCGATTGTGGAAATAGAGAGAGAAAGAATTACGTAAGTCAACGTTCGCGCGATTGTCGACCTTTCGCTACCTACTAGATTAGGCTCAGTATGAGTGGCGATATTTTTAGGAAAACTTCTCTGCATTGTAACTTAAGATTTTATTACTGAATAATTAAAATAAAAAATACGTAGTTCTTTATTTTTATTCTAGATTATAATATAAAAATATTTGTTGTTTAATAAATTCCATGCAGTAGAATCTTAATTCACAAGTCAACACTTTTATTAAATTCTTTCGAGGGGTTCATAAAATGAAGTGGTTATTATCATTATGCTATAATTTGCATAATGAGGCTTTTATGCGACTACGGCGTAGCAAATCCTTGCGTAGCTTAATTATATTAAAAATGTAAGTAAAAAGTTACTTCATAGTAATTTTTTTTACATCATTCATTATCATTATAGTCCAAAACCAAGCAACAAAACGCTCATTATAAACCAGTCAGCTCCTCTCCTTACGCAACCAAATACTATATGATTCCGATAATGTCGGCAGATCTGCTTGGGCCCAATTATTTTAGTTTGTGGTGAAAAAAATTCGTTGGGAATTCCTCTCGCACAAAAAAAAAACAGTATATATCGATACGATATGTCTAGCTTTATTGCGCTTTACGAGTACATAACCCGCGCAAGCTCACACGAGAGGATGGGCGAAGAAAGATTGACGATTGGGATCTGGCGTGAAGATATGTATGTATGTATGTATGTAACCTCGTCAGGCGCAGGGAGAGCGGCGATTTCTGCGGAGAACCTCAAATTGCGCAAATACGCCAACCTTGGTACCGGTTACGAATTTGCGACGTTTGGGGTCGAGACGATGGGCCCATGGAGATCGTCAGCGAGGCGCTTGGCCAAAGAGTTGTCAAAGCGGCTGACAGAAAGGTCTGGAGACGGGAAGGCTGGCAATTATTTCTGCCAACGTATTAGCCTCGCTATACAGAGGGAAAATGTTGCCAGTCTCCTTGGGACTATCTCGGATGGGACGTCTCTAGAGGACATTTTTTATTTATAGTTTAGTTAATTTTTAATTTTATTATTTTAATTTTAATTTATTGTTTGTATATATTTTTTTAGGAAATTATTAAAATTAGTTCTAGCTTCGTGGTGGAATTCTGGAAAACAAGTTTATGTAATTCCGACGCATCAACACGCTGGGCTTTAGATAGTGACTCCTCGCCAGTGTTGCCCAATCTCGCAAGACAGTTTTTTTTTTATTTTGCTAAAAATGTTTTTTATTTGGGTTTTTTATTTTATCAATAAGGGTTAGAGATGGTCTTTCGCGCCATTTTGTACGGAGATGTCAAGTGCAAGTTATTGTTTTGTAAATTAATTTACTGTGGATATTATTAGTCAAAAGTGGTGTTATTTTGTTTAATAATGTGCTACAATGTGAATAATTATGGAAAACCATAAATTGGACTTTAAATATGGGGCACAAGTTGCAGTTTATTTTTTGCGGTTTTCCCGCGCTGTGGACTCCCATATTTTACCCGACGTGTTTGGGCTATAATGCCGCGAGTGACTCCAAAAAAGCATCAAATTCTGCAGCATCTGGAATTTGATGATCCCCAACTCGGTTATGAACTCTGTTATGAACATATATTATGCAAATAAATTACGTGTTTAGGACTGATGTATTCTGTACAATGTCCTTTAAAGACAATTAAAAAAAATAAAAATAATAAGGGTTAGACTTTTTAAGTCACTGCAACTCGTCGCAAACCCGAGACACCATTCTTCTGCTCTCTCTTTTCCACGCACGATGGCTCCATGGAACGCTAAGAAATTTATCTTCTTCTACTTCGATATTTTTGATTTGTCGTCTGTCTATACTATTTGTTTTGCTAAACAATCATTGACTCTTTACCAAGTAAAATGAAAAATATTCAAATCAGTCGTATCAAGCCAATTTTCAAGTTTTATATTATAATGGAAATGGCTTTGTAGAAATCTTTTTATGTTTGACTAAAAACGTGTCACTTCACAGCTGGTATACGTAAATGTATTCCACTTCCCAAAACTTTGCATTTTACATAAAATTTGCACACGCGACTATGTCCCTTATTTTAAGCGAGTTAGAAGCAAAATTTCTATGAAATCATTTGGAAATTTTCTTAAGAAATTCGCTATGTCAGACAGTAATGTAGTCAGTTTGATAAACAAATGATTCTTTGATATTAAAATACTAAAGGAAACGTACTTTGAATTTTTATATTTATACATATGAAACAAAGAGTCCTAGAAATAGGCCAGAACATATTTCTGGAGAATTTGGCCTACTTAGTCTGATTCCCGTGAGGAGGAGAGCACGTTAAGCCGTCGGCCTCCCCTTCTCACGAGAACGGTGGTAAAACTATGACAAATACACATAAGAAAAATGCGTTTCGCATATGTACATGCCAGGGTTCGAACCGCGATCTCCTTGGATTTTAAATCCGCCACCGCCCATTGTCTATTACTTACGTGAATTTAGCGATATTTTAAACCCCACTGAGATGTCGTGAGATTTTTCGTATTTTTAGTGTAAATACTTAATTGATTGATTCGATTTGTCGAGACACCCGACTCAGGGGACCTCGTGGTGAGATTAGGTGCTATTTGACTAAGTTAATAGACGCTTTGGCCTACACTCGCCACGCTCTAGCCAGACCAAAGTTGGCGAGGGCTTTACGTCAATGGTAATGACAATTAAATAATAATTCCATTTACACCCCATCCGGGGCTCACGTGAGATTGGGTGCTGTTTAACTAAGTTAATGGACGCCCCTTTTTTTTGAACTTGTTTTTATAAATAAATTGTTGTCAAACTAAGTCAAACAATATTTTATTAAAAAGAAATCAGTTACAAGGTTAGCCAAAGCCTTTTACACGAAATCGATTTGTGAAAAAGGCAAAGTGGAGCTCGGTTAATGGTCCGAAACTACTTTGTCACGTTTTTGTTACGTCCCCGGACAAAAAGGCCCTCACGTAAACAATATGCCGGTTGATACTTTTATACATGATTTAGGCAAAACTATTACGAAAACGACGGACGTAATAAGGACACTAAAGTCTTGGTTTGCTCCTCAACATTCTTCAGGGGACGGAGAAATTTCGGAATGGATCTGAAAAGACCATCTGAATTATACAAACATATGATGTAATTTATGTTTATATATATATATACATATATATATATATATATATATATATATATATATATATATATATTTAAATATTACGTATTTATGTATTTGTGTAAGTATATGAATAAAAAATAAAAATGTCCTAAAGGTTTGGCTGTCAGAGAATGCCTAGCGGCATTAAGTCCGCCTTTGTACATAGTGCAATTAAGTTTTTAAATAAATAAATAAATCTTAGCAAATTTCAAATTCTAACCAGCTCCCAGAATAATACAACTTTATCCCTTTCAAAATGGATCTACTCGTACTATTCTTAAAAAAATGTTACAAAATAACTGTCAGAATTTGTATATTTTCAAAGGAAGAAAATATGATATAAATCCTCGCAAAGAATATATTATTTTGATGTGATTTTATTATTTGCTCATACATTTGAATACGTCGGCATCTCTGCGATATATACACTGGTGTATTCTTAGCTAAACAATCCAGATTGGATATTACATCACCATCATATGTCTTGTACTAGTATAGTTTTTATTTATGACTTTATTGCACAAAGTACAAATCCTACACTTACATATTAAACTGTTATATACACTATAATATTAATATACTGCCTCCGTGGTCTAGCGGTTAAGTCCGTGGATTTAGACTCGGAGGTACCGGGTTCTATTTCTGGTCTGGACACAAAAATATTTACATTTAATAAATATTTAATTTATTTGCGATATTTCTCGAGTTTGGTACGCTGGAGACATCGACGAGCTTGCCACTTGTCATGATTGGCCTATAGTAAAGTTGGCTAAATGTCAATTTCTGACCACCTCGAAAGGGATGTGATGATACTTTTTTTTTAATACATATAGTATATAGGGTGAATTTCTTGACCATATTTTTCAACGCCGTCAGGTTTTAGTCGGTGCGATCCGACAACCTCTTCCTTCTGCCTCCACAGCGGGGGAGGTACCGGTAGGGATTTCGAAAAAAAGGCAACGCATCACCGTCGCTTTTGTTAGCCTATTTTATTATATTAAAAGTGTATTTTATTTGGATAACAGATCGGTGTAAAATAATATTATATAGCATACTAAAAAGAACCGTAAGAAAAGCTGATGTTATGCATCTTTTCCCGCGCGACCTGCACTACGAGTCTTAACTGATACACTCCACAATTGAGTCAAATGTAAGTTGTAAATTAACAAACATGTGTTAGCTTTGTTTAGTGGAAGTTTGTATAATTGCAAATTACGATACGAAGTCACGTACAATCCGGAAACGTGAACAAACTGGGTTTAAGGCTTAGTCACACAGCGACGGGCGCGGCGGGTCGCAAAAAGTATTATTGCTATTGTGCCCCCACTGGGTTAATGAAATGAATTTAGTGCCGTTATATATTATACGTGCTCAGCAGCGCTATTCTGTTACATAGTCGCAAACGTTATTAGTGGATTTCGTTATTTCCGTCAGATCTTTCGTCATAATTACAAAATCTTATTCAATTCTCAATTCTATAAGCGCTCGGCCTCGACAGCGGCCGTGCAAATATCTACTTTAATAGCGTGATATATATATAGTTAACGGATTCCATTATATAACGTTTGCGCTAAAGTAACAGAATAGGGGTGCTGCAGAAGTTATTAAGCCGCAAACGTTAAATAACGGTAACTGTCAATGTCTAACCATGTTTTTTATTATCATCACTAACACAAACGCAAAATAGACATACGAGTAGGTGAAGCTTTGTATTCACTTATACATGAAACATAACAAAAACGGATTGTTATTTGGTTTCCCTTAATCGAAATGTCGTCAAATCAGATGGTGCAACCTTGGTGTTATCTGTGAAGTCTCTATTACAAAAGCCCACCTCGATCCTTGGCGCCGCATCAGACTGGAAAATTCTCCTGGATACATTTTTGAACATCATTATAGGATCTCAGATGAACTAGCTTATAGACATCTTAGTGTATTCTCTTCTTTGAAAAAAGTTATTCTTATTGCACTTACCGTTCCGTGGGAATCAAATATTCCAAAAGACGACAACATAAAGTCGAACAAATATTATGATCTCACAGAAGAAATGATCGGAAACGGGTTCAAGACTCAGCTTTACGCAGTGGAAGTTGGTGCGAGAGGAGTTTCAGCAAAATATGTGCACCACTTACTGAAAGAATTGGGCCTAAGCAGGTCTGCCGTCAATACATTTTGAGTTAAATGATACATTATTTGGTTGAATAGGAAGAGGAGTAGAATGGCGTCTGTTGCGCAATAAAATTAAAAAGGAGGCCTCCTTTGTTACCAGCCTATTGTCGATCGCAAGCCCGAGACACAATTCTTCTTATCTCTTCCCACACACGATGGACCCGGCACCCGCACGAAAAATGCATGGAATTGAAAATCGTCTTCTCTTTCTCTTCTTCTATTATCCATTCTTAGTTTAATGTTATTTATAGGATATCCTGTATAGCTCAGTAAACGCCATACTGCTACTGGCCTGCGACTGTCCTGACAGAATAACCCATAAATGTGTGACTGGGCCTTAATGCAGTAAATTAAAGTGATGCGTGTGGACTTGCGATTTGCATAAAATCCACTATATTACTATTGATTGTTGCATTGCAGTAAATATATCCGCATTATAATTACGTGCGCTATGAGGTAGTATTTTGATTTTTTTATTTATTATTATATTATTATTAATACAGCGTCCTAGACCTCCACTGCTGGAGATGGGCCTTCCAGAACATATATCTGGAGAATTTGGCCTATACTCGCCACGCCGGCCAAACGGCTTGGCGAGGATGTGATGTCAATTTTTAGGACAATTTATTAACGAATCCACAAGTTGGTATTAGTGGAACCGAGACCGACACGGTTTAACGTGCTCTTATTTTGTCATTCTCATTTTGATTATTTAAATTATTCGAAGTAAATTAATATACATTAAATATAAATTAAAAGCTACCTAAATAATAAAAAATTAAATAAACTAAACTATAATTTATTTATTTAAAAAGACTTTATTGCACAATGTAGAAAAGGCGAAGCAAATTATCTTAATAATAATATGTAGAACCTACATTAAAAATTTAAAAAATAACGGTTGCTAACCAATTTTAAATTGGTATAAATCCTAAATGGTCACTCAAAATAAAAAAATATAAGAGAAACCCCGAAATGATTTACAAATACCTATTTGATAAAACCCCACTCAACATAGTCAACTTAAATTTTTATCTTTTCCACGATATGGCGTCCTTAGTAAAATTTAATTAGTGTCATATCTTCAGTGACACTGTTTGATAACCAATCGTTCCTGGAGAAACAGAATAAAACACTATTTAAATAACTGTGTATTTATTTAAGTTATAATGTATATGATGTACTTGTATGTATGTTTATGTGTGTAAGTATAATGTTTAGTATATTAAAATTAGTTAAGTAACTTATTAACTGTATCATTACAATTTTATTTTTTTTTATCCTGCCTATCACTACTCGATCGCCAAGGTTAGCTGGTAAAGAATGCCTACTACTATTTGTACTATTTTTAAGTGCATTAAAGAATTTAAATAAATTAATTAATAAACACTCGCATGATTAGTACGAATCGATTGACGTGAGAATAAATAAAATCGGCCCACGCGTTTGGTCTCCAGAGTGTCATAAAGAAATAAACATACTTACATACATAGGCTGATAAACACATAACCCTTTAGGTAAAACAAATCCGAAAGACCACAACATCAAGCCGAACCAATATCAAGTTCTCACATTGTTTAGGACTTATGTATTCTGTACCATGTCATTAAAAAAAAAAAAAAAACAAGTTTTCTCGTCAGAAGAAATGATCAGGAACGGATTCAAACAGAGTTCTTCGCGCCATTTTGCGTGGACATGTCAAGTGCAAGTTTTTGTTTTGTAAATTAATTTACTGTGGATATTATCGGTCAAAAGTGGTGTTGTTTTGTTTAATAATGTGCTACAATGTGAATAATTATGGAAAACGATAAATTGGACTTTAAATATTGGGCTCAAGTTGCAGTTTATTTTTTGCGGTTTTCCCGCGCTGTGGACTCCCATATTTTACCCGACGTGTTTGGGCTATAATGCCGCGAGTGACTCCAAGTAAAGCATCAAATTCTGCAGCATCTGGAATTTGATGATCCCCAACACGGTTATGAACTCTGTTATGATAATATATTATGCAAATAAATTACGTGTTTAGGGCTGATGTATTCTGTACAATGTCCTTTAACTTTAACTGTTACTTAAAAAAAAGAACGAATTCAAAACTTATCTTTACCCAAAACTTCCTCGTAAGTAATTCTAGCAAAATATTTGTTTAATTTACTGAAACAATTTGACTAAGTAACCCTTAGTACGGTTTTGGAACGAGCTTCCAAGACGGGATTATCAGAATTATCCAGCATTGGTTAGATAGAGATGGGAAATGCTATTTTTATACGATTATTAGTTTTTATTACTTAGCTTGTATTTTATTTTATTTTATTTTAATTATTAGCCCTAGAAAATGTATAATTAAAGGGCCTGCAACAATGTTGATATTCCTGACGAAGCGAGCCTCATTCATCTACTCTGCCATGCATGTATACCTAGCTTTTTAGTATAATTGTGTATCTTTTAATTTATAAGTGTCTACCCTGTAATTAAAAAAATAATATATTACTACATGAGAACAGGAACAGGTTGAAAAACAGCGTCGTGCAGGTGTAAGTACTAGTACTGCTGCACGACAACAGCTGACACCTGATTCCTTTTGTCACATATTGTTCGAAATTGTAAAACTGTGTAATAATGTTATGTGACAATAAATGGTTTTTTATTATTTTATTTTTTATTTTTAAAATGTTTATGTAAAATAAAAATGGGCCCTAAACCTGGAGCTGCTTCCTCGCAAATCTTTTGCAAAAAAACAGCTTCACAATGATGAAGACTCAAAAGTGTAATGCATAATATTGCTCAGTTTATGTTTTGTTGTTTCAAGCTCGTTGAGAAAAGCGCGGGAATTTATTTCGCATTAAAAAAAAAACCTTCTTTTGCACAGACTGTAATGTAGATTAATCGCAGGACCGTTTTGTCCCATTTGCTTCACTTCATTTCGTTTGGGCAGATGAAAAATATATATTTCGAGTGAGGATAGATTGAAATCGACTAGCTTGGCTTAGGACTAATGATAGGCCAATAAAGTTCTAGACTTCCACTATGAGATGAGGCCACACTTGCCACTCTCGCCAGTCGGATTGATTTCAATTTTTAATGACAATTTATTAACGATTTTACAAGTTTGGTATTAGTGGAACCGGGACCGACGGCTTAACGTGCTCTTCGAGGCACGGGAACAGTGGTGTTGTAAATCTATGACAAATGTACGTAAGTGTATTTCTCATATTGGTACAAACGTCAAATGAAAATGAAGTTTCTGTAATAATAAAATAGTAACTGTATAAAAAGTATAAAATAGTAATTGTATAAAAAGTATAAAATAGTAACTGTATAAAAAGTATAAAATAGTAACTGTATAAAAAGTATAAAATAGTAACTGTAAGTAGAGCCGAGCCGACAGTTTTATTTTGAACGTCATCCGTAACCTGGTAGATTAGGCGCCTTTTTTTAATTTTAATCGTCTCAATTACAGAGGCTTAATTTTCGTTTGACAGCTGAAAGGAAATATGTTGAGTCGAGGAGGCTTTGAGGTAACGTCTTAGAATACAGGTGTAATAATAATAACCGCTGTCTACAGATTTCTCCATTAGCCGTTTGGGCAACTCCTTGGCCAGACGCTTGGCTGAGGGTCCCCATGGTCCCATCTAGTGTTGCCCAATCTTGGTATTGGTCTTGCAGCCTTGTTCTTGGTCTTGTTTTTTTGCAAGACCAAGAACAAGGATACCGATATGGTTGCAAGACCAAGACCAAGACTACTCTAGTTTCCAAATATTGCTAAAGTGTTTACTTTTTTTGAGGTTAGGTTTTCAATAAATTTTAATGGGGTGTATCAGGCAAAGCTTTTTGTAGCTGTCGCTAGCGGTATTGATACCTTGTTAACAGCTATGACGGCTCATTTTTTTTCAAGTTTTTTTTTTTATAACAAAAAAAATAATTTTAACTTAACGTTACCTACCTTAAAAGACGAATTAGGAAAGCTAATACCTTTTTTAAAAATAAAAAAGGTTACTTAATAGAACGGCAATTTTGAGATCACCATATTTTTGATTTCGCTTTTAAATCTCGATTTGTACACTTAAAAGCTGCTCACTTCGGCATTATAACCAGAAAATAATAAATTTCGTAATAAACATACAAGTTTTATATGCAACTGACAGTTCTATTGGGTACCGTCTATCATGCGCCATCTATCGTGATAAAAAGTTAGTGATACACCCCATTGCATCGTGTCCGTAATTTTGAATAAATTAATGTTTCTAAGAAAAAAAAAATGTTTAGGTATTTGGAACTTGGGAGAGCTCGTTTGCAATTTATTTTAGTTTAGTATACCTAAATCCTACCTATAGCTACTGCCTCCGAGGTCTAGCGGTTAATTTCGTGGATTTATACTTGAAGGCACAGGGTTTGATTCCTGGTAGGGATAAGTACAATAAATTATTTAATTTATTTGTGATATTTCTCAAGTTTGGTTTCCTAAACACATCGCGGAGAAAGATTTCCTTAGTACAATTGGGATATAAAATATATATTGATGCAGAATAAGAGTCTTGCACAAGTCTCGCGGGACTCTTGCGCAAGACCAAGACCAAGATTAGAAGTGCAAAACCAAGACCAAGACCAAGACCAAGGCCAAGGCCAAGACCAAGACCAAGACCAAGACCAAGGCCAAGGCCAAGACCAAGACCAAGACCAAGGCCAAGGCCACCTATAATGATGCAAGACCAAGACTGGCTAAGTCTTGGTCTTGGCCATCGTCGCAACTCCAAGTTTTTTAAATTTTGTCTTTTTATTTATTATTTTACTTTTATTATAAATTAGTTTTCAATTTCCTTGGAAAAATCAAGTATACATATATGATTAATAAATATTGATTTCTGACCTGGTTTGATGCAAGACATCCCACAGGCACCGTCGCAGAGGCATTTCTTCTTCTTACTCTTGCAGTCTTCGTCTGACGAGCACTTCCGAAGACATTTCTGGCCCTGAAACAATATACAAAAAAGTAAAGTATCATCACGACCGTTTCCCTTTCGGGGTGGTCAGAAACCACGCTTATGAATAAGCGGATTCACATTTAGCAAACTTTACTATAGGCCAATCATGACAAGTGGCAAGCTCGTCGATGTCTCCAGCGTACCAGACTCAAAAATATCACAAATAAATTAAATACTAATTAAATGTATTTATTTACTTTAATAAATATTTTTGAGTCCCGACCAGGAATCGAACCCGAGTGTAAATCCACGGACTTAACCGCTAGACCACGGAGGCAGTTATACATAATTATAAATACTAATATATACCCAAAGGTACCGCGTTCGATTCCTGTTAGGGACACACTAATTTATTTGTGATATTTCTCGAGTTCGTACGCTGGACATCGACGAGCATGCCACTTGCCATGAACCTATATTAAAGTTGGCTAAAGGTGATTCGAGATTTCTAGATATAGCATCAGATTTGACGATGCCAACAATTCGAACAACTCGCCTCTGTAGGCCATTAAGTGCATCTGTGAGGTTCTTGGCGAAACCATCCCAAAGGTGATAACAGTATTCCACGCATGATCTGATCTGTGCTTTGTACAGCAACAGTCTAATTGTAAGCGGGAAAAACCGCTTCATCTTGTTCAGTAATCCGAGCGTTTTTGACGCTGTTTTGGTGATGCTCTCAATGTAGTTCCGGTGGTTAAGGTCTGAAAAAATGTTCTGGGTCACTAAAATTGGCTGAAACGTCTGGAGAAATAATGCCTCTAAAGTACGTACCTGTTAAAATAAAAAAACTACAGATACTAACCAGCAACGTCGCTTGTTCCTCGTCCCTGGGACACAGCGCCGAGGGAGAGTTCCTGGGGTTCTTGTAGATCCTGCCCTCATCATCCACCTCCTTGGCAGGGGTCGGGTCGTCATCATCATCATCGTCGTCCGTCGCTGTCGGGCTCGGCAGTGATGATACTGTTGAAAAGGGAAAAATGTTATTTATATATAATATATATATATAAATTATGTAATTCAAAACTACAAATCGACGCGTACGGTTAAGAACCATTATTTGGTTCAGTCAGTGAAGTCGTCCAGGACCGGATGGCTAATGGGCCTGGGTTGGAGATGGGGATATTCCCTCGTCGTGACTGGTGTAACAACGCCCGTGTGGCTCACGAACCCAGGAGGTCTTGGTTTGGCTACTTCAGCTCTCCTCTCCTCCAGTACCAATAATGTTTATCGAAACCAATTAACCGTCAATATATAATTCACACGTAAATAGGATTTATGACATTTTGTGGATAGTAAATAATTAATTGAGTTTAATAATAAAAATATAATGAATGACACATTAGCCCCATCTCACATCCAGGCGACCTCGTCAAGCGCGGGATATATAGTTATGCGCAGCTTGAGGTTCTCAGCAGAAACTGCCGCACTTCCATCCTTTATTATTATTATTATTATACCTCCATATGCGACGGACGGCCCAGGCTTACTATAGCCCAATCATGACAAGTGGCAAGCTCGTCGATGCCTCTAGCGTATCAAACCCTAGAAATATCAAAAATAAACTTAAAAATAATCTAATTTATTAATTTAAATTAATAAATATTATTGTGTCCCAAGCAGGAATGGAACCCGGTACCTCCGAGTCTAAATCCACGGACTTAACCGCTAGACCACGAAGGCATAATAAATATATACATAAAAAAATCTAAAAAACATTTAAATGCGTTGTCATACACTTCCGAGCTGTGGCTGGAAAAAAAAGACAGACATACAAGAAGCGAATTAATATAAACTAAAAAATATTATAAATATAGATGTAGCATGATATATCTAAATAATTAAAGTTAATAAGTAAATAAAGATAAGAGTTCTAGTAATTAGAATTGGCGATAATTTCCTAGCAAAAAGAATGCGATCGAAAGTCATTGCTGGTTCCGGTAAAAGTGGCATAGATAATGAGTTGAGCACACAACTAGGTAAATGGGTACTTCGGATTTGGAAAGTAATCCCCATATGTTTTACCCCGATGAGTACGTAATATAAGAAATTAAGTCACCAGCAGTAATCGATGTAAACGTACAGGTCGCGCGATGAAAGATGGACACAACGACACATTTAAAGTCTTCGCCGGTCGTCAGTGGAATAAACTACCTCTGGTCATCAGACGGGCGCCATCTTCTCATTACCCATTTCTTAAACAAGCAGAATAATCCGCCTACCGAATTACGAGTACTACATTAAAGACTTTTTGGTCTACAATACGAAGTATTGATATCTTGGTATGGTCTTGCCAATATATCGGAAGACTTGCTCTTGGTAGCTGCCTCCGTTGTCTAGCAGTTAAGTCCGTGGATTTAGACTCGGAGGTACCGGGTTCGATTCCTGGTCGGGACACAAAAATATTTATTAATGTAAATAAGTAAATACATTTAATTAATATTTAATTTATTTGTGATATTTCTCGAGTTTGATACGCTGGAGACATCGACGAGCTTGCCATTGTCATGATTGGCCTATAGTAAAGTTGGCTGATGATATTTATATACGATTCTATGTATGCATAGTTTATACGCCACAAAATACATATAGTACATGATACGTCTTAGAGCGACCTTCACCGATAGAGTATCCGAAAGAAATCCACTTTATATGAAAGGAAATACACTAACAAAAGCGGCTGCGATGTTCAAGTGTGAATATTTCAAGTGGGCTTGGATGGCTACTTTATGAACTACAGGGAATATCGAAAAATGTTGAAAAGAGTGTTGGAGCCAATTTTATTTTTTCACAAAACCTGTTAATAAAATTTAGAGCTTTTTGGGCTCGGTTGTGTTATCTTTTAATGTAACATAGTTATTATAACATTATTATCCTAGTGTTTAGACATAAGTAAAGAATGATTAGCAATATGGTTTTGTAAAGTAGGTGGCGTTGTGTACGAACGTAGTCGCGTGCTGATTTCTGATTGGTTCACTAACGACTATTTACGAGTCGCTTTCATGAATGGCGCGAATACGCGGCGAACGAGTGCCTTCACTCCGTAGCCACGACTCAGCTGTAAAGGCACACAGGGCCAACAGTGAGATAGAGACGGTTTATAGGGTTTTAGTCCGTAGGCGCCCTGGGGCTTCACTAGGAAGCTTCACGGATGAGTCGGCCATGCGACCCCCACCCGCGTTGGCCCTTCAGTTAGGGGGCGTATCATTGATGATTTATCGATATACCGTCTATAAAAAAATATAAAAAATGGCACGATTCATATCGCGACAGATTACAAGAAAACAGACAAGTCGGTAGTGAAGGTTGTAACTAATTATTGGCAATGGAAATAAATCATACAACATGAAGACTTGTTTAATTTGACAAATTAGTCCCAACAGTTGTAAGAACGATTTCCTTATTTATTTATTTATTTAGTACACACAGCAGTACATATATTATCACACACATAACATAGTATAATTATAACTTATCTAATATATGTACCAATTAGGTGTCACAGCATTCACCAATTTAAAAAGAAGAAGAAATTAAAAACTTATTACTGTTAAAACAAAAAAAATTAAAAAAAATTAACAAAAACTAACAAATTTACAAAATAAAAATATGACTTCTAAAATAAAATTATACATTTTTCTCTTTTTTAATAGAACTAATAAGGAAACATAAAAATTGAAACATAAAAAAAAATCCTTAAAATCCTTTTAAAAGAAACATCAATCGAAGGTCGGTCCTTCGATCGAAACTCACCACTCAGTCGTAAAACTGGTTTATGGGAGCTATGGGCTTAGGTATGCGTCAAAGGAAGCCGCACTGATGTGGACTATAAGTAAAAAATGTCCTTAGAGACGACTTTTCAGAGATAGTCCTAAGGAGGCTGGCAACATTTCCCCTCTGTATAGCGAGGCTAATTACGTTGGCAGAAATAATTGCCAGCTTTTCTGTCTCCAGACTTTTCCGTTTGGACAACTCCTTGGCCAGACGTTTGGCTGAGTGACCCCATGGACCCATCCCATGTTGTATTATTGTTTAGTTTTTTAAGGTTTTCTTTAAAATAAATATTATAATATTTTTATTTTTTTAGTTTTTATTGTTAATAATAATAATAATGTTCCTTGGAATAAAGTTGTGTTTAAGTAATATTGTTGCACAAAGTAAAAACAGTAACACCGTGTGAAAATGGAATAATCTTGATTATCATTGACAAGATGGTTCCTGCTATTATGCTTGCTATTGTTATGTTACGTCATATTAGTTTTCGAAAGATTGGAATTACACTTGATTATCATGAAGAATCATCATACATACATATCTTCACGCCAAATCCCTTGCGGGGTAGGCAGAGATACGTGAGCGCCACTTGTCACGATCACGACATACCTCTTTCCCTTCTTCGACATTTATCAACCTCTCCATACTGCTCCGTGGTCTAGCGGTTAAGTCCGTGGATTATACTTGGAGGTACCGGGTTCGATTCCTGGTCGGGACACAAAAATATTTATTAATGTAAATAAATTGATGTTTCATTACAGCCCCTTGAACACAGCATCCTGTGAAGGTTCACTGCTGGAGATGGGCCTTCCAGAACTGGAGAACATGGCCTACACTCGCCACGCCTGGCCAGACGGCTTGGCGAGGATATGATGTCTATTTTTTATGACAATTTATTGACAAGTTGGTATTAGTGGAACCGGGACCGACGGCTTAACGTGCTCTCCGAGGCACGGGAACAGTGGTGTTGTAAATCTATGACAAATGTACGTAACAAAAGTGTATTTCTTTCTTTTCATGCCGGGTGGGTTTGAACCGACCTTTGTAGGATTTAAAGTACGCGTTCTTACAACCGAGCCACCATCGCCCCTTAATTCATGTAATAAATATTTAATTTATTTGTGATATTTCTCTAGTTTGGTACGCTGGAGACATCGACAAGCTTACCACTTGTCATGATTGGCCTATAGTAAAGTTGGCTAAATGTGAATCCGCTTATTTATAAGCGTGGTTTCTGACCACCCCGAAAGGGAAACTTTCGTGATTATACTTTACTTTTATACTTTTCATACATGCCCTTTTGTTTCGATGGCTTTTTAATGCACCTTCATACTGTTTTATTTATTTGATCGTGATAGGTAAGTCTTGGTCTGCCTAGGCATCTTTTCGCCACGACTTTTTCATTATTTATCTGGTTCGTTAATCTCTCTACACTCTATAGATATATAATAAATAGGTGATAGGCGGACTGATGGTGGTCTGCCGGGCGGGAAAGTATCCACTGTTCGTGCCGATAAATCCTGTAGAGTGTATCCACACGATAGGGACTGATGTCAGTCATCAGTGTCTAATTCCAGTTACTAACATTTATAGACCTCGCGCGCCACTTACCATCAGGTGGGCGCAAGGTCACATGTCGTGTTAGTTTAATAAATAAATAAAATCCTTTCATTATGTCCGAACCATCGGAGCTTTGCCTTTCCTTATTTTTGTCCCTACGTTTTCTTTAATACCTACCTTTTTGCGTATTTCGTTATTCCGCATACGTAAAGAATCATCACTTTTTTTGGATTTGTCCTTACATTAAAAATAACATAAACCGGATTTATTCTGTTTGCTTCATGTAAGATCAAAATGTAAATGTATTCATCAAATAAGATGGTGCAACCGGCCCTTAGTGTTATTTTAAATTTCCTTGTTTGAATTTTCACATTTTAGGTAGAGGTAGGTAGAAAACATGTTAATTCAAACCGTTTAGGAGGCCGTTATAGCAGGCCGCTTTGCAGATAAGAGATGGCATTCATAGGAGACTGCGGGGTGACCATATTTAGAAATGGCTCGGACTGATAGTAGTTGCATAGTCTGTCTGGGGCCGAAGATTCTTACATCAAATGTATTCGATAATCAGATTAAAATTGTTATGATCATAAATCAAGTGGCAAGCTCGTCAATATCTCTAGCGTATCAGAAGAGATATCACAAATAAAGTAAAAATCAATACATACAAATATATTAATATATTCATGTAAACCGAAAAAAATATGAATACTATTGATATATTCTTTATTTTGTCACTGTACATTACCACCGGAATTTGGTTAGGTCTATGATTTAGTACATAATTTTATTAGGTACAAGTGTTATGTTATATAATTTACTGACTACATACTCGTATATGTAATGTAATATATATTGATTATTATTATATTTATGAATTGTTGTTGTATATATCTATTTTGTAATTGTTCTTATTATTTAGTGATCACGGTAGATCTTTTATCGCCATCACAAAGGTTAGCTACTAGAAGATGCCTATCATTAATCTCGCCCTTGTACAATACTTTTATATACAATGTGCTATAAATAATTTCATTATTAATAAGGGGATTTGTGACACGATATTATTTAAATTAATTTGAATGATTCTACTTTTGTTAGTGGAAGACTAAGGCAAAGAGTTGTCCAAAGAGTAAGCTGTTAGCAAAAAACTAGATTCCAGTGACCTGTTAATGTTTAATCTGACTGAGTAATGAAACTGCAAGGAAAACTAGAAAAAGAACTAAACCAAGCCAGCAACAATTCACACATCATCACAACACCTAGGCAACACAGAGTCCTAGACCTCCACTGCTGAAGATTGGCCTTATAGAACATTAGCAAATTTGGCCTACAACACTACTAATTAGAATTGTATGCCTTCTTAGTAATTAATACTGCAAATCGGTGCTGCTGAACGGAATTCGAATCATGAATAAATCTCACAGGCACAGTTGTTATCTTTAGTCGCAGGTGGAGATGGAAGCTATAGACAGTTACAGTTACTAAACCATCTCCTGAGGCTTACGAGTGCAATGACTGCTCGTTTCCTAGCAAAATAAAACTATCTACTTTTCATAATACTCTACTTGACAGATAGCTTTATAGAGATTGGTAACGATCTTGCAACGGATAGACTGAAATGAAAAGGTTAGGGCATTGCAATACGAATGAGAAGTCCAGCTATGCGCAGGCTGTACAAAGGCCGGCTGCCAAGAAAACGGTAGCCCCCGTAGCG
Organism: Tinea semifulvella; assembly: GCA_910589645.1. NCBI lineage: Eukaryota > Metazoa > Arthropoda > Insecta > Lepidoptera > Tineidae > Tinea > Tinea semifulvella. The sequence goes on from OU342605.1 coordinate 1,310,863, forward strand.
GAAGAAGGTTTTAAGATCGTGGAAAAACGTAAGAGATGCCGTCGCAACATCCGAGGTACGGTATCCCCAGAAACATGCCAGCTGAAAGCCGCCACACCGATGACATCTATCTACGTGTCGTGGCTTTGTAAAAGTTCAACACACCAGGATGTCCTTGACCATATACGTGGACGAGGAGAGTCCGAATCCGTTATGGAAATCACCAAGCTGGACTCGGAATGGAGAGACACAAATTTTAAGGCCTATCGCATTCTTGTGCGGTCGGAAAAAGTAAAAATAATCTTGAAGAAAGATTTCTGGCCGCAGGGCGTTGTGTTTCGTCGATACATAGGTTCATTTGGGCCTACGAAATGCACCACGGAAGATGCGACAAGGCCTATTGCAGCACCGAACCCTCGTGAACCACCTAAGAGGACCCCGGCGCCGATCCCCACTGCAGCAGTTAGCCTTCGTCAGAAGGTGGTCGCCGTACCCAATGGGTACTACTTTGACCACAATAAGATGAAGATGCGGAAGCTGTAGTGCAGTGTATATTTATATTATATATATTTTAGTTTTTAAGGTATATATCTATGGGCCTTTTGTATATTCATTTTTGTATATTCATTTTGTTGCCTAAAAATAAAGATTATTATTATTATTGCACGTTCGCCCGCTAGTGAGTGAGATAGTTCCACGGAAGTGACGTTGACGTTTAGTTTCGAACACGTGACGTACATAAAATAGGTAAGTAAATAGTTATTAAAGGCAGATAACAGTTACATTTTGTTATTAAAAAACCCCATAAAGACACAACTCTATTATAGTCACAGGCACTGCGATAAAGTTGTTGATTTTGAATAAGGCATTAAATGGGTTAAAACTAAGACATATGCTATACTCGTATATGCCTATCTTAGGCGACTTGCTATATACTTAGTCTCCATAAATTTGGCCTTTAAACTTTAAAATACTGTAATAATATTTTGTCCTGACTTCAACATCAAAAGCATGGCTACAACAAAATTCAAACCACCTTTATTTGGCACATTAAGTACACAAACATAGACTTTAAACCCTAACACATAAGGGTGATTTTTAAGTACTAGTTCCTTTGCCAAAATCATTTTGCACTGTCGGAGTGACATCTGCATGGTTGCCAACTTCCCAGGCTTGAAATTGGAATTTATGACGTCACGGCCGAGCAGTTGGCAATACTGAAATCTGCAGTCAAATTACTCGACAGGTAATTCGATTTACATTTTGGATTCCAGCCATGGAGTATTTTTGTAGACTAACCAAATGAATAAATAATGACCAAAAGAAAAAAAATGTATACCTATGTTATAATTATTTTATATATTTACAAAAAAAAAAGTATAATATGTAGTTTATCAACCATCTAGTTTCCGTAACACAAGTCTCTTAGCTTACCACGGAAATTAGATGGCGCTGTGTGACCTGTCTGGAAATATTTAAAAAAAAAAAAAAAAAAAAAAAAAGAAACAAGGTTTTTTTTAAATATCGAAATCACCATTACTACATATTATAAAACAAAGTCCCCTGCCGCGTCTGTCTGTCTGTCTATCTGTTCGCGATAAACTCAAATACTACTGTACCGATTATCATGCTGTTTTCATCAATGGATATAGTGGTTCTCGAGGAAGGTCTTAATATATAATTTGTTACGTTTTTTTATATATTATTGATATTTTTTGCGAATATAATAAGCCGTTTTAATGAATTTTGTTATATCAAAATAATGTATGGTGGAATTGTGTATCGTACAGAAAAGACCGCGACTATATCCATTTTAATACTTAAAAAAATGGGCAATTATACAGCGGTAAAAGGATAGCTTCTCGTATTTACAAAAATATATTTTTTCCTTTATACCGGCATTACCGGGTTTGGAGACCGCCTCCGTGGACTAGTGGTACAAACGTTGCCGTGAACTCGGGAGGTCGCGGGTTCGATTCCCACCGGGGGCAAGTTGTACATTGTATAATTTGTCTCGGTCTGGGTGTTTATATGTATAATATTCATATATTTACAAAAAAAAAAGTATTATATGTAGTTTATCAACCATCTAGTTTCCGTAACACAAGCCTCGTAGCTTACCACGGAAACTAGATCGCGCTGTGTGACCTGTCTGGAAATATTTATTATTTATTTATATAGCACAATCAAAATAATGCGCAACAAAATTAATTTCGTGTCGTCGTTTACACGAGCAAAGCCGGGTAAAACACCTGGTTTAAAATAAAACTGAATAAAAATGTTCACGGCCATGATTTGTTTATCAGGCCGTGTGCCAAGAACACTTGCAGCATTTCTGCTGTACGAAATAACTGCCAGCCCTATGGTAACATACGACATTAACCATTAAGGATTAAATTTTAAATCTTCTTAGCACTTGGCCCCCACGAATCCCGAGTCTTAAGACCAAACGGAAAAAACACGCAGTCATTGCTAATAGTATTTGTGATGTTTGGTCTTTTTAGCTGAGTCCGCTGCAGCCTCAGTCATGAACGATGATGCCTGAAGATAAAACCCAGCAAGGCTGTCGACACAAGTAGCGCCCCACACCAATGCACAATGCACAACACCAGGACTGGTAAGGACACTAGCATACCTCACACTTGCAAAAATAGGCTTGAAGAGCCTACAGAGGAGACGTCTACATTAACATCTACAGACTATAGCGTTCAGCGTTGAACTCTAATCATCTAATCAACCCCTGCCAAAAAACAATGGCACAACTGACACACAGTATGAAGTGTTGCCAGGTTAAAAGATTGCCCTTAAAATTGGGAAACTACAGTTAAGAGTGAACAATCCTTGTTATCAATATTTGGAGATTCCATAAGATGTACATAAGGTCGTGATAATACTTTTTTACTTCAGTAAAATCCACATGCAACATTGCATTTTGCATGTGGAATTCCTGAATGCTAAATGATTTATCGTTACCGCTCTGGGAAGCGTAATTTGTTTACCCTGATGGATAGCGTAGCGAACGAGCAAACAACTGCCCTGGGAGCCGTCAGGACGTGTAAATCTATGTATTCTATTTGTATTATTACCGTTTAGAGAAACACGGTAAATACTGAAGATCTCTTGTGATGGCTGCTGGTGCTGAATACGATGTTTTTGTTAATAAAGAACGCTTCCAGGCTATTCGAAAAATGGAGGAAGAAGAATAACGTAAAAGTTGAGTACAACATGTGGCCCTACGTCCACCAAAAGAAATGGTGACCACTTTATTATTGTGACACACGGGCGATGCTAGTTATACGGGGTGACTTTGTATGACCTTACATTAGACTAACATGTTATTATTTTGTATTATATTAATATTCTACTTTTAAAAAAAAACATAAATAATAACACTTTTTATAGTTTTTAATGTTATAAGTGGAATTATGTTAAAGGCATAAAAAATTAAATTTGTAAACCGTTTGGGGTCGAGACTATGGGACCATGGGGACCTTTAGCCAAGCGTCTGACCAAGGAGTTGTCCAAACAGCTGACGGAGAAATCTGAAGACAGGAAGGCTGGCAATTATTTTTGCCAACGTATTAGCTAAACTATACATAGAGGAAATGTTGCCAGTCTTCTTCTGGGGGAATCTAGTATAATTTATTTTGATATATTTTATTAGGTTTAGTATATAGGTGTTTAATTTTATTTTATTTAAGTAGTTTATAATTAATTATTTTATATTTTGTAAATATTTTTATTTTAACCATATTTTTTTAAAGTTGAAACACTGTTGGATTCACAATAAATAAATAAATGAATATATACATATGTGGTCAGCTATAAATGTTCAAGCGTGCTTTTTGATGACTGAACTTTCGTAGGTACGTAACTATGAAATACGAAAAAGCTATCATTTTAAATAAACTTAAAAATGCAATGAAAATCCCGAATCCAATTTCGCAAAAAATCGACCGAATTCGAAGCCAAGCATTGGAGCGTAAAATGAACCGGTCCGTCCGGAAAATTCCCGGAACATTGTGCAGATTGACCGGAAACTGAGACGACGGATTTTATTGCCAATTTAGTTAGGATTTAGCTCAGTCTTTATGTTATGGGTTGCAAGTACGAAATTTCGATGTAGAATATTAGGAAAGTATCTAATTTCAGATGAGTCTATAATCGTTTTTTTTTATTTAATAATATTTATCCATAGGAAGGTACAATGAATTATATACATATATATAAACTAGAATAAAACTAAACTGTGAATAAAAATATTCACCCATGACTTGATCAGGTGGCAGTGTGGCAAAAATACTTGCAGCATTCCCCCGCTGTTGCAGCTATGGTGTTTTGTTACGCGAAAAAACTGTCGGCTCTCGTTGTCACAGACATCATTAACCAGCCGTTTAGACGGTTCATTAAATAACTTCTTAACACTTGGACCCCGCGGCCCATTGTCTATACAATAAATCAATAATCATTAAAAAAAAAAAAAAAAAAATTATGTCTCCATTAAACCAGTTTCGAGAAGTGTTTTTTTTTTCAATCGAACGCGGTACCTCCGCGTCTAAAACTACGGTTTTAACTAGCGGCAGTGTAACCCATGATTGTTTTAATTATAAAACAAAAACTCACAATTTATTTTTCACAAAAGCTCTAGCAAATAATTAATCACTCTCCAAGGGTTATTAATAATACGAATAATAATATGCAATTTTGTCTCCTGTCAGCTATTGACAGGATCCATTTGCGTCACGATCTACCTATTTAGTCTCCACAGACCGTGATAAATGACCGTTTTCAGTGACAAATCCCTTCTCCTGAAATCTATCAATCATTTAATACAGGCGCTCGCTGTATCGCGTTATTGAAACTTAGGCTGGGTTTCACCAAAACTAAGTTAACTAACTAACTTAACCAATGCGAAAACGTCAAAACTCTCATAAGACTTGTTGAGAAGACATACAAAGAACTGAATGTAGAGAGATAGACAAATTTGTCCTTAAGGTATTTCAGTGTTGCAGGCTAGTTGAGAATAAAATATAGTAAGCAAAGGCATCACAAAAATTAAAGAGAGATGTGCAGAAAAAGGACTCCGTTTAAATGCGAGAAAAACCAAGGTACTTGTGTTTGAAAGAAGAAGGATGACAACCGTGACAATAAAGATTGATGATGAAACTCTCGAACAAGTAAATTAAATTATATATCTGGGCAGTGCTTTTCCTGCGGTAGTATGACAGGGATGTGGAAAGAAGAGTGAACGCGGGAAATTGTATTAACGGTGCCCTGGGGTCATCGATCGGCAGTCGAAATGTCAGCGACAAAGTTCGGCTCGCCATACACAATGCCATGCTGGTACCAACGCTGATGTATGGAGGCGAGACGTGGATATATCAGACTAGGCAGGGTTAATGCAGTAGAAATGAGGTCGTTGCGTCGGAAATGCGACGTAACTTTGGCAGACCGCATACGTAACGTTAGAATACGGAAAAGGGTGGGTATAAAAGAAAGCATAGGGACAAAAATAAGGAAAGGCATGCTACGATGGTTTGGGCATATAAGCGGAGAAAGATTGACGAAGCAGGTATATAATGCGAAAGTTGTGAGTAAAAGAGGCCCTGGTAGACCGAGACTCACAATTACGATCAAATAAATAAAACACTGGCTGAAAGGGAATTTAAAAGCCTTCGTAACAAAAGGGCATGTATGAAAAGGTTGATAAATCGAAAGAGGTATGTCGTGATCGTGTCAGGTGGCGCTCAATTGTCTCTGCCTACCCCGCAAGGGATCTGGCGTGAAGATATGTTTGTATGTATGTAGCAAAGGATTCGGATATTCCTACGACTAAGAATAGGTAGCCACTTTATTTTTTTTATTTACAGCGCCATCTAGTTTCCGTGGTAAGTTACGAGGCTTGTGTTACGGTAACTAGATGGTTGATAAACTACATATTATACTTTTTTTTGTAAATATAGACATATTATACATATAAACACCCTGACCGAGACAAATTATACAATGTACAACTTGCCCCCGGTGGGAATCGAACCCACGACCTCTTGTTGTCAATGTCGTGAAACAACAAAAATAAAATAAAACGTTTAAGAAAATTTAGTTTATCGATCGAAAAGCAATAGAAGCTTCACATAGTTGGCTAAAGTCCAGCAAAAGTGAGAAATCTGTGCTGCACTGAACTTATTACACGGATCACTGAATCCGGATATCCGGGAGGTCTACTTCCAAATTGCGAAAAATAAAACTATCATTTAAGTATTACTTATCTTATCGGCAATCTACAATTTGTGCCAAGGTAATGTCTAATTATTATTATTTTATACTAGTACGACATGTGACCTTGCGTCCACCTGATGGTATATATATATATATATGTCGCGAGGTCTATGAATGTTTACTTTATTGGGTGTATCGTCACGAACGGTGGATACTTCCCCGCCCCGGCAGACTGGGCAAATTACAACCATCAGTCCGTGTACCACCTGAAGTTGTTCTCGTTGAAAGTATGTGCCATTTGCAATGATGTCCAATGCCAATTTTTACCTTCAAGGAGAACTAATATTGTAATCCATCAGCACTCATTTTTAGGAAGCGTACAATACCCCAAACCTTCCCTACGCCCCTCGAGGCTCTGTTCCCATCCCTTTCCCATCCCGAAAACCAAAACTCACTCCAGTGGGCGTCATGCCAGAGTTATGGGTCCTCTACTCTATAATAGAAGCAATACCGTAATACCTATTGCTAGGTTAACTCGCAATGGAGTCAAGCGAGCTGTGAGGCCGTGGTTGGTGAGGATGACGTATGAGGCAATCGAATTTCTTCTTACTAATCAATATACGCCACAGTTGTTATTTATTTATATTAATATACTAATTAGGCCATATTATTTATTTATTTTATTCTATATAGGTAACTATAGGTATTATTTATTGATATATATAATATATGTATTTATAGTCGACCCCAATTAAGAGCACCTACAACGCCACAACCCGCCCTCCGTGACACTGGCTCGCCTACAGCGGAGGTCGGGACGTCACCGTCTACAACGCCACAACCCGGCCTCCGTGACACTGGCTCGCCTACAGCGGAGGTCGGGACGTTACCGTCTACAACGCCACACCCCGGCCTCCGTGACACTGGCTCGCCTACAGCGGAGGTCGGGACGTCACCGTCTACAACGCCACACCCCGGCCTCCGTGACACTGGCTCGCCTACAGCGGAGGTCGGGACGTCACCGTCTACAACGCCACAACCCGGCCTCCGAGACACTGGCTCGCCTACAGCGGAGGTCGGGACGTCACCGTCTACAACGCCACACCCCGGCCTCCGTGACACTGGCTCGCCTACAGCGGAGGTCGGGACGTCACCGTCTACAGCCTCTTCATCATTTTTAAATAACACATTGTATAATGTGAAATTGTCAACCTCGGCTGCTTGTATAAACATAAATAATGTTTTTTTTAAGCTTGCCATATATATAAAAATAACACCGCTTGAAACATGGCTTACTGAAAATACCCAATAAAGATAGCTTCATTCATTATTAAAACACCACCGTTCCCGTGCTTTGGGAAACACGTTAAGCCATAGACTTGGTTTCACTAATATCAATTGAATCATTAATTTATCATATCGTTTATTTCACGCATTTCTACCCATACAACATTTATTTATTTATTTATTACAAAAACCACAGCTCATTACAGAAATAAATACATAGGTATGCCTTATAAGTAACACATTGGCCATACATGGCTTTACTTTATATAAATAGTACTTCTTTGTGGAAATAAAACTAAACTAAAACTAGAAGTCTAACTAAAGAATACGAACAAAAACATAAGCCAATATGCATAATAATAATAATATGTGTACACGCATAACAACAATAAAGTCACTCGTAAGAGGACAAAATATAGTAAATAATTATGGATGCGCGAGTGCATGTGTGTTATGTTAGTGTTATGTAATTTATTAACATTCTAAGCCTAAAACTACTTAACCTATACACACTCAACATAATTTTAATCCAATGATTTTGGATCGGGCAATCATAGTAAGACGCAATCATGCTCAGGATACTGTTGCTACGCGTTGGAAAAAAGATCCGACTTTTTTTCGAATAATCGCCGTTAATAAATTGTCATTAAATTTGACATCAAACCCTCGCCTAGGCCAGCGTGTAGGCCAAATGCCAACCTCCATCAGTGGTCTAGGACTCGATATTGTAGAGGCTGTCATGATGATTTCGGTCCGAGGGATCCGCATTTTAGTTTAAATCGTAAGTTCAGAGGAGTCAGTAGACACCCAGTATTCTATTTTATTTATCTAAAAAGTTTTACCGTTTCGCAGACGTTGTGAGATTCTATTTGAAATCGTTTTAAATAAATAGTTTCTGAATAGTTTCGTTTTAAAGGCCAACGATTAGTTTTTAACATTTTTTTTAAATTAAGATTCACATTTATTCAAAGGAACAAATATAATAATTAAAAACTATGTAAAATAAATAAAATTAAATATAAACTAAATATATATATATATAAAAAAATACTACCTATAAATAAAACAACTCCTCTAGACGTCCTATCAAGGAGGGTCAAGAGTGCCTGTAGTAAGAGCTATGACAAGCTTTGGTATTTGCAAGATACTTCCGGTGCATGATAAAGTGAACTTTTTAATAGCCCTGGAGCAATTTGAAGGTAGTGCCTACAAAAATGTATATACTGGATGTGGTTATAATACTAGATTCTCACAAAAGACAAGATACAATGAATACCGGTATAACAACTATTATGGTAAAAGAACTAGAAAGTTTTTAACTCCCATTATATTTAATTTATGCCCATTGATGACTGTGTAAAAATGACAAAAAAGGAATTTAAAGGAAAATTAAAGTTGCTGTTGCTAGGTAAATACAACAGTAATGTGATTTAATCGTAAATAACTTTGTGTTTTAAAAATATAGTGTAAAATAAAAAATAAAAAAACTGTAAAAAAGAGTGTACTATTCGCCAACAAACTGTTATGCAGTTTGGCGTATAATTTTAAAAATGTAAATAGTTTAAGTTTTTATCTGAATAAACGAATTAAAAAAAAAAAAAAAAAAAAAAAAGATATAGTCCCAAGGAGGCTGGCAACATTTCTTCTTTGTATAGCAAGGAGAAATCGTTGGCAGAAATAATTACTAGCCATCCGGTCTCCTGATTTGTCCGTCAGCCGTTTGGACATCTCCTTGACCAGGCGCTTCGCTGACCCTTCGTTCCAAGACGCGATAATAGTAACCTAAGCACGCTTAAAGGTGTTCCGAGACGCGCTTAAACTGTTTTGCCAAAGCTATGTGACGTCACAAATGACATCATTTCTCGCGCTTAGACTGCTCACGATATCGAGGTAGATCGCTCTGAGCGCTGTCACTTGTTTGTCATAATGTCCTGCGTCATTTTCAAGTTAATTTAATATTAGGTTTTCTTTTCAATTATTTAATATTGTAATTCGTTTATACTGTTTCTATATTACTTCTTAAACAAATCTATAATTCATATTTAAGTAGGAAGTGAAAAAAAAATGTCTGTAAAACGGCAAGTTATTTTAAATTACCAAAATAAGTTAATAATATTAAACTTTACACATATAAAGATGAATAAACCGAGAGATGTATATTTGTTAGTATTCATACTCAAAGATGTGGAATCCGCAATTTATCTTCCATGCCAAAAAAACTAACATTTTATGAATGAAAATGTGATTTAGACCGTTCCGAATTGATATCACGCTCTGAGCATCCAAATCGCGATATTTGATTCGGAACGACGGTCAGTGTTATATTCGTTCTAAGCGCTCTGAGCGCGATTCGGAATGGGGGCTGAGTGTCCCATGGACCCATCGTCTCGACCCTAAACGGCGCAAATTCGTAACCTGTGCTGAGATTGGCATATTTGCGCTGGACAAAGTCGCCTAGATGTGGATGGGGCTAATAAGTCTACACATATCGCATCCCAACCAGACAGCTGCCAAATCTCCACGGCCCAACGGTCACGCCGTCGAGTCTCGTGCCATTGCGGGTACTCCATCAGAGACAATTTAGCGCCACTTGATACGATCACAACACACCTCTTCCGCTTCGTCGACATTTATCAACCTCTTCATACATGCCCTTTTGTTACGACAGCTTTTTATCGTAATATGTGACTCTCGGTCTGCCAGGTTCTCATTTACCCACTTTCGCATTCTATACCTGGTTTGTCAATGTTTCATCGCTCATCCTTTCAACATGCCCGACCATTGTAGCATGTCTTTTATTATTTTAGTCCCAATGCTTTAACTCTTTTGTACTCATAATATACAATGTACCACAAACAACCACAATTTATGACAGGTATTTTAAAATCTTGATATTTCTAGTAGTCGGTAATAAAATACAGTTGGATGTTTGCAAATGGGGTACGCTATAGCCCCGCTGTAGTAGTCCGGATATAATCTGCAGCAATAAACAAGCCGTGTCCCGCCATCCGGCTGTAAAGACATTGTTTACAAGAGATTTATGTGACCTAACTAAATTAAACTGTCCAAACTCGTGTTTATGTAAAACTTGTTACGTAGGTACTTATATGTACTATTGCGTATTAGCAAATTTGGGATATAATAGAGTAGAAGGGTTGGTTTTGGTATTTTTAACATATCGCTGTTTTTAAAATAATGCAATTCCAAGCATTAGCCTCCTAACATCAGGCAAGTAACCACCAGATCGCTATTTAAAAAAAATAGTCTATTCGCATTTCCATTCCCAACAAAATTTGTAAGTATTATGTATACAGAGTGTCCCAAAAATCAACGTCAAGCCGAAAATTGTTGATGGGCCAGGTCAAATTCAAATTCAAATTAATTTATTCAGTAAGTAGGCCTACTTTAGGCACTTTTAAACGTCAAATACATCAATACAATAACAATTATTTATTTTAACAATAGAAATTAAGACAAAACAGACACATTAATCCACCAAACAACTTTATATACATTCTGAATGTATATATAATGTAATAAATGTATTTTGCAGCTGTATACGGGCGTTATCATACTACATACTAAACTTTTACTTAAGCTAAAAAAATAATATAAATATAAATGTCAAAATTAAATATATATACTTGTATATAAAATTATAGTAATACAACTAAAATGACCAAGCCTTTTTGTCCTGATGATATTCATCAACTGTATAATATGACTTTTGTATTAAGATTTTTTTTATGTAAGTTTTAAAGATGTGTGTCAGTTATCAGAAAAAAAATCAAAAAAATCTAAGTTAACCTTTTCAGCACGGACTATGCCAAGCGTGCGTTATTACAAAATAGATCTAACCCGTATCGCCAAATTCTGTTTGGCCGCTCCGAAACGTTCTCGATGCGAGGAGTTCGTGCACTCATCTAACTACTTAGTAATTATCTCTATTAAATTGTTAGGACTAGTAAAGAAATAAACATACAAAAGTGTTTTTGATTTCCACTATTACCCAATTACAATTGTAAGCTAGATTAGAAAACGACAACGCACGAATATGCGAAGGGGGTTTTGTAGAATTCCTTACGGGAGGATTTTTTTCACTATTTATATCAGATATTCTTAAGGTGTAAAACGGGATCAGTATACAAATGCAATTGTTATTTCATATCTCATTGTTATTGTACTGATTTTGTTGGTTCTTATTTTTATTATTTATCATTATAGCTAACAGTGAAAATTTGTAAGGGTTTGAGATTAGATATTTTTTGTATACATAATATTGCAAAGGCTGTAAATTTTCCCACGAATAAATAAATAAAAATTTTAGACCTTAACGTTAGCAATAAAAAGTAAATTATCATTACGACCGTTTTCCTTTCGGGGTGGTCAGAAACACGTTTATAAATAAGCGGATTCACATTTAGCCAACTTTACTATAGGCCAATCATGACAAGTGGCAAGGTCGTCGATGTCTCCAGCGTACCAAACTCGAGAAATATCACAAATAAATTAAATATTAATTAAATGTATTTATATGCATTAATTAATATTTTTGTGTTACGACCAGGAATCGAACCCGGTACCTCCGAGTCTAAATCCACGGACTTAACCGCTAGACCACGGAGGCAGTTAACAATAAACCCTTCAATATCCAAATTTTTTTTTTTTGCCACGCTGAAAGGGTACTTTTCAAATTATTGACATTAAAAAAAAAATAGAAAAATGTCATCTTTTAAGTATTGTGACTACAAATCTTTACTTTTCTTTTTTTTTTTGTGAGTGGTGTAACCCTCAATAACCCTTCTGTAAACTTCAGTCTAAAATTAAAACACAACTGCCTCAGTTTTAAAGAAAATATCATTTTTTTGCCCCACCATGTACTAAAAATTCTTACATCGACCAACTTTAACTGACTGTACTGAAAAAAAAAATGTACTATGCTATTTCGGCAAGTGACTTTAAAAGATGGTGTATTAATCTAGCTAGTATTATACCTTTTTGGACAGACAGACAGTGGGGTCGTCCAGGCCCGGATGTCTAATGGGCCTGGGATGGGGATGGGGACATTCCCCCGTTCTCCCCGGCAGGATCTCAGCGAGTAATCACCCGCTGGTAATTCGTGCACCTTTAGTGCTGGGCACCGTTACTGGTATAACAGCGCCCGTGTGGCTCACGAGCCCAGGGGATCTGGGTTCGGCTACTTCAGTTCTCCTCCAGGAGCACTTCTCTAGGAAGTGGTCTCCCGTTGGGGGGCCGAGCGCAAGACGGAGCGATATTCTGGAGATGCTTAAAGTGTCCGTTGTCGGCCCGATAGAACATACGTCTAGTCAGACCGACGACAAACTCCTCAATAGTAGGCATCTCCAGATCTCGAGCTAACCTTTTTGGAATCCTGACTAAATACACCATCTTTTCAAGGACACATGTCGTACTAGTCTAATAATAAAAATGTACCAATCCGGGTAAAATTTGATCAGACCTTGCATATGATCTAGAACTCTTTGTTCTATAATATGAATATATCTGAGGGTTGACAATGAACAAGAATATATTTTTCATGACCTTTACCACTATGCCTTTTTGTGAAGTAAATAATAAAGTCCAGTCTGAGATAGCGCATGTGTTTTATTTCACACATTCATATCCACTGGACTTATTAACTGGGACAAGAAATACGTACGTCACAACAATGGGACCATAGTATTTTAAAAGTTTGTTGATGATAAAATCGTGTAAAAGAACCACTCACACCTGTCACACGCTCTAGTTGTATATTTCGAATGTAATATTATAGTTTTATTTTTATGTAACAGTATTTATGGCCAAACGATGTATATAATATTGTAGTATTATTAGTACCTTCTTTTTAGTCGCTACACTCTTGGCAGAGTGGTCGTGGTCGCTTAACAAGCCGTATCGCCACTCCTCTCGGATCGCAGCTATTGCTGCTAGTGCACTCATGTGATGATCCATTGCAACCTTTACCTGATCGGTTCATCTCATCTCAACAGCTTACTGGCAGGAATATAATAAAATAATTTAAATAATGACGTATCACAAACGCTGTAATAGGTTTAAAGATGAGACGAGAACATCATCTCGACTCCAAACGGCGCAAACTCGTAACCTGTGCCGAGGTTGGCGTGTAAATACGCAAAATAAATAAACGACTTTACACAGCTTGAGTTTTTCACCAAAAATTACAACCTGATGGTTTAAAGAAACGTATAACTCTTTTAGAAGTGATTAGGGGTCTGGTCCCGCCATTATGACGTGTACACTGCTAGCTACGGAGGAAATGGTCTGAAAATTGTGCTGAGTCGACGTTATTGGATGTTCATAAATATTACGGGCTGACTTTATTTTTCTCACTAAATAGGCTATTATTTACTAATAAAGGCTATAATCATCACACCCTATAACACACGAGTCCTAGACCTCCACTAGATTGGCAATTTTAATGACAATTTATTAACGATTCAAAATTTTTTTTAATGCTGTTCACCACATTTGACATTGTAAGCGATACGAAAGGTCCAATAATGGGAGCCACTAACGACCGTCATAAATTAGCATTCTTCTTATTCTTAAGGTGCCATCTCCTATCGGAGGTCGGCTATCATTAAGGCGATTTTGATTTTATTGGCCGCTGTCCGGAACAAGGATCTGGTGCTCATCCCGAACCACTCCCTGAGGTTCTTGAGCCAGGAAGTGCGTCTTCTCCCCGGTCTTCTGGAGCCTTGCATGACGAGCTGCAGCAAGCTATCCTTTTTATTGCGCATAATGTGTCTCAAGTACTCCAACTTCCTGCGCTTTACCATTTTTAGTAGTTCAACGCCTTTGTTCATCCTCTACAAGACAGTTTCGTTTCTTACTCTGTCCTTCCATGATATCTTTAACAGTCTCCTGTATATCCACATTTCAAAAGCTTCTAACTTCTTCGACATTGTCCATGGTTAGACATACAGGAGAATGGAAAATATGTAGCATCGGACGAGTCGGCATCTTGTAGGAACTTTGAGATAGCGATTGCAGAGAAGGTGGCTCATTTTAACAAAGGCGCTCCGCTTGTTCTATGCGCCATTTTATTTCAGTACTGTGATCTGCTTCTTCGTTTACAATGGAGCCTAGATATTTGTATGAACAAACAACAAACAAGATGCTTTTTCACACTTCGCTTGAAGGATTCCAGGTTATAGTAACGGGAAAATACAGTGGCTGGAAGACCACACATCTTGGTTGTGCGACAGCTGTATAAGTCCCCAAACTTATACGTACGCGAAGAGATAGTGACTACGGTATGTGGGTGCATATTTTGACTTGTGCGTGTGGTTCGGTTGCGGAATAGAGAGAAAGGAATTAGGTTTTGAAGCTCTTCAATTATATTATTTAATAAATATATAGTTATATAATATATACTTAAATTATTCCTAATATGTATATATATTATACTGTTGTGTTGATTTGTATATTATAATATACTTGTAAAAAATTACAAAAGAAAATGCTTTTTCGGACAAATATGAGTACATCTTGTTTTACTATGATTCTATAATTATTCCTAAAAAAAAATGGAGAAAGAGACTACTGCAAGCGTAGTCGTACGAATGAGATCATTAATGGCATTAATCAATAGTGACGGAAAATAATAATGATAATTATTTAATTAATAATTCTATAATTATATTATTAATGCGAGTTCCACGCGGGATTGAGCAATCTAGCACAACAATGCGGGTTTGAAAGAGCTGCGGGATTGCGGAGGCAGGTTTAATATATATTTTCTCAAATTATAAAATTAATATTTTTGTACAAAAAATCAGAAGAATGCTTTTGACAAATATTAGGGAATACTCGTATGAATACCAATTTAATATTTGACGATGAATTTATTATCCTGTCGCATCATAGAGATAAAATTACAATTTACGGATCAAACATTGACTTTAATATTATTGCAAAACGTGTGACATATCGCCGTCCCCGGAGAATAAAATAATAACTACAAAAACTTAACTTTACAGAAGAAAAAAACACCCTTTTTGACACTTTCAATCGCAGATAAAAGAGAGTAGGCTTAACGATCAACTATCATTTGGCTGAGATATTTAAACATAGAGGCCGTCTTAAATAACTGTAAAAGCATTGCGAATAAAATTGGGCATACGTATTACGATCCATGGATTTCAAATATGGCATAGCACTCAATGGTAATGGCGGTTACAAATTTATTCTCCGGGGACGACGATATGACCTCGCTCCTACCTGATAGTAAGCAAAACGCGAAGTCCGTGAATTGACTTAGTGTGGGGGAGATTTCCAACTTCCTCACGGGGTGATGAGAGAGATGATTAGACACCATACAGGAGAATGGAAAATATGTAGCATCGGACGAGTCGGTATCTTGTAGGAACTTTGAGATAGCGATTGCAGAGAAGGTGGCTCATTTTAACAAAGGCGCTCCGCTTGTTCTATGCGGCATTTTATTTCGGTACTGTGATCTGCTTCTTCGTTTACAATGGAGCCTAGATATTTGTATGATTTAACTCTATCGAGGTTAGTCTTTGATGTAACTCTCTCCTTACCATTATGCCGGCCTAACAAGATGCTTTTTCACACTTCGTTTGAAGGACTCCAGGTTATAGGAACGGGAAAATACAGTGGCTGGAAGACCACACATCTTGATTGTGCGACAGCTGTATAAGTCCCCAAACTTATACGTACGCGAAGAGATAGTGACTACGGTATGTGGGTGCATATTTTGACTTGTGCGTGTGGTTCGGTTGCGGAATGGAGAGGAAGGACTGTATATGTTGGGGCGTGTTTGATGACGAGCTAGCTTCGTGAGGTACAAAGAAAAGGCAGAAGGAGTAAACACAGTCAGCAGCAGCTGATCACGTCTCAGTGGAGTCGACCTCAGGGTTCCAGACGAAGAGCAGGACTTCTGGTGGTGGACTCTTTTCACACAAAACTAATTATCCATGTAACAGTTCCGACCGATAGGTACACACGCGTGGCTATGCAGCAGACCAAAACTGCCGCTGTTCGAGGCTGAGGTGCCACTGGAGATGTTCCTTGGACTTGTACCCTCCGATGGGTCACAGAACTGGCTTTAACATAAAGTTTTCTTCCAAGCAGTCAAAGCATTACCATTTTTTAATAAAGTGGATTCACATTTAGCCAACTTTACTATAGGCCCATCATGACAAGTAGCAAGCTCGTCGATGTTTCTATCGTACCAAACTCGAAAAATATCACAAGTAAATTAAATAATTTATTGTGTCCCGACCAGGAATCGAACCCGGTACGTCAAAGTCTAAATCTATTTAATTAAAAAAAATGCTCGAAATCGCTATCAATGGGCAAAGTGTTGACGAGCTGTTTTGACAACGTCTTGAAATTTTTCTATAGAAAACTATAGAAATAAAAAGACGTTATGATTAATGCATGCTGTAATGGTCTTTAATGAAAAGGGCTATAACCATGTGTTAGTTTTAGTAAAATTTTAAATATGATTGTACCTTTTGTTGACTGTTCCTTGAATAAATAAATAAAATTTTCTGTTCACTGGCATCCCGAGAGTTTCAACTCCAAACGGCGCAAAAACACATCTCCCAATAAGCTGGGTGTATTTCCGCTTCAGGTTGAAGGTCCGGATCTACAAGATGTTCATACGTTCCCGTCTTACTTACGCTGCGCCAGCCTGGCATCACCTTCTGGCGAAGACCAATAGAGACAAGATCCAAAGTCAGCAGAACATATCGCTCAGAATGGCGTTCCGAGCGCCGTGGTTCGTGCGTAATTCCGTCATAGCTCGAGATTTGGAGATGCCTACTATTGAGGAGTTTGTTGTCGGCCTGACTAGACGTTCTATTGGGCACACAACGGTCACTTCAAGCATCACCAGAATATCGCTCTGTCTTGCGCTCGGCAATCAGTCCTGAGAGCTGTTAGCACGATGATTTGACCTTAAGACTGACAAGGTTTGTTAAGTAACCGAGCTGTTATGCCTGAGTAAAACTTGCCTAATTTATCGTTCTATTTTGTTTTTCACCATAATAAGTCTAATAATAAGTCTAATAATAATAAGTCTAAGAATTAAATTATGAACTAAAATATCGATAAACAGCTTAATATCTTGTTATAGAATGTCTCTTTAGTTGACGTTGAGAACAAAGCGTGTCTATGGGGATTGAAGATCGATTTTAGAAGGCTACCATGAATGATCGTTATACATTATTAGATGCTGTAAGAAATTAAAGTATTTTTTTTATTATATATTTATATATATATAATATATGTATAGATTGGTTCAAACCCACCCAGCATGTACCAATGAGAAATACATTTTTCTTACGTACATTTGTCATAGATTTACATCACCACCGTTCCTGTATCTCGGAGTGCACGTTAAGCCGTCGGTCACTAATACCAACTTGTAGAATAGTAAAAAAAAAGACATTAAAATTGACATCATATTCTCGCCAACCCGCCTGGCCAGAGTGGCTAGTGTAGGCCAAATTCTCCAGATATATGTTCTGGAAGGCCCATCCCCAACAGTGGAGATCTAGGACGTTGTGTTCTAGGGGATGTAATGAATGAATGTTTATTAATGACTGCCACCGTGGTATAGCAGTTAACTCTGTGGATTTAAACTCGGAGCGAGGTTCGATTCCTAGTCAGGACACAATGATTTATTTGACAATTTTATTGAGTTTGTTACGCTAGAGACATCGACGAGCTTGCCCTTGTCATGATGGGCTCATAGTAAAGTTTGCTAATAGTGAATGCTATTTCTCTAAAAAAAAACTAGCCTGGTTCTTGACTACCCTGCAAGGGTCGTGATGATACTTTACTAATAAGTTGAGAACAACTAAGGCAACTTTATTGAACAGAACCTCTACATTAAATCAATATTTGTTTTCTGTATAAAGTGTCATAGTAGAACCCCGTGTTCTGTACCCGAGCGAGGTATTTTCTGATATTAAATTACCTGAAGCATAAATTAAAATCCTTTGTGAAAGCATTATTTTTTTAGTTATTCGTTAACATTTTCATATTTTCTCTTTTGTTAAAAATCTCGTAATAATAAAAAATATAATAATGCAGTTGTGGCTCTGTTGTACTCGTAAGAACGTTTTTCGATCCGAAAAGGTTTGCGGTTCGAACTTCGGCATGTACCAATGAGAAATGCTTTTCTTACGTACTTTTGTCAAAGATTGGAAGTTGGTGTGAGAGGAATTTCAGCAAAATATTTGCACCACTTACTGAAAGAATTGTGCATGAGCAGCAGGTCTGCCGTCAATATATTCATGGAACATACATACATACATATCTTCACGCCAAATCCCTTGCGGGGTAGGCAGAGACAACTGAACGCCACTTGTCACGGGAACGACATACCTCTTTCGCTTCTTCGACATTCATCAACCTCTTCATACATGCCCTTTTGTTTCGATAACTTTTTAATGCACCTTCAGGTATTGTTTTATTTATTTGATCGTAATAAGGCGCGGTGGTGGCTCCGTTGTAAGAACGCGTTCCTTAAATCATACAAAGGTCGGTTAAAACACCTCCGGCATGTACCAATGCGAAATACACCTTTCTTACGTATATTTGTGTGTACAAAACCACACAATCGTTAATAAATTGTCATTAAAAATTTACATCATATCCTCGCCAAGCCGTCTGGCCAGCGTTGCGAGTGTAGGCCTAATTCTCCAGATATATGTTCTGGAAGGCCCATCTCCAGCAGTGGAGGTCTGGGACGCTGTGTTCTAGGGGCTGTAATGATGAATATATGAGTCTTGGTCTGCCAGGACCTCTTTTACCCACAACTTTTGCATCATATATCTGGTTCGTCGTAATCTCTCTTCATTCATCCTTTTAACATGCCCGAACCATCGTAGCATGCCTTTCCTTACTTTTGTACCTATGCTTTCTTTCCTACCTACCCTTTTGGGAATTTCATCATTGCGTATGCGGTCCGTCAAAGTGACGCCGCGTATCCGACGCAACGTCCTCAATTTTACTGCATTAACTCTATTCTCATGCGTATTCTGACATATCCATATTGGTTGGGTAGTTGCGCAATAAAATAAAAAAGGAGGCCTCTTTTGTTAACCCGGTAAATAGTCGGTCGCCAGCCCGAGACACCATTATTCTCATCTCTTTCACACACACGATGAACCCGGCACGGTATGGAATGGTTTTTGCTATTTTCTCTCTTTAAATTAGGTATATAAAAATGAAAATATGTCCAAAACGAATTTTACTCTCAAATTACAGTCAGACTTAAAAAAAATATTGGATTGTGCGAGCGAGATAGATGCAAAGCGTTGAACCCTCTTAAGACTTTGAGATGAAATAGAGTACTGTTACGTCTCTTGAGATAGAACAGAAAGTGCTGTGGGATCGAGTTAGGGAAATATATAGTTTACTAACTTTTTCACCCGGCTTTGCTCGTGTAATAAAACAGTTGATAAATTGATCGAGTTTAGGTGAATTAAATAGACTTAACTGAGCCAGTCTTGGTCTTGCTTTAGGCAACACTAACGCAGAGTAGGACGACCTCCACCAGATGGACGGCTAACTTAAAGAGCGTCGGGGGTTGATAATGATTAGCATGGACTATAGGTTTCGGCTTAATATTTCCACCATTTCCCTTTTACTTGATTTTCATAGAAAACGGTTGGTCTCTTGGCGAGCTGCCAGAGTTAAGTTCGTTTTAAATTACTTCGCAAAAGCGCCGCAAACTTTTTGTTAAATAAGGGACTTACATAATTGGTGCAGCAGCCAAATTTCTGTTTCTTCAAACGCAAATATTATAAAGCAATCTTTTAACCAACAGACAGTATATTTTAAAAAACAAAAAAAACTTTATAGTCTTAGGTCCGTTTTTTATTTAAAAAAAAAAACAGGATTCGTTAAGTTTGACATTACTTCATTCATCTTGTATGGGGATTTAGGCTAAATTGCATTCACAATTACATAAGTATTTTTAGATAAATTATTCAGTAAAGTATCATCACGACCGTTTCCCTTTCGGGGTAGTCAAAAACCACGCTTATAAATAAGCGGATTCACATTTAGCCAACTTTATAGGCCAATCATGACAAGTGGCTAGCTCGTCGATGTCTCCAGCGTACCAAACTCAAGAAATTTCACAATAAAATTTAATATTAATTAAATGCATTTATTTACATTATTAAATATTTTTGTTTCCCGACCAGGAATCGAACCCGGTACCTCCGAGTCTAAATCCACGGACTTAACCGCTAGACCACGGAGGCATTTTATATATATAAATTATTCAGTAACAAGATTACAATTTGTCGCAGGTACACAAAAAGGATTCAATGCACAATTTTTCAGAAATGAGAATGCCCATTTTTCTTAGAGAAATGAGCCCAATAAAATGTTCTCGTGTCATAATGATTTCTTTTTTCTTTAAAGTTAATATATTGTGTTTTCATAATCTGTAATAAATTTTAGACCCTAGCATAACGACAATTAACAAAAACGTTTTTAACGTTGATAATTATATAGTATCGATTCCACCGATATAATTGGAGAATTATGTACACTTTAAAATCCACCGTTTTATCTATAATAAAGTACCTGATCATAATAAAGAACCTAATCGTATAAATAGTGCCTTGTATTTATCTCATACATCATTTTAAGCAATAAACTATTTAATTAAATTATATTTAAATGCTGGGTTAAAAGAGATGTTGTAATTAATTAAAAAAAAAAACACAATCTATTGTTATGATTATTGAACTGTATTAAGTTGAGGCACGCTACATAAGAACTTTTTATTTTATTACGCAACAAGACGATCACCATCCACCATTCCACTCCTCTCTCTACCCAACCAACATTGTATTCTGTTAATGCCGTCTTGGAAGCTTGTTCCATAAATATATGGATGGCAGATACTAGCTGATAATAATTTTCGACTTGAGTTTGAGTTTAGCAGTATATCGATCTTGACTCCATTTGCTTATGGAGGCTGTGGTTACGTGGTCAAACATAGGGCATACCTAACTATAAAGCCCACAGAACAGAAAACAAAACGATAAGAAATAGCCTAGGTATTAATTTATTTGTTTTATTATTACTGCTCGACTGCCTCCGTGGTTAAAGCCGTAGATTTAAACGCGGAGGTGCTGGGTTCGATTCCTGGCCGAGAACACAAATACTTGTGACTTGGTGACTTTGTATGGTTTTACGTTAGACTAATATGAGATTCTATTGATAGAAACAATCACCACACGCACAGGCCAAAATATGCACCCCCATACCGTAGCCTACGCGTACATATAAATTTGGTGACTCTTACATTTGTCGCACGTTGACGATGTGGAATACTCGTCTCAGCCACAGCGTGTGTCTTCATTCCTATAACCTGAAATCCTTCAAGCGAGCATATTGACAGGTCGAATTCAGTAAAATAATTTATACATCTTGTACATACTGGTTGTGTTCTGATTGAGATAATAACATTTATTTATTATGCGATTATATTTACTTAAATAAATACGCTCGAATAATATTTACGATTTATAATACTAAAATAGTTTGAAATAAGTAATTAAGTAAATATTTCGTATTCTAAAGCAAATGTATTTGGAACTATGGATGAATTCTGCCATAGAAGAAAGAAGCGCTAATAATTCAATAATTGTTGTTTAAAAGTTTGTTTAAAACCAATAAAAAATATATAAAAGTAACAATATAGTATAGGTATATGAAGTTTAATTTACGTTTTTTAAAAATTGTAGTTCCGTTACGTGGTGCCTCATGCCGCTGTCTAAAATCCTATACTTCGTATTAGATTCTTCGATTTGATTGACATTTTGTTTGAGAGACTTTTTGTTTGATCATACTTCGGCTACTGGTCAGTTGCGATTTCGAAGCCTCGCGCGTTTTTGATACAGTTGAGATGACAGCAAAACAGAGAGAAGCTACGTCACTGCGATCTCGTGGAAATAAATCGTCATTTGTATTCACTCATCTTTCATAATAAGACATTTGTAATATGTCAGTCTACTCTTGTTATCAAATAATAAATAAAACGCAAAATTTACTTATATAAATCTTTATTCATTGATTTATTATTGAGATACATCACATACTCTACTAGTTTTTTTCTGTTCTGTGATAAAGGTAGTATGTATTATACAGGTTAGATATTGTTGAGATTTAGTGGTGGTAAAAGTAAAGACAAGTATCATCACGACTGTATCCCTACCGGCGTGGTCAGAAAGCATTTAAAGAAGCGGATTTACATTTAGCCATCTTTACTATAAGCCTGTCACGACAAGTAGCAAGCTTGTCGATGACTCTAGCGTACCATTCTCTATAAATATCACTTTAATAAATAAAAATACCCGACCAGTAATCTAAATTCACAGACTTAACCGCTAAACCACGGACGCAGTCTAATTGCTTACCTAAAATATTATATTATGTTCCAATCATATTTTTTTTTATTACAGCCCCTATAACACAGCGTCCTAGACGTCCACTGCTGGAGATGGGCCTTCCAGAACTGGAGAATTTGGCCTACACTCGCCACGCTGGCCAGACGGCTTGGCGAGGATATGAAGTCATTTTTTTATGACAATTTAATAACGATTCCATAAGTTGCCATTAGTGGAACCGGGACCGACGGCTTAATGTGCTCTCCGAGGCGCGGGAACGGTGGTGTTGTAAATCTATGACAAATGTACGTAAGAAAAGTGTATTTCGTATTGGTACATGCCGGGTGGGTTTGAACCGACCTTTGTAGGATTTACTGTACGCCTTCTTACAACCGAGCCAGCGTTCATGTTTAATTACCAAAAACTTACAGACGCCTGTAAGTACTACTGGAGTGATTTTTAAAGAAATTGCGAGATATAGAACCTTGGAACCCAGGAACTGAGACGTTAACATGACTTGTGACCCGACCGCTACTTTATGGTTTTATTTGCCAACCACACTCGGTTCGAACTTACACCACATCAGCATCATCATTATCGGCCTGTGTCTCACCACTGCTGAATATAGGCCTCCCCCAAGGCCATTTCATACAATCTTTCACCATCCTCATCCAGCGCCCACCAGCGGGTCGTCCCACTCTGGTCTTTCCATGGTCATCAGTTCTGCGACAGACATGTCCGGCCCATTGCTACTTCAGCTTACTAATTTTGAATGCTATGTCAGTAACCTTGGTTCTCTGACGAATGTCCACGTTTTGGACTTTATCCATTAAAGAAATACTGATACCTCTCTCCATAGCTGACTGAGCGACCTTAAACTTGTGGACTAGACCCACTGTCAGTGTCCAAGTCTCTGCTCCGTACGACAATACTGGAATAACGCATTGGTTAAAAACTTTCGTCTTTAAACACTCTGATAAGAAGATATGGCGCAACTTCCCGAATGCTGCCCATCCTAGCTGACGCATTACACCAAACCAATAGTTAAAAGATAGACAAACCTAATTATTATTAGGCACATTTACTCCTGCTGCCTTTGCTGCCCGCAGCACGGACTTTGTGACTGACCGTAGTTTCTGTAACCAAACTTCAGTTGGCCTCTAAAAGTCTTTTTATGACAGTAACAATTAGGATCTTTTGGCAACAAATAATATTTCGACTTGATTAATCGTTTTTCCGTACAAATTGTATAAGTGTGTTAAAATGTATTTCGCGATTTCTGACTTTTCTAGTACTCAAACCTCTGTCGGTCCAGTAGAGGCTTTTGATTTTTGTAAGAAACTGGATCGATTGGCAAAATTTTTTTTTCCGTTTAAATTTTTTTTTTTTTGCTGACAGCACATTTTTCCCAAAATCTATTCAATATAACATTTCAAAAAGTTTATAGAAACGTTTTCCTATAACCATAATTATTTGTATTTGTATTTGTATTTATTTATTTAATTAATAAGGTAATTTATTACATTTATCCAATTTTAAATCATTTTACTTTTATATTTTCGAATAATAATCCCGTTAATAAAGGTGATATGCCCTGAATTTTTATTATTACCCCAATAATTGGGTAGGTACCTATAAAAGTTATTGTTAGGTACTAAAATAAAGAACCGACCGGGTCTTAGGCCCCATTTTTTTTTAGGCCCTGGAAGTTTTCTTTATGCGTTTCACCTTCGTTAACAGGTCAACTAAAAAAAAAAGAAACTAACGAAATTAAAACGAAAATTGAGTGATTTGTTACTTAGTTCATAATTCCACAAAAGGTAATTCGTAACGACTCATCAATAAACAAAACGTAACTCGGCAATAACATCCGTGTTCATTAGACACCTGATTACAATAATCTTACATAAAAAATACACTCACCCATCACGCAAAACAGCGTTACCGCGAACAGCACCGCCAGCTTCGTTCGTAACCCCAGCATTGTCACAAAACAATTAAAAGTCCTCAACACTCTAATTTATTTAATGTCCAATAACATTTTTCGTTTTAAGCCAGCAAAAACGCGGGAGATTCGCCCCACGCGCGACCTCACCGAACAACGTTCGCGGAATGACATTTCCCAAACCCCCTACCACTGAAACCAACCACCCCATTCCCCTATTCTTAAGAGCCGAACACACTGCTCCGGGCGGTCTTAATTCTGCCGTCCGCGGTCACACGTGACACTCCGCGAGCGTCTAGTTGGAGTTCTCTTTCGTTCACTACTGGTAACACGTCACTCGCTCCTTTTAGATAGTACGTAGGAAGAATTCTACTACTGCTAAGCCGCTCGTCTTTTGCTAACAGCTTCCATACTCTTTTGACCACTTCGCTGCTTAGTCTTCCACTACCAGGAGTAGAATCATTTAAAATTATTTAAACAATGACGTATCACAAATCCCTATAATATGTTTATGTGATTAAAGATATTTTGACTTTGACCTTGCACAGTCTAAGCCTGTGTTGCACCAAAATTAAATCTTTGTAACTGTAACGATGAAATTAAAAAATGGCGTCAAATGTAACAGGTTTATTTTCAAGGTCAGCCGTCAGCCGGTACATTCGACGGCATTTTAATATTGTTCGTTTTTTAATACGTCAAATGTCAAGATATCTAACTTTAAAATTTTTATTAAATTAGTACGAGACAAATGTTTCCTTTACAATTTGAATGACGAAGTCTATAAAAATCGCGCATTCTCAATTTATTAATAGTACTTTTCTTATTAATTGTAACGATTACAATGACAGTTATTAATTACATTATCGTCACAATTACAAAGACTTCGTTATGGTGTAAACCAACCTAAGAAATAGAGAAAGTACTGGGTGTATTCTATTAATTAACGGAGAGAACGTGATTTTAATAGACTTAGTCGCTCAAATTTATTTATACAACAAATTACAATCATGTATATTTTACATGATGACTGACTGAATTAAAGGACCAGACTGTAATTCTTGAGTAGTGCACACAACATTGAAAAATATATACGCTAGCAAGCTACTTAAGTACTACACACAAAATAAGGGGAAAATAAACAAAAAACATGAAAAAAGCTATAAACAAATCAACTTATCTAAATTTACACAATATAATAAAAATTAAAACATGCAAACAAATTATAATAAATTATATAAAAAAATATTAAATTAAAAATATAATTAATTTAATACCTAACCTAAAATTATAACCTAACCTAATTAATAAATTCTAAAAATAAATAAAATTTAAAATGTTAAATATTTTAACCGGAATAAAATTATAAAAGAGATATCATTTTTTATTTCATAGACATCTTAGAACCGCTGCGGTCTGGTGTGTAGGGTCTATGCTTGGCGGTGTGTTCGGCGCTTTAGCCTAATCGAAATAAATACAATAAAATAAAATAACAAAAATTAGCTATAAAAACTAATAATAAAATATTTAAATTACTTATTTCGTTTATTTATTTATTAATAATAATAAATAAACGAAATAAGCTCGGAAAATTCACTGTGTTTCTAGTGTTTCTCGCACACGCCAACAGATGGCGCCACAAAGAACTTTCACCTAATGCTGAGCTTTGTAGTCCGGAAAGTGAACGACGGTCGTGGTGTGCAGGAATTTGTAAAGATGGCGTTAAAATTACGAATAAAAATATAGTTTTTGTAGAACGCACTGGAAGTTAATGCAGTGTGTCCCGGAGCCATGTTACTCGTAATTATTCGTAGTAATTATTTTTTCCTAATAAGAAAAAAAAAGTTTAAAAATTTTAGTTTCTTTGTAATTCCTTTTTATTTTGTTTTAGTTTAGTTATATTAGTTTATGTTTAATTTTGACCTTATTAGTTTTTGTTTTAGCTTAATTTAATTGACATATCTAGCCACATAATGTAAACGAATTGTTAATATAGTCCAAATACAATATTGGCCCCATTTAAAGTGTTACCTACCCTGATTACCTGTACTGTGATGCTATGGATTTTTGTTGGATAAATAAATAAATATCAACGTTTCGAGGAGTCCTTCGCGCCATTTTGCGTGGACATGTCAAGTGCAAGTTTTTGTTTTGTAAATTAATTTACTGTGGATATTATTGGCCAAAAGTGGTATTGTTTTGTTTAATAATATGCTGCAAAGTGAATAATTATGGAAAACAATAAATTGGACTTTAAATATGGGGCACAAGTTGCAGTTTATTTTTTGCGGTTTTCCCGCGCTGTCAACTCCCATATTTTACCCGACGTGTTTGGGCTATAATGCCGCGAGTGACTCCAAGTAAAGCATCAAATTCTGCAACATCTGGAATTTGATGATCCCCAACTCGGTTATGAACTCTGTTATGAACATATATTATGCAAATAAATTACGTGTTTAGGACTGATGTATTCTGTACTAAGCGTCTGTTGGATCGACTTGGAAAACGCATTTGGGTCGGTGCAACATGAATTGCTGCAAACTGCGCTAAAATGGTATAACTTTCCAACACTAATCAGAGATATAATTGCCAATTATTACAAGAACTTGAGATTTGTCGTAACAAACAAGGACGGCTACACAGACACACTAAAATACAATGTGGGCCTGTTCCAAGGCTGCTGCCTATCACCTGTAGCTTTTAATATAATTATCAATATCCTAATCGACAAACTTAAATCTCGTGAGAAGAAGTGGGGATATAGATTCAAACAAAACAACATCTATACGGAATCCGTCTTAGCTTTTGCAGACGACTTGGCGGTGATAACAAGAAATCCCAAGCAATGCCAGGGCTTGCTGAAAATAGTGGATGATTTCTGCTCATGGACAAAGGGAATGAGAACGAAACCATCAGAATGCTTCAGCCTATGTCTGGCTAGGCGCAACACTACATTTACGTCTTATGATCCTGGACTGAGTATAGCAGGGCAGAGAATAGCTCCGGTAAATGAAACCATGCCCTTTAAATTTCTTGGCAGAAGGATCAATTTTCAGGGAAAAACACCATCCCTAGAAGTAGTTGTAAAACAATTCACTGACGACATGAATAGGGTTACTCAACAGCCTATAAGCAATGTCAAAAAAGCTTGGATATATGACAACTACTTAGCATCTCGCCTCACTTGGCCTTTCCTAGTATATGATTTCAACAAAAGTCTACTATCAAGTCTGGACGCGGACGTCATAAGAACATTGAAGTCTTGGCTTGGATTAGCCCAGGGTGCTGACTCCTCAACATTCTTTAGAGGACGGAGAAACTTAGGAATGGATCTGAAAAGACCATCTGAATTATACAAACATCTACGTATAAGCAAATATCAAATTCTAACCAGCTCCCAGGATAATACAATTTCATCCCTTCCAAGAGACCCTCTGGTCTCAGATATGGAACCGAGACTACTATTCTTCAAGAAATTCATGACAGGTGCCCAGACTGACAAAAGAGGCATTGGCTGGAAGAAAAAAGAAAGTGACAAAGAGGTTATAAAATCCTTCCTCAGGAAAGATGAAGAGCATGGATACAGAGTGCACGCGATGACTCTAGAAGTTCAAAATGACTGGCTAACTTTGGGCGATTTTTGCATCCCTCCAGCCCTAAAGTGGCGCACACTAATGTACGATTGGTCTCCGGCGTTGCTAAAGTTCTACCTAAACGCTTTTCAAATGTCCCTCCCGGACCAGAGTAATCTGGTAAGGTGGGGAAAAGCTACGGAAAAGAACTGTACTTTGTGTAGTGCTGCCATAGGAACTGCTAGACACACACTTGTAGGGTGCGTTACTCTCCTAGAAAAGGGCTATTACTCACGCCGACATGACAAAGTCCTAGGTGTTATCCGTGAAGCAGTAAGTCTTTCTATTGCAAGAGCCAGAAAGGGACTGACTACAAATAAAACTTTGACCACATTTGTAAAGGAAGGGCAAAGCACGAAAACTAAATGCAAGCCCACCTCGATCCTTGGCGCCGCATCAGACTGGAAAATTCTCATGGATACATTTGAACACCATTATAGGATCCCAGATGAACTAGCTGTATCAGCCTATAGGCCAGACATCTTAGTGTTTTCTCGGAACTTGAAAAAAGTTATCCTTATTGAACTTACCGTTCCGTGGGAATCAAATATTCCAAAAGACCACAACATGAAGTCGAATAAATATTATGATCTCACAGAAGAAATGATCAGGAACGGGTTCAAGACTCAGCTTTACGCAGTGGAAGTTGGTGCAAGAGGAGTTCCAGCAAAATCTTTGCATCACTTACTGAAAGAATTGGGCCTAAGCAGGTCTGCCGTCAATACATTTATGGAACGAGCTTCCAAGACGGCATTAACGGAATCATACAGTATTTGGTTGGGTAGGGAGAGAAGTAGAATGGTGGATGGTGAGCGTATTATCGCGCAATAGAAAAAAAAAAAAAAAGGAGGCCTCCTTTTCTTAAACCAGCCAATTGTCGGTCGCAAGCCCGAGACACCATTCTTCTCATCTCTTACCCACACACGATGGACCCGGCACCCGCACGGTGAATCCATGGAATGCTTAGAAATTTGTCTTCTTCTCTACAATGTCCTTTAAAGACAATTAAAAAAAAAAAACAACGTTTCGAGGTTGACATTGAAAGTCCCGGACTTTAAATATAGGGCACAAGTTGCAGTTTATTTTTTGCGGTTTTCCCGCGCTGTGGACTCCTATATTTTACCCGACGTGTTTGGGCTATAATGCCGCGAGTGACTCCATGTAAAGCATCAAATTCTGCAGCATCTGGAATTTGATGATCCCAACTCGGTTATGAACTCTGTTATGAACATATATTATGCATATAAATTACGTGTTTAGGACTGATGTATTCTGTACAATGTCCTTTAAAGACAATTAAAAAAAAAAAAAAATTGAAAGTCCCGGAAATTGAAAGTTCGGGAAAGGCAAGTATTCATTCGGGAAAGGATTTAAGGTTAAGGAAACATAATTTGCCATTAAAACCACAATAAA
Source organism: Tinea semifulvella (assembly GCA_910589645.1). Lineage (NCBI taxonomy): Eukaryota > Metazoa > Arthropoda > Insecta > Lepidoptera > Tineidae > Tinea > Tinea semifulvella. Next base: position 1,340,766 of record OU342605.1, read on the forward strand.
TTCCCTATTAAAGTCAAAACACAAAAAACAAAACACAAACCCAGATGATTCAAATAAAAACAAATTTATCTCTCTCACAATGTTATTATAAATTCACCTTTAATAACACATGTATACAGTTTATTATCATTTATAATGTAGTTTTGCAGTAAATGTAAACAATGGAGAACAATAACATATGAGTAAGTATAGTCCGATTAGTATGTTAGTTGTAATAGTTGTAACTATTATGAATATGCGCGAAAGTTTAAAAAGTTTAATGTTAGTTGTAGTTTTGACAATATAAAAAACACTTATAGGATACAATTTTATAGAATTTCTACCTTATATCATACAGTATTTAGTTGGATAGGGAGAGGAGCAGAATGGTGGATGTTGAGTGTCTTGTTGCGCAGTAAAAGGATGGCCTCCTGGTTTAGCCTATAGTCAGTCGCTAACCCGAGACACTAAAATAGACAATAAAAAGAGGAGGCTAACATTGGGGAGACAAGACAAATTTCCTTGCATTTCTTTGATTCATCGTGTGTGGAAAAAAAATAGACGGGAGAATAACATTATTCTTAGACCAACTACTATTACGAGTATACTGAGTGGAATTTATTAAAGAGTAAATATTTTTATGTTATAATTTTTCGCAATTCTTTGTGATTATTTGGCCACTTATATATTTTTTTCCTTTCATATTTTTATTTTAGATATTATATATCTAATCTATAGGTGGGACCCCACGTGCGTCGACACCCTCACCGCGTCGTATGTCAGGGGGACAGCGCATAAAGCGGGGGCCGCGGCGGAAAATGCGGAGTCCGGCAAGCAGCGAAAGTAAATATATTAAAAGAATACATATTTGTGCCGTTTGCTGTAGAAACTCTGGGCCCATGGAGTCCAAGCACAAAAAAGTTTTTAAAAGACAACACCGCGTCTTGTCCTCCGGAGACAAGAGGGCTGGCTCTTTCTTTGGCCAAAGAAGTTGGAATTGCAATTGAGCGGGGAAATGCAGCCATCGTTCTTGCCACTATTCCACGCGGACGGGACTTATATCCCTATCCTTAGTATTAATTTTATATTATATTTTGTTTTTTTTTTCGAATAAATTATTATTTAAATTTATTTGCTAGAATTAAATAATCGGACTACACTATATTATAGTAGGGAAGTGTTACAAATAAACATACACGAATGAAAGCGTGTCTCAAATCGGTAAAACAACGGTAAATATTTTAATAAAATGTATTAATAGAGGGTCCCTGATGTTGTGAAATCAGTTTCGCTTTCAACATGACACTGGTGAGTTGGATTTTGTGTTTATTTTTAAGCTTACATAAAACTTGGAATTTACATTGCACGTGGCAATGAAAACTTGGACGCATGAACTTCATTTTCGCAGCATCTAAGATACTTCTAATTCTTCACTCCACTTTTAATATAATAAAATATGCTAACAAAATAATCTAAGATACTTCTAAGGTCCCTCTTCACTCAACTTTTTATATAATAAAATAGGCCAACAATATAATCTACTAGGGTCCGTTTTCACTCCACTTTTTTATAATGAAATATGCTAACAAAATAATCTAAGATACTTCTAAGGTCCCTTTCACTCAACTTTTTATGTAATAAAATAGGCCAACAATATAATCTACTAGGGTCCGTTTTCACTCCACTTTTTTATAATGAAATATGCTAATCAAATAATCTAAGATACTTCTAAGGTCCGTCTCCACTCCGCTTTTTAGATAATAAAATATGCCAACAGAATAATCTAAGATACTTCTAAGGTTTGTCTTCACTCTACTTTTTAGATAAAATATGCCAACAAAATAATCTAAGATACTTCTAAGGTTTGTCTTCACTCCACTTTTAAGATAATGAAATATGCTAACAAAATAATCTAAAATACTTCTAAGGTTTGTCTGCACTCCACTTTTAAGATAATGAAATATGCTAACAAAATAATCTAAAATACTTCTAAGGTTTGTCTGCACTCCACTTTTAAGATAATGAAATATGCTAACAAAATAATCTAAAATACTTCTAAGGTCCAATATAATGGTAATGGTTTGCTTTACTAATGTTCAATTATTTATTGTTTTTTAACTACCTCCGTGGTCTAGCTGTTAAGTCCTCGGATTTAGACTTTGAGGTACCGGGTTCGATTCCTGGTCGGGACAGCGCCTTTCCTCAATCATACAATCACGCATTCTCACTTTTTTTGGACACGTGTCGCGGCGCGGAGATACCATCCATTGAGCGCCTTGTAGTTCAGGGAAAAGTCGATGGCAAGAGAATGCGTGGTAGGTCTCCGATGAGATAGACTGACCAGGTTAAAGCAGCAATGTATCACCCCCTACATGAGTGCTCCAGAAAGGCTGCAGTTCGAGACGAGTGGCGACGGCTTGTTAAGCGTGCCACTGACACTCAAGTGACGACCACGACCACTCTGCCAAGAGTGTAGCGACTAAGAAGAATAAATGCGTAGGATGGAATTCAAATTTACCGCTTAATGCATTCGAAGTGTCACTTGCATACACGTTTACCAATTTGATAATAATAATAATCTAGAATGTTCCATTTCCCTATTCCCTTCGCGCTTTCTATCCTATCCGCTCCACTATACCCTTTTCCCTACTCACGAAGACGACGAGAACCGCCGAAGACCGCCATTAGTGTTCTTTGACTCGCCGAATCGCCAAGTTGTGAAGCCCGCACCGCCTTTTAGATAATTTAATAATCCCGCTAATAAACTAAACAATTATAATTGTGGTGACTCGGGCCCTGGGTCTGTGTTTGTGTTCCTAGCAGTTTAAAGGCTGATTAGGCTGATTAAGCCGAAAAACCCCGAGACTTCTGGACTGCTCTCGCGTCTGTTCATCATCATCGCCGTCATCACCCTTCTCTTCCTCCTTTCTTGGATACTTTCCCTCGCTCCGCTTTTAGATATTATTTATTGTCAAAGGGAATCGTGTATGCAAGAGTTGGCTCTAGAATACATTATTTATTCAATTCTATCTAGCCATCCTAATACAGTCCACTTATTCGCCAGACCATCTATAGAACCCCTTTTGTTTGCCTCATTGGTCGTCGATTCTGCTTTTATCCATCAGAGAAATACCAAGCATAGCTCTCTCCATAGCTCGCTGAACGACCTTAAACTTAAGGACAAGTCTGTCAGTGTCCTCGTCTTTGCTCCATACGACATTACGGGAACAACGCACTGATTAAAGACTTTGAACGATGAGATGATATGCCGTTCTTCCTAGATGAATGCGTCTGTAGGCTTCTTTGCTGAAATGGTCTGTCCTAGGTAGACGTATTCTCGCACAACTTCGAGAGTGGCGTTTCCCATCCTGATTGGTCTCGGCTTGACATGGTTGAACATGACTTTTGTCTTGTCCAAGTACATTCCGAGACCAACCGCCTGGAAAGCCACATTTAAGCTGTTTAAGCACATTCCGCTAAGATCCTTAAGCGAGCAGGCCATTATGAACTCTTATTGTTTTTTTATATTTTCGCAGATTTACATAGTATTCATCGCATTTCTTTTGCACTCGTCGACATCTGCTCCTCCAAGGAAGTCCCAGTCCCCCACGATCCAGAGACTGGAGGACAAGTTCGGGAACAAGCTGCACCAGACCTGGGTAGTGCCTGACCCCCCCTCGGAGTACCCTAGGAAAGGAGAATACCCTTGCAAGGGAAAGATATGCAAACCTTCCAAAGTTCCTGGGTGTACAAATTGCCAGTACCAAATTCCTTTAAAGTAACGTTTTTTGTAATAAGTATAATTTGAGAGCTCAAATACTTGAATTCAGTATGGCCTCAGCCTAATGAAGCCCAACGAGCGTGACCGCGCCGGGAATCAAACCATGTTATTATGGATACCTAATCATTTAGTTACACAAACATCAGCCTCGGACATATTGGGACATTTGATGCTCGAATAAAAACAAAACAGTAGGTATTTAATTTTAAAACCATAAAATGAGCTCTTTGCTATTATCTATTGCCACCATTGAGGTTCCAGCTATTCTAGAACCGACTGGAATACTCCGCAATGATGGTATGATGCTGATTCCCTTGGGAGCGGGGACGGGCCTTAGTGTGGGATGCCATATATAATACAGCGCAAAAAGCGGTAGCCGCAGACGAAAGCGGTGCAATACGTATCTATAATCAAAGACTACTTGTTTGTGCTGTTTGCTGTAGAGATAGATCCGTGGAGTTCAAGCGCTAAAACATTTAAAAAACATCACCCCTCGCCTAATTGTCCGCTCTGGTGACAAGAGGGCTGGTTCTTTCCTCGTTCAGAGACTCAGTATAGCAATTCAGCGAGGAAATGCGGCCAGTGTTCTTGCCACCATGCCTCGCAGACACGATCATTTAAGTTATGTATTGTATTTTTGTTTTAGTTTATTTTTAATAAGTAATTATTGTTTAGTTTTATTTATAATTCCTATGCATTTACAAATATATTTTAAATATTATATAAATAAATAAAAAAAACAACAGAAGATTTTACCTTCAGCAATCTACAATTAACATGTACTAATTAGGCCGGGTTGTAAGAAAACTAATTTAACAAAGTTAAAAATGGCATTGATTGTACCACCTGACAGTGCACCTTTAAAATAAAACTGGTACGTTCGATGCCATTTTTATCTTTAATCATAACGATTACAGAGATCTCATTTTGGTGTAACTCAGGCTTAGACCTGTACCTCTATCACACACAGACGTTACGTAACCTTTTATCTTCCGAGATGACAAACTGTAGGCAAGTTCATGCATCCGATCTGCCAATTAGTAGTTCCTTTACGTAGAACCTCATGACGATCTGTCTAAAATCCTATACTCCATGTTCTGGATCCTCTAATGGAGTTTGTGCGTGCTACGAGCTACTGCAGCCGAAGGTTCGTTCAATCTCAAAAGTTCACATGTATTTATTTAGTTATTGTACCAATAAGAAATACTTTGTCATAGATTTACAAAAGAAATGTACATGAACGATTCAAGAGTCAACTTTACGCGGTGGAAGTCGGTGCTAGAGGAATTCCAGCAAAATCTTTGCACTATTTACTGAAAGAATTGGGCCTAAGCAAATCTGCCGGAACGAGCCTTTAGACTGCTTTAACGGAATCATACAGTATTTGGTTGGATAGGGAGAGGAGTAGAATGGTGGATGGTGAGCGTCTTGTTGCGCAATAAAAAGATAGCCCGAGATACCATTATTTTTCTCTCTCTTTCCCACACACGATGGATCCATGGAATACTAAGAAATTTATCTTATTTTTCCTTCGACGTGCACTTTCAAATTGATTTTGTTGTTTTACTGACAATATGCCGACCTGCATGCTACGGCAGTGTAAAACATGTTCTTCTTCGACAATAAAAGAAGAACAAAGTATATGGCGTAAAAAATGTAATAAATATTTTGTATTAAAATAAAAAATAATGTCCGCTGTGGGTAGGTTTACAATAATCTAGATACTGTCGACAAATAATCTAGATAGACCACTTTGTTGCAATTGCGCTCGGTGATAGGCAATTCTCTTAAACGAGTACACTCAAATTAAAACCATTTTACAATTTATTATAACTTATAATAATTTAATATCACATTATTCATTTGTATGCACTTAAAATCTACTTAATATTTTTCTGTACAAAACATATTCCAAACTGTCAAATACTAGACATCAGATTCAGGAACATTATTCATTAATTTCCACGGAACAAACTCCTCACTTAATCCATTTTCTTTCAAGTAAAATGGATAGTACATCCCAGTGGACATGTAATAGATCCCTGGGGCACTCCTATTTGTACCCAAACCCATCGTATTCGTCTCAACAACATTCCCATAACACTTGCTATCTCTCGCCTGCTGAATATTGCGACATTTGAGCCCAATAAAAGCTCCAGGATGCTTCAAAGCTGACTCCCACAGCAACAACGATCGGAAATGGCTGCAAGTCGTTGAGCAAGGAAAGAAGTTCACGTCTGAAGGTTGAAACTCTCCTCCGTTTACATAAAAATCCACATGTCCCATTCTTGTAGCCATCCCAAACCCATCTATATTAGTATGGATTACATCAACAAAGTCGGCATCAGAGGCGTTCAGCCTTTCTCCGGGACCAAGAGTTCTGAAACACGGTCCAGCCGGTGATAAAGCCGTCAGCCTTGAAATGTTCTTTCCAGTTATCTTTTGGAAGTTTTTGGCTATGTAGCTGATGGTGTGGCAGCCCAGACTGAATCCTAGAAGCTCTAGCTTGCTTGGATCTAGCCCTTCTTCTGTCAACTTCACGAGGACCTCTGCAACGTACTTGCCAACTGGTTTCATTAGTTTCGTTGCTCTGAAATTTAGAGATTACAAATGACTTGTACGTTTATTAGATGATTGCTTAGATCATGGATGCACAGACCGCGGCCCGTGGGTCGAATACTGGTGGCCCGCCGACAGCAAAAATAATACTCTCGTGCATTCGAAAAATATTGAATTCTATTCCAGAATAAAACAAAAAAAAAATATGTTTGAAAAGTAATGTGAAACTCGCGCGCGCGCAATTTGAATCTAGCGCCCAAAATTGCTAAGTCAAGTAACATCGCTCGCTATAGAAATCAAGAATTTTCTAGCGCGGTGAGCAAGCGAGATAGATATAGTCCCGTATTCCCGATTGCTCGCGTATCTACACGAAGCTTCCAGAGTCGTTTGCGCGGTATAAAAATCACGTTAACCGCAGCGGCCGAACAGTTCGCTTTTCATTTGAGTGAAGTGTCAACAACAGAAAGAAATAAGCGCGAAAATACAAAGCGAAGTAATAAGTGATTGAGAATAAGTGCAGTTTATTAGTGTTTTTGGGAGGCAATAGTTCTAGTGTAGATTTTAACTCGACTAGCCGGTGTCATATATTTTGATCCACATTCAACGTAGATTTCCTGTTGCAGTGTTAACCCGTCAAGTGCCGTGTATAATTGTGTTGTGAAAACGTAAGTAAAACTCTGTTATTAATAAGTGTTTCCCTACCTATTTAATCAATTTTAATCAAATTTAGCTTTAATGTTGGCTAAATATTAAAATAAACAAAGAAATTACTATTTTTATAAGAATTTCTCTAACTGTAATAATTACGTCATTATTTCAGATAAAATCTGTATAAAAATCTTAAAATTTCTGAGAAATAATATTTAATCAATTATTTTTGATAATTTAAAAAAGGATAGGTAATTTAAGTGGGTACTGTAATTGTTTTTAGGTGCTGTGTTAATCCTAGCCAGGATTAGAACGCAACATGGAGAAGCCAGGACCTAGTAAAAAACGTAAGGTTAAAGATGAAAATCGGCAGTTTCAAGAAATTTGGACTGAGAAATACTTTTTTGTATGGTCGCATAACAAAGTCGTTTGTTTAATTTGCAAGAATTCTGTTGCGATTGCAAAGGATTATAATGTAAAAAGGCACTATGAAACGCAGCATCCTTCTTTTACCAAGTTTACAGGCGAATTAAGAAAGCAAAAAATGTTGTCTTTAAAACGGGAGCTTATTGGTCAGCAAGCTATGTTTACAAAACACATTCAAGATTCAGAAACGGCTACAGAAGTTAGTTATGAAATTTCTCGAATGATAGCAAAGCGAAGTCGCCCCTTCAATGATGGCGATTTTGTAAAAGAATGCATGGAAATTGCCGCTAAGAAAATGTGTCCAGAAGCAGCAAAAAAGTTTGAGAAAATTCAACTGAATCGTATGACTATCCAAAGACGAATTATGTCCTTGTCAGGTAATATTGCGGAACAATTAATTGAAAAAACTAAGATCATGGAATTTTTTTCATTAGCACTCGACGAATCGACTGATATTAGTTCCACAGCTCAACTTCTCATATTCATACGAGGTGTTACTCAAGATTTTGAAGTCTTCGAAGAGTTATTAGGAATGTGTTCATTGAAAGGTCAAACCAAAGGAGTTGATATACTCAATGGACTTTTGGACGAGTGTTCAAAAACTGATTTGGACTTATCTAAGTTATCGGGAGTTGCGACTGACGGTGCTCCTTCCATGATTGGTATCAATTCCGGGCTAGTTACTTTGCTGAAAAAGCACCTGCAAGAAAAAAACATAAACACTGAAGATCTCATGCAGTTTCACTGCATTATACACCAGGAAGCCCTCTGTTCTAAAAAAAATGAATTTCAAAATGTAATGAAAGTAGTAGTTTCGACTGTAAATTTCATAAAATCACGAGGACTCAATCACAGACAATTCAAACAATTCCTTGATGACATCGAAAGCGAATACGGAGATTTACTGTATTATACAGAAGTAAGGTGGCTAAGTCGTGGATTGACACTGGAACGATTTCTAAATTTAATAGAAGAAATTGGAATATTTCTGGCGGAAAAGCAAAGGGATGTCCCGGAACTTAAAAATCCTGATTGGTTGTGTGATTTAGCTTATTTAGTTGACATTACAAATCATTTGAATGTCTTGAACACACGGCTTCAAGGCAAAAATCAACTGATATCCCAGCTCTATGCTCATGTAACATCCTTTCAATGCAAGCTGACACTTTTCAGATCACAATTGAATTCTGGAAATTATAATAATTTTCCGAATTATAAGAAAATGGCAAAAAATTCAACAAAACTGCGATTAATTTCAGTTATGTAGAAAAGCTAGATATTTTGATTCAATCTTTTGAAGACAGATTTTCGGAGTTTAAAAAAGTGAAACCTCTGTTGGACATATTCAGCAATCCTTTCACTATTTCAGTTGAAAATGCGCCAGAGTCAATGCAGTTAGAAATTATCGACATTCAAAATGACCAAGATTTACGCAACAAATTCAACGAAGGAGACTTGCTGAACTTTTACCGCTGCATTGATAAAAATATGTACGAAGAGTTGCGCATAAACGCTCTGAAATGTGCCAGCTTATTTGGTTCTACCTATATATGTGAACAAACTTTTTCAATACTAAATAATAATAAAACAAAAAATCGAAACCGCCTTGCAAATGAAAGTTTGGAAGCAGTTTTACGTGTTGCTACAAGTAAATTTGAGCCAAATATAAAAAAGATTGTAAGCACTATGCAGTGCCACGCTTCAAATTAATAATTTCTTTTTTAATTTTAATAAATTTTTATCAATTCTTTATTGTCTTTAACAACCTATACCTACTTCTGGCGGCCGGCCCGCTATCAGTTCATGATTTGGCCGAGTGGCCCCTAGTATTAATAAGTCTGTGCAACCCTGGCTTAGATGGACGCTATGTTACATAAAATCTCTGCTAAGAACTATTGCTCGTTTTAATCACAAAATAAAACTATCTACTTTAGTTATCACTACTTAACGGCGCAATGTAAATGATCGTTGAAATAGACTAAGCTATCTACTGCTTATTCTTTACTTATTCTAACAGTTGCTATATCTACTTTTTATAACACTCTACTTGCTATAGCTTCGTAGCGATCTCGCAACGGACAGACTGCGAAGCATTTCGTTGCGTACGAATGAAAATAAAAGGCATTTAAAATTTGCCCTAGTGCGAGTGAGAAAGATGCACGGGAGTGACACGTTTTGTTTTAATGAATAATCATAATTTTGTGTAGTACTCATAAGTTAAATAACGCAATAAATTAGTTTAATGTTTGTTTTGAACACGAGTACTTGAAGTTGATAGTTATTAAAAGTAGATAGTTTTCCGATGTTGTTTAAAAACGGATAACGATTACGTTTTGTTATTGCAATATCCCATAGCGACACAACTCTAATATTTATTTCTATATATATACTCGTACCTATCAACAAGCATTAAATCAGCCTAAACTGACTCATAGGAAACACCCTTGTTGACCAGTAGGGGGTCGTAGGTCGACGATAATAATGGTCAAACATGACCTTGCACTAAGCTTTCATTATTTGTTTTAGTTTCGTGGGTGAAGTAATCGATACTATTATGTTTACTTAGTTGCGCTTTTAGTTTACCCTCAATTATCAATAATATGTTGCCCAGAGACAACATATCATTGATATGCAGAAGAAAGAGTATTGGTGATAACACAGAGCCCTGCGGTACGCCAGCGTTCACTGACATGAGATCAGACGCATTCCCGTCCACAAGGACACGAATGCTGCGCTCATGCAGGAAGCCAGCTATCCAGTCCACCAGCCGTGGGGGCAGACCATATGCCGGCAACTTGGAAAGCAAAACTGACCGCCAATGATTCACCAAATTTATCCATTGCCTCACCCCAGACATGGTATACGAATGCCACAAGATCACCCGTTGAGCGCTTTGGACGGAATCCATACTGGCGGTCATGGATTACGGAGTGATCTTCTAGATATTTAACGAGTTGGGCGTTAATAATTCGTTCCATTGCTTTACACAGTACTGAGGTTACGGCAATGGGGCGGTAGTTGGAAGGGTCTGAACGATCTCCCTTCTTCGGGACGGGCTGCACATTGGCAAGTTACGATATTATCACTAATAAACATGGTTGAGTTACGTTGACTTAAAATCTAACTACTCATAAAGAAAGCGCTCAATTGTCTCTACCTACCTTGCAAGAGATCTGTCGTGAAGATATGTATGTATGTAAATAAATCAAAGGCAAAGACATTGGTAGATAATATAGTAGATTATTTAAGCAAGAAGAAAGTTTCTTACCGAAAATAATGCACAGTGCTAAACTTGTTATTGTCTAGTAGAATAACGTTGTAGCCGAGGTCTTCGTAAAGATTAGCAAACATCATGCTAATGGGGAAGTTGGTGCTGTCCAGGTAGCCGATGGCAAGGAGCATTGTCTTCCTGGAAACACGGGGAATGGATTAAGGCAAATATAAATTAAAATATACTGACCACATAAACCTTAAAGTAAAGAAATCAGCACAGATGATGGTATTTCCAAAACGTAACACAAATAGTTTACAAATAAATAGAAATTAATTATCAATTCATTAGTATGTAGCCACGTGGAATATGCTCATTCGGTATGGAATCCATCATAAGCAATACATTTTCAAAGGTTTGAAAGCATTCAGAGATAGTTTACGTAGGTATTTAGCATACAAAGCTCCAGAAATTTCACGTCTATTCCGTACATCCAAAACGTTTAGATTTTTTTAAAATGACTGCTCTCAAATCACAATCTTTTACTGCTATATAAAATAGTCAATTGCCGGACTGAATTTATCGAACTCATATTTTTCTTACAGTACCCTACAGACGTCTACGTCGTCCAAAGACCAAGATCCTATGTTGTCCTCCCTCAAGAATTAATGTATGTAGATTCATATTCGTTAATATTTCTAATATACATTTTTTTTAATGTTTATTACGCGATGCTCCGCCAATTATAAATTGATTTTGATGATTTTTTTTTGTTTGGTACGCCATACTTCAGAGGTGTTCCCATATAAATTTTATCGAAATTGATTCAGGGGAAAACACTGACTGAAGGTGCATTAAAAAGCCTTCGTAACAAAAGGGTATGTATAAAGAGGTCGGAATGAACGTCGACGAAGCGAAAGAGATATATCGTGTCAAGTGGCGCTCAATTGTCTCTGCCTACCCCGCAAGGGATCTGGCGTGAAGATGTGTATGTGATTCAGGGATTTGTAAGAAAATAAAAAAAAACATATACACAGATAATGTTTTGGTTTGTGGTTACCTATTATTTTAACTGTCATCACAGAAACATTAGCGAAAAATAAAGACGATTGTATGTATTTGTAATAACGAGCCCATCTTGATAATTATTATGCATTTAATAATACCTATTCTTAAAGAAAAAACTACCTATTATACGAGTACTACGTGTAATTGCAAAAAAAACAATTTTTTTTAGGCATCAGGAGTCATTGGTTGAACCTCTATTTAAAATAAAAAATATTTTATTTTTTTAAGATATGATATAGAAAGTTTTGTTTTTATTCGAAGTTAATTAATATATATTAAATATAAATTAAAACTACCTAAATAATAAAATTAAAAATAAACTAAACTATAAATAAAAAATGTCCTCTAGAGATGTCCGATCCGAGATAGTCCCAAGGAGAGCAACATTTCCCCTCTGTATAACAAGGCTAATACGTTGGCAGAAATAATTGCCAGCCTTCCTGTCTCCCGACCTTTCTGTCAGTCGCTTTGACAACTTCTTGGCCAAGCGCCTCGCTGACGGTCTCCATGGGCCCATGGTTTTTAAGATATAAATTTTTATCCGAAAAACAAAACACTACTGCATGGTGAATAAGACCGCGTCTGCTAATTGCGGTATCGAACGTGATGATTACCTAAAGGCTGAGGAGTGTGTTTATTAATTGATCGAAATAGAGAGAGAAAAAATTACGTAAGTCAACGTTCGCGCGATCGTCGACCTCTCGCTACCTACTTGATTAGGTTCTGTATGCGTTGCGATATTTTTAGGAAAACTTCTCTGCACCGTAAGTTAAGATTTTATTACTGAATAAATAAAATAAAAAATACGTAGTTCTTTATTTTTATTCTAGATTATAATATAAACATATTTGCTCTGTTATAAATTCCGCGTAATATAGTTACCGACTAGCACAAATAGCTGTTTATAAATATTAAATAGATACATAGGTAGCAATAATTTTCTTGATTGGACTTTAATTGATGTAATTATTATTTTTTTCTTTTTGGTTTAAGTAGGTAGATTAGGTATAGTTTTGAAGTCGGTTTTTTTTTTTTTTAATATTTAAAGTTAAGTTTTGTTATTTTCTGTTAGTTTTATAATTGTGTTTTGATCGATTTAGGAGAGATTTAGAACTGGGGGATATGGGTTGATGATGTTACCTTGTGAAGTCGACTCTGGGGTCTGCGGCTATCTTTCTAGCAGACAAGTAACTATATTTGGCCCTGCTTCTCCCATTACCCTGCACCACGAAGAATAGGTACTTTAGTTGACTTTTGGGTATTATAGCGGGCTTCTTAGACCTAGGACCTGAAAATTTTAAGATTTTTTTTTAGTTAACTGATTACTATTACTCAATTGTCGACTTAGACAGTTTCCGTGGTGTAGTGGTTCTAACTTAAAATAAAACATTGCGTCAAATGTATTAGTTTTATTTTGAAGATTGCCATTTACCCAGCCTAAGACAGTAGATTTAGACGTAGGGGTACCGGGTTTGCTTCCTGGTCTATCCATAAAACCATTTTATTTTTTTATTTAAACCTAATTGTACAAAGTACAAAGGCACTGATGCCGCTAGACATTCTATGACGGTCAAACCTTCGGGACAACGAGAGCAGTAAGTACATAAGGTAGGTGCAATACTAAATAAACTTGAAGAGTTTTAATGCAGATAATAATTACATACTAATACATACATATAACCTACATAAATAAAACTATAGGTATTAGTAGGTAGTAGGTCAAACCAAAGGAAATAAACTATTTTGATTTGATTGATTTTTGTTTTTTTTTTAATGGACAATCAAACCGTGCGCAATAGTTTTCCGCAATACTGCTGTGACTCTTTAATAATCTTTATCTGCAGTAAATCTTTGGAACAATTTTGCCGGTCAAAATTCGCCAAACATGCAACAGAATTATATTCAAAAGAGTGGTATACTCACATTACTCCCACCAGCGTGTATAAGTGAATATTGTATGTAGTATAGTTATGTGTTATGTATATATGACATATGTTATGTAGTTTAAGTACTATTAGTATGTAGTAAGTATATGTATTAATTATAAATATAGTTTTTATTTAATAAGAAGTACTAAACCGCCTCTGTGGTCTATTAGTGGTAACAAAGTTGCCGTGAACTCGGGAGGTCTTGGGTTCTATTCCCACCGGGGGCAAGTCGTACATTGTATAATTTGTCTTGGGTGTTTATATGTATAATATGTATATATTTACAAAAAAAAAAGTATAATATATAGTTTATCAACCATCTAGTTTCCGTAACACAAGCCTCGTAGCTTACCACGGAAATTAGATGGCGCTGTGTGACCTGTCTGGAAATATAAATTTATAAAAAAAATATATAAAAATACTTCCTCGCACTTACTCCTTGATCTATTGTCCTTGAGCTTTTTATTGTCCCAGCGGTATGTTAGAAAATGTCCCGCAGCATTAAGCCCGACCCTTATAGTGCAGTAAAGTTGTAAACAAATAAATAATCTAGCGATTGCGTTTTTAGAAATAGACTACGGCCACTGCTGGTGTAACTGTATCGTGTGTAGCGGCCATTAAATACAAGGTCAATTGCTTTTTGTAGTAATAAAAGAAGTTTAAATGATTTAGGAATATAGATATAGAACGTCTTGACCTTGTTTTTAAGGCTGAGATTTACAGTTGATTAGACCAGTAAAGATAATAAAGCTTTGTTTTGATTGAAACAATAGTTTTCTTATAATTTAAATCTTTATAAGATTTACCTTAGAGACATATTTCTCCCGCGACGTTTCGGTCAAATTGAACATCTGTAAAAAAACTACCATACAAACGAAATATAAGACAAGCAACTACCAGATAGGTATTTGTTTAAAAAAACTCGTGTAACGAGGGAAGAGTGAATATGTGTTATAGTTCATTTTCCTACCTATTATTTCAAATTCAAATTTGTCCCCAAGGTTTGGCTGTCAGAGAATGTCTATGGGCATTAGGTCAGCTTTGTACTGCGTAAACTCTTAAATAAATAAACTAATCAAACATTTTAGACATTTAAACATTTCGGGGTGGCCAGAAATAACGTCAATTTTTTTGTCAAAGAACCGGGTTCACTCACATTTAGCCAGCTATACTATAGGCTCTCCGTAACTGCCTCTGTGGTCTAGCGGTTAAGTCCGCGGATTTAGACTCGGAGGTACCGGATTCGATTCCCGACCGGGACACAATAATATTAAATTAAATTAATAATAATTTATTTGTGATATTTCCCAAGTTTGATACGCTAGAGACATCGACGAGCTTGCCACTTGTCATGAGTGGCCTATAGTAAAGTTGCCTAAATGTGAATTCGCTTCTTTATAAGCGTGGTTTCTGACCACCCCGGAAAGGAAACAGTCGTGATAATACAAAAAAAACAGGCATCAAACCTTTATAAATCTAGACCACGGAGACAGTCTATAACATAACTGACTTTGACAATAATGACGATGAACTTCATCCACAATATTTGGCTTCTCTGAGCGTGTTCTACCAGCTATACTATGGTGAGTGCTCCGAAGAACTAATTAATAAACTATAACCTAATTCCTCCCTCTCCATTTCGCAACCAAAACACACAGGTCAGAATATGCACCCACATACCGTCACCATTCCTTCGCGTACGTATAAATTTGGGGACTCATACATCTTTCGTACAATAAAGATGTGGAATGCCTTCCAGCCTCTGTGTTTCCACTTACCTATAACTTGGAGTCCTTCAAGCGAAGTGTGAAAAAGCATCTAGTCAAGGCGGCATAGTTGTAGAGACTAATGTCATGAGTGTCTGACTTCAGTTGCTAACATTCATGGACCCTCACTTACCATCAGGTGGGCCCAAGGTCACACACAAGGTGCTAGTATAAAAAAAAAACTTGTAAAGTGCAGCACTATTGAAGAATGCAGTACCTACTTACCTTATTATTACTATTATATTATACCTAGAGTTTCGTGAATACCGCGTGTAAAGATTTGAAAAGATTTTTAATTTAAAAAATATTTACGTTTTGCTGTAAATTATTGAAATTTTGCGGACATAGGTAACGTGTAACATTTTCTTACGTTCTAAACAACTTAATTAAATTAAAGGATTAAATCAGAATGTAGGTAGATCTGGTAGAGGGATAAGTATTTACCGATATTATAAAATCTATAAAAACTATACTTACTGCATTTTTCATTAGCGCAGCTGGTCATAGATATATAAATATTAGATTACTTACAAAATGATAGAAGACCCACAGGATACCCTTCGTCGCTCCTTCCCGAATCATCACACACGCACATCCAGACAAATATAATCACCATACACGCACACAGACGCATTTTAGCAATCAAAATCCCCACTTTGACAACGACATTCCACTGGCAACATTTTTCAAAATGTTTTTTTTTATTAGCACCGCCGAGTATGGCAATGGTTTACGTGCAACTAAGCCTGATTGCTGTTTATAAAAGTTGCAATTTACAAGATGGATATCATAGTCCGAGAGACGGAGCAACAATTTATTTATTATTCAGAAATGCACGTTAGAAACGTGTATTATTTCTATGTCTAATAATTAATTAAAATTATTTAACGTTGACTAATAGGACACTCTGTATAACAATAACGCTTAATTAAAGAAACATAATTTAGCTACAGAATAGTCAAATAAGTGTGGGGTGGCTCATTAAAATATAAACCCCATCTAGGTACCTATCGTCACTAGCTCAAAAATAAATCTAATTGTGTAGGTATATACTAAGCCGGAGCTTGCTATATATAAAACTAATCTAGGAGACTAGATTCGTTACATATTAGGAAAAGCGCCATGCAAGAAAGGTGCATTTAATTACCGACGGGTGTTTCGTAGCGTCCTCTCGTGAGCTTGGAGAAAAACTCCGCTTTTCGACGGGTGACCCTTTGAGTAGAGAATATTTTGTTCCAAGGGTCAGCCTCGCCGTGGGGGATCGCAACAAGTGTCCTCGGCACACTACGCTTATCGGACGGTAATAATTTTAGTTTTTAATTTGATTTGTAATGTAGTTTATTTATAATTTAGTGTTTAATTGTTTCTTGTTATGGAATTATTGCTATAAAAATAGTATGTAATATTTTTTTAACTAAATTGTATTTATCTTAATGCACTCGCAATCCTCTGCCACACCCAAAGGTTAGCTGTTATAAAATGCTGGAAGGCATTAAGTTTGCCCTTGTACTTACGATATTTTCATAGAAATTTCGTGCAATAAAGAGTTTATCAATAAACAACTTAGGCCCATTGAACTGGGCTGGGATAAAATATATCTGTCTCTCGGACTATGTAGCATTAGGAAAATATGCAGCGATGCAGTTTTAGTGAGAGGGTAAGGTGAACTTGGTGCTGCGATGTCCTCCAAACGACCGGTATTTAGCGAGGCGTTATTCTTCAACCGGGCTGGTTCCGGGAAATAATAAATCTAGGTTATGGCTACTAGTATTTAGACAGCGCTAAGTACAAATAAATTGTTAATAACGCACACTAATATTTTTTTTATTTTTTTATAGACGGTAAATCAATAAATCATCAATGATACGCCCCCTGCCTGAAGGACCAACGCGGGTGGGGGTAAATAAGTCCTATTTATATACCTAAGGAATGTACAGTAGTTAGGCCATATATTTATGATATGATTTATGATTGACCGATCATAAATCGGTCACTTAGGCTTATCAAACATCATTATTACCTTTACTACTAAAAAGTGTTACGTTTACTTTTTAACTGGTTTAACCTTGAGATAGCGGTCCATGCTCGCTCCCCTAGCGCGCCATGTCGCATGTCAAACAGAACGGAAGTTTAAGCAATCGCATATCCTAAAGAGGTACTCATACTAGGTATACAACATTCGTCAACTAGGCATCGTAATAATATTAATTAAATTAAACTTGTGTATTTATTTAGGACTTTTTGAACTATGTATAAATGCTAAACATTTTTACTATCTTTATCATAACTTATGTGTAGATTATTATTATTGTTATTAATTATAGTAATTTTAAGTGTTAGTTTGTAATAAAAAGTAGATAAGTTTAAGAGCTAGCGGGCATAAGAAACTTTGTCTTCGCAATTAATTTGCCTCTAACATCTGCGGGTTTGTATAAAAGTGCTCGCACGGAGTGAACATTTTTTTGCCTTCATTGTTTTTTAAAGACGAAAATGTTGGTTTTCTGTAAAAAAAAAAAGTATATGCGATTATTATTATTGTCGCCGCGGCGAGATTCTACCCACAGATTGATTCTACCAATTGCGGTAAGGGGCACCTCTATGCAGACGAGCTCTTCCGGCGATACTCTGGTGTTCGTCGTATAAAGAGGGCAGATTTAACAACTTATTGAAAGTTGCTATTTTCATTTAGCAGAAACAAAATCATTTTCTGGAATATTCGCGAAGTACATTGTGCAAAATTAAAAAGTGCCCCAATATTCGTACATAGGTATACGTTTTTCAATATGGCTGCTGTCAAACATTTGCTTTGAATTGTTTTGTTGTTAATTCCTCATGTGCGTTGTAAACTATAAATAAAACTATTAAAAGTGGAGTCCGAAAGATATTGTTTTACATGATGTTCCTAGAAAAACAACAAGAAAAAGGAAATTAATTCAACCATAAAAAAATTGTTAACGTGTGGTGTTAAATTTCTTAGGTTAGTATAATTTATTATTATGATACTTGCAACAAATATTTTTCTCAGTGAAATCATTTCGTTTCTATTTAAATAAACCCAAGTATCAAGTAAGTTTTATCCACATATTTTATCAAACTTTGAGGGATAGCATACTAATATTTTTTTAATTTGCCGCGCTTTTTCGTTATCGTCTTTGATTAGCCAGACTCTAGCAAAATACACAGTTTCGGCTCCACTGTGAAAATGAAGTATATTCTGGTATTATTTGGCGCAGTGTAATGATAATAACGGTTTGCGATTTTATTACTGCGGTTTTAAATCTTGAATCAAAACCAGTAAATTTTTGACCCTAATTTTGTAGGTAGTTTCCTAATATCCAGTAATAGTTTATTGAAAATTTTACTTTTGGTCGATTGATGTGTCTGTTTTGTCTTGTATTGTTTTCTATTGTTAAAATACATGTATATGACGTGTAAAAGTGCCTAAAGTAGGCCTACTTACTGAATAAATTAATTTGAATTTGATTTTGAATTTAAATCGATACCTTCACGGTAGTTTCCTTGCAGGGTAGGCAGAAGAAGATAAAGCATGTACTACAGTATGTGATGACCGTGACAAATGGTTCATAGCACGAATAGCGATCGATTGTCTCTTTTTCATCATATCTCCAACACACAATACAATCCTAGGTACTTTTAATAAAATGTTATTCTAATTATTATAATTGTTGTGTTCTCTGCTCCCGATGGATGATGAATGAGGTGATAGGAAAGGCAAAGGGTCTAGCCCATACAGCCAAGTCTGACGTAATATATCTTTCTTTTTTATGAGTTTATGAGGTTATCATTAAATTCTAGATGTTGCAGAATTTGATGCTTTTTTTGGAGGTACTCGCGGCGTTATAGCCCAAACACGTCGGGTACAATATAGGTGTTCACAGCGCGGGAAAACTGCAAAAAATAAACTGCAACTTGTGCCCCATATTTAAAGTCCAATTTATCGTTTTCCATAATTATTTACATTGTAGCACATTATTAAACAAAACAACATCACTTCTGACTAATAATATCCACAGTAAATTAATTTATAAAATATAAACTTGCACTTGACATGTTCATGAAAAATGGCGCTAAGAACTATAATTTTTTTTTTTTTTTTTTTGGTTCTCTTCTCCCGATGGATGATGAATGAGATGATAGGGAAGGCAAAGGGTCCAGCCCATACAGCCAAGTCTGACGTAATATATCTTTCTTTTTCATGAATTAATGAGGTCATCATCAAATTCCAGATGCTGTAGAAGTTGATGCTTTTCTTGGAGTCACTCGCGGAACCATCCACTGCTCAAACACGTCGGGTAAAATATGGGAGTTGACAGCGCGGGAAAACCGCAAAAAATAAACTGCAACTTGTGCCCCATATTTAAAGTCCAATTTATCGTTTTCCATAATTATTCACATTGTAGCACATTATTAAACAAAACAACACCACTCTTGACCAAGAATAACCACAGTAAACTAATTTACAAAACAAAAACTTGCACTTGACATGGCCGCGCAAAATGGCGCGAGAGACTCCTAAGAACTATAATAAAGATGGTTATGATTTTTGTTATACTGGCAACATTGTTTTTATAAGTCAAATTGCCGCAATGACGCAAGTGGGCGCGATTGACGTTTCGCGACGAAAAGTGGAAATCCTTGGGCGGCCTCTGTTACTGCTGTATTAATTTTATTCGAAACGGTGCGCCCTTTTCGTACAATAACTTTAAAATTAGACAGCTACATTCAATCCTAAGCCATAGTTATATTTTAGAACCATTTGATAAGTGAATAAATTGAAAAAAATCGGTTGCGAAAAAAGACTGTTTCGTGCATGAAAAAAATTCTGAATATTTTTCAAAATCTTGCGTGTTGTGTTTATTGGCGGCATGAGTTTTTAGAGGCACTTACGTAAGTATACAAGAATGTAGTTTTTGTTATTAAACAATGGTGACAACCTTGAAACAGTGTTATTTCGTCGCTTGTAATTGGTTAAAGTTTATTGTTGCTAATCCAAATTATAAGTGAGGCTGAATGTATTCGTGTAATAAATACTCATTAAATGTCCATTACAAAACTTGTAAACGGTGGAGCAATAATGTGAGGAAATCTTCACTGAACACCTATTTTGTGTAATACAGTTTTACGTTTTAAAACTCATGCAGAAGTCTACAAAATTAAATTTGGAGTTAACGCTTATTAAATTGTGTTTTAAAAATACTTCAATTGCTAAGAAGGGGGCTGTATGACCTTAATTTCAATGTAAGATATAGCTTTGCTTTCAAGACTAAACATTTATTTCATTTGATGATTTGTTTATTATTTTTTCCCAAATTTAAAGTAAAGTAAAAATCTTTTATTGAAGCAAATGCAAATTGAGTTACAAAATTTGGTACAGTGAAAAAATCTAAACAAGTAAGCAAGCAAGAGATACAGAACTCTGCTCCCCAAACCATTATGTTGTATCTTGGGGAGCAGTCTCCGCTACATTTTAGTTGATACTTGTATGTATATAATATATCCTACATTACACTAGGTGGAGGAAAACATTAAAGTATTATCACAACCTTTCTGGGGTGGTCAGAAACAACTCTTTTTGAATGTAGCAGATTCACATATAGCCAAATTTACTATATAACAACTATACTATAGTCCCATCATGGCAAATGGCAAACTCGTCTAGCGTACTAAACTCAAGAAATATCACAAATAATTAAATATATTATTGTGTCCCAACCAGGAATCAAATCCTGTACCTCCGAGTCTAAATCCACAGACTGCTACACTACGGAGGCAGTCTTATGTGATATGTCAGAACATTTCATTGTCATTACAGCCCCTGGAACTTAAAGTCTTAGCACTACACTTGCCACACCGGCCATAAACGTTGGCAAGGATCTCAATTTATTAACACTGCCACAAGTTGGTATTATTGGAACAGGGACCAATGGCTTAACATGCTCTCCTAGGTTTGGGACTGAGACAGTGGTGTTGTAAATTTATAACAAATGTAAGCAATATACACTCTGTATTTCTTATTGGTACATACTGGGGTTCTAACCACAACTCAACCGACCCACCAGTGCTCTTAGTAAACGCACTTGTAATTTTCTCTGATTCCCCTGCCCCCGTTTTTGCCTCTGGATGATCCCTTAGCTGTATGAGGTTACCTTATAACAGATTGTTTGAACTGACAGACAAAAGCAAGCAGAAGGCTAGACTGCTTTCAGTGGAATTCCGCCTAAGCTTTACCTTATATTGATCTATATTCTGTGCAATAAACAAATATATATTTTGTTTTTATACTATCATGACATGTGACCTTGCGCCAACCTGGTGGTGTGTAGCGCGCGAGGTCCACAAATGTCAGTAACTGGAATCAGACACTCAGTACTGACATCAGTCCCTAACACTATGCCGGCTTAACTGGGTATGACGGCAATTCGAGCCTGATCCCGATGTGTCAGAATGGGCAGATTACCACCATTAGTCCACTATTCGTACTACCACCTATTTGTTCTCGTTGAAAGTATGTGCCATTTGCAATGATGTCAAATGCCAATTTTTACTTTCAAGTGGAACTAATATTGTAAGTTTGCCATGGTGATATTTATATAAAAATAACACCGCTTGAAACAAGACTTACTGTAAAAGCTGCATGAGGTAACTTGTTTGAGGAACTGTCAGAAATGATAGACAATAGCAAGCAGAAGCCTAGACCGCTTACAGTGAAATTCTGCTTAAGACTTGCCTTAACCCCATATCAACCTGTGCAATAAACAATTTCGAATTTGATTGTTTTTGACATTTCTGACAAAGTTATGACATGCACAGTATTGCACTGCCACAGTACTAATGTATAAGACTTGACAACAGACTTTTGGCAGCACAATTATGTTTACAGATTCATGACAAAAATAGCTACAACTTTATTATATTACATCAAGTATTACATCAACATGTTCATACAAATTTAGGCATTATCACCAAAGCTTTAATGGATATTATTGCATGTAAATTTTGACAGTTTGTTGTGATATTATGCATAGTAAAATAACACTTTGACTAGTTTTAATAGAGGTTTAATTTGCTTAAATATGATTAAATAAAATATTGGCTATGTGTATGAAGATTGTAGATTTAATAAAATAATTTCAGTTGTGTTATAGAAATGTATTGATTTAGTTTGATTTTATTTTATTGTTTTCTGTTAGTTACCAACAAAAATAAAGATGTAAAAAAGTGATATAAAATAATTTATTGACTTTGTGTGAATAAAAATTTAAATTTGAACTTAAAAATAATGGTGAATCTATTTTAAAAAATATTTTTTGTAGTACTTGCTTTGTACAATTATAAAAATTGTAAATGGTAGTTTTAATACTTTTATTAATAAGATTAATGTTATTTTTACTATATATATCTGTGTAATTAAGTTATTTGGAAATAAAAATATGTAGTTTTTGTATCAGTCAAGTCCTTTAGTACTAGAGCTGTCATGGTGATATTTCAAACATTTTGCACACCTAAATATATAATAATAAAAAAATCTAAAAATGAATTTATAACTGTGAATACAATCTAGCCCAAATCCCTATACAATATGAATAATGTCTTTTTGTTTTTGTTTTTTAATATTTCGTTTTCTAAGCATTAATTAATCATTTTCTGAAATGATGGTTAAATTATTGCACCTTTAACATTTGCTTATAAGTCTGGGTTGTACCAAAACGGAGTCTCTGTAATGGGTGACCTTTAAAATTTATCTGGTTAACAGAGATTTTGATTGGCTGAAATAATAATGTGACAAGCAAACCACTAATCACGTGGCGTATTGTCAATCGGCAAATAATCCAAAATCAACTTTTAAGAAATAAATATTACCGGCGCAAATTATTCTTTGTTGCCTAAAGAACGAAAAATAAAAACTCAATAAAAGAATAAGTCACAAATAACGCATTTTTTATTTAATTTAAAAATATCTCTATTAAACATCGACGAGCTTGCCACTTGTCATGATTGGCCTATAGTAGAGTTGGCTAAATGTGAATCCGCTTATTTATAAGCGTGGTTTCTGACCACCCCGAAAGGGAAACGGTCGTGATGATTCACACATCTCTATTAAATTATTAGTTTTTTTTTGTCTTAAAAAGCAATTAACAGTTAGAACGAATTACCAGTTCACAGACGATATAATAAAATGTTAAACATTAATTATTTTAATAATCCTTTCTAAAACCTTTCTAGAAAATAGGTGGTAGGCGGACTGATGATCCACCGTTAGTGCCCATAAACCCCGTAAAGTGTATCCGTTTCGGGATCAGGCTCGAATTGACGTCACGCCCAGTCATGCCAGTATAGTGTTAGGGACTGATGTCAGTCGTAAGTGTCTGATTACAGTTGCTAACATTTATGAACCTTGCGCGCCACTTACCTGGCAAATATAAAAAAAATACATCTAAAATTTAATTTCCATTTTTATATTATTTCATAGAATTATAATAGTAAAATATTTTTTTAATGCTATGGACTGTGAACTTTATATATATATTGTGCAAATAAAATTTAAAACGTTAAGCCAACTCTATGTGTCTTAATAAAGTGCTAATTGACAATATCACGCGGTGTTGCCAGTGCTAACAGGATAATAGTGAAAATGGACATACCAGCGCAAAATGAAAAAAGTTACTGACCTGTTCAAACAAGATTTAAAAGGTAAATGCTAATTGATAAAGGAATATGCAAAGGAATACGTCATTTTTTTTTTAATACAGCTTAGTCATCTCTCCACTGCTGGATGTAGGGCCTCCCCCAAGGGGAACCACTGCACGCGGTCTTTTGCAACCCTCATCCATCCCCATACCAGCGATCTTCTTAACGTCATCCGTACATCTTAGCGGGGCATCGTCACGTACGTGGTCTCCGCTATAAAAACCGTTTGCCTCATCGGTCGTTGGTTCTGCGGCAGATGTGCCACTTTAGGCTTGCTAATTTTGAAAGCTATATATAAGTTATTGAAACTTTGGTTCTTTCAAATTTTATCCATCAGTGAAATACCAGACGAACCAGATATATAATGCGAAAGTTGTGGGTAAAAGAGGCCCTGGCAGACCAAGACTCACGTATCACGATCAGATAAATAAAACAATAGCTGAAGGTGCATTTAAAAGCAACGAAACAAAATAGCATGTATGAAGAGGTTGATGAATGTGAAGTTGCGAATGTGAAATTGTGAAGAAGCGAAAGAGGATTGCGGGGTAGGCAGAGACAATTGCATCTGGCGTGATTCACTCATTCTTTCAACATGCTTGAACCATCGGAGCATGCCTTTCCTTATTTTTGTTCCTATGCTTTCTTTAATACCTACCATTTTGCGTATTTCGTTATTACGTATGCGGTCCGTCAAAGTGACGCCGCATATCCGACGCAACGACCTCATTTCTACTGCATTAACTTTGCTCTCATGCGTATTCTGACATATCCACGTCTCGCTTCCAAACATAAGCTACAATGTGAATAATTATGGAAAATGATAAAATCTGTTTAGTTATACAGACAGACAGAGCTTCTTTTCCATTTATAATATTAGTATGGATGTCGTGCTTTGTATAAAAATAAACTGCGTTCTAATTGTAACATATTTTTTTACTACCTTGTGGTATTGTATTTTTAATAGAATTACTCAAGCCGTGTAGAACAAGTCAAGACCGTCGCCTTAGCAAATGACCTCACTTCTGATGCATCAATTACCTCATTCTGTGATTCAAACGCGATCCACAATATAAATAAACATCCTACAGCATTTTAAAATAACAAGTACCTGAACATTCATGACAGTGCATATTTTTTGTGTCATGTCTTAGCACAGTAACAGTTTTCTGGATAAAAATGTTATTATGCTTTGTGCGTTACTATAAAGGCTTCAATTAGGGTATCACAAATAAATTAGTTTAAATAGGTGGTAGGCGGACTGATGATGGTAATTTGCCCAGTCTGCCGGGGCGGGGAAGTATCCACCGTTCGTTCCGATAAACCCAGTAAAATTTATCCACACGTTTAGGGATCAGACTCGAATTGCCGTCATGTTGACCTCGCGCCATCAGGTGGGCAAATTATAAAATAAAAAATAATATGTTCCGACCAGGAATCGAACCTGTTACCTTCGCGTCTAAATCCACGGACTTTTAACCGCTAAACCTTGAAGGCAATTTAAAGTAAAGTATTATCTCAACCGTATTCTTACGGTGTGGTCAGAAACCACGGTTTTATTAGGTCGTTCCGCTTATTTATGTGGTTCCTGACCTCCCCGCAAGGGAAACGGTCGTGATGATGATACTCCTATCTCAATAATCATATTACAGATGTAGTGCATAATTTGTTATTAACGTATTTTATCGGAAAACTTCGTGTTTATCGTTCTCTCAATCAGCTTCAGTACCCTTCGTAAAGCTAATTGAGAGAGGACGATTAATACGAACTTTTCCGATAAAATATGATGAACAACCATTATGCACTACATCTGTACCTCACGTTTTGCCATCACAAAGGTTAGCTGCTTGTAGAAAATGCCTTTTCTTTTTAATACTAGCACGACATGTGACCTTGCCCCCATCTGGTGGTAAGCGGCGCGCAAGGTCCATGAATGTTATCAACTGGAATCAGACACTTATAACTGACATCAGTCTTATGACAGACACACTATGCCGGCTTGACTAGATGCTTTTTCACACTTCTCTTGAAGGACTCCAGGTTGTAGGAAAGTGGAAACACATTGTCTAGAAGAGCAATCCACATGTCTATCGTGCGCCAGATATAAAGGTCCTCAAATTATACGAGTACGTAGGCGTAGGGATGGTGACTACAGTATGTGGGTGCATATTCTAACTTGTACATGTGGTTCGGTTGCGGAATAGAGACGAAGAGATTAGGTTATAGAGCATAGTCCTTAACCTCCACTGTTGGAGATGGGCCTTGCAGAATCCGGAGAATTTGGCCTACACTGGCCACGCGCCAGACAGGTTGGCGAGGAATGATGAAATCAAAATCATTTATTTACAAACACAGAGCTTAAGACCTCCACTGTTGGAAATGTGCCTTCCAGAATTTATGGAAAATTTGGCCAACACTCACCACTCTGAACATGCGTCTGTTCCAGCTTTATTAAAAATCGAATTGTCATCATTCCAAATTGCATAAACTCATGTCACCCAAATATCTCCTATCAGTCTATCCAATGATATAATGTTCGTATATTGTTATCAAAATGATTAAGTTTTATCTTTCGCTGTATTGTATTCTACACTTGTCACTATTCTATCTTAGTTTTATAGTTGCGGCCAATCTTGCAATGTGAATGATATGTGGATTTTATTAGTTTATGATGTTTGAAAATAATCTGATTTCTTTCATCTTGGAATTAACTGTTAATTTAAAACAGTTTTTTATAGTTGTGTCGATTTAATCTTTACAGTTTTATGTGTTTAAAAATATATATTAAAATGTGGGTCGAAAAAAAATGTATACAATGCGCACCTACCTATAGTTCATAAAATATACGTAGCTTGAACTCTGTGATAGCTGTCAACTGACAGCTTTAATTAAAAAAAAAAAGTGAATAGGTTTTATTATATTTTGTTTATTATTTGTTAAGTGTATTTTTATTTGCAAATAAATTAAACACGAGAAATGTGAAGTTACATGCTGTCACACTCAAGTTATATTTTATGAACTATACTTGATGAAATGTCAATCAATTCACCAATTCCTTAGTGACTTTAAGGCCTTACCCATGCATCAGTAATTCACCACATCCTTAGTGACTTTAAGGCCTTACCCATGCATCAGTAATTCACCACATCCTTAGTGACTTTAAGGCCTTACCCATGCATCAGTAATTCACCACATCCTTAGTGACTTTAAGGGCTTACCCATACACCAGTAATTCACCACATCCTTAGTGACTTTAAGGGCTTACCCATACACCAGTAATTCACCATATCCTTAGTGACTTTAAGGCCTTACCCATACATCAGTAATTCACCACATCCTTAGTGACTTTCAGGCCTTACCCATGCATCAGTAATTCACCACATCCTTAGTGACTTTAAGGGCTTACCCATACACCAGTAATTCACCACATCCTTAGTGACTTTAAGGGCTTACCCATACACCAGTAATTCACCATATCCTTAGTGACTTTAAGGCCTTACCCATACACCAGTAATTCACCACATCCTTAGTGACTTTAAGGGCTTACCCATACACCAGTAATTCACCACATCCTTAGTGACTTTAAGGCCTTACCCATGCATCAGTAATTCACCACATCCTTAGTGACTTTAAGGGCTTACCCATACACCAGTAATTCTCCAGTGATTTAAAGGCCTTACCCATATACCATAATTCACCACTCCTCTAGTGGCTTTCTTAACTTTGATGCCATACTCATGCACCAGTAATTCACCACTTTTTTAAAGGGCTTGGTTAACTTAAGTGGCTACATTCCTAACCTTATTTTTCAGACTTTGATAAATTTTACCTTCTCACATTTGAAATATCATTTTTTTAACAAATCGATAACATTATATTATATATTTACAAGTTTATCGGCAAAAATAAATATTAAGATTCAGCTTAATCTTCATTACAATCATAAAATAATGCATTTATTTATTTATTTTATGTTATTGCACTAAAAATACATAAGAAAATGTTATCAGTGTTCTACATAATGAACTGTGTACGAGTATATGAGTGATAAAAAGTGATTATAGTAAGGACAATGAAAAGTCCATTGTTTTTAATTAATACAGGTAATCAGTTCCGTTTTTATTATATATTCTTGATTAGGTGCAAGGTCAACTTATTGTTTTTGTTGTACAATTTTTGCTGTACCATATCAAAGTCAAAATATCTTTATTTAATAAACCTATTGCAGGCATTTGTGACACAGCATTATTTAAATTATTCTACTCCTTTTAAAAAGTATCATCACGACCGTTTACTCTTCGGGGTGGTCACATTTAGCCAACTTTACGATAGGCCAATCATGACAAGTGGCAAGCTCGTCGATGTCTCCAGCGTACCAAACTCGAGAAATATAATAATAATAAATTATTTATTGTACAAAACCAAAACAAGTGCAGACATAGGCGAGCTTAATGCCGTAAATGCATTTTCTACTTCCAACTAACCAACCTTTGTGACTGAGAGCTGTAATAAGCGGGTGCAGAAGGTTACGAAGAAAATAGATAGTTCGTTAGGGTTCGATTCCTGGTCGGGACACAAACATTTTTATTAATTTAAATAAATACATTTAATTTAAATGTGATATTTCTCGAGTTTGGTACGCTGGAGACATCGACGAGCTTGCCACTTGTCATAGTTGGCCAATAGTAAAGTTGGCTAAATGTGAATCCACTTTTTTATAAGCGTGGTTTCTGACCACCCCGAAAGGTGTAAGTAGGTATTATATGTAGTGTATAATATATATATATATAGTATGTAGTATACGAGGGGCGTTCAAAATATTCTCGGTATTGATACGTTACAACCTCTTTTATATATATATTTGTTACTGGCCGCTAAGATTCATCCATTGACATTAAAAAAAAGTAAAATTGGAACCGAGATGTTCTTTTGTTTTTCTGCAATTGCCGAACAAACATGAACACCATGAGCGAATTAACAATTTTAACGAAATTAGAGCACCGATCCGTCATAAAATTCTTGACAAAACAGGGTAAAAATCAAAAAACCATAAAAGAGGAAATGGATTGTGTTTACCGTGAGTCTGCTCCTTCTTTATCTACTATTCAAAAATGGTCAAGCGAATTTAAGCGTGGAAGGGAGAGTATTGAAGATGACCCTAGACCTGGCCGGCCTGTAGTGGCTACCTCACAAGAAAATATTGATAAAGTGGAAAAACTTATATTGGAAGACGGCCGAGTGAAGGTAAAATCTATAGCTCAAGTAACCAATCTCTCTATTGGTACCGTACATGACATTATACATGACCATCTTAATATGTCAAAAGTAAGTGCAAGATGGGTTCCGCGAATGCTGACGCTTCTTCAAAAGGATATGCGTGTGGCTTGCTGTTCAGATTTTATCGACCTGTGTGGTGAAAATCCCGATGAGGTGCTGCAAAAAATAGTTACTGGAGATGAAACCTGGGTTCATCATTATGACCCAGAGAGCAAACAGGAGTCCATGCAGTGGCACATTAAGGGTTCAGCTCATCCCAAGAAGTTCAAGGTAATCCCGTCAGCTGGCAAGGTCATGGCCACAATATTTTGGGATTGTGAAGGAGTTTTGCTTATCGATTATAAAGAAAAAGGTGTAAATATCACAGGGCAGTACTACGCTAACGTTATACGTCAATTAAGAGATGCGATCAAAGAAAAGAGGCGAGGAAAGTTAACCAAAGGTGTTCTGCTTCTGCATGACAACGCCCCTGTCCATACTGCTCATATTGCCAAGGCAGCTATTGTTGAATGTGGGTTTGAAACTGTTACTCATCCACCCTATAGTCCGGACTTAGCCCCAAGCGACTTCTTTTTGTTTCCCAATCTTAAAAAGGATCTGCGTGGAAATAAATTTTCTGACGATGAAGCGTTGAAGACGGCCGTGGAGGAGCATTTTTACACCAAAGATAAAAAATATTTTTATGAGGGATTAAAAAAAATAATTGATCGATCTTATAAGTGTATGAACATAGGGGGGGAGTATATTGAAAAATAAAAATATCAAACTTTTCGTACTTGTTTGTTTTTATCCACATACCGAGAATATTTTGAACGCCCCTCGTATGTAGTATTGTGTACATATTAGTATGTATCTGTCTATATAGATATAATACTTAGATTTAATTTGAATTACCTTTTAATCTATTTAATGGTTGCACCTACCTCACAACACAAATCGTTTCATTGTCCCAAAGGTTGGTTGCTAGAGAATGCCTAGCGGCATTAAGCCCGCCTCTTGTACATAGTGCAATAAAGTTTTTAAATAAATAAATAAATAAAGGGAAACGGTCGTGATGATACTTTACTTTTTTGAGAAAGGAATCTGCAAGGTAAACTCAGCTATATCGGATTTACAATTTAAAACAAATACACAACAAATATATAAATATTATCTCAAAATCCACCTATGAGAATACAATACCTGGTACATTGGTACCCTACCAGTTAAATCAGATTTAGATAGATTACTTACTCGTGAGCACCTCGAAAGCCAACAAAACGCAAAGCCTCTGACTTTCTGACTACCGGACATGCCACACCATGAGAACCTGAACAATAATAACAACTTTCGAGACACACACAAGCATCAACATAACAGTAATATTTAACTATTTTTGTTTTGTATATATTGTAATAGTTGTTGCTATAAATCTGTGGAACTAACTTAATGTGTTGCATTCATACATTGCTTACAGAACTCAAATGTATATTACAGCCACGAATTAAATTTTAAGTATCTAGTTATAAATAAGTACAAAATCCTCGCTTATGGCAACAATGTTTTATTTATTATAAATTGTATTGCTGTTAGATTCGGTCCAGCCAAGCTTGTATTGTATAAAAATATATGTATTGACAATATCCAAGTGTTATGTACTAACCTAAGGAAATAAATGATTTGATTTGTAATGAGCAAACACGCCAAGTATCCTCGCCAAGCCGTCTAGCCAGCGTGGCGAGTGTAGGCCAAATTCTCCAGATATATGTTCTGGAAGGCCCATCTCCAGCAGTGGAGGTCTAGGACGCTGTGTTCTAGGGGCTGTAATGATGATGTCGGGTTAGGGGAGAAATTTTCATTTTGAGCGCAACATCTGCAGAAATGAACAATATTAATTAAAAATGGAATGTCAACATAAAAATGTTTGTCAAAAACAAGGTTTAGTACAAATGAAAGCAATGAAAATAAGTAATCTTTTGGCTTCTTGCCACAGATGTACAGTTGACCAAGTGGTCTATCCGTTTTGACTAACCTTCCTTTGAAATTAAAATATTGCTAAGATCGATTAATGGAACCTATAGGATCACTTGGATTCGTTAATTTTACGCGGGTCTTTACGAAGTTTGCCTTAGGCCGCATTCGTTTTAAGAAATATTACCACTTTTTTAGCACATGTCGTTCGTTTAATGAAAATTCTAACATTTGATGCTAATTTCGTATGTCAGTACCGTGTTGAAAGGAGGGTTATTGATATTACTTTTTGACAGATGTCATTAACAATTAAAATGGTTTGTTTACCATTTTTATATACTTTATAGTTTTCTATTATATTTGTTAAAAAGGTATTTTAAAGGATTTTATGCAATGATGTTAACCTCATTGATTTTATGTAATAAATTCAAAGACCATAATAATATCATGTGTATTGGATGCCATGGTATGATAAAACATGAACGAAAATACTTGTCAAAAAGTAGCCTCACCGCTCGTTTTATTAAAGAAATGTTAGCATTGTTAAAAAAGTGGTATTTCTTAACAAAAACGACATTTCGCGCTGGTTTATGAAGTTGCTACGAGATGTTGGAAATGCTATAAAACGAACGCGGGGTAAGAGAGATATTTCGCCTGATGTTTCTTGGTCTGGGTTCTAAGATGCACCAAAATTATGTATCTAATTGTAACTATTAAAGTTAAAAACTCTTCCAGCAGATATTCAGACTCCTTTTCGGTATCTGCAGCTCGCCAGTGGAACAGACTAGCTTTGGTAATCAGACAAGCTCCATCTCTCAAAATATTTAAAGACAAGTTAACAATTTTTTACACCATAAACAGAATAACTTACCATAACTTTCTACTATGTACTTAGATATGTATTTATTATTTATGTATATATTTATTTAATATGTAGGATATGTATATTTAATTAGTACGTATTTATATTTCATTATTGTTGATCACAATATTATTTCTGCACCCGCTTATAATGGCTCCCCATTCACAAAGGTTGGTTGGTAGAAAATGCATTTATAGCATTAAGCTCGCCTTTGTACCCACACTATTTTTGGTTCTGTACAATAAATAATTTATTATTATTATTATTAAAAACGGCGTATTCGACGCGGTTTAATTTTAATGGTCAACTGGTACAATAGACGTCATTTTTAACTTTTTAATCGTTCAATGGGGTGTATCAGGCAAAGCTTTTTGTAGATGTCGCTAGCGGCACTGGTACCTTGTTTCCAGCTATGACGGATCATTTTTAAATGTTTTTGTGGTTTTTTTATTTTTATGACTTAACGTTACCTACCTTAAAAAAGAATTAGGAAAGCGAACACAGTCTTTAAAAAGAAAAAAAGGTTTAATTAATAGAACGGCTATTTTGAGATCACCATATTTTTGATATAGCTTAGAAATCACGATTTGTACGCTTAAAAGCTGCTCACTTCGGCAATATAACCAGAAAATAATAAATTTTGTAATAAAAATACAAGTTTTATATGCAACTGACAGTTCTATTGGGTACCGTCTATCATGCGCCATCTATCATGATAAAAAGTTAGTGATACACCCCATTACAGAGACGTCGCGTCGTTTTGGTTACATCCCAGCCCAAAGTTAGCTTCCTCAAAGCGTGCTTTATAAATGCCTCAGTGTAATTTAGGTATATTTCTCTGTCCTTCATTTTGTTGGCAAGCTTTGTAAAGTTGCCATGTCACGGTTAGGTTTGCGCCAACATGGCGACTTGGGTCAGGCTATTTATTTGAAAACCTTGAAGAGTTGCATTATTTAAACTTTATTTGTATCAGTAAAATATCATCACGACCGTATCCCTTCCGGGATAGTCAGAAACCAAGCTTGTTTTTTTTTTAAATAAAGCTGTTCAAAATTTAGCCAACTTTACAACATAACAAGTGTCAAGCTCGTCGATGGCTATCGTACCAAACTCGAGAAATATTACAAATAAATTAACTGCAACAAATAAAGTGTGTTAGATGTGTTTCTTACTTGGTAAAATACACACATCAAAAGTGTCTAGGGATCAACATATATTTTTGCAATAACTTTTCTCCTGATTGATATTCATTAAAATTTTCTTTAAGGATTGATCAAATAAAATGTTTTCGTTTGTCTACAGTAACGATAAACCAAGTCACCTTTGCATTAGTAAAAAAAATTGCCATTTTCCTAATAAAGGGATTTTTGACATTTGAACCACTAACATTAAAGTTCGAAAAAAAGACTGAAATAACAGTTTTTTTTTTAATTTTATTGGGTAACTTAAACAATTAATAATCCGTGTTTCTACCGCGAACACTAACAACACAAGAACATCGGTTTGGCATACTCAAAATGAGTTCATCCAAATCACGCTGTGGAATGGCCGCCCATGTTCGTTGCAACAACAAAAAAAGGTCTTCTTGCGACTGGATACCCTCCATATTCGGCAGAGCTCTTCTCTGAAGAATATCCCATGCATGCTCAATCGGGTTTAAGTCTGGCGACTGAGCAGGCCAGGGCAGGACATTGATGTTAGCTGCGGCGAGAGTCTGTCTTACAACTCTTGCGGTGTGCGGTCGTGCATTATCATGCATTAACTGAAATAAGGGACCGATATGCACTTGTAGAGGAACGATGACGTCTGATACAACCGTCTCAGCATAAATTTGAGCGTTGAGGTTGCCTCTGATCCAAATCAACTCAGTTCTTCCGCCGATCGAAATACCCGCCCATACCATGATGGTTCCACCACTATAAGGATGGACTTCCTGGCAGGATTTTAATCGCTGTTGGCGTCCAGGGGTTCTCCAGTGTCGTATACGTCTTGTATCCGGCCTCATACCAAAACGAGACTCATCAGAAAAGCACACGAAACGCCATTGTTCTTCTGTCCAATTTCTGTGTTCAAGAGCCCATTGATATCGAGTCCTACGATTGTGCATTGCTATAGGTGGTACCCGTAGCGGTCTTCGGGAATGAAGGTTCACTTCATGCAAGCGGTTTCTGACTGTTTGGTCGCTAATTAAGTTCCCTGAAGAGCGATGAAGGCTCACGGCTAACATCATGGCGGTTATTGTTGGAGTTCTTCGAGCTGTGATTTGAATGTATCGGTCTTGTCTCCGTGTGGTGCAGCGATACCGTCCTCCATGGCGCTCAGCCACGGTACCAGTGGTTCGGTAACGTGTCCAAAGTCGACTGATAACACTCTGACTTGTATTCAGAGCTAAAGCCACAGTACGTTGCCGGGAACCAGCTTCTATCATTCCCACGGCTCTGATCATTTCTTCCCTGCTTAAATGACGTCGCCGCTCCATAATAACGTTGGTTTTAATCAGTAGTAGGGAAACAGTAGCACTAATAATGTCTTCAATGCGTCTTATGTTTTTATAGGGAAAATATTGACAGCTGATTTTCATCTTTTACTCGAATTTGATTGACAGTTCCTGTTTTAAATTATGAAATGCACCAAAAAGGATCCATATAAATTTATAAAATCATAAATTTATTACAAAGCCACATCTCAATCACAAGAAATCCGCATAAACATGCTTGATCCCTAGACTTTTTTGATGTGTGTATATAAATTGAAGCTTAAAAATTTTATTGCCAAATATTTCGCCTCTCTTTGGAGCGGCGTCATCAGTGACAGTGACTGAAGGTCTTTGTCATAAATTTTGAAAAAATAATTTAATTTTTAGCAATGGTAAAGGCAATGCACTATACAGTATTGTATTTATTTTTTAGAAAAATATCATCATCACCTAGCGCATCATGGAAAACATCATCAGCATGTTATGTCCATTGTTGGTTCGATATTAATAAATTTACAAAACAAGTTAGACAAAACCTAATGCATTACATTCAGACCAGGGCTATAGTATGCACCAAGCTGCCATATAAAAGAGCTTTCCCATGTTTTTAAATCAATAGACCGAATAGTTTTAGGAAAACTCTTTAATACTCTTAATAACAATAATAATTGTTAAAGCATGCATGTATTGTAAGTCAGTAAATGGTTGTCTCACATCAGGAGGTATGGCATCCAGTGGCACACTGTGTATAAGAGTTTTAGGAGCTATGCCATATTTAAGACATTCTCCCAAAAACTCATAATAATAATAATAGGTGATGATGATATTTTTCTAAAAAATAAATACAAAACTGTATAGTGCATTGCCTTTACCATTGCTAAAAATAAAATTATTTTTTCAAAATTTATGACAAAGACTCACTGTCACTGATGACGCCGCTCCAAAGAGAGGCGAAATATTTGGCAATAAAATTTTTAAGCTTCAATTTATATATTTTACCAAGTACAATAAATTAAATAATTTATTGTATCCACAAAATCCACGGGCCTAACCGCTAGACCACGGAGGCAGTTAAACTTTATTTGGCTATAAACTGTAATCATTTTTCGTCATAATGAGTATAAAATCTATCTATAGGTTATATAGTATAGGCTTATCTGTAGGTTGTACGCCGAGCTGATCGCCTTTTTGTCGCTATACATGTGCTGGTAGGCTAAGTATTTTGCGCATAATCTTTTTACTATTTTTTTATGTATAGTCTTTTTTTTTTTAAATAAATGCAACTTGTGCCCTATATTTAAAGTCCAATTTATCGTTGTCCATAATAATTCGCATTGTAGCACATCAATAAACAAAACAACACCACTTGACTAACAATATCCACAGTAAATTAATGTACAAAACAAAAACTTGCACTTTACATGTCCACGCAAAATGACGCGAAGTACTCTCACATGTGCCTTGACAGAATTATCTAGTGCAGAAATAATAATAATAATAAATATTTACAGACAGGTCACACAGCGCCATCTAATTTCCGTGGTAAGCTTGTGTTACGAAAACTAGATGGTTGATAAACTACATATTATACTTTTTTTTTTATTATACAATGTACAACTTGCCCCCAGTGGGAATCGAACCCACGACCTCCCGAGTTCACGGCAACGTTTGTTACCACTAGACCACGGAGGCGGTAGAAACCTTACTAACAGTTCTGTTAGCCTGTCCTAGCTCAATGTATTATAAACAAATAAATGATATAATTTCCTAGTTAGTAATTTATGTATATATGTTAAAAATTGGTGTCAATAAATATTTTTTATTCTTTTTTTATGTATTTTTATGTCAAATTTGATTTAGGCGTCTTATGGCTATATCTAGGGTTGCCATACGTCCCGTCAAATTATTTATTTCCATATTTTTGATATTGTCAAATACATATTTTACTTTACATACATTTACAAATAAACTAGATTAAAAATATAAATTGTGGGTGGACCGTGAAGGTAAATAAGCTTGAAAAATATTCTTAAACATTGTTGCCAGTAATAATAATAATAATAAAATTCTTTATTGCAAAATAAATATACATTACAATTCAGTTGTTACATAGGTTGGGGCATAAAATAAATCGTACATAGTAACAAAAACAGTTTAGCTGTGACATCTGAAATAGTCGGTGGACGGTGTTTCAGATGTCATTGTAGGAATTAGTACTTACAACATTTAATTTTACTCTAGACAATATTTATTTATATTTGCTGAAGGCAAGACTTAAATAATTGTTTGTGTGTATGGTTGGTATGGTAATGTAAAGAATCTCGGTCTCCACATTAGCAACGATCTGTCCTGGAACCATCATGTCTCTGAAATAAGTAAGAAAATTTTTGGAGCCATGCATTCATTGAAACGTTACCAGAATTTCATTCCAACCTCGGCAAAGCTTACACTAGTTACTTCCTTACTGCTTCCCATAATAGACTACGCAGATATCTGCTATCCTGATATTACAGAAGAGCTACTAAATAAACTTGATCGTCTTCTCAACTTATGCATACGCTATGTCTTTGGCCTGCGTAAGTATGATCATGTCTCTCATTTTCGTATTCAATTAAAGTGGCTCAATATCCGTTTTCGTAGATCTGTACACATCCTCACCTTTCTATATGGTATCCTTAATAACCCGAATACACCCCTTTACCTGCGTGATCGTTTTCAATTCCTTCGTGACTCCCATACTCGTTCTCTTCGTTCTTCGCAAAACAATCAACTGTCAATTCCTCTCCACTCTACTAGCAGATATTCGGATTCTCTCACAGTTTCCGCAGCTCGCCAATGGAACAGACTGCCATTGTTTATCAGACAGGCACCTACTTTAAACATATTTAAACATCGTCTATCTTCTTACTTTCTTAAAAAGCAAAATGATATTTAATTTATTCACATGACATGGATTATTATTATTATTAGTGTATGTATTTATATTTAGATTATTATTTATATAAATATTTATGTATGTTTATAAATGTATATTTAATGTATGCAACTGGCATGTTAATTTATTTATTTTCATTACATTTTAATATGACATACTCGTATGATATACCCAGTGAAAGGTATAGCATTTAGTTTAATATTTATTCTCTCCTCCTAACTCTGCACCCCACAATTTCTTATGTCGTTCTCCCAAAGGTTAGCTGTTAGAGAATACCTACAAGGTATTAAGCTCGCCTATGTACTTCATTTTATTTTGTATATTTTAATGTGCAATAAAGAATTTTATTATTATTATTATTATTATGGTTAGTGTGTGTGTGTTGGTGTGTGTGTGTGTGTGTTGGTGTATATCGTAACCTAAGAATGTATAAATAAGAGGCCATGTCATCATAATTCAAATAGTTTAATAATCAAAAATACTTATTTCTAGCGTTTCACAATAAAATAATCCTACAGAAGATGTAGGTAGGCACTTTTACAAATAATATCTAAACTAGTAATATTAGACAAATGTGTCACTGCTAGCTAAACTAATAGTCTTTCAATTACTGTTAAATATAGCTAGCAGTATATATGATAATGTCAAATAATTTTAATCTAAAAATTTAGATCTTAGCTGTAAGGAGGTTGTGTCAATACTATAGAAACTGTCATCGTATTTGTAAGGAGGCTGTGTCATAATATATACTGTTGGCATAATATATATGCGTATGTATGTACGTTTATTTATATGTGTAATTTATGTAACAGTGTAAGTATCTATTAGTATGTAGTGTGTGTAGTATATTCTATATTGTTAAACTTGATATCGGCACTACCCTTAATCTCACACTCTCCCAAAGGTTAGATGTTAGAAAATGCCTTGTAGGCATTAATCTTCGCCTTTGTACACTTATTTTGTGCAATAAAGAATTTAATAATAATAACTGTCATCGTATTTGATCATCCCGTCCCGTATTACTACTTGTCCCGTATTTTGACAGAATAAAACATACAGTCTGTCTCTTGCACATATAAATATAAAATCGTCGGAATATAAAATGTCCTGTATTGCATCCTGAAATTATGGCAACCCTACTTACGAGTATATCCATTCCTGAATTTCAAGGATAGTTTCTGCTAATGAAGATCGGTTTAGTAGTACAGGCGGAAAGGCAATGTTTACGTTAAATAGCCTATGAATTCTTCCACATTTAGATGAATTAATGGTATTGTATTTATCCATTTCAGTACAGCTAAGATGGTGGCTATCCGGTCAATGTAGCCGGGACAAGATGTCGCAAGGTGGACTTAAACATGCGGCCACGGAACCGGGACAACTTGCTCCTAAACGTGAGTACGACTATACTACGTGTAATTTATTAAACATCAAATAATTTTAAATCATAATCTAGAATAAAAAATAACAAGTTAAGTTTTTTTTTTTTTCGTAATAAAATCTTAAGTTACGGTGCAAAGAAGTTTATTAATTTTTTTTTAGACGCTGCTTTATTCACCATACCGTAGTGTTTTGTTTTTTCGGATAATGATTTTTATCTTAAAAATAAAAAATCTAAAAATCTAAAAGGGTTTTTACCAATGACACCTAAAGCTTAAACAAAATATTTGCTCTTTTGACAATTAAACGTGGCAAGTAGATATCGATGGTGGCTGGGTTGTAAGAACGCTTTCCTTAATATCCTACAAAGGTCGGTTCAAACCCCTCCCCGGCATGTACCAATAATAATAATAATAGCGTTTATTTTCCAGATCGATTTCATATAGTTAAATACAAACCAATTATTAAAACTAATATTAACTAAATATTTATACTGGGACTATGATAGTCTCGCCATAGTTGGCAATGAGGAATACACTTTTCTTAAGTACATTTGTCATTGATTTACAACACCACCGTTCCTGTGCTTCGAAAAGCACGTGAAGCCGTCGGACCCGGTTCCACTAATACGAACTTGTGGACTCGTTAAAAATTGTCATTCTAGTCACTTATCCTTGTGGGAGCAGAGACGTGGACACTGACGGTGGGTCTGATACATAAGTTCAAGGTCGCTCAGCGAGCTATGGAGAGAGCTATGCTCGGGATTCCTCTGAAGGATAAAGTCAGAAACGTTGACATTCATTAAAGAACCAATGTTACTGACATAGCTTTCAAAATTAGCAAGTTGAAGTGGCAATGGGCTGGACACGTCTGTCGCAGAAGCGATGAACGATGGAGTAAACGGGTCCTGCAGTGGAGACCACGTACTGGAAGACGTAGAGTGGGACGACCCCCCGCCAGATGGACAAATGACCTGAGGAAGGTCGCTGGAGGGGGATGGATGAGGGTGGCAGAAGATCGTGTAAAATGGCGAGCCTTGGGGGAGGCCTATATCCAGCAGTGGAGAGACACAGGCTGATGATGATGATGATGATATAAAATGTGTATTGTTTTGACCTTTAATCAGTAATGTACATTTTCATGGAAAATTAATAAATATTATTGTTAGATA
Organism: Tinea semifulvella; assembly: GCA_910589645.1. Taxonomy (NCBI): domain Eukaryota; kingdom Metazoa; phylum Arthropoda; class Insecta; order Lepidoptera; family Tineidae; genus Tinea; species Tinea semifulvella. Next base: position 1,380,889 of record OU342605.1, read on the forward strand.
TTTTAAAGAAAAAAACAAAAAATATAGTAAGGCAAAAAAAATATATAGGGTTAGTCTTGGTATTGGTCTTGCCAACATTTCGGTGGTCTTGCAAAAAAGCAAGACCAAGATATGGCATCACTATTGGAGACTGGGACTTTTGTCTTGAAACATTGTGGGATGGAAGATGAGAGGATGTGCCGGCCGGTGTTTGCTAATGAATTATATCAACCTGCTAGAGACGCCAGTAGCAATGCTATATTTAGTTAATATGCATGAAGCAATGGCAACGGCCTTGGCGTTAATCTCCTATATTATAAAATTTAGACACAGATCGGCTTCACGGTCGAATGACTACAAGTATTATCCTCAATTACACTAATAAATGTACTTTTCGTTTGTGTTGCCATTTTTTCTTTTAAAAAACAGCTAGATACAGTGTAAACTCCAAGCGTCCAAATCAATTGGCTTTGGTTGGTTTAGCTTGACTTCCAATTCTGATTTTTCTTCTCTCCATTTAACGACAACTCTCTATAACGCCTTAAACAGTCCCTTTAGTGTCGTTATATAGATTTTACACTGTATCATTCATCATCATTACAGCCCCTAGAACACAGCGTCCTAGACCTCCACTGCTGGAGTGGGCCTTCCAGAACATATATCTGGAGAATTTAGCCTACACTCGCCACGCTGGCTTGGCAGACGGCTTGGCGAAGATTTGATGTAAATTTTTATGACAATTTATTAACGATTCCACAAGTTGGTATTAGTGGAACCGGGACCGACGGCTTAACGTGCTCTCCGAGGCACGGTAACGGTGGTGTTGTAAATCATTGACAAATGTACTTAAGAAAAGTGTATTTCTCATTGGTACATGCCGGGGGGGATTGAACCCACCTTTGTAGGATTTAAGGAACGCGTTCTTACAACCGAGCCACCACGCGCCATTTAATTTTTATGCGCCATTTACACTGTATATCGACGGTTATTCTTTATTATTTACTAGCTGTTTTACCCGGCTTTACGCGTGTAAACGTCGACTCGAAATTAATTTTGTTGCTCATTATTTTGATTTTGCTATATCTCCTAAAATATTTAATTTGCATTGTGTAAGGGGAATAAATAATCTTCATGAAATGCTCAAGTCAAATAACGTATTAAGACAAATGATGAATCGAACACATGCGTTAAGTAACCCGTCCGTCTTGTGCGAGATCGACGCTACACATGTCACCATAGTCGAGAAGAGGAAGGAAAAGACTGGGCAAGGGTTATTTTTGACTTTTTTAAAAAGTTTATTGAGAGGTTGAAATTCGACGACGCATCTAAATGGCCAAGTACGCTATGTCTCAGCTAAACAAAATATGGACGGACTGGACGATCTCCGTAAAAACGAAATCCAGGCTAGTTGGATCAGTTGTTTTCTCCATATTCCTATATGGCGCTGAGACATGGACTATAAAGAGCGCTGACCGAAAGCCTATCGATGCTTTTCAGATGTGGTGTTGGAGAAAAATGATAAGGATCTCGTGGACTGAGCATCGGACTAACGTGGCGATTTTAAAACATCTAGACATATCGACTAGGCTATCCACCACATGTCTTCGTCGGATATTCCAGTACTTCGGACACATTTCTCGAGTTTGGTACGCTGAAGACATCGACGAGCTTGCCACTTGTCATGATTGGTCTATAGTAAAGTTGGCTAAATGTTAATCCGCTTATTTATAAGCGTGGCTTCTGAGCACCCCGAAAGGGAAGCGGTCGTGATGATACTATAACTAATAAATACATAAATCCTTTTTCATCATCATCATCAGCCTGTGTCTCTCCACTGCTAGATATAGGCCTCCCCCAAGGCTCGCCACTGCACGCGGTCTTTTGCAACCCTCATCCAACCCCCACCAGCGTTTAGATTTACTTTACTTCATAGTCTAGAACTGCCTACTCGATGGCCAGTTCCGTGAACAAAATAAATGTTTTTAGGTGAGCGTCGACCCCGCGGCGCTGCGGGCCGAGCTTCAGTACTGCGCCGGGCCCCGTCAGACTCCTCGGGGGAAACCGCTTCCTTATCCGCCGACAGTGCGGAGAGAGCACCCCGACCACCTCCACTGCCTGCCAGGACCACCAAGAACAGAAGGTAACACATACTTAGCCCATAACTATCACCCCGTAACAATATTCATTTATTTAACTTATTAACTTTTTAGCCAAACTGCTTCCGTGGTCTAGCGGCTAAGTCCGTGCATTTAGACCTGGAGGTACCGAGTTCGATTCCTGGTCGGAACACAATATTTATTAATTTAAATAATAATGATAATTCCCGAGTTTGGTACGCTGGAGACATCGACGAGCTTGCCACTTGTCATGATTGGCCTATAGTAAAGTTGGCTAAATGTGAATCCGCTTATTTATAAGCGTGGTTTTTGACTACCCCGAAAGGGAAACGGTCGTGATGATACTACTTCTTTTAGCCAAAACTCGCTGCTCCCGCTTCGACCGAGAGAGACCTGGAAAAATAGGAACTTGTTTGCGTATATGTCTGTGGAAGCGCTCAGAAAGTTGACTATTTTTTTGGGTTATTTGTTCCAGTCGTCGTCGAGGAAGTGAGTGGGAGGTGCTAGAAGGCCTAAAAGATGGACAGCGGTTCGACAAGAGACCAGAAGTAGTCAATGGATACCTCCATAAGAAAAGGAAATGGCCTCTTAAAGGATGGCACAAGGTATGTTTCACTACTCAGTATTTCTAACATATGGTTCTGGCAACAATGTGATCCCGAGGTTCTTGAATGTCAGACACTCATGTCATCAGTACCTAACACTATGCCGGCTTGACTAGATGTTTTGTACACTTCGCTTATAGGACTCCAGGTTATAGTAATGTGGAAACACAGAGGCTGGAAGAGCATTCCACATCTTTATTGTGCGACAGATGTATGATTCCCCAAATTTATACGTACGCGAAGGATGGTGACTACGGAATAGTTGCGGAAATTAATTAATAACTTTAAAACTAAAAGTGATAAGTACACTTTTAGCATATCGTTAGAAAGGGCATGGACTGAGGATGTTTTAAAAAAATCAGAAGAACTTCAACCCTGTTAGTTTTTTTTAAACCCCATAGAAAGTTGCCCTTAAAATTATTTCTTTACCTTACTACGGTACTTCAGGCCCCATAACTTTTCTTCTCCACAATTTTCTGGTGTAAAATATTTTTTTGCAGGACCCTAAGACTCTAACGATTAAATGAAGACCATTAGCAGACCGGTCCCATGGATAGATTTTGAGCTACAGGTAGTTTTAGTAAAAAAATCACAAAAAAGTCAAATAAAAAATAAAAATAAATTAAAAAAGAACCTTGAGGCCAAGGTCAATATATTGGGCGGGGGTAGGTAGCAGACTATCCCTAGTTTCTACCCTAGGCGTATGTACAGCTCCCTTCCAAACACCCTGTATATCGTACAACAATAAAATACATAAAGAAATAATAATATATTCCATACTTATATAATATACATACACAATATACATATATAATATTGACCGCCTCCGTGGTCTAGTGGTAACAAACGTTGCCGTGAACTCGGGAGGTCGTGGGTTCGATTCCCACCGGGGGCAAGTTGTACATTGTATAATTTGTCTCGGTCTGGGTGTTTATATGTATAATATGTATATATTTACAAAAAAAAAGTATAATATATAGTTTATCAACCATCTAGTTTCCGTAACACAAGCCTCGTAGCTTACCACGGAAACTAGATGGCGCTGTGTGACCTGTCTGGAAATATTTATTATTATTATTTTATGTAGAATAGGTATGTATGTTAAGTAAGTATCGTGTATTATATTTATTTGCACCCTGACCATGATTTCTCACTTTCCCAAAGGTCAGTTGTTAGAAAATGCCTAACTGGCATTAAACTCGCCTATGTACACTATTTTTTAAATTTTTGACTAAACTAAAACTAAATTAATATTTATGTACTATACTCACTGTGGGTATTGTATTTTTATTTTTAAATATATGTAAATGTTTCATAATTGCATGCTGTGTGCACATTTTTTTGGATATAGTACTGGAACTGTATTGTAAAGATTTTAAATTTAAAAAATGTTTTGTACCCATTTCTGTTGTGTGTACTTAATAATATTAAATAAAAATGAATAAAGTATTTAAATAAATAAATAAAATAATGATATTGTTTCTGTTTAGCAGTTGATTTGAACCTAAATAAGTGATTTTTCAACAGCGTTTTTTCGTGGTGGACGGTGGTATATTGGTGTATGCTCGAAGTGCGACAGACGTGGCTAGAGGCCGCCTGCACGGGTCGGTCGATGTCGGTCTGTCGGTCATTTCTGCCAAACAAAGAAGACGCAGAATTGACATCGACGCGGATGAATTTATCTATCACCTTCGAGCTAAGACTCCTGAAGCTTTCCGCACGTGGCTTAACGTTTTGAAGGCTCATAGGTAAGTTTTTTTTTTTTTTTTTTTAATATAAAGTAAGGTCTTACATGACTGCCTTCGTGGTCTAGCAGCATTTATTTGTGATATTTCTCGAGTTTGGTACGCTGGAGACATCGACAAGCTTGCCACTTGTCCTTGTGGACCTATAGTAAAGTTGGCTAAATGTGAATCCGCTCATCAAAAAAAAGCATGGTTTCTGACTACCCCGGAAGGAATACGGTCGTGATGATACTTTACTTTTTTCAGACTTTATCGCCAACACTTGTTGACATTTGGTGCGAGAGAGCCGGTTCCAAAAATACATCCACCCATAGAAGATTTGCCACCTATAGACGGTAATTCCAACCATTTATTTATAATACGAGATCCGTGCTAAGTACGACATTCACTGTTCAGGTTTCAGAATTAATTTATTTCTATAAAACAATAAAGCTAACATAAGCAATAGTGATAACTCACCTGGGCCAATATAGGCCGGCAGTCTCGACAGGTCGGTAAGTCAAAAATAAATGTTGCCACATAAAATATCAAAAAGCTGATTTATTTAATATCATTAGTTCCAGAGAACGGTAATATTTTAATATGAGTACTTATGTCATTAAAAGGTGAGCGTGCGCCCTTAAGGCGACTTATGTCAACTTATAACACCTACTTTCCATATAATACGGATGCCTTCAATTCGGTGCTAGCTGACCCTTGTTCCCAATCGGCTAGGTTTGTATTTTTTTTTTATATTTATAATAAGAATAGGCAGATGGAAAACTGATAATTGTTTGTTTATTTAGGTTAAGGGGCTGACATGCTCAATTTGGGTAAAAGCCCTAATAAAATATGATTAAAAAAAAAAAAAAAAAAAAAAACCTACTTTAATAACCTAGAAGTTTTTGCATCATTTAAATTAAATGCACGTGACACACTGTTTTTTGTTTTTAATAAATATATATAATTTTAAAAAAAACTGCCGGTCCAGGAAGGTATGTTTAAAAAAAATGCATTTACATATTCGTGGGCCATTGCTTATGAATTTGTTTTTTTAAAATTTTATAATTCTTTATTTAATGATACTCGATCGGTGAAGGTAGTATCTTAGACGTATCTACTATAACCATAGCATGTAATCCAGTATGTTTTAAATTTGATCACAACTTGCTATGATCCACAACAACCCTTATAAATTCCGGTTTTTAAATGATTTTTCAGAATCTTTTCAAGGTTTGGAGTTGTGATTACTAAATCACGTTTTTGCATCTCGCTCGCACAATCTAACATTTTCAAAGATTTGTGTACTTTTGAAAAATGTAGTTAATTTAAATTTTTAGATTTTTTTTAGAAATTTTAGACATATATTGACATTTTGACCACATTTATAAAGGAAGGGCAAATTACGAAAACTAAATGCAAGCCCACCTCGATCCTTGGCGCCGCATCAGACTAGAAAATTCTCATGGATACATTTGAACATCATTATAGGATCCCAGATGAACTAGCTGTATCCTATAGGCCAGACATCTTAGTGTTTTCTCAGAACTTGAAAAAAGTTATCCTTATTGAACTTACCGTTCCGTGGGAATCAAATATTCCAAAAGACCACAACATAAAGTAAATAAATATTATGATCAGGAACGGGTTCAAGACTCAGCTTTACGCAGTGGAAGTTGGTGCAAGAGGAGTTCCAGCTATATCTTTGCATCACTTACTGAAAGAATTTGGGCCTAAGCAGGTCTGCCGTCAATACATTTATTGTGGAACGAGTTTCCAAGACGGCATTAATGGAATCATACAGTATTTAGTTGGGTAGGGAGAGAAGTAGAATGGTGGATGGTGAGCGTATTATCGCGCAATTAAATAAAAAAAGCCTATTGTCGGTCGCAAGCCCGAGACACCATTCTTCTCACCTCTTACCCACACACGATGGACCTGGCACAATAAAATCTTAGAGTAATGGGCACAATAAAATCTTAGAGTAATGGGCACAATAAAATCTTAGAGTAATGGGCACAATAAAATCTTAGAGTAATGGGCACAATAAAATCTTAGAGTAATGGGCACAATAAAATCTTAGAGTAATGGACACAATGAAATATTCTCGTGCCATAATGATTTACTTTTTATTTGATAGTTTATTTATTTATTTATTTATTTATTTGATATTTTATTTATTTATTTATTAATATATTGTGTTTGGCAGACTAAGGTCTTTAACCAGTGCGTCCTCCCGGTAATGTCGTACGGAGCAGAGACGTGGACACTAACAGTGGGTCTGGTCCATAAATTCAAGGTCGCTCAGCGAGCCATGGAGAAAGCTATGCTTGGTGTATCTCTGATGGATAGAATTCGAAACGTTGATATTCGTCAGAGAACGAAAGTTACTGACATAGCTTTTAAAATTAGCAAGCTGAAGTGGCAATGGGCCGGACACATCTGCCGCAGAACCGACGATCGATGGGGCAAACGGGTTCTAGAGTGGAGACCACGTACGGGAAGACGCAGAGTGGGACGACCCCCCGCCAGATGGACAGATGACCTAAAGAAGGTCGCTGGTGGGGGTTGGATGAGGGTAGCGAAAGATCGCGTTAAGTGGCGAGCCTTAGTTTTGACAACGTCTTAGAATAAAGGTGTTAGTGTTGAATAATCTTTAAGGATGTTGTATTGTGCGAGCGAGACCGATGCAAAAGCGTTAAACCCTTTTTAAGCTTTATATTTGTTTGATTTCATTTTATTATTATTTGTTTTTTTATAGCATGTTTTTTCTAGTTATCACGTTATTCGAGGCACAAAACTGACAGATTTTTACTAAACATCGAAATTAAAAATAAAATACATCAAATCTCTAAATGGAGCCAAAATATTTAATTGGATAATCAAAAATAAATTGAGTAGCCAGACATATCATTGTTTTTTTATTGTTTTTATAGCACATGAATGTTAGCAACTGAAATCAGACACTCATGACTGACATCAGTCCCTAACACTATGTCGGCTTGACTGATCCCGAAACGTGTGGATACACTCTACAAGGTTTAAAGGCACGAACGGTGGATACTTTTCCGCACCGGCAGACTGGGGAAATAAATAAATAAATAATAAATATATCCAGACAGGTCACACAGCGCCATCTAGTTTCCGTGGTAAGCTACGAGGCTTGTGTTACGGAAACTAGATGGTTGATAAACTACATATTATACTTTTTTAGTAAATATATACATATAAACACCCAGACCGAGACAAAGTATACAATGTACAACTTGCCCCCGGTGGGAATCGAACCCACGACCTCCCGCTGTGTGACCTGTCTGGAAATATTTATTTATTTATTTTATTAATAAAAATTAACATCATATCCTCGCCAAGCCGTCGGGCCAGCGTGGCGTGTGTAGGCCAAATTCTCCAGATATATGTTCTGGAAGGCCCATCTCCAGCAGTGGAGGTCTAGGACGCTGTGTTCTAGGGGCTGTAATGATGATGATGAAAAATGTATTATCCTATCAAAAAGTATATAATTTAGTTCGTTATTTGCGCGGTAGGGTCATAATCTGTGAGTAGTGTGTCTCGCTCATTGTGGTGTGTGTGTAGGTGTGATTAGTGGCCATGTCCGAGGTCCGCAAGCCGGTTTCGTGTCCGGAACCCCGGGGGGTCGGCTGGCCGGGTGGCAGCTCGGTAAGTCACATCACACATTGCTGGCCAATTCACAGAATAATAATAATTGCTTTATAAGTTTTTGTGATCTTTAAATAGTTTAGTAGATAATTCCCGCCTTTTTTGTTTTTTTAAATTAACTGTGGATATTGTTATTCAAAAGTGTGCTACAATGGTGGATTAGTCCAACATTTATTACCTCTAAAATAAGGCAGTCAAAAACTGTATTTTTATATGAGTTGTTTTTGATATAAGATATATTATCCTAAGGACCTGATTATGACCTATTGAGTCGTGGTCTTGCAAAAAATGCAAGACCAAGATCGGGCAACACTAGTCGCGATGTATCTTGTAGTTTGACAGTTTTATTCTTCGTACGTAGTGACTTGCCGAGGAATTACTCCGTTTGACAGCTGGAAGAAATAATTGAGTGGAGGAGCTGTTGAGGAAACATCTAAGAATACGAGTGTTAAAGTTTGTTGAGCACGCGATGGGAGTTATATTTGTATTCTTATTATATTATTATTCTGAGAATTGTCCTACTAACACCTTTTTACACATTCCATTAGGCACTCCATATGCATTTTGAAGTTTTATGCACGTTAGATTTGCTACGTAAAATAATTACTATACCCTGTTTGCCGTAGCGAGTGTGGGTGAATCTGTCAATATCACATGAATAGTGAAGTTGTTATTATTATTATTTACGACTTGCTTTAGTTTAAGTTTAGTTTTATTTACTCTTATTTTATTTGCACCAATATGTACAATTTATATAAAGCTACGAGTGTGCATCTGGTATGTTTGCTGGGAATAAAGTTGACGACTCTTTTGCCATACTCCGCAAGCGGCACGCCTCGACAGAGACTGTCGGATAATGTCATAATTAAAGCTATTTTTGAGATAAGGTCGCTTGAAGTGAAAATAAATTTCTAAGCATTCCAAGGATGTGGAAAAGAGAGAAGGGAAAAATGGTATTTCAGGCTCAAACTATAGGCTGGTTTACAAAGGTTGGTTTACGCTCAACATCCACCATTCTGATCCTCACCCTACTTAACCAAATACTGTATAATTCCGTTAATGTCGTCTTGGAAGCTCGTTCAATCAATGACGGTAGACTTTGCTAGAATTCCTCTCGCACCAAATTACACTGCGTAAAGCTGCGTCTTGAAACCGTTCCTGATAATTTCAAATCAACATGTTCGCGCCGATCGCGGTAATTCGACCAATTTTGGATGCTTAGGCGTTGTTGTGATTCGTCGGTGCATAAACAGACGTCCTAATTTGTTACCTCTATACCCTTGTCCTGTCTCTTTCTCGCCGTTTCCTGTCTATATTACCCATCCCGCTCACCAGTCCAAAGGCCGGCGCTTGCGCACTGAAGAGAGGCAGCTCCTATATAACTATATAAGAAATCGTCGCGATAATTGTTTCGCCCGCAAATTTAGTGTAAGAACAATTTATAAGTGCTGGTGCCGAGGACATCAGGTGAGTTCCTTTACCAGTTTCCTTTCTAGTTTGTTTATTACACCGATTATCATAGTATCGTCTATGTATCTGATTTGAAGATTATCGCAAACCACGCACCTAGATACAGTCCACTAAACCCGCGCCACTAATACATATTAATAATATTTCAGAATCAGGTGGTCCCCTAGAGAACGCATCCCGAGAGTTAAGTCAGGCTCAGTTAAGTGTTCAGCAATTACAAAGACTACTTGATGCGTTGGAACTACAGCAGCAAGTACATCATGACACTGATGTAAGTATTCACCACATAAATTGCTATAGTCAAAGAAGTGATTTTTTACTTGTTACTTATGGGATCTGTGTTAGGGTGGGTCATTATAGTATGGAGAAAAAAAAACGTAACTTGTAATAGCAATAAAATAGTGTTGATGTTTTAAGAACTAACTCTGAAAATTTTAAGGTAATCGGATAATATCTTCTGCCTCCGGATTTACCTTTTTTTTAAATCTCTTTTAAATGATTATTATTTTGTTAAGGTTAATAAAACTTTGTATTTAAGAATACTATATTACAATGTGACAAATATGGCCAAATTCTGAAAAAAAAAATTCTTTAAGGCCCATCTCCAACAGTGGGATTGAACTCTGTGTTCTAGGGGCTGTGATAAAGGGCAGCCAAGACATTATTACTTTAAAAAAAAAAGTATATATAAAATTTTATATAGGTAGTTCATCTTTTCATCAAGTTGTGACAGATAGATAGCTGAAGCCATAGGCGCAAGGAACGAATCGGCGACATTTTGAATAATCATTAACACAGGAAAAACGTGATGGGTGCGGAAAATGCTCATGTCACAGGACAAGCATCGTCGAGTCACAACTTCGCCGTTGTTTTTGGATATCTGTGACGATAATCCTGACGATTTGTTTTCTGGCCTTGTCACTGTTGACGAAACATGGATTCGGCAGTACGATCCCGAGTCAATGCAGTGGATAGAAAAGGAAGAAAAGCCGCTACGTAAATTCAAAGTGGAAAGATTTCCACTTTGGTCCAAGGTTCACTAGGACAAGAAGGTTTTGTGGTTTCGGTGTTCAACATATGTTGCATGGGCAGGTAATTACAGTCTTCTGTTGTATAATGCGTGCAGTCGGTCTTCCAGGTGTCGTTGGAAGGGGCTTCCCCCAACATCAAGAAGGACCGTCGCAAGTTTGGTCTCCGGAAGAAGAAGTCCAGCACCAAATGTGCTTCAGTTGAGTTGGCACCACCACTACTAGATGGCTCTACATCACATTTGGTAAGCCATTTTCATATTATTGTTCTTTAATTATATGTTTGAAGGCATAATTCTTCCGACGTTTCGGTCTAATTGCATTGGCTGTCTCGGGTCGACTGGAGCTGCACGTTGTAGTCTTCGTCCATAATGGGCGGTAAATGTTAACCTACCCACTTGTCACTTTAAAAGTATAAAAAATCGCGTCATACAACACTCACAATATCCTCGGTTATATCGGGCGATTTATCGAAACCGATTAATTACTGGATTCCTCGATAAAGATAACTTAGCCCCCCCCCCCCCCCTCTCGATTGATTTTTTTGCGGTACGTTATTTCGATGGCTTCACGTACTATTCTGGGTAATAGTGACGAGTCATTGGTGGCTCGGTTGTAAGAACGCTTTCCTTGAAAATGAAACAAAACCCAAAAAAGGTCAGTTCGAACCCTGGCATGATGCCAATTAAGGCAAAACATTCCCAGCATTCAGTTTTGTGGCTCAGTTGTAAGAACGCGTTCCTTAAATCCTCCAAAGGTTGGTTCAAACCTCCCCGGCATGTACCAATGTGAAATACACTTTTCTTAAGTACATTTGTCATTTACAACACCACCGTTTCCTGTGCCTCGAAGAGCACGTTGAGCCGTCGCGTCGGTTCCGGTTCCACTAATATCAACTTGTGGAAACGTTAATAAATTGTCATTAAAAATGTCAACAAAACCTTGCCAACTCTAATATAATAGTTAGATTTTTCTAAGAACGTTTTCATGACAGCTTTTAAATATTATTTTCTTTAATACTTTACTATAGGCCGATCGTGACAAGTGGCAAGCTCATCGATGTCCCTAGCGTACCAAACTCGGATAATATCACAAATAAATTAAATAATAATTATAATTATTGTGTCCCGCCCAGGAGTCTAAATCCACAGATGTATCCGCTAGACCGCAGAGGCTTATATATTTTAGAAATCTGTTTATAACGATATTCCAATGGCAAAAATATTTAATATAAAATAATCAGGAATAAAAATAAAACTACCCTCTTTTACGACTATTTTGCAAGTTTTTATTGAATAGCGGTCAATATACTGAAGGTAGATGAATGATTTACAAAATGTATAGGTTTATTTTGTTTGCCAGGCCTTATCTGCCCTGACTGCTCCTCCATCACCTGGAGGAGGTGCATCTTCAGCTCCAAACTCCGCCGCATCCCTGCCTATAGGTAACTATATTGACTCCTAGACTCTTGTACCAAAGGATACGCTTAGCATTGGAAGTAGACAAAGACATCGAATATACGGAGTGATTTTGTGTGGTTATTCTAGTCTCATATGTTATTCTATTGATAAAAACAAACGATTTTTCCTAACAAATAATAATTGTTTTATACAAACTGTTAAATTTAATATAGATAATTAGGAAAAGCCAAAAAATATTGTCACTTAATACTTATGGTTTGTTAGGAAAATTTGTTTTGTTTGTTTTTTTTTCTATCAATCGAATGTTAATCCAGAGTAAGGACATAGAAAATCACGCGGTATAATAAGACTGGGCAAGAAGCCAAACGGTATCAAAGCTATACCAATTGTCACAGAATAAAATAGTGTAGTTATTCCCGGTTATGGTAATTTTTGTCGTGCACTTTCAAATTAATTATTTTGTTGTTTCACGGACAATATGCCGACTTGCTTGCTCGGTAAAACATGTCACAGAAAACCTCGTGTCAGTTTTTTTACGTCCATTTGTCATAGATTTACAACATCACCTTTCCCGTGAGGAGAGGAGCGCGTTAAGATGTCGATTCCACTAATACCACGCTGGCCAGACGGGTTGGCAAGGATCTGATGTCAATTTTTGTTAATGACAATTTATTAACGATTCCACAAGTTGGTATTACTGGACCCAGGACCGACGGCTTAACGTGCACTCCTTGTCATCCGTATCTATGACAAATGTACGTCAGAAAAGTGTATTTCTCATTGGTACATGCCGGGGGGGTTTGAACCAACCTTTGGAGGATTTAAGGAACGCGTTCTTACAACTGAGCCACAAAACTGAATGCTGGGAATGTTTTGCCTTAATTGGCATCATTGGAAATTAAATAGCTGATGAAATGGCCAGGAAAGGAGCTGAGTCTGCACTGAGGGGTCCAGAACCCTTTTGTGGACTATCAAAGAGCACCTTCCGCGCAGCATTAAAAACATGGAAACACGCACAATGCCTCATGCATCATGATTATCATGATAATGATATTGATGTCCCTAACTGTAGACAATTTTTAAACTGTACAAGTGGCTAGTGACAGTAGACATAAGACTATGGTGATAACTGCCAACTTTATGAACTTCACACCAGTGCTTGATACATCAATATGCATGAGCATCTGCCTGGCAGGCAACTCCAGGGCACAGGCACTCGAAGGAGCTAATCGTAGCCTACTCTACAACAAACCCTTCAGCTATGCAAATCTAAATTAAGAACTCTCATTAGAGCCCTAACTGGTCACTGAAAACTCAATTCAATTCGTTTATTTTGCAAGTAGGCATAGGACAAAAAAAAATGTATTCTGCACTTTTACACGTCTATTTTTAATCATTTTATAGTACATATTGGTGTATCTGGAGTGTAACTGAACAAGAACATGTTTACCATGGGCTGTTATGCGACGATATACGATTATGTTGCTGCCCTGCATGGGTGCTCACAGTTTAAGCCCCGAGGAGGTGTGACTCCTCGCTCCTAAGCCCATACTAAGGTTCCTTAGGGCTAGAGAACGAACTAAAGTCTAGGTCTACAGGTCGCAGTGACCACCCTTTTCACATATAATAATGAGGTCCCTGCCTTACTGACCCCATATATGACTTTGGTGTTGTAACTATGTCATACAGCGAAATATTTTAGTAAAATTAGATAAATGCATGGTTACTAATTTAGGCTGCAGATAAATTATTATAGTGTTTATAAGCTATTGGCTGTTGATTGGCATGGATTTGGTATGATTATTTAAAAAAAAAAATTTATTTTTATTATTATTTCTTAGGGTTCGCTGGGACAAGTAGGACCTTCTAGTAATTTATTATTGTATTTCACGTATTTACTACTCCATCATCATCATCGTCACGTTCGTATCCCTTGGGGGGTGGTCAGAAACCACGCTTATAAAGAAGCGGATTCAAACTTAGCCAATTTTACTATAGGCCAATCATGACAAGTGGCAAGATCGTCGATGTCTTCAGCGTACCAAACTCGAGAAATAACACAAATAATTTAAATATTAATCAAATTTATTATTTAAATAATTAAACACAATAAGTGTCCCAGGAATCGAACCCGGTACCTCCGAGTCTAAATCCACACACTTAACCGCTAGACCACGAAGGCAGTATATAATAATATTAATTATTTTGTTTTTAGAGTTCAGACATTTATTACGTAAAGTAATTTAGAGGGGAGAGAGAAGGGTGTCGACCATGTCTTATTTTTATTACATGGGGTGAGATAGTTCCTTTGTGGCGTAGCGATTTAAACACGAATGTGCCGGGTTCGGTTAGGACACAATAATTTATTAAATTTATTTATGATAGTTTTCGAGTTTGGTTCATTAGGTTTCTGACCACCCCAGAAGGGATACGGTTGTGATGATGATGATTACTAAAGTTAAGATTATTCCAGTGATAAATCCATTTTCCGAGTTGGTTGTGAGTCCCTGGACTGATCAAAATCTTTAAGATTACATACATTACAAAAAATGTAATGATAATAAATAAAAATTGAAAACAAAATCATAATTTGATTATTTAGATTCATATTTATAAATACTATTTACGAACATATTATTTTAGTGGCTTCATGGTAAATAAAAATTACTACTGCTACTATTGCCGTGTAAAGCCGAAAAAAGATTTTATAATGTGCATTTTTACCCCACGAGCCAACTTGCCCCAGCATCCTCTTTCTTTCAATCGTAGTAGCTGATTACCCAATATTCTCCACCCTTATCTATTTATCTAATTTATTCTTTTGGTTTTTGTTTTCCAGCGTTTCTTTCTACATTTCTGGCCTCAACTTTAGTTCGTAAGATACTGTTTATTATTTGATCCCCTCTTTTTTATTTATTTATTTCTTTTTCCTTCATTGTAAATAATTTTTGCTCTGCTCGTGTTTTTTTCCACCGATAGCAACTTAGTAGCTAGTTGCATTTTATTGTTACAATAAAAACTCATTTTTAGATCCTTGTAAATAAACAATGTGTATTACACCATACTACACCAGCCCCCCAATAACATGTGCTGTGATATACGTTTTAAAAAGTTCGTTATATCAAGGTTTATCGGAGGTGCTGGGTTCTAAGTCAAAGTCAAAATA
Organism: Tinea semifulvella; assembly: GCA_910589645.1. Classification (NCBI taxonomy): domain Eukaryota; kingdom Metazoa; phylum Arthropoda; class Insecta; order Lepidoptera; family Tineidae; genus Tinea; species Tinea semifulvella. Next base: position 1,396,077 of record OU342605.1, read on the forward strand.
TCTTTATTCACGTAAACCTATTACAGACATTTATAAAACGTCATTAATTTAATTATTTTGAATGATTCTACTCCTGCTAGTGGAAGACTAAGCAGCAAAGTGGTCCAATAAGTAAGCTGTTAGCAGAAGACCAGCAGCTTAGCAGATTCCAGTGACCTGTTAATGTTTAATCTGACTGAAAAAGGAATCTACAAGGAAAACTCAGCTATATCAGATTTATAAAATAAAACATATACAGAACTGCACCACAACGATCAATTAATAACCTTTTAAATTTAGTTATCAGTACCTATGAGATTACAATACCTGGTACAGCAGTAACCCACCAGGCAAGTCAGAATTAAGATTGACTACATGCCTATGTGCAACCCGAAAGTCGACAAAACTTCAATTACAAAGACAAAGGTTCGATTCCTGGTCGAGCAAACAAAAAAAATTATGTGTCTTTACTTATGTCTGGTACGCTAGAGACATCGACGAGCTTGCCATGTTACGATAGGCCTTTAGTAAAGTTGACTAAATGTGAACTTGCCCCTTACAAAAACGTGGTTTCTCACCACCTCATACGGTCACCTGATACGGTCGTGATGATGCTTGGACTAGATTCTTACAAAACTCTTGTTCAAATATTTAATCCTAATTTTGCAAAAAAAAATGGGAATGTTTTTTGTCTAACGTTTTTTTTCTATTCGAATCTGTTTCGTGTCTGTCTATTTTAGGTGAAAATATCGAACCTTTTATAGTAGATGACTTGATATATCTCCAAAACTACGTACTGCTCCGATGATTCGGGCACATGCCATTTAACATTAAAAGGATGAGTGAAGAGAGATTGACAAACCAGATATATAATGCGAAAGTTGTGGGTAAAAGAGGCCCTGGCAGACCGAGACTCACTTATTACGATCAGATAAATAAAACAATAGTTAAAGGTGCATTAAAAAGCCATCGAAACAAAAGAGCATGTATGAAGAGGTTGATGAATGTTGAAGAAGCGAAAGATCGTGATCGTGACAAGTGGCGCTCAATTGTCTCTGCCTACCCCGCAAGGGATTTGGCGTAAAGATATGTATGGTATATGACACTGTCAATTTTTTTTGGCTTAACAAAGTTGTACGTTTTGATAAATAAAACATCATATTACGCTTTATAGTATACCTACAGAGTTTTTTTAAGTAAATCAGACCAGTAGTTCTCACCCCACTAACATTTGCTGTGACATCGACTAGATTACCACTTGTCATGATGGGCCTATAGTAAAGATGGCTAAATGTGAATCTACTTGATTGACTACAGATGGGATACGGTCGTGAAGATACTTTAATTTAAGTCCGCCTTTTTGTGCAAAGACAATTAGGATTTTAAATAAATAATATTGGATTCACTTTCAAAAAATGCTAACTATGACGTGCTAGCTACCTATATTTGTTATTGACTCTCGTCTTTAAGATAAGGCTTATCAATGATACATCTTCAGATTTCACAGTTCCGTCATGTACCGAACGTACTTAGCACTAAAATAACTTAAATAAATTCCTATTTTGACGCCCTTGATTTTAAGTGGATTTGTTGTTTCAGTTTTTTTTATATGTGACAAATATTATTCAATTTAAGTACAAGTGAAATCAAATATTGATAAATAAATTTAAGTTTGAAATTATTATTTTTAGTAATAAAATATAAACGTATTTTTCTTAATACACAAAATTGTGGTTAAATTTAATATTATATTTATACTTACGTATTTAAATAAATGATTTTATTAACGCCCTTGACTTAAGCGGGTTTTTTGTGTTTTTTTTTTTATTTGTTGTTTTTTTTGTCTATAGTCGAGTGATAGTTTGTAGTATTATGATGAAAGTATAAAATTGTTTTTAGTTAAAATAAAAAGTGTTTAATAATAAAGTTAATTATTTCTAAACTAATTCTAATAAAAAAATTAAAAAGAACCTATAAATAAAAAATGTGTTCAAGAGACGGTTTTTTATTTAAAAAAAATATAATTTTAGTTTTATTATTTTTATTTTGATAGTTTGTAATTATTATTTTATCTTTTGTAAATATTCTTTCGCATAAATTTATTTAATAGGAAAATATGATATAAATTAATAAAATTAAATAAATCCTTATATTAGACTCACGCCCTCGACTTTAGCGGGTTTGTTTGTGGTTTTTTATTTTGTTTAATAATATTTTTTATAAGTGACAAGTGGAAAGTTTATAATATTAAAATATAATTATTTTTAATTAAAATAAAATTTTAATAAATAAATATAGAAAATAGTGGGTGATCTTCGTCTTAATTATATTTAAATAGAAATGTCTACTGAAAGTGGTGGTGCTGGGATATTGTTACCATTAGCAAAGGATCTGTATACAATTGTACACAATATTTTGACAGAATGCCGAGAACAAGCTATACTTCGTAAGTTTTTATTCAGAACATTAGGAAAGTTGTTCATCCATGTTTGTTAGGGAATTCTCACAATCATAAAATATAATAAACTAGCTGACCCGGTTAACTCGGTACTGACAGTCAATCAATGTCACAATCAACTCACACTCACTGGGAGAGGTCGATTAACCGTTGAGCGGTAAATGGTTTGACTTGGCTTTATTTCTGTATTCGACGACTGGTCCGTACTGGGCAGCAGGGGTCCAGCCATCGATCAGGCGGTCTACTCTGCTACTTTGTCTAGAAAATAAGGCACTAATATATTTTTCTATATCTTTTTTCGCCTTTTAAGCGTATTTACACTTATTGTCTCAGCTGTTATTTTAAAATAATTTTACCTTAAATCTTTACACCTTTAGCTTTTCATACACAAATCTTTTTTTTTTCTTATCCAAATAAATTATTTTAAGGATTAGGCATTTAATACAAATTATTAATGTGAAGTATAGAACAGGACATATAACATAAAAATAATTACAAGTTACCCTGAAATCACCACCAAATAATAAAATCAAAATCAATCATAATCAAATAAAACACTAGCTGGAGGTGCACTAAAGAGTTTACGAAAAAACCACACGCACAGGTCAGAATATGCACCCACATACCGTAGTCACCATCCATCGCGTACGTATAAATTTAGGGACTCATACATCTGTCGCACGATAAAGATGTGGAATGCTCTTCCAGCCTCTGTATTTCCACTTACCTATAACTTGGAGTCCTTCAAGCGAAGTGTGAAAAAGCTAGTCAAGCCGGCATAGTGTTAGGGACTGATGTCAGTCATGAGTGTCTGACTTCAGTTGCTAACATTCATGGACCTTGCGCGCCACTTACCATCAGGTAGGCCCAAGGTCACATGTCGTGCTATTGTTAAAAAAAATGAAAAGGCCATGATTGTACGAGTATTAGAGGTATGTGGTAATCGTGACAAATGGCGCTTAATCATCTTTTTTTTATACTGGCACATGTGCTGTGTGATGGTAAGTGGCGCGCAAGGTCCATGAATGTTGTCATTAAACATTAATAAGTCAAAGTCATAATATCTTTATTCACGTAAACCTATTACAGATAATTGTGACACGCCATTATTTAAATTATTGTACTCCTGCTAGTGGAAGACTAAGCAGCAAAGTGGTCCAAAGAGTAAGCTGTTAGCAGAAGACCAGCAGCTTAGCAGATTCCAGTGACCTGTTAATGTTTAATCTGACTTACACTTATGTCCGACATCACTCCCTAACACTATGCCGGCTTGACTAGATGCCTTTTCACACTTCGCTTGAAGGACTCCAGGTTATAGGAAAGTGGAAAAACAGAGGCTGGAAGAGCATTCCACATCTTTATTGTGCGACAGATGTATGAGTCACCAAATTTATACGTACGCGAATTACGAGTACGGTATGTGGGTGCATATTCTGACCTGTGCGTGTGGTTCGGTTGTGGAATGGAGAGGAAGATATAACATAAATAAAATCAGTTTTTATTTATCACATAAATAAAGATTAATAAAAATATAAAATAAAGTTGAAAATAAAACAATGATATATGACAAAAGGATCTAAGGTTCAGAAGAAGTTGGAAGCAGGTTTCCAACAACCTCTGTTATTATACCATAGCCGACGTTTAAATTTAGCCTAACAGTAATAATAATAAAAGTTATTAATTAATATAACAATATTGATTAAAATAAAACAAATTAAAAACAAAGAAAATAAAAAACGAAAACCTAGACTGAATCTGTCACAACCTGCTTCCAAGCTGCCATTCTGTATACATTAAACTAAGATAGACTACTTGCCCGAGTGTAACCCGAAAGTCGACAAAACGCTAAACCTCTGCTAATTTAAGAACAATAAATAACATGTATTAAAAGCCTACTCCTCATTAAGACAATCTAAATAAAACATCACTTAAAATATCACACAAACGTAACATTTGACATTGTTTTTTTTTACCAAAGCCTGTGCTGCTGCGCGGCCCCAATCTCTACCTGGAGCCGAGACCCTGGCTGGTGCTGCCGGACCGGCGTCCTTAACCAGTCTTACACCTGATCAGCAGCTACGTGAAGATTTCACTGTGCTCTCCAAAGATCTGCTGAAGAGCTTGAAATCTGTTTTAGCTACGTTGGTATGTAATGTGTAAATCAGTTGCAAAGTTTATTAGACATAAGTTGTTAAGTTCATCATCTTCAGTTCAATCATCTTGTATAGGGCTAAATTAAAGTTTTTAATACATTAAATATAAATTATAAAAAAAAAACTAAAACAAAAAATAAATAAAAAAACTTACTTACAAAACCTAATTTAAATCGTATCCGCGTAGCATGGTGACAAGAACGCTGGCTGCATCGCTCTGGGCGAGGAAAGAACCAGCACTTTTGTCCCCAGAGCAGACGAGATGTGATGTTTTTTAAAAATCTTTTAGCGCTGTTCCCCTAAGGTATGACAAAGTCAAAAGTGTCGACACAAGTGGCATCCCACACTAAGGCCCGTCCCTGCTCCCTGGGGATCAGCGTCATACCATCAGGTCTCTTGCCATCATCGCGGATTAATCCAGTAGGTTCCAGAATAGCTGGAACCTCAATGGTGGCAAGAGCCCGTTTTATGGTTTCGTTTAGGGAGCCATGACGTGAAGTTTTTAATAAATAAACTATTGGGACCTTAACTTTAGAAAATTATTTTTTCTGCAAGTATCATTCATCATCATTACCTGCCATTAACTATCTGACAGGCACAATTTCTAAATATATTCAAAAAACTTATATTTTCTCACTTTCTTGAAAAACTAAATTTAACTTAATCTCCTCACCTTGGCATATATTATTTTATTAGTATTATATAATATGTATTTTATTGTATTTATTATATAAGTATATTATATATTATGATCCTATTTATCCCATAGTTTATTAATTATTATTATTTTTCTCTTATTTTTTTTTTTTTGTATCATTTAATTTTTCTGACTCTGCACCCATAATATTCATGCTATCACTCTCCCAAAGGTTAGCTGGTAGAGAATACCTTTATGGGTATTATGCCCGCCTATGTACATCTTTTTATATATTATATTTTGTGTGCAATAAAGGATTTAATTACTATTATTACAGCCCCTAGAACACGGAGTCCTAAATCTCTACTGCAACTTCCAACTGGCGTTGACGGGTTGGCGAGGATCTGACGACAATTTATTAACGATTCCACAAGTTGGCATTAGTGGAACCGGGACTGACGACTTACACGACAACAGTTGTTTTGGTATATCTATGAATGTACGAGTGTATTTCTTCATTAGTACATGACGTGGTTGAACCGCGATCTTTTTTAATTTTCACCGCTTTATATTTTGCTCCGATGGGGCAAACGGGTTGTGGAGTGGAGACCACGTGAACCAGATGGACGGATGACCTAAGGAGGGTTGCTGGTCGGGGCTGGATGAGGATTGCAAAAGACTGCGTGCAGTGGCGAGCCTTGGGGGAGGCCTATATCCAGCAGTGGAGAGACTCAGGCTGATGATGATAATGATAATGATATTTTGCTCAATTAAAACGTTAATAAATTTAAATTGAAAACTAGAATTTTTCATTGCTTAGGTAATAGAACGCGGACGAATTCGAGCAGCAATGGATGCGTCAGAATCGGGTACTGGTAACGGCGGCGCCATCTTAGCTGCGTTAAGAAGTAACCTTACTTCCGCATTGCACCAAAATTCGGGTATGTTAACTTATTTCCTTTAATATTTAAATAAATGTTTGACCCGTGTAAGGTCCCACACTTGTCATATTAAGATTTTGACGTCTTATACCTTATATCCATTCTTAAATTTCAAAGAATATATCAGCCAAAGGCGCTTTTTATTGGGCCAATCACCAAATTCTAAAAAAAATGGACTGCTTAATTCATATGTACAGTGGATATGGAAAGTGGTCTATCACTCTTGACTAACCTTTCTTTGAAATACAACAATGTAATTTTTATTTTTTTGTTCAATATGTATATTTTCGTTTGTGTCAATAAACTATTATTATTATTAATTTGTAATATTTTTCGAGTTTCCTATGCTAAAGACATCAACGAGGTTGCCACTTGTCATGTAAACGTGAATCCGCTCCTTTAAAAGTCTGACCACCCCGAAAGGAATAAGATCGTGATGCGTGTACTTTTTTTTTACTATTTAGGGCTACAAAAAAAAAAAAAAATGAATTTATAGTATAATATAGCTAATAAAGATTATAAATTCTGATTCATCATTACAGCCCCAAGAACAGAGTCCTAGACCTCAACTGTTGGAGATGGGCCTTCCAGAAATTTCTGCATAATTTGGCCTAGACTAGCCACGGTCTGGCCAGCTGACGGGTTGACGAGGGTATTCTGATTGTAATGAGCGAATTAAGCAATTAAAACCATTCGCAAGTACTAATAACTAAATATATGGTATAATGAATAGTGAAGTGTTTAATTCAGAGTTGCGAAATCGATTGTCTCGAATACACGACGCGTCCGATCTGGCCGAGATATCCAGCGTCGGACCTAACTCTGAAGCGGTGAGTATAGTTGTATATATTTTTTTTGTATACTTTATTTATTTATTATATTTTATTTAAAAACTTTATTGCACAAAGTACAAAGGCGGACTTAATGCCTGTAGACATTCTCTGACTCGGAGGTTCCGAGTTCGATTCCTGGTCGGGACACAAAAATATTTATTAATGTAAATGCACCTCCTAGTCTAAATCCCCGGACTTAACCGCTAGACCACGGCGGCAGTTACTGTTAGATTATATATACCATATACTAGAAAAAATATATTTTAATTCATGAAAATCATATGAAATGTTGAATGTTTCCAGGTGTCTCGTCAATTCCAGCAGTCCCTTAGCTACAGCTCATCGTGTGTTTCTGCATCAGAATTCTTCGATGCAGAGGAACCTGACGACTTGAAGGCTGATCTTCTTGATGCTGACCAGGTCAGTGTCTAGCAATAACTTGACCCTTAATACGGCAAGGGACCAATACTCCCAGATTAACTAGCTGTATTAGTCTATAGGCCAGACATGTTAGTGTTTTTTTGGAACTATAAAAAAGATAATTTTATTGAACTCACCGTTCCGTGGGAATCAAATATTCCAAAAGACCACAACATGAATTCAAAGAAGATCTCCCAAAGTTAATGTTTTAGAAACTACAAATTATCATGGCGTTTAGAGAACGCATCCCTCTAAAGGATACCATAATTCATAATTAAGTGGATTAAGATTGGGACTAGATGGTCAGTCTTCAGCTCTGATTAAGTCAAAAATGTTCCTTTTAACACCTGTTGTAACCCCACTTAATTATTCCTTCCAGCTGTCAGACACACATTATATAGGATATGGATGACAGTGTTCATAGGTATATTTTTGACCGTAGTGTCAGTTTAAAATAAGAAACAGACATTTGTAAAAAAAATTTTTTAACAATTGTATCGTTACCGATTTCGAAGATCCGTTGGGGGTACTCGTACGACAGCTGGAACTGGAGGAACCGTTAATAAAAAGTCTTAGAGCATTTATAAATTGAGTTACTGTTTGTTACTTGCATAGATAAATAAAATATTTATTATTGTAAATTCACTGAACTAAAAATTAAAAAGTAAAAAATTCCATTAAGAAGTTTAAATTTCTTATGCTGTTTTACTTTTGGGTACATCCAAGACAATAGATGGACTGTAAGGATTCTTTTTGCCCACGAATTTTTTAAAAGACAAAAACTGGATGTATGAGCTTGTCCTTTTGCCTTTCAATAACGGAATAAAAGGTACAAACATTTTTTTTACGTCTGTCATTCACAAACGGAGTTCTTCGCGCCATTTTGCACGGACATGTCAAGTCCAAGTTTTTTGTTTTGTAAATATTAGTTTACTGTGGATATTGTTAGTCGTAAGTGGTGTTATTTTGTTTAATAATGTGCTACAGTGTGAATAATTATGGAAAACGTTAAATTTGACGACATTATTTTTTTCGGTTTTCCCGCGCTGTGAACTCCCGTATACTCTTCGTGTTTGGGCGATATTGACGTGAATTACTCCATGAAAAGCATCAAATTCTGCAACACTTGGAATTTGATGATCCCCAACTCGGTTATGAACTCTGTTATAAACATATATTATGCAAATAAATTACGTGTTTAGGGCTGATGTATTCTGTAGAATGTCCTTAAAAAAAATACTTAAAAAAAAAAACATTCACAAATCTACCTATAAACACTATCATCTATATCCTCATAACGTGCTTGGACAGCTGGAAGGAATAATTGAGTGGAGAAGCCGATGAGGAAACGTCTTAGAATACGGGTGTTAGTTTTGTTTAGGTAAGTTCCATGAAATTTTGTTTCAGGCTGGAGTAATAGAATTGGATGGTGATTCGTCATCAGAAGCGGGATCACTAAGCAGTGAGGAGGGGTCCGCCAGCTCGGACAACTCTGATGGTGCGCGTAAGTGTTTACATTGATAAAATACTTTCCCCTTTTAACTTACGGTTTAGGTGTTATTGCTGCGCACGGATACTCTACGCACGTTGACTTAGCTTCGCTTTGTCTTTTTGCTCAGGGCCGATATTCGACCATTCATCAGCCTGTATCTCCACTGCTGGATGTAGGGCTCCCTTAAGGCCCTCTCCGAACCTTCGCCAGCGACCTTCTTTAGGTCATGTACGTGGTCTCCATTCTAGAACTCGTTTGACCCATCGGTCGTCACTTCTGCGGCAGTTGTATCCGGCCTATTGCCACTTCAGCTTCCTAATTTTGAATTAGGTGAAGTTGGCAGCGCCTAGCTCAATAGTCTGTCCAAGGTAGATGTATTACTGCACAACTTCGAGAGTGGCATTTCTCGCGTAGATGGTCAGGTTTATCAGGTCCTGGAGAAAAGATCACGTACGGGAAGAAGACCTAAAAAAGGTCACTGGTGGGGGTTGGAAGAGGGGGCCTTTTTTAGAGTGAAACCGACTGAAATTTGATCGTTTTGTATTCAGTATTAAACGCCGAGCCTATCACATTAACCCTGGATCAAAATGGCGTCGGTCCGGAGCAGTCTGGCTGGACTCGGAGGAAGTGTCTCCCGTGTCCCCGCCCCAACCCCGGCGGACCCAGTCTCTGGAACCTATTGTACAAGAACATCGGCAAGGACCTCAGCCAGATATCTATGCCGGTCACCATCAACGAGCCACTGAACATGTTACAGGTAACAAAGATACTATTTTTATAGGAGTAATTCAGATGGCGCAAATTATCCCCTCTGCGTTACCACAAAAGGTGACGATTCATTCTTGTTCATCCTGCTTGATTGTTGCTGTAGGGAAATGTGATTAATTGACATGACTATGTTGCAATAAACATATATTAGTCGTTGTAAGTCTAAAAGTGAGAGGGAATGACGTCAGTGACTTCTGGTGCAGTGGTGTCGTCCCGGGGCGGTTTATCTTTTTATTAGCATATTTGTTTTATTCGTTCGCAAAATCCAATAATTTGGATTTTTTTCATTTCTTCTCATTTCATTTGCACATACTCGTAAAATAATTATTCAAGCTATATTTAAAATATGTTTTGCAAATGTGGTGATGAGTGAAGAGTAGTGACGACATGACTGCGAACCTGTCTGTTTTAACAACAAGATTTTTATTGATTTACGGATTAAAATAACTTATATTAAAGAATTTTAAATATTGATTTTTAGAGACTTTGTGAAGAATTAGAGTACAGCGAGCTGTTGGACGCTGCTTCAGAGTGCAAAAGTCCCATGGAGCGGATGTCTCTGATTGCGTCTTTCGCTGTGTCGGCCTACGCCAGCAGTGCACATCGCGCCGCTTCCAAACCATTCAACCCGCTCCTCGCAGAGACATACGAGTGCATCCGACAAGATAGAGGATTTAGATTCATTTCTGAGCAGGTGTGTAGTCACAAAAGGTAAACGAACCAAATGATTAAGCAAAAGACAGTGTTAACGAATGCGTGAACGTAGTGATCTAATGACATAGTCAAATGTTCAGATTAAAATTTGAAACGGGCATGCGTGCAGGTGTATATATAGTCCTGACAAAGGCCATTGACACAGTCGATTTCGTCTTGCTAACAAAACTTCAATGCGAATGGGGATAAAATTTTAGCCTTGGAGTGGTTTCCGAGTTAACAAACGGACCATAGACAATATCTTAGGTACGATTCTGACCTAAGTTGCCAGGCCTATATTAAATTTGAGGTACCACAAGGTAGCTTTCTAGGAGCTGTTTTACCATGCTCCTTAAAGACATGCTAACTCTTTCATTGCCGAAAGCCGGATTTATCTATTATGCGGAAGATACAGCGGCGTTGGTACAGTTATTTTTATTATTACAGGTATCCCATCATCCACCTATATCGGCATGTCATGCTGAGTCGCCAAGATGGTGTTTTTGGCAAGAAGCTCGTATTAAAACCAAGTTTTGGGGCAAAAGCATGGAGTTTCAGCCGGCGGGACGAGTCCATGTCAAGTTACATGCTACAGGCGATCATTACAGTTGGAATAAGGTAGTTAATCAAATTAAAAAAAAACTTTTATTTCAAATAAAACTGCATAAGGGAGAGTGTGAGAGAAATGGTGGGTTCAAACCCCGGCATGTACCAAAAACACTTTTCTTACGTAAATTTGTCATAGATTTACAAAATTTCACCAATACCAACTTGTGGAATCATTTAAAAATTGGCATCAGACCCTCACCAACCCTAGGCTAGGCGTGGTGAGTGTAGGCCAAATTCTCGATAAATTTCTGGAGATGGCTCCAACAGTGGAGGTCTAGGACACTGTTCTACGATGAAATGTAAAAAAAAACCCTACTTTCATAAGTATTCTGACATATCCACATCTCGCTTTCATAAGTATTCTGACATATCCACATCTCGCTTTCATAAGTATTCTGACATATCCACATCTCGCTTTCATAAGTATTCTGACATATCCACATCTCGCTTCCATACATCAACCAACATGGCATTGTGAATAGCTAGCCGATCTTTGTCACTGACCCCAGGGCACTTAACACTATTTCCCGCGTTCGGGTTTTTTTCAACATCCCTACCATACTTTCCATCCGCAGTGAAAACACTATATATATATATAATTTCATTTACTTGTTCTAGAGTTTCATCATTCACCTTTATCGTCATGTTTATCATTCTTATTTTTTTATACACTAATATTTATATGGATTCATTGTTGTTAAAGAGTCATTGTTGCTCCGAAGACTCGATATGTATCCTTTACCTAGGAGTTAATTCAACTAAATAAAAAAGGTATTAACAGCGCTTACAATGTTCAAGGTTACAACCTGTGTTCACAATCTCTTCGGGGGAGAACGATGGGTGGATCAGTATGGAGATATGCACATCACTTCACACGGGACTGACATCACTTGCAAACTTAATTTTATCAAGGTAGGCTACATGTTTCTCTGATCAACTGTACCAGCTCACCAGGAAAAAGGAATTCGTCACATTTTGCGATGGATTTAATAGAACTCGTCCCCGTTTTATTGTAAGATGACTTAAAAAGGAACTCGTCACAGTTTAATGTGAGATGAATTAAAAAGGAACTCGTCACACTTTAATCGTGTGTAGGATTAAACGAGCGCGTTACACTTATAACCTGCGATGGATTCAAAAATAATTATTGTCGTTTTTAACTTGCGATTGATTTAAAAGAACTCGCCACCCATTTTAATGTGAGATGAATTAAAAAGGAACTCGTCACACTTTAATCGTGTGTAGGATTAAACGAGCGCGTTACACTTATAACCTGCGATGGATTCAAAAATAATTATTGTCGTTTTTAACTTGCGATTGATTTAAAAGAACTCGCTACCCATTTTAATGTCAGATGAATTAAAAAGGAACTCATCACACTTTAATCGTGTGTAGGATTAAACGAGCGCACTACACTACCCCCGGCCGCCGCGACACATAACTTTGGTGCGGCGGCTGGGACGCTAATTATTTTACAAGTTTTGCAGGTACACTGTGTGTATAACGGACATATTTCTTTATTTATTTGATGCTCATAACAAGATGCATTCATAACAAAATATAAACAGATACAAACAACCAACTAAGATCTGGACTTTATCTCAAAAATTTGAGCATACAGCTTGCTATTTTTACAACCATTCTAATGGTAAGGTTAGGAGGTGGCTTCTTAATCATATTGCAGTAATTACACATATATGGATGAGAAAAGGAGGTGATTTTGAAACTGACCCTCAATCACAATTTATCAGTGCAATGTTAAGCATACATTTGTTTCGTTATGAGAATTTATTATATAAAGGGCAAAAAAAAAGTAATTGTCAGTAGCTAATTAATGTCAAAAATCAAAATAATATAAAGGTCAAAATTAAATTAAATTAATAGTAATATTTCTAATAGGTATATGTCCAATGATTTATTTCATTTCCTTTTCCGTATTAGGCAATCAAATTAAATTAGGATCTATTCTTACAATGTCTTGGATACTTTTCTTAAGGCTTATATTTGACTCCAGTCAAATATGTCAATTAGGTCACATAGCAACATTAGGGGATTAAAAAAGCTTTATGTGCAATGTCATGAAACGTCAGCATTAAATTCCATCTAGCAGGCGTTAATGTTGAACAATGCAACCTACCCAAATTCTTCTTGGGGCCGACTTTCCGATCGTGGGTTGGAGCTGTACAGTTAGCCCGTATGGAGAAAATATCATTATTCTCCCAGTTTTTAGTGCGGGTTTGCGTAGAGCGCCTTTGCTAGAGGGATTGGTGAATCAACCCTTAGACATATTGTATCCCAATTTTATACTTTCATACCAGTGTACCTTATTACTCAATAAACGCATTTTATTATTATTATTACTTATAACGTGCGATGGATTAAAAAAAAACTCATTTCTTAACGTACTCGCCACTCTTTTTAATGTGAGATGAATTAAAAAGGAACTAGTTACACCTTTACGGAATACACATGGTAGTAGAATACATTTGAATGTTTTTCAGGCTAGTTCATGGTCGACATCCCGTCATGAAGTGCGTGGAGCCATTTCTAGTTCCGGAGCGCGCGTGAGGGTGGCGGGGAGGTGGTCCGAGGCTCTGTATGGGGGGGAGCCTCCCGCCGCCAGGTGTCTCTGGAGACCAGGTAATATACAGATGACCAGATATTTGCGGGGTGGTTTGTAACCACGCTAGTAAAGAAACTGTTTCCACGCGTAATCATAAATTTTATTTATTTAAGCGGCATAGTGGTAGAGACTGATGTCGGTCGTTAGTGGCTGGTGTTAGTTGCCCCCATTTTTGTACCTCGCAGACCGCTTACCACCAGGTGGGTGCGATGTCACATGTCGTTTTCAGTATTAAAAAAAAAAACTTTAAAACAAAATGGTGGCAAGGTCGTTGATTTTAAAAATATCACAAATAAATGATTGTGTCCTGATCAGGAATCGAACTCGTTGGTGCTGATCGACCAGTCATGTCTGAAACTATGAAAAAAACATAATTAAATAAAATAATATAACAAATATTAAATCAAGGGTGAAGTACGAAAACACAATGCAACCTCGTTCTTTGGCCTGCATCAGACTGGAAAATTCTCATGAATACATTTGAACATCATTATAGGATCCCAGATGAACTAGCTGTATCAGACATCTTAGTGTTTTCTTGGATATTGAAAAAAGCTATTCTTATTGAACTTACTGTTCCATTGGAATCAAATATTTTAAAAGACCATGAAGTCGAACAAATATTATGATCTCACAGAAGAAATGATTAGGAACGGGTTCAAGACTTAGCTTCACTCTATGGAAGTTGGTGTGAGAGGAATTCCAGCAAGATCTTTGCACCACTTACTAAAACTTCCATGATGACATTAAATTAATCTACCCAAGTTGTGTAAGTGAATATTACAGCAGAAACTGCCACATAATGTGCATTAGAGTATATAATAAAATTCCTAGAGAGATACGAGAGTTACCTATAAAACGTTTTACTATTGAGTTAAAGAAAATTCTTATTGACAACTGTTTTTACTCAATAAAATAATTTTTAGCATGCAAATTTTGACATTAACATTGTATTTCAATAAATTGACAAGAACAATATTAAATATAAACTATATACAAATAAATATTGTAAATAAATATCTATTGACATAAGCATATTGTATGCCCATAATATGGACAGATTGCATCATCATACAACTGTAATTAGAATAAGCAATCTATACAATAAATAATTTTGAATTTAAATTTTTAATTTGTAAAATTTAACGGAATCATACAGGTTGGGTTGGGAGACGAGCATAATGGTGGATGGTAAGCGTCTTGTTGCGCAATAACCAGTCGGTTGCAAGCAATGGAATGCTACAAAATTTGTCTTATTATTATTATTAGGGACATATCCCTAATTAATAAATTTGTCCTTTTAGGAGCAATGCCTCCTGAGAACGAGTTGTACTACGGCTTCACGAGGTTCGCTATGGAACTGAACGAGCTGGAGCCCGGCATGAGGGACATGTTACCCCACACCGACACCAGGCTTAGGTATTAATAATTAAATAATAAGTATTATTTACTATACGGAGTGACTTCAGGCCTTATTCTAGATTCTAGTATGTTATTCTATTGATAGAGACAAACAATAATTTCCTAAGAGACCATATGTCGGAAGTGACAATTTGTTTTGGCTTTTCCATACAAACTGTTGAATTTAAAATAGCCAAGCAAACATCATTACAGCCCCTAAAACAGCGTCCTAGACCTCTACTGTTGGAGATGGGCTTTCCAGAACATATATCTCGAGAATTTGACCTTGCCACGCTCACCCCCGTCTGGCGAGGATCTGATGTCAATTTTTTTGTTTATTGTTGGGAGTTGGGCGACGGACGAGATGAGTCTCCGGAAGCCCGCGGATCTTCTAATCCAAAACTGGTTCCCTGGAATTAACATTCGCAGCGTCTAAGTATGGAGATCACTGTATGACTGCTAATGAGCCTTGCATCTAAGTAGTATTATCTACATCTAGTAGTAGCGTGCAGTGCTTTGCAGCAATCAGAGAAGGTGTTCACAATTATAATAAATGAAAAATGACCTAAGTGATATGACAAATTAACAATTAATGAGATGACTAATGATTGGTGGCATGATAATGAGTATGTGAGGTGTCGTTGGGTGATCGTGGAATATGTGAAACCGCCGACAGCACTAGATATAAAACACACAAAGACACAATATATCACACCAGACATTTAGCCATTTTACAATCTAAAACGAATTGTTAGCACTTACCCAATTAGGGGATTACGGTCGCTTGGTGATTTTAATGCACAATGTGTGCTTGAACAAAATTACATTAATATTTTATTGTCGGAGCACCCGCAAAATGAACTTGTGCAGAGAGTGTTTAAAATTAATTAGGAACGGCTGATTTTTTTTTGTTCTCTTCTCCTGTTGGATGATGAATGAGATGATAGGGAAGGCAAAGGGTCTAGCCCATACAGCCAAGTCTGACGTAAACTATCTTTCTTTTTTATAAGTTAATGACGTCATTATCGAATTCCAGATATTGCAGAATTTGATGCTTTTCTTGGAGTCACTCGCGGCACCATAGCTCAAACACGTCGGGTTAAATATGGGAGTTGACAGCGCGGGAAAACCGCAAAAAATAAACTGCAACTTGTGTCCCATATTTAAAGTACAATTTATCGTTTTCCATAATTATTCACATTGTGGCACATTATTAAATAAAACAACACCACTTTTGACCAATAATATCCACAGTAAATTAATTTACAAAACAAAAACTTGCACTTGACATGTCCACGCAAAATGGCGCGAAGAACTCCTAGGAACGGCTGAACTTGACACATTGCGTACCGTCCCTGAGCGTTCTGTTTCTCCGAGTTAATCACATAACGCATTAATGCGTTTCTATACTGACAAATATAAACTGCCATGTTACAGTGTGAAATGTTATCCATTGCTTACAGACCTGACCAGCGTGCCTTAGAGGAGGGAGATGTGGACGCCGCAGAGAGATACAAACATCAGTTGGAACAAGCGCAGAGGGAGAGGAGGAGACACGAACATGTACCGGCTTGGTTCAGGTTATTTATCTCACTATAATCACTACATAATATATATATATAATTACCGGGTTCGATCCCTGGTTGGGACACAAAAATAATTATTACATACATAAATACATTTAATTATTATTTAATTTATTTGTGATATTTCTCGAGTTTGGTACGCTGGAGACATCGAGGAGTTTGCCTCTTGTCATGATTGGCCTATAGTAAAGTTGGCTAAATGTGAATCCGCTTATTAAAAGCGTGGTTTCTGACCACCCCGAAAGGAAATCGGTCGTGATGATACTTTACTATTTTATACTTTTATAATCACTACATAACAAAACAAAGTCATCCACCGCGTCTGTCTGTCTGTTCGAGATAAACTCAAAAACTACTGCACCGATTTTCATGCTGTTTTCACCAATGGATAGAGTGGTTCTCGAAGTTTTTGTATATATTAACGATATTTGGAGGTGGCGGCATAAAATTAACTGACTGGGAGCTTTGAACGAAAACGTTCCATATACCCTTTGAGATACACCAAAATAATGTATAGTTGATGTGTGTATCTTATATAGGTCTACAGTAAAGTCTGCGATGATTTATAGTATCGGGGTTTCAAGGAACATATCTGCCAAATTTCATCAAAATCGGTTCAACTTTTCAAACTTTGCCAAGCGTGCGTTATTACAAATTGAATCTAGCCGTGTCACCAAATTCTGTTTGGCCGCTCCGAAATAAAAAATAAATATTTCCAGACAGGTCACACAGCGCCATCTAATTTCCGTGGTAAGCTACGAGGCTTGTGTTACGGAAACTAGATGGTTGATAAACTACATATTACTTTGTTTTTTTTGTTAATATATACATAACACCCAGACCGAGACAAATTATACAATGTACAACTTGCCCCCGGTGGGAATCGAACCCACTACCTCCCGAGTTCACGGCAACGTTTGTTACCATTAGACCGCGGAGGCGATCAAAAAATGTCCTAACTTGTCTAACTACTTATCTCTATTAAATTGTTAGGACTAGTAAAAAAAATAAACATACAAAAGTGGTTTTTATTTCCACTATTACCCAACGCACAATAGTGCGCTAGCCCATTAGAAAACGAGAACGCACGAATATGCGAAGGGGGTTTTGTAGAATTCCCTAGGGGAGGATTTTTTTCACTATTTATATATGATATTTTGGACCTTAAGGACCTTAAAGTTATCAATAAACACTTCAATATCCAAAATATTTTTTGCCGTGCTGAAAGGGATAATAGTTTTTATAATGTTAACGGGTTTTACGCCAATTACTTTTTTTTTATACTAGCACGACATGTGACCTTTGGCTCGCCTGATGGTAAGTGGCGCGCATGGTCCATGAATGTCAGCAACGGGAATCAGACACTTATGGCCGACATCAGTCCCTAACACATTTCACACTTCGCTTGAAGGACTCCAGGTTATAGGAAAGTGGAAACACAGAGGCTGGAAGAGCATTCCACATCTTTATCGTACGACAGATGTATGAGTCCCCAAATTTATAGGTACGCGAAGGGATGGTGACTACGGTATGTGGGTGCATATTCTGACCTGTGCGTGTAGTTCGGTTAGAGACATATTTTTCGACTTGAGTCGACCCGTGACCACGGCCAATGGAACTTGGCTGAAACGTCGGGAGAAGAGAGAAGACAAATTTCTAAGCATTCCATGGATTCACCGTGCGGGTGCCGGGTCCATCGTGTGTGGGTAAGAGATGAGAAGAATGGTGCTCGGGCTTGCGACCGACAATAGGCTGGTTTAAGAAAAGGAGGCCTCCCTTTTTTTTTATTGCGCGATAATACTCTCACCATCCATTGCATCACCATTCTACTTCTCTCCCTACCCAACCAAATACTGTATGATTCCGTTAATGCCGTCTTGGGAGCTCGTTCCATAAATGTATCTCCGGCAGACCTGCTTAGGCCCAATTCTTTCAGTAAGTGATGCAAAGATTTTGCTGGAACTCTCGCACCAACTATATGTCTGTAAGGTAAATCGCGTTAAGACCCGTTAAAATTATAAAAACTAAAATCGGTTCAGTAATATAGACGCGAGATAAACATACAGACACAATAGACTTCCTTCTTTAAACATGTATTTATGTTTTAGAAAATCCTTCGAGAGTGGCGAAGAGATGTGGGTATTCGCTGGAGAGTACTGGAAAGCTCGGGAGGCGGGATTCTCTGACCACTCTGTGCCGGTGCTGTGGTGACCTTCCGTAAGGCCGGTATGTATAACTTCATCCAATTCATCGACTAACACAACATGTAAGTTTACGTTTGGACCTTCCGTAAGGCCGGTATATATAACTTCATCCAATTCATCGACTAACACAACATGTAAGTTTACGTTTGGACCTTCCGTAAGGCCGGTATGTATAACTTCATCCAATTCATTGTCTAACACAACATGTAAGTTTACGTTTGGACCTTCCGTAAGGCCGGTATGTATAACTTCATCCAATTCATCGACTAACACAACATGTAAGTTTACGTTAGGACCTTCCGTAAGGCCGGTATGTATAACTTCATCCAATTCATCGACTAACACAACATGTAAGTTTACGTTAATCTTGTCTCAATCGGCTCAAACCTAAGCACGACTTAAAGCCATACCGAGACGGGCATAAACTGTATTGCCAAAGATTTGTGACGTCACAAATGATATCATTCCTCGCGCTCAGACTGCTCACGATATCGAGTTAGATCGCTCTGAGCGCTGTCAGTTGTTTGTCATTATGTTGCGCGCCATTTTCTAGTTTATTTACCCCGCGTTCTTTTTATAGCATTTCCAACATCTCGTAGCAACTTCATAAACCAGCGCGAAATGCCGTTTTTGTTAAGAAATACCACTTTTTTTAACAATGCTAAAATTTCTTAAAAAAACGAGCGGTGAGGCTACTTTTTGACAAGTGTTTTTGTTCATGGCATCCAACACTCATGATGTTATTATGGTCTTTGAATTTATTACATAAAATCGTTTTAATAGAAAACAAGATTATAAAAATGGTAAACAAACCATTTTATATGTTAATGACATCTGTCAAAAAGTAACATCAATAACCCTCCTTTCAACACGGTACTGACATACGAAATTAGCATCAAATATTAGAATTTTCATTAAACGAACGACTTGTGCTAAAAAAAAAGTGGTATTTTCATGCTAACATTTCTTAAAACGAACGCAGCCTTAGGCTTGTATATTAGCCTATAATTTTATTTTTTGTTCACAGCTAATGCCGCAACAAGAAATTCTCTGCTAAATTACAATAGTTGTTACATAGCTTTAGCTTTTAGCCATAATATGAATTTATGTATATTAATTACTCATATGTAACTTCTGCTTAAGCGTTCGAAAGCGCTTAGAAATGGAGTAGTGAATTAAAACACAATTAAAAAGTAGGCTTATAGCATATTAAAACTAATGTTTTTTGAAATTATACTCGCTCGCAAAATTGATTTTCAAGTCTGATTGACATTTCATATAATCAGCTTTCTAGGAAAAGCTTAGAATAAAACCCAACTGAGTTACCCATTATTGCACAAAAAATATTTTGGGCAAATGAGTTTTGAAAGTTTGTGATCTTTTCTCACATATTTGTCACATTTAGAGATGTAAGAGCAGGAGCAGAGATGTAGCAAATTTTATGAACTTTAAGTTATATAAATTAAAGAGTTTTTTAAACGACTGGTGTAAAAATGTGAATTAAAAAAAAAATGGTTTTCGCTTTAACCTGGCAATATTTCTTCTTCTTTCATATATCTAATTTTAGACAGAAAAAATAGCAAAAACATATAAAGAAATAGTAGTTTATGAAACTGTTGCATAATAAGGGGTATTATACACGAGTGTGTGTTTAAAAACCTGAGTGTGGTTTTTAATAGTATCACACGAGTGTTATAATACCTAGTTATGTGCAGTTTCATACACTAATTTATCTACTCTCATACATTGGGATTGAACCTACTAAATGAAAGATAAAAGTTAAAAGAGTAAGAAAAATCACACCAAATGCTATACAAACGTATTGAATGGCGCCAATTTTTTTTTTTTTTTTTTTTAATGTCCATGGTACAGAATACATAAGTCCTAAACTATGAAATGGCGCCAAAACCTAGCTTATGACCGCGCACGCGCTATGGCGGGCGCTGCCATAGACAAGTAAAAATTGGAATCAAAACTTTTTGTAATGGAACCTTTGCCTTAAAAAAAAATAAGTGTTATATAATATGTATGATTCTATTTTTAAAATGAATTATAACATAATTTTGTTAGAGAAAAAGTGTTATAATGTGATTCTATTTTTAAATTTCAGCAGTATGTTTATAAAGTATGTCAATATAAATTCGTTTTGAAGTTTGTAATTCGCATTTTACGATATGAGAGTAGATAAAATATTTTATTTGTCACATTAACAAAAAAAAGTAAAAATGTGTGGTGACAAATAGAGAACCAGCTCAGCATTAAGCTGCGACGCTTTAAGAGTCACAGCAGTTATATTTAGCACCTGCCTCACATAACAAATGCTCCTAATTATTCCTAAGGTTGACTAGTAAGAATGCGTAGCGGCATTA
This sequence comes from Tinea semifulvella, assembly GCA_910589645.1. Taxonomy (NCBI): domain Eukaryota; kingdom Metazoa; phylum Arthropoda; class Insecta; order Lepidoptera; family Tineidae; genus Tinea; species Tinea semifulvella. The sequence continues at coordinate 1,417,243 of OU342605.1, forward strand.
AGTCCGCTTGTACCTAGTGCATAAAGTTTTGAAAAAAATAAAAAGTAAAAAACAATATTTTTGAGTTAACTCCCTTTAGATCAAGGTGTGCGATATGAAAGTATGTCGAAAATGTCCGTAAGTTTATGTCCTAGAAAGCTAATAGTCTTTTATTTATTTTATATATTTATCGCCATAGGATCCTATCGGAACTATCGGTTAAGTCATTTTTTCTTAATAACAACGCTAAACAAAATACCTGGCCAGATATGGTGATACAGTATGGCAAGGAACAGCCCCAATTTCCATTATTATTATTTTATTATTATTATCTCTATCTCTTCCACTTCTAATTCTTTATTTCTCAAAAGTAGACTCAGACTTGAATAATCTTTGATAATGTTGTATTGTGCGAGCGAGAGGGGTGCAAAAGCCTTAATGCCTATTAAAAAGAAATCACGCTATGTTTAATAAGTCTATAAATACAAAAACTGGGCCGTTAATCGTTTGGCTACAAAGATCAAAGAAAAAAAAAACAAAATATTGGAACTGGTAATTGATCACTTCGTTCACCTATGACTTCGTTACCCATAGATGTTTAAGATAACATACATACAGCCATAACTTTAACGCACAGCATACGTAATGATGAAGAAACTTAGGTATGAATGAAAGCATAGGGGCAAAAATAAGGAAAGCCATGCTCCGATGGTTCGGGCATGTTGAAAGGATGAGCGAAGAGAGATGAAACCAGATATATAATGCGAAAGTTGTGGGTAAAAGAGGCCCTGGCAGACCGAGACTCACTTATCACGATCAAATAAATAAAACAATATCTGAAGGTGCATTCAAAAGCCATCAAAACAAAAGGGCATGTATGAAGAGGTTGATGAATGTCGAAGAAGCGAAACAGGTATGTCGTGATCGTCAAAAGTGGCGCTTAATTGTCTTTGCCTACCCCGCAAGGGATCTGGCGTGAAGATATGTATGTATACATACATAACACCTCTTCATACATGCCCTTTTGTTTCGATGACTTTTTAATGCACCTTTAGCTGTTTTATTTATTTGATCATGAGTCTTGTTCTGCCAGGGCCTCTTTTACCCACAACTTTCGCATTATAATATCTGGTTAGTCAATCTCTCTTCACTCAACCTTTCAACATGGCCGAACCATCAAAGCATGCCTTTCCTTATTTTTGTCCCTATGCCTTCTTCCATTTTGCGTATTTCATCAATACAATTCAATATATTTATTTCCATATGGTTCACATGTAACACTCGGATATTGTCAATTTTTTACAATATTTTTAAAATAATAAATAAAAAGATTAAATTAAATTATGGATAGACCGAAATAAGTAAGTGACATTGCTGCCATAAGCAAGTACTGTAGCTTAACCTAAATTCGAGGCATTATAGCCGTGTCAACTTATAATCTAAATAATTTTTCACATCATTACGTATGCAGTCCGTTAAAGATATAAATATCCGACGCAATGACCTCATTTCTACTCTCATGCTTATTCTGACATATCCACGTCTCGCTTCCATACATAAGTATTGGTAACAACATGGCATTGTGTATGGCGAGTCGAGCTTTGTCACTGACATTTTAACTGGCGGTCAGTGACCCCAGGACACCGTTAAGTTAACGAAGCTATTTAAGTCAGCGATTTTAGCGGCTTTTAGTTATTTGGGCCCACGGGCTACAGTGTAGGGCCAAACTAAATAACTACTTATAAGCTGCTTTTGCAACCAGAAAATCTGACAAAAAGAAGAGCTATACCTAGAGATAAAAAAAACTGTACCAATAAGAAATACTTCTAAACCAAACGATTAACGACCCATAAAATAGACAAAAAATAACATATTAACAGTAGAATAATGGCTGTGAATTTGTTTCCATAGTTCTATTAATAAAAAATTTAAAAAACACTTGTCTAGATAAATTAGTTAGAGTTACACTTAAAAGCAATAACGGGTCACTTTTAATATATGTAACATTGCTTTTTTAACATATTATGTTAAAAAAACTATACTAAAGTTATGTAAAATAACAACACGACTGTATCCCTTCCGGGGTGGTCAGAAACTTTTTTTTTTAATTAACGGATTCCCATTTAGCCAACTTTATTATAGGTGGCGCGGTGGTGGCTTGGTTGTAAGAACGCGTTTCTTAAATCCTACAAAGGTCGGTTCAAACCGGCATGTACCAATGAGAAATATACTTTTCTTAAGTATATTTGTCATAGATTTACAATACCACCGTTCCCGTTCTCATACCCACATACTATATTTTAATCTTATTTCTGTTTTATATGAAATGAAATAATTTATTTGCCAGAAACATAGTAGTTACAGGGATGTAATTATATCACATGCTTCGCTATTTCTAGCATACAAATATTTATTTAGTCACATGACTTTGTCGAGCTTAGTGTCTAGGTATTCTTTTGTCGAATAAAAACATTTATCAACCAGCTTTTGTTTGACTCTTAATTTGAACAGTTTTAGTGGCAGCTCCCTTATAGTAACTGGAAGCTTATTAAATATCTTTGTTGCCATTGCATAACAATTTCGGCTATATTGAGTACTTTTATGCGCTGGAATGATTATTCTACTAGGATAACGCGTGCAAATTGCAATTATCCCCAAGAGTTTTAAAAAGTTCCGGGTAGCTTTTTACAAATAAACAGCATTCAAGTATATAGATAGAAGGAACAGTCAGTAATTTTAGTTTAATAAATAAAGGACGACAGGAAGTCATAGGAGGTGTGTTACAAATAGTACGAATGCATTGTGACCGCCTCCGTGGTCTAGTGGTAACAAAAGTTGCCGTGAACTCGGGAGGTCGTGGGTTCGATTCCCACCGGGGGCAAGTTGTACATTGTATAATTTGTCTCGGTCTGGGTGTTTATATGTATAATATGTATATATTTACAAAAAAAAAAAAGTATAATATGTAGTTTATCAACCATCTAGTTTCCGTAACACAAGCCTAGTAGCTTACCACTGAAACTAGATGGCGCTGTGTGAGCTGTCTGGAAATATTTATTCATTATTCATTATTGTTTTTGTCCAATAAAGATTCTATTTATTTGCCCCACAATAATATGCCGTACCTTATATTTGACGCAACATATCCATGGTATGCCTGAAGGGTGGTTTTATCGTTAGCTATTTTAGTTAATCGCCACAAAGCGTAGACAAATCTATTTATTTTAGTTATATTACTTATATGTTGTGTCCAAGAGCTATTTGTATGTAATGTAATTGTAATCGCTTAATAGTATTGTCTAAATAATATAAAATCCCTTTGGCTTGTGTTCCACTATTGCTACTTTATTTATATGTTTAATATAATAAGCTGTTTTTTATTTTTTAATAAATAAACACTAATGGAATGGGATGGAATCTTTTCACAGCGCGGGTTTTTATCATCCCGCTAGAGAATTAAGGTCGTGATAAAACTATATACTTATTTTTTTCGAGTTGTTATTGCTTTTCAGTGTAATATATAATCTTTTTGGTCCGCCATTGTTGTTGTAGTGTTCTTTAATATATTGTTTTAAGTTTTTGTTTTATTAAAAAACGCGTAGTTTATTTTTGTATAAAAAAATGTCTGAGTTGTACCACATCAAATAACAAAAAGGGAACCACAGTATTGAATGAAGTGAACCGTGAACTCGGGAGGTCGTGGGTTCGATTCCCACCGGTGGCAAGTTGTACATTGTATAATTTGTCTCGGTCTGGGTGTTTATATGTATATATTTACAAGAAAAAAAGTATAATATGTACCTAGTCTATCAACCATCTAGTTTCCGTAACACAAGCCTCGTAGCTTACCACGGAAACTAGATGGCGCTGTGTGACTTGTCTGGAAATATTTATTTATTTTATTTATTAATTATTGAAGTGGGCCACTTTCTAAACTACGATAAATATTAAAAAAAAAAGCCAAACTAGAAGACTTATATATAAAAGATACACTTTCAGCTAGTGTAATCATCATCATTACAGCCCCTGGAACACAGCGTCCTAGACCTCCGCTGTTGGAGATGGGCCTTCCAGAACCATATATCTGGAGAATTTGGCCAGCACTTGCCACGCCAGATTGGTTGCCGAGGATCTGATGTCAATTTCTAATGACAATTTGTTAATGATTCCACAAGTTGGTATTAGTGGAACCGGGACCGACGGCTTAACGTGCTTTCCGAGTGTTGTAAATCTTTGACAAATGTAAAAAAAAGTGTATTTCTCATTGGTACATGCCGGGGGGGGGTTTGAACCGACCTTTGTATTACTAAGGACAGCGTTCTTACAACTCTAAAAGTAGCTACGAAAAAGCGCGGCAAATTCAAAAATCCCTTAAATTTTTCTATCAAACAATTCATCATGTTCGGGTTATTTTGTATTTAACTATCACAGAGAAGATTATTTGTTGCAAGTATTAAAATATAATTCATACTAACCTCTTGGAATGACAACTTTAAGGCCTATATAAACCTGTGCTGTATATTTTCCAGGCTGTTGATGCAAACATTGTACTGAGGAGTCCAAATATGTTTTTCAAACTCCAATATGCTCCTTACATAGGCAGGGTTATATAGCCTTGAGGCAACGCAAACTTCCAAAGATTTTAGACGTTCTTCGAATAAATCCAAGCATCCAGCGGGGTAAGGCGGAATCCACAATCGTCCGCAACCGTATCGTCTAAGATCGATTACGGAATGCCCAAGATTTCTGACAGACGCAATCGATCTTAGACGATGCCTTTTTGGACGATTGTGCACTGCACTTTACTCCGCTGAAAGCCTTATTTGTGATCTTCATGTGCTCAGCCATTATCAGCTAACCCCGCGTTCGTTTTATAGCATTTCCAACATTTCATAGCAACTTCATAAACCAGCGCGAAATGTCGTTTTTGTTAAGAAATACCATTTTTTTTAACAATGCTAACATTTCTTAAAAACGAGCGGTGAGGCTACTTTTTGACAAGTATGGCAAGTAACAAATAATAACAAATCAATTGACAATGTATTATGGTCTTTGAATTTATTATATAAAATCGTTTATAATATCTTTTTAACAAATATAATAGAAAAGTATATAAAAATGATACACAAACCATTTTATATGTTAATGACATCTGTCAAAAAGTAACATCAATAACCCTCCTTTCAACACAGTACTGATATACGAAATTAGCATCAAATGTTAGAATTTTCAATTAACGAACGACTTGTGCTAAAAAAAGTGGTATTTTCATGCTAACATTTCTTAAAACGAACGCGGCCTTAGTCTAGCCACACACCCAATACAAGAGAGGTGCGTTGGAATTTGGACATCTTGTAAAACAATATCTTTCGGACTTTAATTTTAATAGTTTTATGCATATTTTAGAACGCAAATGAGGAATTGAAATTAAATCAATTTAAAGCAAATGTTTGACAACAGTCGTATTAAAAAAATTACCTTAATAGTTGCCATTTGAAAGTTTGCAAACAATTTGTTTATCTACTTTTATTAGCCAGACTCGCGTTTTTTAATAGGACAAAACAATGGAGCTGTTAAATTTTTATTTAATCATGAAATGATTTTAATTTATATATTGTTATATTTATGTGTATTTGGTGTCTATTTAATTAGTTTTAATTAAATTACTGCGTAAGAAAACATCTATTAAGTTCTACTCAGTTGGCATATTTTCTATGTAAATTATGATGTATTGTATGTTTTGTTTTATATATGTTATGTACTCATAAAATTATATCGTACTAATAGTTTGTAAATATTTGAACGCAAAAGAATTGAGCTATATTTTAACACGCAAGTTGTTGAACACCAAATCGTTTAACACGCAAAACAGATCCACACACCAACAGTTTAACAAGCAAAATTGTTACACAAAAAATCGTTTAAAATGCAAGTTGAACACCAAATCGTTTAACACGCAAAACAGATCCACACACCAACGGTTTAACACGCAAAATTGTTACACACAAATCGTTTAAAATGCAAGATGAACACCAAATCGTTTAACATGCAACAATGATCCACACACCAACAGTTTAACACGCAAAATTATAAAACAACAAATCGTGTAACACACAAGTTGTTGAGCACCAAATCGTTTAACACGCAAGTGGTTGGACACCAAATCGTTTAACACGCAAAATTGTTTGTCACGTGACTTTTCAACAAGCTTTATCATTTTATCTCGTAAATATTATTTTATTTGTAGTAAAAAACAGAAATGATACTTAAAAATAGATAAAAAAAGAGAAAAAACAAACAGATATAAGTTACATTCGAATCATTTCCTTTAATATTTATCACTGAGAACATATAGTCACCGAACGTTCCCATCGGAAACATTACATATTATAATTTAATTACCTAACTATATCATGTCTGGAGACTGTTATGTTAGAAGCGAAGAACAGAACTAAAAAAACTTTTTTTTAACTTAAATTTAGATGCGGCTGTTAGAATATATCATCATGCATTATGGTACAGGAAAACAAGCATTTGCAGCCGAACTAAGCCTATAAGTATATATAATATACTATTATTAGTTAGAGATATTATAAAATGGTTATTCTGGAAATAGTTTGGTTTGATCTTTCTGACACATTTTTTTTTTTTTGGTTCTCTTTCGATGGATGATGAATGAGATGATAGGGAAGGCAAAGGGTCTAGCCCATACAGCCAAGTCTGACGTAAAATATCTTTCTTTTTTATGTAAAATATGGGAGTTGACAGCGCGGGAAAACCGCAAAAAATAAACTGAAACTTATTTAAAGTCCAATTTATCGTTTTCCATAATTATTCACATTGTAGCACATTATAAAACCAAACAACACCACTTTTGACCAATAATATCCACAGTAAATTAATTTACAAAACAAAAACTTGCACTTGACATGTCCACGCAAAATGGCGCGAATAACTGCCCTTTCTGTCACAAAGTTGTGGAATTTGCTTATAATTTCTGTCGGTTTTTTTTTTAGTTTGTATAAAAGACTTTACATTCACCAGTCCTAAATATATGTATAGGTCTGTCGTCGTGGACGCGATACATTTAAGTGTTCTTTGGCGTTCAAATAAATAAAATACAATGTCAATTCAATTCTAAAGTATTTTTAATATGGTCGCAAATTATATTCTATTTTCGACAATAAATAAGTGTTGTATTAGTTAATAATTACTAACTCCCGGTGTCGGAAAGGATTATTAAAATAATCGATGTTTAACATTGTTGTACGCAACGTGATTGGTAGTTAGTTAGCTTGCCATGTTATTTTAGGCAATCACGTGCCATATAACATGTTAAACACCCGTTATTCTAATCATCCATTCCGGAACTGGCAGTAGATATACTATTATTAGTTAGTGATATTATAAAATGGTTATTCTGGGAATAGTTTGGTTTAGTCTTTCTATCACAAAGTAGTGGAATTTGCTTATAATTGCTGTCGGTTTTTTTTTAAAGTCTGTATAAAGGACATTATATTCATCAGTCCTAAATTAAGTGATTTATTCATAACAGTGTTTATAGGTTGGGATCTTGAAATTCCAAGTGTTGCAGAATTTGATGCTTTTCACGGAGTAATTCGCGTCAACACGCCCAAACACGTCAGGTATATGAGAGTTCGTAACGCGGAAAACTTGCAAAAATTACTGTAACTTGTGCCCATATTTAGTACAATTTACCGTTATTAGACTACAATGGGGTGTATCACTAACTTTTTATCACGGTAGGTGGCGCGTGATAGACGGTACCCAATAGAACTGTCAGTTGCATAAACCGTAAGTTAAAATTATTTTTTTTGTTATCAAAATAAAAAAACTAGAAAAACATTTTAAAAAATATGCGACATAGGTGTAAAATAAGGTACCAGTGCCGCTAGCGACATCTACAAAAAGCTTTGCCTGATACACCCCATTAAGAAAGTAAACACTCTTAAGTAAGCGATGAATTACCGACTCCAAGTAAAACAAAGATTGCCGGGATGATCATACGCAATACGTTTTGTCTCTGGTTTCTTGTCTTCAGTCATTGTTTTCATAAACACTTTAAAATAAGACAATAATGTTAATTCAATTTATTATTAAATAAATAAATAAATATTCTTATATTCTATTATTATTAATTTACTGTTTCACCATAAAAGCCTTAAAATCATAAGTTTTGGCGCCGAATTATTTTTTTCCTCGTCGGAGAGGCCAAGGATTCGCTCCATTCAGCCTTGTCAACGGCTTTATTGTAATAAATCAGATTGCGTCTCATAATTTAAAATATTTATCTTCAGAAAGTTGCACTTTAGACGCGGATGTTCCAGGTTCGATTATTAACCGAGTAAACAAAAAACTTCTTGCTATTCCTGAGCGGACAAAAATATAAAAGTGCATTTTTCTTGGGATTGTTTTAAATATTGGAACGCAATCCAAGTAGACAAAAAAGATTGTGACTATTTAATAATGTTGCTAGATTTAAAATAATTATTATAGTAGAAGTAAAATAATACGGTTATTGGCTAGTGAGTTGGTGTATAGAGGAAATAAGGTTGCTTGGGAAAACTGTTTCATAAGATATTATTGTTTAAAAAAATATTTTGGCCAGCGTCGTGATTGTAGGCCAAATTCTCCAGGAATATGTTCTGGCCAATCTCCAGTAGGTCTAGGACAGGTAATTTAAACGCATTTTGGTAGTTCCCGAAACTACGTAAGGTCATACACCCGTATTCGAAGACGTTTTCTCATTTTTTTTTCTTCTCCACTCAATTATTTCTTTCAGCTGTCAAACGGAGGAATGCCTCAGCACATCATTACGTTTGTTTAGGACTTATGTATTCTGTACCATGTCCTTAAATAAATAAAATAAAAAAACATCATTACGTTCGAGGATCAGAACTCATCACACTCAAGTGTCCAAAATATTTATATTATTCTTGTATATAAACAGTATTACTCGTAACTTATTTATATATTTTATATTTTCAGCATATTAAATTTTAATTGATAAATGTTCTCGTTGTCTCGAAGCTCTGACAGGCAGAGAATATCAAGCGACAAATTATATAGAAAATTAAAATCATTTTAAATATTTCCGGTTTTTTTTCTGGCAACATTGATGATTGCGTTTCGAACAACGAGAACATTTATGTAAGTTGCAATATATTGAAAATATGAGTGTATAGAATATTAATTATTAATCGTTATCTCTATAGGCTAGGCGGGGTAGGCAGAGACAATGGGGTGTATCAGGCAAAGCTTTTTGTAGATGTCGCTAGCGATAATGGTACTTTATTTTACACCTACGTAGCATATTTTTTTAAATGTTTTTGTAGTTTTATTTTTTATAACAGAAAATGAATTTTAAATTACCGTTACCTACCTTAAAAGACGAATCAAGAAAGCGCACACCGTCTTTAAAAAGAAAAAAGGTTTTATTAATAGAACGGCAATTTTGAGATCACCATATCTTTGATTTCGCTTAGAAATCTCAATTTGTACACTTGAAAGCTGCTCACTTCGGCATAATATCCAGAATACAATAAATTTCGTAATAAAAATACAAGATTTCTATGCAATTGACAGTTCTATTTGGTACCATCTATCATGCGCCATCTATCGTGATTAAAAGTTAATGATACACCCCATTGAGCGCCACTTGACACGATCACGATCTTTCGCTTCGTCGACATTCATCAACCTTTTTGTTACGAAGGCTTTTTAATACACCTTCAGTCATTGTTTTATCTATATGATCGTGATAGGTGAGTCTCGGTCTGTCAGGGCCTCTTTTACCCACAACTTTCGCATTATATGTGGTTCGTCAATCTTTCTAATTTTACAACGAAGAATATTCGAGGATTCCTTAAGGGATTCCCGTTTCGACAGTTGGAAGGATCCGTTGAGCAAACGTCTTCAAATTCGGGTGTTATTTTCTTAATAATTCAATTCAATTCGTTTATTTCTGTAATTCGGCATAGGACAAAAAAATATTGTATTTTGCACTTTTACATGTCAAATTTACAATAAGTATACTTTAATATTAGGCTACATGATTTCACAGCATTCTACCAGGTAGAACGCCATGAAACTACACAACCTTACTTAAATGTAGAGCAGTGCGTTACAATACAAACATAAAATAACATTAAAAAAAAAAACCTACGTAATAGTAAAAAAAAAACAAAAATATCTTATGGAACAAATTCCTGTATCATTATTTTTAACAATACAATCTGATATGAATTTATTAAGTTGATGTATTTAATTGAAGGGCAAAGAAACTGACAACGCTTGGAGAATAATTCCTGTGCCCTTCTAATATAGAATTAGGTATGTGGTGGCCATTTTATTTTTAATGCGCAGTTACAGTAACACCAGCAGCTGTTCTCTGTTGCTCAGTCGCAAACGTTATATTATCAAAGTAGTGAATTTTGTTATTTACTACCACTTTTAGTCCGAGTTTCCCCGATCATAGCCGACCTTACGTCAAAATAGCGTTTTCCACTATTCCAAAGGTCACCCATGGTGTTGCAACTTCAAAATCATTGGGAAAACTTTAATTAAAGTTAATTGTCCTCCGCGAATTTATATTAAAGTTAACATCATTTATATTAATTAAACTAAGATTATATATTTACATTAAACATAGTTTTTTTACACACATTAAGTAATAAATAAAAAATATGGCAAATACTAAAATAAATATATAATATTTTTTTTTAATGAACGCATCGTAACGTTATTTTGCTGTCACCTTTATACTTCTTCTTCTTCTTTTTTTAAAACTAGTCTAGTAGACTAGTAATGGCAATCGCCACTAAGGCATTTGTGCCAACATCACGTTTGTATGAATTATTGATGTGAATTGATTTCTATATAGATATATATTATATTTATTTTATCTACTGGTCGCGGTGAATCACAAACACTAAAACAAAAGAAAAGGGGGGATTGGTTAGTAGTTTAGTGGGAATGATACGTCACAACACATCACAAGAGACATATTACACAACACAGTGAGTTATTAATAGTGTGGACATTACACACACAACAGTCACGCTATAACTTAATTAATTATATACATTTCAGCACGCGGGGCCACAGCACTGCATACGGGGTCAGAGCCGCCGCCGCAGCGCCCATCTCACTGGGTCATGTCCATTCTCCCATCCCCCATGCATATTGAAGAAATTACTTTCTCAATCTGCATGGAGTAGAGAAAGGGGACATGGTCCCGTTGACCGGAACCATGACGGTCCACATCTGTCCCATATGCAATGCTGTGCCCCCGGTTGTTTATTTAGAGGTTAATACTGTTTGTATTGAGGAATTTGGTAATAATGGTGTAAACATTAGGATTAGGAGAGGAAAGGAGTGAGGCTATGGAGGTAGGAAAGGGTGTAACTTTGTAGAGGGACTTTAATAGTATAGTTCTATCATACAAAGGGCAGGAGAAAATTATATGGTTTACGTCTCCCTCATCGAGCCCACATTCGCAGATTGATGAGTCCTTAATCCTTAATTTAGCGAGAAAAGAGGTAGAGCAGCAATGACCCAATCTTAGGCGGCACAGAGTTGATGTATCTTTTTTACTTAGTTTAATGTTGGAGAACCAAGGTTTAATGGGAATTGATGGTTGTATCTGAGAGAAGTATGTCCCTTTTAGTTTGCTGCTCCTTGGCCATTGGTCTGACCAAGATTCATATAAGTATTTTTTTGGTTGCAGTATTAGGTCATGGGGATACAATTCATAAGGGAAAATGTCCCCACATTCGACTGCTTCTTTAGCAATGTGGTCCGCTCTTTCATTGCCGAGGATTCCACAATGACTGGGGATCCAGACGAGTACTAGTGACATCCCATGTAGAGAGCATTTACGTATTTGTTCTTTTGTGTGGAAGAGGATAGGGTTGATAGAGTTTTTAGAAAAGGGGTTGGATCTTAGGGATTGTAAGGAGCTGAGGGAGTCTGAAAATATAATGGTTTTAGGCAATTTGAATAATAAGGCATATTTGATTGCCTCCAGGATGCCAATGAATTCTCCTGTAAAAACTGTTGTTTCCGGAGGATACTTCAATTTCCTTACAATATTATAGTTGTCATGGTACACACCAACCCCAACACAACCTTCCTGCGAGAATTTTGACGCATCTGTATAAATATAATTCCAGCCCATCCATCTGGTGTTCATAATATTGAGGAGTTTTAGGTTGGCTTGTGGATCATCCCTATCAAGGCCAAGATCCAGGATTACCTCAGGAGAGTAGGTAACTGTCTCATATGGGTGTGAAAACATAGGCAGATTTAAAGATTGATGGATTTTAGCGTCCAATACTCCTAACTTATTTAAGCTGTTAACCAGTCGGGGTGGAATTTTGTGGAGCCAGTATTGGGAGGAGGAGGTCAAGTCTGCCAGCTGTTTCAATATGGGAAAAAGAGGGTGTTGGGAGAATAGAGAAGAACGGAAGAGGAATCTGTCTGCAAGGTATTGTCTTCTGCATGGTAGGGGAGGTTCGCAACACTCCACTTGTAAGGCATTAACTGGGCTGGATCTCATGGCGCCAGTGATGATTCGGAGTGCTTTAGATTGTATAAGGTCTAGTTTTTTGAGTCCCGATTTATTAGCTGGCTCCATCAGGAATGATCCATAGTCCAGGACGCTTCTTATGATGGCGTTGTACAAGATTCTGAGTGTGTATGGGTGGGCGCCCCACCAGACACCGGCCAGGCACCGCAGGATGTTAAGGTTTCTTTCACATTTTGCAGCAATGGATTCACAGTGAGCTTTCCATGTTAAATGGTTATCCATAGTCAACCCCACACCTTTATACGAGAATACCAATTTTAATAGCGTTTTACACTGACAGTTCCGTTATTTAAGGGATTCGAATTCTTCGCGCCATTTTGCGTGGACATGTCAAGTGCAAGTTTTTGTCTTGTAAATTAATTTGCTGTGGATATTATTGGTCAAAAGTGGTGTTGTTTTGTTTAATAATGTTCTACAATGTGAATAATTATGGAAAACGATAAATTGGACTTTAAATATGGGGCACAAGTTGCAGTTTATTTTTTGCGGTTTTCCCGCGCTGTCAACTCCCATATTTTACCCGACGTGTTTGGGCTATAATGCCGCGAGTGACTCCAAGTAAAGCATCAAATTCTGCAGCATCTGGAATTTTATGATCCCCAACTCGGTTATGAACTCTGATATAAACATATATATTATGCAAATAAATTACGTGTTTAGGGCTGATGTATTCTGTACAAAGTTCTTTAAAGACAATTAAAAAAAAATATTAATGGATTCCACTATATAACGTTGGCGCTTAAGTAACAGAATAGGTCTACTGGTTTAGTTACATGCAAAATATAATTTTGTTAAGTGATTTATGTAACATAATATTTTTGTTTGGTAGCTTTTTTTACTGTTGCTATGATATTGTTATTATTGCTTATACTGCGTGGAATTTATTAAAGAGCAAATATATTTATATTATAATCTAGAATAAAAATAAAGAACTACGTATTTTTTATTATAATTATTCAGTAATTAAATCTTTAGTTACGGTGCAGAGAAGTTATCCTAAAAATATCGCCGCTTATACTGAGCCTAATCAAGTAGGTAGCGAAGGTCGACGATCGCGCAAACGTTGACTTACGTAATTCTTTCTCTCTCTATTTCGTCTCTCAATTGTGGGCGAGATCCATTCTGTGGTGTCAAGGAAAAAGGGGATAAGTACAAAACTTTAACTTTTCACTAAAGGCAAATTAAGAAAACAACTAATTTTTATAATTAGAAAATTGTAATTTACGTAATGTTCAATTCCTTTAGGTACGAGTCCACTCATCTCACTATGCATAACTGAATTATTGGCGGTAAAAGCGCGATACTGAAATAACTCGATTGAACTCTTTTTACTTATTTATACATTTTAATGTTACGACTAGCCACTTTATGTACGTAGGGGTGTAAAATAATTGATAGACTTATGTCCTTATTGCATTGACGCATATGAATGTTTTGAATCAATAGGTGCAATAATCTATTTTTTAATATTTTCGACTCATCTCCTTTTTCCTTGACATCACAAAATTATTAATAACACTCCAGAGCCTTTAGATATTTCAGACGCGGCCTTATTCACCATGTAGTAGTGTTTTGTTTTAAGTGATCTTTTTTTATTTCAAATAGGGGTTCTACTAATGACACCTGAAGCCTAAATAATATATTTGCTCTTTTGACAATTACACGCGGTATACTTGTTATTGTATTAATATTTACCCCCAGTTTCCAAAGGGATGATTAAAATAAACTAAATATACAGTTTATAGACTATATTTCTCAAAACTTGAAAAATCTTTGAAAATATTGGATTGTGCGAGCGAGAAGAATGCAAAAGCGTTAACCCACTTTTTTTAAATATATTTTTTTGCTAAATATTTAATGAGTGCTCCTGTTTATTAAATAAATATTTTATCCCTCAAAATCACCTATGAGTACCTATACAACAAATATGTGGTGGCGGACTGATGGTGGTAATTTGCCCAGTCTGCCGGGGCGGGGAAGTATCCACCGTTTGTGCCCAGTAAAACACGTTTCGGGTTCAGGCTCGAATTGCCGTCATGCCCAGTCGAGACGGCATAGTGTTAGGGACTGATGTCAGTCATGAGTGTCTGATTCCAGTTGCTAAAATTCATAGACCTTGCGCCTCACTTACCATCAGGTGTGAGCAAGGACACATGTCGTGCTAGTATTTAAAAAAATAGGTATAGTGATACCTTTATAAGTGGTATGTTAAACTTTTTCCACATAAGGCTCGTGATTGGCTGAAATATCTTTTTTTTTATCATTGCTTATTTTTATCGTCCTTTCGGAAACCGGCGGTCAGTGATTGAAAAAGTTAACCTCGGGTGGATGACAAATAATTTTAGTATAATTTAGTTAAAATTAAATAAGTATCAGGCTGTTTGTCCACCGAGAGTTGCGCAGGGAAAATATCCACCAATAATTTCAAGAGGCTATGTTAGCTCGGGTTCGTTCAAATCTAAGAAAAATCTAATACACTTTTCTTACGTACATTTGTCATATATTTACAACACCACCGTTCCTGTGAGGAGAGCAAGTTTAGCTGTAGGCGGTTCCAGTAATACCAACTTGTGGATTCGGTAATAAATTGGCCTACACTTGTCACGCTGGTCAAAGAGGATCAGACCCCGGCCAACCCGTCTGACCAGCGTGGCAAGTGTAGGCCAAATTCTCCAAAAAAATCTGGAAGGCCCATCTCCACCAATGGAGTTCTAGGAGCTTTAACGAAGTATTACATCTTCATCATCTCAAAGTGACACTATTGGTGTATATGTTCCTCGCACATCTGGCGGATTACACAACATTTTTTCCTCCATATTTTTACTATCGTTGAGTATTTCTAGAAATAAAGAAAAAAAAATTAAATTTATTTATTGACTTACTTTTTTATTCTCTTTGCATCCTTCTCGCTCGCACAATCCAATATTTTAATAGTTTATCAACTTTCTAGGAAATAAAATTACGGACATTTTGGTTATCATCGCTTTTATACTGCGCGGAATTTATTAAAACGCAAATATGTTTTTATTATTTATTTATTTAGTATAGGTACACAAACAGATCACAATCACAATCGGTTCACATTTTCCAGCAATTTCTTAAGTTCTAGATTACAATCCAAAAGCAGTGTACACAGCATGCTTATTGTGATTTAGCCATGACATTGTCATTTCAATTAAATTATTTCATTTCAGTGAAATATGTCAAAAGGAAAATAATAATAATTAAAAAAATGGTATGTCAAAGAATAAGGTTTAAAATAGAAATAACAATGTCATTTAATTAAAGAAATAATAATAAAATAATATAACAATCATAAATACATAAAAAATAAAATCCAGAACAGACAGAACACATATCAAGAAACAAACAAAACATCATATATAATATATATATCATATTATAATATAGAATAAAAATAAAGAACTACGTATTTATTATTTTTACTATTCAGTAAGAAAATCTTAAGTGACGGCGCAGAGAGGTTTTCCTAAAAATATCGCCACTCATACTGAACCTAATAAGGAGGTAGCGAGTGGACTATCGCGCGAACCCTGACTTGCGTAGTTCTTTCTCTCTCTATTTCGTCTCGACTGTGAGCGACAGCCTTTAGGTATTTATCACGATGGACATTGAGATTTTAAGACGCGGCCTTATTCACCATTAGTGTTTTGTTTTTGGAATAATAATTTTGTTATTTTTAAAAAGTGTTCTTTTATTTTAAATAGAGGTTCTACCAATGAGACAATTACACGCGGTATAGGTACAATAGGTACCTACTTTAGACTGTGAAAATAGCAATAACTTAAATAATTATATGATTAATATATTGCCTAATAGTGCGTAATTTTATTCTCTACGAAGTTGATAGACATATCTCAAAGGTACACTCAAGACATGTTAAATCTTTAAAAATATTGGATCGTGCGAGTGAGAGGGGTGCAAAAGTAAACCCAATAGACTATATTTCAGTTGCCAATACTTGCTTAATTATACCTATCGATTTGTTATTTATTATTATTATTCTGGAGCTATATTAAACAAAAATACTTGATTATGTTGTTTTATTTATGAAAATCCACCCAAAAAATAATTATATTGCCGTGTTAGAATAAAAACCAACTAAATTAGCCATTTTTGCACAAAAATATTACTTTTTTTGCGTTTACGTCCAAAACCTTTCGTTTAATTGCTTTTAAGACCCATAAATTATATATATATTATTTTAAAAAAAAAAACTACAAAACATAGTTGGTTTTGGCTCTGACCCCGATATTTCGTTCCAAACATAAAATAATCATATAGTCATTTGAAACGAAAAATTATAAGACAAGAAACCTCAACATGATCGACGACTTTCATTTTTCACAATATGGAGTCTAGGTACTGAATTTTGATTACTGTCATGTCTTTGGCACTAGGATAGGCAAGATAGGACGAATCGATTTGTGGTGTTATTTAGTATTTACAATGTACTACTCAAAGTGTTGTGTGGCTGGCTGCAATAGCACTTCTTTCTTGCATAAATTTCCTAGTAATGATATTAGATTACCAACAAAGATTTACGGGAAAATAAAAGTGTACGAGAAATAAATAAACTGTGTGTGTGTGAAAGGCACTTTGAAGTAAAATATATTAAGCCCAATAAACGTTTATATCTAAATGCATATCCTACATTGTTCTCTCCTAAAGAATTATCTTCACGTCACCCAATGATAGTTTATGAGAAAGCAGGTAAGTTTTATCCTTGGGTTCTATTGGTGGTTAGCTGCTTAGCTATTTAGACCATTACCCTCTAATACCTACACCATAGCTCTAAAAAGGCATGTGGTCAACAACAGCAACAAACTAATGGATAACTGTAGTTGGTTGGTCAGAAACCACGCTTTTTAGAGAAGCATATTCACATTTAGCCAACTTTACTATAGGCCCATCATGACAAGTTGCAATTTCTTTGATGTCTCTAGTGTACCAGATTCAAGAAATATAACAAATAAATTAATGTGTGCCGACCAGGAATAGAAATCTACAGTCTTAACCGCTAGACCACAGAGGCAGTTATTAGTCTGGATATAATATTATATTCTTGTTACCTATGTGTAGGTATAGACCTGTTTAATTCCTAATTGCTTAGAGTTTATTTTATATTACCAACCACAAACACCTAAATGTTAAAAAAAAAAAATGTTGTAATTTCTTTAGGCTTATGGATTTTGATATTTGTGTTATTACATACATATCTTCACGCCAGATCCCTTGCGGGGTAGGCAGAGACAATTGAGCGCCATTTGACACGATCACGACATACCTCTTTCGCTTCGTCGACATTCATTAACCTCTTCATACATGCCCTTTGGTTACGAAGACTTTTTAATGCACCTTCAGTCAGTGTTTTATTTATTTGATCGTGATATGTGAGTCTCGGTCTGCCAGGGCCTCTTTTACCCACAACTTTCGCATTATATATCTGGCTCGTCAATCTTTCATCGCTCATCCTTTCAACATGCCCGAACCATCGTAGCATGCTTTTCCTTATTTTTGTCCCTATGCTTTCCTTCATACCAACCCTTTTCCGTATTTCGACGTTACGTATGCGGTCCGCCAAAGTGACGCCACATATCCGCCGCAACGACCGCATTTCTACTGCATTAACCCTACTCTCATGCGTATTCTGACATATCCACGTTTCGCTCCCATACATCAGTGTTGGTACCAACATGGCATTGTGTATGGCGAGCCGAGCTTTGTCACTGACATTTCGACTGCCGATCAGTGACCCCAGGGCACCGTTAACACTATTTCCCGCGTTCACTCTTCTTTCAACGTCCCTATCGTACTTCCCATCCGCAGTGAAAACACTGCCCAGATATATAATTTCATTTACTTGTTCTAGAGTTTCATCATCAATCTTTATCGTCACGGTTGTCATCCTTCTTCTTTCAAACACTAGTACCTTGGTTTTTCTCGCATTCAAACGGAGTCCTTTTTCTGCACATCCCTCCTTCATTCTTGTGACTAGTGATTGCAGTTGTTGTTCGGACGATGCCAAAAGAACAGCATCATCTGCATAAAGCAGGCAGTTCACCACTAGATCACTCATCTTTATCCCACAGTCACTCTCTCTCACTCTTTTTAGGCATTTGTCGAGATATAGAGTGAATAATCTAGGAGAAAGCACACAACCCTGTTTGACGCCCATTTGGGATTCAAAGCAAGGCGACATACCCTCCTCCACCCGCACACAAGCTTTGCAGCCCTTGTACAGGGACTGTATAGCTTGTAGCAGTTTGTCATTCACTCCATACTCCGGCAATATGTCCCAAAGCTTATTTCTTACAACTCTATCAAAAGCCTTTTCCAAATCCACAAAAGCACAGAAAACCTTCTGGTTTAAGGCCAAAAACTTCTCTGTGATATTGCGGAGCGAAAAGACTTGGTCAGTGCATCCTCTTCCAGGTCTAAAGCCTCCTTGTGCCTCCCATAAAAGACCTTCAGTCTTCTCTTGCAAGCGTTTCGGGAGAATCTTGCCATACATCTTGCTCGCCAAACTGATCAAACTAATCGCTCGGTAGTTGGCACAGTCCAATCTAGATCCCTTACCTTTGTATAAAGGAACGATGACTGATTGCCGCCAGTCCTCTGGTACTCTTCCCTCCTGCCAGCAAAGGTTGCACAGTAGGTGGAAAGCGTTCCAGACCGGTATACCTCCGTATTTGATCATTTCAGCGAGCACTCGATCTTTTCCCGCTGCTTTGCCACATTTCAGGCTTCTAATTGCCGATTGCAATTCTTGCACACTTATTTCCTCCTTAAAAGTGGACGTTATAGTTGTGGATAGCTCTGGAGGTAAAGTACCCGTCGTAACGTCGTTAGGAGTACTACTAGCATACATCTCGCTAAAATATTCATTCCATCGCTGCAACACCTCATTTGTGTTTGCAAGAATGTTACCGCTTTTTGATTTCACTCTGTTCATTCGACAAGATGACAAGCTACCTTTGGCCTTCCTAACTTCCCTCCAGAAAAGTTTGGAGTTCTCCTTAAAGTTGCTCGTCATCCTATTTTCACCTATTTCCTTACATCTTTCACGCTTCTCCTTAACCAAAACTTTTGTCTCATTCTTGCAGCGATGGTACAACTCTTTTTTTTCTCTTTTTATACTTTCATTCATATTCAGCGAAGCAACGTAATCTATCCAAGCTTTCTTCTTTCTTTCTACCGAATCTTTGACCTCTTGATCCCACCACGCGTCACCCTTGGTTGCTCGCTTTTTTGCTACTCCACATACTTCTCTTGCCGATTCTACCATACCATTTTTTAGGTACTTCCAACACTCTTCTACATCTTTGCTCACATCTTTCAAATTGATAAGTTTATCATTGACGCATTTCATATACTCCTCTTTCACACTATCATCTTGTAACTTTTTACTCTTTATTCTCTCTACTGCTGACAGATTGCCACCTGATCGCCGGTGGCGCCATTTTGTGAACAGGCCACTAATCCTAGTAATTACTAGGTAGTGGTCTGTTCCCAATTCTGGCCCACGATACGCCCTGGTATCCAGAGTCTGTGTTCGCAGTCTTTCATCAACTATTATTAAGTCAATTATACTCTTTTCACTATTCATCGTTCTTGTATACATGTGAATATCTTTGTGAGCAAACATTGTGATGGACACAAAAATATTCTTTTCTAAACACACGTCAAGAATAAGCTTACCTGCATCATTTACTCTCCTATCTCCAAAATCACCTAGGACCGTTTCGTAATCTGCACGACGTGTCCCCACCCATCCATTCAAGTCGCCACATAATATTATATTTTCGTTCCCAACTGCCAAATCTAGAACTGTCCTGACCTGGTTCCAAAAATTCTCTAGTTCCAGCTGTGGTGCTGAGCTAACAGGTGCGTACACCACGGCCACAAATAACTTTTTAAGGCCTATTTTAAGACGAACCCAGAGTATTCTTGGGCTTTCCAGGCAGTACTCGTACATACTGTCGGCCAAGCGGCCGGATAGTAGGATGCCCACCCCCTGACTACCGCGATCGCTATCTCCCACTCCCGACCAGAGCGCGATCCCCCCTCCCGGCAAGTCCTGCATCTCACTACCCCTCCGCTTGGTCTCGGTCACGCCAATTACATCCAACTTCATTTCATCCATCGTATCTAGGAGTTCATTCATCTTATCATTCATCCCCCCTCGGACATTCCAGGTGCCAAAACGGCACTCATCTGCCCTCAATCCGCGCTTTTTAGGCCATGCGTGATGGGTTGCGGACCCCATCGCCGCTCCGGCTCATTCTACTGCCTACCCCACATTACAAATTAAGCTGTGGCCAGTGGCTGAGACTGAATTATTATTATAACTAGAGCTCATACAAAACCCAAGTTTTTTTTTAAGTATGACATTATACAATAATACAAAATTTCACAAAAAAATTAAATTAAATTAAATTGTGTTATTGTTTTTTGTTTAATTGAATTTCTATATCTTTTGGTTGTATTTCTTGTTTTTTCTCCTTTTCTTTGACACCTAAGTATCAGTAATAAAGTATGTTTCCTAATTTGGCCAATGTATAAACTCAAGAAGAGAAGACAAATTTCTAAGCATTCCATGGATTCACCGTGCGGGTGCCGGGTCCATCGTGTGTGGGTAAGAGATGAGAAGAATGGTGTCTCGGGCTTGCGACCGACAATTGGCTGGTTTAAGAAAAGGAGGCCTTCTTTTTTTTCTATTGCGCGATAATACGCTCACCATCCACCATTCTACTTCTCTCCCTACCCAACCAAATACTGTATGATTTCGTTAATGCCGTTTCGGAAGCTCGTTCCATAAATGTATTGACGGCAGACCTGCTTAGGCCCAATTCTTTCAGTAAGTGATGCAAAGATTTTGCTGGAACTCCTCTTGCACCAACTTCCACTGCGTAAAGCTGAGTCTTGAACCCGTTCCTGATCATTTCTTCTGTGAGATCATAATATTTATTCGACTTCATGTTGTGGTCTTTTGGAATATTTGATTCCCACGGAACGGTAAGTTCAATAAGGATAACTTTTTTCAAGTTCCGAGAAAACACTAAGATGTCTGGCCTATAGGCTGATACAGCTAGTTCATCTGGGATCCTATAATGGTGTTCAAATGTATCCATGAGAATTTTCCAGTCTGATGCGGCGCCAAGGATCGAGGTGGGCTTGCATTTAGTTTTCGTGCTTTGCCCTTCCTTTACAAATGTGGTCAAAGTTTTATTTGTAGTCAGTCCCTTTCTGGCTCTTGCAATAGAAAGACTTACTGCTTCACGGATAACACCTAGGACTTTGTCATGTCGGCGTGAGTAATAGCCATTTTCTAGGAGAGTAACGCACCCTACAAGTGTGTGTCTAGCAGTTCCTATGGCAGCACCACACAATGTACAGTTCTTTTCCGTAGCTTTTCCCCACCTTACCAGATTACTCTGGTCCGGGAGGGACATTTGAAAAGCGTTTAGGTAGAACTTTAGCAACGCCGGAGACCAATCGTACATTAGTGTGCGCCACTTTAGGGCTGGAGGGATGCAAAAATCGCCCAAAGTTAGCCAATCATTTTGAACTTCTAGAGTCATCGCGTGCACTCTGTATTCATGCTCTTCATCTTTCCTGAGGAAGGATTTTATAACCTCTTTGTCACTTTCTTTTTTCTTCCAGCCAATGCCTCTTTTGTCAGTCTGGGCACCTGTCATGAATTTCTTGAAGAATAGTAGTCTCGGTTCCATATCTGAGACCAGAGGGTCTCTTGGAAGGGATGAAATTGTATTATCCTGGGAGCTGGTTAGAATTTGATATTTGCTTATACGTAGATGTTTGTATAATTCAGATGGTCTTTTCAGATCCATTCCGAAGTTTCTCCGTCCTCTAAAGAATGTTGAGGAGTCAGCACCCTGGGCTAATCCAAGCCAAGACTTCAATGTTCTTATGACGTCCGCGTCCAGACTTGATAGTAGGCTTTTGTTGAAATCATATACTAGAAAAGGCCAAGTGAGGCGAGATGCTAAGTAGTTGTCATATATCCAAGCTTTTTTGACATTGCTTATAGGCTGTTGAGTAACCCTATTCATGTCGTCAGTGAATTGTTTTACAACTACTTCTAGGGAAGGTGTTTTTCCCTGAAAATTTATCCTTCTGCCAAGAAATTTAAAGGGCATGGTTTCATTTACCGGAGCTATTCTCTGCCCTGCTATACTCAGTCCAGGATCATAAGACGTAAATGTAGTGTTTCGCCTAGCCAGACATAGGCTGAAGCATTTTGATGGTTTCGTTCTCATTCCCTTTGTCCATGCGCAGAAATCATCCACTATTTTCAGCAAGCCCTGGCATTGCTTGGGATTTCTTGTTAGCACCGCCAAGTCGTCTGCAAAAGCTAAGACGGATTCTGTATAGATGTTGTTTTGTTTGAATCTATATCCCCACTTCTTCTCACGAGATTTAAGTTTGTCGATTAGGATATTGATAATTATATTAAAAGCTACAGGTGATAGGCAGCAGCCTTGGAACAGGCCCACATTGTATTTTAGTGTGTCTGTGTAGCCGTCCTTGTTTGTTACGACAAATCTCAAGTTTTTGTAATAATTGGCAATTATATCTCTGATTAGTGTTGGAAAGTTATACCATTTTAGCGCAGTTTGCAGCAATTCATGTTGCACCGACCCAAATGCGTTTTCCAAGTCGATCCAACAGACGCTTAGTTGCCGCTCCTGTTTCCTGGCATCCTTCAAACACTCAGCGAGTAAGGTGTTGTGTTCTAAGCAGCCAGAAACTCCCGGCAAAAAACCTTTCTGGTGCTGGCGTGAGAAGTACTCGTTCTTGATCATAAATCGGGACATTCTTGCTTGTACTATGGAGAAGAAGATTTTGGACATTGTATTCGTCAAAGCGATCGGTCTTGCATCTTTGGGATCATTTACCTCAGTTTTCTTTGGTATGAGAACGAAGACTGCCTCGCCAAATGCCTTTGGAACTTGATTAGTTGACCAGATTTTTCGATATATATTATATAAATGCTTACCTACGGTTGTGAGGACATTTTTTATATACAATGTACGGAATGCCATCTGGGCCTGGTGCCGATTTGGAACTTTTTCTTTTGATTTGTTCCTCCATTTCTTCCATGCTTGGTGGAAGGCATCGGAAGTCCTCTAAAGGTCTGACGGGTCGAGGCGAGGGTGGGTCCAGATATTGTTCCTCTTTTTGTATTTCTGTGTATGTCTCTTTGTAATATTTATATATTTGATCTCTGGTCAGCGATAGTACACCACTTTTTTCGCTGAATATCTTTCTGGCATAGACGAAGGGGTTTTTGTCAAAGAGGACTTCGTGTCTGGCTCTATTGTATTGATTGGAGTGATCTTTAATTTGGAGCGATATTCCTTGGATCAATTTGAGAATTGATCTAAGTGCTCTAGCCACTTACACACTTACACACTAACCTTTATGTTCTGTAATGTGTTGTGGAAATGAATGAATAAATAAATAAAATATTTTTTTCCACACCATCAGAATTAAAATTCCTGGGACGGAGTACTTTAATATTTTTACTATCAAAAAACTTCCAGAACCTCTGAAAGCTTCTCAATGATGTAATCCAGTTTTTTAATTTTGGGACGTTTTTTTCTCGTCCGTTTTTATGATCTTTAAATCTTATTTTTGTGGTCACGTGGTACACTCATCGCTGATTGGCTTGGAATAATGAAAGCTGCCATTTTGGTTCACAGCATACGGTCCAAAATAATAGTACTGAGTTTGCTATCTGATACGTACTATTCTATAATCTGTGGATTAAGGTGAGAATCATTATAATCGGCTTACGCGTTTGTTCTCTAGAGTGCCACAAACCTGTCGTTCCGAGATGCGATAATAGTAACCTAAGCACGCTTAAATGTGTTCCGATACGCGCCTTAACTGTTTTGCCAAAGCTGTGTAACGTCACAAATGACACCATTTCTCGCGCTTAGACTGCTCACTATATCAAGGTAGATCGCTCTGAGCGCTGTCACTTGTTTGTCATAATGTCCCGCGCCATTTTCAAGTTAATTTAATATTAGGTTTAATTAATATTGTAATTCGTTTATACTGTTTGTATATTACTCCTAAAACAAATCTATAATTAATATTTAAGTAGGAAGTAAGAGATGTATATTTGTTAGTATTCATACTCAAAGATGTGGAATCCGCAATTTATCTTCCATACATTAAAAAAGAACTAACATTTTACGAATGAAAATGTGATTTAGACCGTTCCGAATTGATATCACGCTCATATTTGTTCTAAGCGCTCTGAGCGCGATTCGGAATGAGAGAAAGTAACGCAAATAAGTGCAGTCGGGTACTAAACGGGAAAAGTATTTTTTTTTCATAAAAAGTGGATTTCTTTCGTATAATCAATCGGTTAAGGTCGCTCGCTTAGTATGGTAGGTACAGGATCTTTAAACTTGGATTGTGTTCCAGTATACTTAATATTCTCGACAGAATTATTACTCGCTCTAGCACTTTTGATTTCCACAAGTCTGTCTCTTTCTGATATGAATATTTATCTGTCAGAGATAACACTTTTAACTTTAGAACACTATCTGGTCAACCATAAAACTTGTATTCTTTTGAGGTCAACTAACTTTGGCCGAGCGCTTTGTAACACAACGTTGTACATTGGTTGGCCAGTATTGAAACCTAACAATCATTATTATTAGTTTTTTTTAAGAACACGCAATGTACACTCTAAATCTCGAGGAGTGTTATATTTGCGTTAAGAAATTTGTATCAATTAATTATATCACTTGACCAAATTACAGCGTTCACTTTCATAATGCGTGTGTAGTAAAAGACACTACTTCTTTTTTTAGCCTCCTATACTGGTTAGGTGTCTATTGATTCAGTTGTTGTGACGTCAGATTTTTACACATTTGCTTGCTTTCACCTATATAATCTGTGCTTGCTTTCTTCTATTTCCTTCTAGCTATGTGGTCTGTGTTTCCTTCATTTTCACAATGAATTGGCGTTTATGATAAACGAATCAGTTTTTATTTTAGTTTTCTATACGTATTATTTTTAGCTCTATTGTATGGAATCGTTAGGTGTATTTTTTCGTGTTTCTTTGTTTTCTAACCTCGGAAACGCAGACGAAGCGGTAAGTTTTGCGTTTACTCCGCGTTCTAGGCTACATAGAAGTTTATTTATTTAGGTTAGCATTGTGGAAGGTTATGTAATTCGTAATGCTGATTTTTGGGAATTTATCTTCTTGTATAACAATATTTAGAACTTTCAAATGTTTACGAGGTAATTAGATTCTATAATTTTTTAAATTATTTTATGAAATAATCCGATATAACTTATTTACCTCCACTTTACGAGGGGTCCTATAAGATATCGAACGATTATCTTTTTGTTTGTAAGCACATTATTGGCTCAACTACAAAAGTGATAAGCCATTTGGCAGTTTATGGTGATTACACTCTTGTGCTCCAAAAGAATCGATTTTGCTAATAGATATTTGTCTTGTGGCCTTTCGGCACGGACAAGAGGCCGAGCCATAACCAGTAGTTACTTTTAGACACTTGTAGACACATTTGCCAATAGACTTTTTTTTATACTGAGCAGGACATGTGACATGACGCCCACCTTATGGTAAGCAGTATGCGAGATCCAGGAATGAGAGCAAGTGATGCCAGCCTCAGACGACCAACATCAGTCCCTACCACTATATTTTTCACACTTTGTTTGAAGTACTTCAGAAATGGGGAAACACTGGCTGGAAGAGCTTTCCACATCTACAGTGTGCAACAGATGTACAGATGTACGAACTTTCTGGGTTATTAAGGAAAGCATTCTTACATCCGAGCCACCACCGCTCCACTACTAGGACTCTTATTTACTAATAATTTATTAATAAATAGTTAAATTCTTTTTATTTATTTTCCACAGTTCAATCCCGCACAATGAGTGGGGGAGCAATCCTAAAGTTCAACTGGGGCTTGACTCCTTCTGATCCTGAACAGAGGCCAGTTCTATTTGTAGGACAGGCCAAACATCTGCAGGGCCTGGCCTGGGATGACGTCAAGTGCAAACTACAACCCAAAGTCACTGAGGAGGTGATTAAAAAACTTTCTTTTAGGACCATTTTTAAGTTTTTAAGGTCAATTTGCATATCCAAGTTTATTGTCTGTTGAATATCATTGCTTAGCAAAAAATGCCGCAAATGTCATTTATAAAAAATTTAATAATAAAACTTTGTGATCTGATTGGTGATATGTTATTTATATAATATTTATGTTTTGTTTTCAATACACAGGTGTGGAAGCGTGGCATCAAATGTGTAACTCAGTCTCCGGGTGAGTCTGTGGAGTTGTGGCCACGAGGTGCCTCCCTTTCCTCTCTGCCAGCTCGCTGCTCGAGACACGCGGCTCCCGCCCGCACTGTCGCACTCGCCAAGATCGTCAGGACACAGCAGCGGGCCACCGACGAGCATATTGTGGTGAGACTGTCTAAGACATTCGGGTATATTGTGTTAGACATGTAGGGATACTGTGTTGGACATGTAGATTTTTCGAATACTAAATAAATAAATTAGTATAATAATAAGAATGTGTGACATACTGTGGTCACAACAACCTTAAATTATATTTTTTTTCTTTCTAGCTTGTATGTCGCAAGGTGGACGTGTTTGCGAGTTGTGTTGCCATTGCCCGCAGTTACCCGACATACTGCGCGCGCTCCAAGCACCCTCCCTCTCTATCTAGCGGCGTCTCTGTCTCTCCCTCGAGTCACACTGTCTCCGTGGAGATACTGCTTGTCAGTGAGAACCAGAGCAGTAAGTACATTTATCTATTTATACAATCAAGTAATAACTAAATGTTCTCAATCTAGCCATTATCAACTCGAAATAATCCGTTATCATGATCACAGAATCTTGGAAGATTCACAGATGGAATGTAAGAAATTTGTTTTCTTCTAACATTTGCGCTTAAGTACTGCTGGAGCCGGTGAGTGGTGAAAATATCTGTTGTTTCAGATGGAGATAGAGAAGAAGAATCCTTGGACCCATATCTTTTGGATGGAGTGCTGAGTCCCTCTGACTTGGAGACTGTGAGGTCAGCTGCTGACTCCGTGAGGTTGGCTGCCAGGATCACAGACACGCCATGCAACCTTTATGATGTGTCTGTTTTTGTTGAGGTCAGTTGCAAGTCAAAAATGTATCCGTTTTGTGCTTTCCAGAAATATATAAGGAGAATTAGGCCTACACTCGCCAAGGGGGCCAGAGGAGTTGGCGAGGGACTGATGATAATTTAGTAACGATTTCACAAGTTTAACAGTTTTGAGAAACAGAAACAGTAGTGTTGTGAATATTTGATAAATGTACGTAGGAAAAGTTTATTTCTGATTGGTACATGCTGGAAGTTTGAACTGTGACCTTTTGAATTATGGTAAAGTGTTCTTACAACCAAGCCACCACCGCTCTTACTATTGTAACATTGGCTTTACTTATTGGAAATTTATGGGGTTTAAATCGCCTTAAAATTACATTTGATTTTTGCTCAGAAACACTGCAGTTGCAAATGGCTGCCGGATGACGTCACGTATTAGTAAATAAACAACAAATTTGCAACTTAATTAAGCAGATTTACTTGCACACAGGTCACAACAGTTTACAATATTTACTATTAAGTGACGTCATTCACGAATACTCACGAAGACTGTTTTGAGGTAACATTCCTATATTTCTAAGTACCTAAAATCAGTTTGATTTTAGGTACTCTGATATAATTAAGATAATAATAGAAAAAAAACTTTTCAACTATCCTTATTCTTACTTACTTATCCTTAATCTCATACTCATCGACGAGCTTGCCACTTGTTATGGTTGGCCTACAGTAAAGTTGGCTAAATGTGAATCCGCTTATTGATAAGCGTGGTTTCTGACCACCCCGAAAGGGAAACGGTTGTGATGATACTGTGTGAATCTCATACTCTACCAAAGGTTAGATGTTAGAAAATGCCTTGTAGGCATTAATCTTCGCCTTTGCACACTTATTTTGTGCAATAGAGAATGTAATAATAATAATTTTCCATAAAGCTATGCTTATTGTTGGATAATATAATTATTCCACTTGCGCTTTTTTTGTCTAGGAAGCCATAAGAGTGGCAAAAGAGCTGAACATTCCTGAGCCAACCATCATTCGAGGGGAAGAGCTCCGGGAACGTGGTCTTGGAGGGATATATGGAGTGGGGAAGGCAGCAGTCATTCCCCCCGCCCTGGTGGTCCTGTCCTACAAGCAGCCCGGGACCCAGACTGTGGCTTGGGTCGGGAAAGGCATTGTCTATGACACCGGTGGTCTTAGCATCAAATCCCGGGTGAGCAAATATTGTATTTAAAAAAAATATATCTAAATCAATTACAGAACTTCTGGTCCAGTAATGTTTGGCATTTTAATCATATAGCATGAACTTGCGAGCCTTCCTTTAATTTTCTGAATGTGGTTATTCCATTTTACAAACTGGTCCAATTCCACACCCAGAAAACGCATGCAGGAAAACTCCTCTATGGGAATATTCAGATTAAACTTCTGACTGTTAAACCAATTTGACAATTCTAACCAAGAAGCCTTTGCCTTATCCTCCAACTTCTGAAAAGTGGAACCTTTCAACATTAAACTTGTATCATCTGCGTACAAAAAAGTATCTCCGGATGTTATACATAGTGGTAAATAATTTATAAATATAATATAATAAATGTAGAGACATCGACGAGCTTGCCACTTGTCATGATTAGCTTATAGTAAAGTTGGCTAAATGTGAATCTGCTTCTTTATAAGCGTGGTTTCTGAGCAACCCAAAACGGAAACGGTCGTTTTTCCTGTTCAAATATTGGACCTACCTCCGACACAATGATCCTAAGGTTGACCGAGTAAAAATGTCTAGCGGCATAGATCCGCCTTTGTACATAGTTCAAAAAGATTTAAATAAATAAATTGGCTTTGAGGGGATATATGATATGGGGAAGGGTGTGACCAATCCCCCGGCCGGCAGCCATGTATTTTCTGAGCGTGTTCTATGGTGAGTGCTCTGAAGAGGTCTATAACCTAATCCCTTCCTCACCATTCCGCAACAGAACCACACGCACAGGTCAGAATATGCACCCACATACCGTAGTCACCAAATCCCTTTATGTAGGTATAAATTTAGGGACTCGTTGCACAATAAAGATGTGGAATGCTCTTCCACTTTCTGTGTTTCGACTTTCCTATAACCTGGAGTCCTTCAAACGAAGTGTGAAAGGCCACAGTCAAGCCGGTTGTTGTCAGTCATAAATGTCTGATTCCTGTTGCTAACATCAGGTGAGCGCAAGGTGCTTCCTTCAGCAGCCTTCAAAATTGATTATTTTAAAAAGTTTTTTCTTTTTGTGATAGGCATCAATGGTGGGCATGAAGGGTGACTGTGGCGGTGCGGCTGCGGTTTTGGGTGCTTTTGCGGCTGCCGTGCGGGCTAGGCCGCAAGTCACTCTGCACGCAGTTCTGTGTCTCGCAGAAAACGCTGTAGGACCACTTGCCACCAGGTAAATATCTTCGTCAGCCTCACAGGTTCTAGAACACAGAGGCCTAGACCTCTACTTTATTTTTTGTCACCTAACGTTTTCACCGGAATTTGGTCAAGTCCATGATTACTCATTCACTCATTACAGCAATTATCCACTGGTTAATACAATCCTTGTTCCGTATCTTTCCATTGATTTCCTCACGTGGCGCCATCAAGCTGAGGTTTATACCCTGTAGTGGCAATTAGTCGTCACCGATCAGCCCTCGCGTATGGTCATGATCTCTCAATAAAATAGAAGCAGCATATGGTACTGCTATCAGACCGCGTCGTGTCCATGTCTCCTGTCTCTGATCATCATCAGGACGTCCACGACCACTGGTTAGTGCGCTAGCTAGCCGGCTCTAACCCAAAACTATATGAACTTTCAGCTGGAATGCTTCCAGTAGAAAGACAGGTAACAGCTGGACCCACGTGAGCAACCTTTCTGTTCCATTCCCTAAACTGTCTCCGTCAGCCAGTAGCTATTTTCCCCTACATACTTATATTTAGTATTGCCCAATCTTCATCTTATTTTTTTGTAAGAATCTACAGTTGCTAACAGTCATGGACCTCGTGCGAGGTAAAGCCTCACCACGTCAGCGCAGTCAACACTAATGTCAAACATGCTGAATACGCTGATTAAATACTATTGAAGTATTGTTTTGCATAAATCTATCTTTAGCCACTTACTATCAGGAAGGCACAAGGTCACATGTGCTAGTATAAAAAATAAAGTAGATGAATTGAAATTACTTCAAAACTACCTACTGTTCCGATAGGACACTGACGATATTTTTGCTCTGACAACTTGGTCAACAAGATACCAATTTTCAAGGAAATTAGACCAACTAAAGTGTAACACAGACATTCTCAAACTTATTAATAGGTAAGTTTTAATTTCCAGTGAATTTTAAAATCACTACACTGTTGCCGCTGTACGAACGGCGACTATCGCGGACTTAACAACACAGAATAGACAAGTTATTTTACTCAGGGCTTGACCAGCACGGGCTATCTAAGTGTCCCCATAGACCAGTTCGAATCCCTCGCCCCCTCTGTGTCCCTAGTGCCAGAAACAATGTCGCCTTTAACTGTCCAATCTCGCGTATGTGTCGAAGTTGCAACGAACTTTATATATCAGATCCTGAGATGGATATATTTAATATGAAAAAACACTCATTTAAAATTAACCTCACTAAATTGATTGTCGGTAGGTATGCATAATAAATTGAGGAACGGGTTAGAAAGGAAAAAGTTATTTTGTTTCATGTTATTTTCTCATTTTGTTATTATTATGTTTTATTTTTATATTCTTATTAGTTATTACTTTTAATTGCATGTTTTATATATTTTTTTACTATTAACTTTTATTTTATATTATTATATTTTTTTTGTATTATTCAAAGTTGTGTACATTTTATTTAGGCTGGCAAACCCGACAGGATTTTTTGTCTATGATTTCAAAAATTGTTTTGTTTGTTAGCTGTTATTTGTACCTTACTTCGAATAAATAAATAAAATATAAAGTCGCCCCCCTAAACCAATCCAACGCCTCCCATTTCTTTTGGGTTCCTTACCGCCCCCCTCTAAGCGTCCAGCGCTTACAAGGGGGCGTTATCGCCCACTTTGAGAAAAACTGGCTAATAGATGCTGGGCCTTGATTAGGTCTGACCTGGTCTGATCTCCTGTGTTATTTTTCCCTCAGACCGGACGACATCCACACCCTATATTCTGGTCATACTGTTGAAATTAACAACACTGACGCCGAAGGTAAGACCTTTATGGTTTTTTATTAACAAATAGGCAAACATAATATTTATTGACTTAAAAAATACATTAACACCCGATGCAAACCTAATGTAGGCTACTTTTATATCATTCATATCATTTTATATCAATTCGATTTGGTTGAAAAAAATAGTATACATAAACTGTAATTTTATCTTTAATCCTGTAAAATTCAATTTACCAGAAAATATGAATGTTAGCAACTGGAATCAGTCCCTAAGACTATGCCGGCTTGACTGGGCATGACGGCAATTTGAGCCTGATCCCGACACGTGTGGATACACTCTACTGGGTTTATCGGCACGAACGGTGGATACCGATACCGGCAGACTGAGGAAATTACCACCATCAGTCCGCCTACCACCTATTAAAATGATGACGGTTTGTGTCTTATATTAGTGTATAAAAAAAGTAAAGTATTTACTATAATCTCACAGAAGAAATGATCTGGAACGGATTCAAGACTCGGCTTTAAGCAGTGGAAGTTGGTTATCCTTTGCTATTCCAGCAAAATCCATATTTATGGAATGAGCTTCCAAGAGGGAATTAACGGAATCATACTGTATTTGGTTAAGTAGGCAGAGAAGTGGAATGGTGGATGGTGAGCGTCTTGTTGCGCAATAAAAAAAAAGGAGGCCTCCTTTGTAAACCAACCTATAGTCGGTCGCAAACCCGAGACACCATTCTTTCCATCTCTTTCCCACACACGAAGGACCCAGCACCCGCACGGTGAATCCATGGAATACTTATAAATTGGTTTTCTTTTGATTTTTAGTAAAAAAAATTGTGATGGACGTTGTTAATTTTTTTCTGTCTAAAATGACAGTAATTTTATTTCCTAAAAAGTTGTTGCTGGAGTGTGTGAGCGAGAGGGATCTTATCAACCCTCTTAACAGCGAAACATTTGATTAAAGAAGAAAGAAAGAAAGAAAAATATTTTAGTTGACACATTAACAAACAAAAAAAAGTAAACTTAAAATTAAAAGTGTGTGTGTGGTGACAAATAGGGAATTAGCTCAGCAACGCTTTAAGAGTCACAGCGCTGATTTTCAGCTAATCCCTTAATATACAAGCATACATTATATACAAGATTAATATATAATATAATACAAGAATCTCTTAAATAATAAAGACATTGTATCTTTGTTGTATGAAAAGAAGACATTGTATGAAGAGGTTGATGAATGTCGATGAAGCGAAAGAGGTATGTCGTGATCGTGTCAAGTGGCGCTCAATTGTCTCTGCCTACCCCGTAAGGGATCTGGCGTGAAGATATGTATGTATGTATGTACATTGTATCTGTAGGTCGGCTGGTGCTGAGTGACGGAGTAACATATGCGAGGAATGACCTGAAGGCTGATGTCATAGTGGATGTGGCCACCCTCACCGGGGCACAGGTATGGATGCGAAGCCGGTTTTTTTAAATTTATATTTAATACTAGCATGATATAGACCTTACTCCCACCTGATGGCGGTAAGTATTCTGCGAGATCCATGAATGTTAGCAACTGGAATCAGACACTCTCACTCGCTAACACTATGTCGGCTAGACTGGGCATGACGGCAATTCGAGCCTGATCCCGAAACGTGTGGATACACTTTACTGGGTTTATTGGCACAAATGGTGGATACTTTCCCGCCCCGGCAGACTGAGAAAATTACCATAATCAGTCCGGCTACCACCTATTTGAATATTAGTAAAGTATCATCACGACCGTCCCTTTCGGGGTGATCAGAAACCACGCTTATAAATAAGCAGATTCACATTTAGCCAACTTTACTATAGGCCAATCATGAAAAGTGGCAACCTCGTCGACGTCTCCAGCGTACCAAAGCAGAGAAATATCACAAAGAAATTAAATATCAATTAAATATATTTATTTACATTAATAATAATAATGGCTAGTGACAATCGAAATAGACTATGGTGATAATTGACAATTTAATAAACTCTACACCAGTGCTTGATATAGGCATATCAGCAATGCGCTGCTCGCCTATCAATTAATAATAAATAATAATAATAAATATTTTTGCGTCCCAATCAGGAATCGAACCCGGTACCTCAGAGTCTAAATCCACGGACTTAACCGCTAGACCACGGAGGCAGATTTCATATATATTTTTATTTGAATATTGTTAATTATATATTTTAATGTTTTTTTTCTTTCTGATTAACTATTAAACTATTAATTAGTTCTTTAATGCTTATTGGTTCGTTTTTAGTTTTTCTTCGATTATCACAACCGTATCCCTTCCCGGGTGGTCGGAAACCACACTTTTTTTACACACTTCTCACGAGACAGTTGTGATGACATTATGTTTCAGGGTATAGCAACGGGCAAGTACCACGCAGCTATAGTGTCTAACTGCGCAGTTCTGGAACAACATGCTGTCCAGGCTGGACTGCACTCCGCAGACCTCACCCACCCGCTGCCCTTCGCACCAGAACTGCACTTCTCCGAGTTCAGCTCCACCGTTGCAGACATGAAAAATAGTGTTGCGGTAACTATATAGAGATAATACATTTTAAGAGGACATTGTACAGAATACAAACCAAACACAATATTTGATTACAATTCAAGTGTTACAGAATTTGAAGCTTGGAAACAGTTAATATCGCCCAAACACGTTCGGTATATAGAAATTTCAGCGCGGGAACATCGCAAATCATCGCACAACTTTATCATCATTACTACAACCCCTAGAAGGGATGGAGATTGGGGATGCCTATCTTAAAAACTGTTAAAAAAACACTTAAAAAATCTTTGATAAAGTTCAAGTGTGTAAGCAAGAGAGATGCAAACCGTAACAGACCTAAGTAATTTAAGATTTTGTTCGGTCGTTCTTCGAATAGGTTTTTATCCAATAGAATCTAAAGATTGATAACTTTTATCCGATAGAATCCATAGAATGATAAGTTTTATCCAATAGTGTCCAAAGATTGATAAGTTTTATCCAATAGAGTCCAAAGATTGATAAGTTTTATCCAATAGAATCTATAGATTGATAACTTTTATCCGATAGAATCCATAGAATGATAAGTTTTATCCAATAGAGTCCGAAGATTGATAAGTTTTATCCAATAGAGTCCATAAATTGATAAATTTTATCCAATTGATAACAGATTTTCTCTTGTATTTCAGGATCGAAACAACGCGCAGTCGTCTTGTGCCGGACTGTTCATCTTGTCTCACCTTGGGTTCGATTTCCCGGGCAAATGGCTGCATGTCGACATGGCGGCTCCAGCACACTGTGTTAGTATCATAATCTCAACCCCTAGACCTCCACTGCTGGATGGGCCTTCCAGAACATATATCTAGAGAATTCGGCCTACACACTAACCAGACAGACAGGTTAAGCGATGGTCTGATGTCTATTTTTAAT
Organism: Tinea semifulvella; assembly: GCA_910589645.1. Lineage (NCBI taxonomy): Eukaryota > Metazoa > Arthropoda > Insecta > Lepidoptera > Tineidae > Tinea > Tinea semifulvella. The sequence goes on from OU342605.1 coordinate 1,452,608, forward strand.
GACTATTTATTAACAAAGTTGGTATAATTGGACCTGAGACTCGGAGGTACCGGGTTCGATTCCTGGTCGGGACACAAAAATATTAATCAATGTAAATGTATTTATTTACATAATATTTAATTTATTTGTGATATTTCTCTAGTTTGGTACGCTGGAGACATCGACGAGCTTGCCACTTGTCATGATTGGCCTATAGTAAAGTTGGCTAAATGTGAATCCGCTTATTTATAAGCGTGGTTTCTGATCACCCCGAAAGGGAAACGGTCGTGATGATACTTTTTTTTTTTTTAGTGACATTTTCATATCTATTAATATGCAATTTTATTATTTTGCGTGAAAAACGTAAGAGAGAGCACGCGATACGAACTTTTCCAATACAATACGATGGATATTATGCACTACATCTGTATATTCTATGATCACAAAATGTATATATTCGTATATTTCAGGGAGAACGTGCGACCGGGTACGGGGTAGCTCTGCTGTGCGTTCTGTTCGGGAATCAAACCGGCAGTCCTCTGCTCAAGGCACTCGCCCCACACTGACATCCATACAACTTCCATACAACTTCCATTGACCTAAAATAACCTTGGACATAACGCGATGCATCCCTCTCGCACTTAAGACAAATTGTTGTGGCTTGATACCTCCATCCGAAGTCCTAATTGATTCCTAACCCTGTGTCCCATCACTATGTCCGCGCCGCCTGCGCCCTCTGTCGAGGGTGGTGAGCATTAGTGTTGCCCAGTCTTGGTCTTGCAGTCTCACTTGTTGGAGATGAGCCTTCCAGAAAATCTGGAGCATTTGGCCTACACCTGCCACGCTGGCAAGACAGGTTGGCGAAGATCTGCTGTAATTCTAATAACAATTTATTAACTTTGTAGCTACCCACGAGTTAAAAGTAAAAGAATTCAAAAAAATAACTAATTCCTTCCCGAAACGAAATCTTGCCTAATATGGTAAAATGTCAGACTGACGTTTTATTTTTAATAGAAACTGAGGCGTTGGATATACTTCCCCTAAGTCCTATGTAGCGCCACAATTCTGAGGCGTTACAACCGCTTAACATGCTCTGCTCACACGGGAATGGTGGTGTTGTAAATCTATGACAAATGTACTTAAGGAAGTGTATTTCTCATTGGTACAGGTTGGGGTTTAAAACCTACCTTTGCAGGATTTAATGGAAAACATTCTTAGAACCGAGCCTACACCGCTTTATCAGCATGGCAAGCTTACAATATTAGTTCTCCTTGAAAGTAAACATTGGCATTTGACATAATTGCAAATGGCACATACTTTCAACGAGAACAACAAATAGGTGGTAATTTTCCCAGTCTGCCGGGGCGGGGAAGTATATTCTTCTTCTTCGTAAGATGCCATCTCCTATCGGAGGTCGGCTATCATTAAGGCGATTTTGATTATGTTGGCCGCTGTCCGGAACAAGGACCGGGTGCTCATCCCGAACCACTCCCTGAGGTTCTTAAGCCACGAAGTGCATCTTCTCCCCGGTCTTCTGGAGCCTTGTATCTTGCCTTGCATGACCAGCTGCAGCGAGCTATACTTTTTATTGCGCATGATGTGTCAGAAGTACTCCAACTTCGCTTTACCATTTTCAATAGTTCAACGCCTTTGTTCATCCTCTGCAAGACAGTTTCGTTTCTTACTCAGTCCTTCCATGATATCTTCAACATTCTCCTGTATATCCCTGGAAGTATATAAAAATTAAAAGTGTGTTGGTGCATTCCCTGTGAGTTCTCCTTTGTACTGTTACCATAGCCTTTGTCCGCCTAGAGATCCCAGCCTGATGATATCTACATCTATTGGAAGCCCTTACTTGGCCTGAAATTGTAGGTGGATGACATGGCGTCAACATCTAGCATCTAAAATATCTATCAAATTCTTAACACAAATACATATGTATGTCTTAATAATTATGTCAAATGTTAACATGGTCAGTGAGGAAGTCTTTAAATTAAACTTACGTTCAAATTTTTTTACTATATAGTATATACGTTAATTCTTACCTCAATAGGGTGTATCACTAACTTTTTATCACGATAGATGGTACCCAATATAACTGTCAGTTGCATAGAAAACTTGTATTTTTATTACATTTATTATTTTCTGGATATATTGCAGAAGTGAGCAGCTTTTAAGTGTACAAATCGAGATATCCAAGCGAAATCAAATAAATGGTGATCTTGAAATTGTCGTTCTATTAATAAAACCTTTTTTTATTTGAAAGACGGTGTTACTTAATTCGTCTTTTAAGGTAGGTAACGTAAAGTTACAATACATTTTTCTATTATAAAAATGTAAAACTACAAATAAATTTAAAAAATGATCCTTCATAGGTAATAATAATAATAGTTTATTTCAAAAAAACGTCATACAATTTGGCTCTTATAGTTACAATTTATTAATGAATTAAATGAAAAAAAAAAAAAAAACTGTTACAAACATAAAGATACTTCTCTGTAAACAAGGTACCATTGCCGCTAGCGACATCTACAATAAGCTTTGCCTGATACACCCCATTGGACGCAGTTACGCAAACAGGTTCCAATCCACATAAAAAAAAAAAAAAAATATCAAGTCTTTATGTTGGGTCGTTTTTTCAATTGATAGTTTACTTTTTAATAGGTTGAGATTATATTTAATTTTTACTCAGCTTTTAAATAATACAATAAATTATGAAAAAATACAGGTTTCTTAAAATATATTCTAAATGTATTAAATGTTTGACTAATCCATTGACTAGATCTAAATTCCAATGGCCTATAACCTTAAAATGAATTTAATGTGGATGGGATCCTTTTTGAGTAACTACGTCCTAAATATTACTCGCATGTTATTCTTGAAATCTATTCGTCCATTTAACAAGCTGATAAATGCTAACTTAGACTTAAAAATCTCATTAAAAACACATACGGAAATAGAGGATACTATTGAATCACTTAACAAATCAATCCACGGGGCATTATATGAATCAACCTTAAAACAAAAAAAACTTGTCCCTAAACATCATGTGTACCCCCAAACTGTCCTGGACAAAATTAAAGAGCGTAGGAGACTTCGAAAGATCTACCACAGAACAAGGTATCCATGCGACAAAACAGCATTCAATAAAGCCTCGGTGGAGCTCAAATGTTTAATAAGGGATTTTACCAATGACAACCTACAAAGCTACCTTAATCAACTGTCAGCAACTAAGGACACTAATTATTCTCTCTGGAAGGCCACTAAGAAGCTTAAGCGTCCTAAGACACAAATTACTCCTATACGGAATGACCAAGGGAGCTGGGCATGCTCAGACCACGAAAAGGCCACTGTATTTGCAAAGCATTTGCACTCAGTATTCCAGCCCTTAGCAACTAAGCAACCATCACATGACATACAAGTGATGTCATATTTGGATTCAGCCAAGCAACTTTGCACTCCAATTAAAAATGTTACACCAAACGAAGTAAGGCAAAAAATTAAAAGTCTTCCTGATAACAAATCTCCAGGTTATGACCTAATTGATGCAAGAATATTGAAAAACCTTAAAAAGAAAGGCATTATGTTCCTTGTAACAATATTCAATGCATGCATTAGATTGGACCATTTCCCAGGACAGTGGAAGATAGCTCAAGTAGTAATGATTGTGAAACCGGGTAAACCACCAAACGATGTGACATCATATCGACCAATAAGTCTTCTTTCTGCAATTGGCAAGTTACTTGAGAGCATTCTACTGGATAGGATGAGACAATACTTACCAGACGTCATCCCAGATCACCAGTTTGGATTCAGAGAACAACATGGCACATTGGAGCAAATACACAGAATAACTGACGTCATTAACCGTAGCTTCGAACAAAACATTTACTGCTCAGGAGTATTCCTTGACATTAGTCAAGCTTTTGACAGAGTTTGGCATGAGGGACTACTATATAAAGTTAAAAAACTACTCCCACACTCCTTCTTTAACATATTAAAGTCATACCTGGCTAACAGAAGCTATGAAGTTAAGTATAACAGCGAAACCTCTGAACTCTATGACATCAAGTCGGGTGTGCCGCAGGGTAGCATACTTGGACCCGTCCTTTATGTAATATATACATCAGACCTACCTACCAACAGTCGTACCACAACAGCTACATACGCAGATGATACAGCAATGCTAGCTACACATAAAGACCCTGAAGTTGCATCTGCCTACCTGCAAATACATTTAGATGAGGTGGAACAATGGCTCGATCTCTGGCGAATTAAAGTTAACCAAACCAAGTCGGCGCACGTTACTTTTACACTAAAACGCAAAACTTGCGCTCCAGTTACACTTTACAACCAACAAATTCCGCAAATGGAGGATGCAAAATACCTGGGAATGCACCTGGACCGTCGACTCACATGGCGTAAACATATATGGACGAAACGCAAGCAGCTGGATACCAAACTTAGAAATATGTATTGGTTGATAGGCAGAAACTCACAACTAAGTGACAATAACAAAGTTCTTATATACAAAACCATCCTCAAACCAATTTGGACATATGGTATTCAGCTGTGGGGAACAGCTAGCAATAGTAACATCGACATCCTGGAGAGATTTCAGAGCAAAGCTCTGAGGCTTATGCTTAACATTCCTTTCTATATTAGAAACAAATATATTCACGAGGACCTAAGAATGAACACTATAAGAGAGGAAATAACCTCATACAGCCACGGGTATCAACTGAGACTCGCATCACACCCGAACGTGCTCGCCTCAGACCTGAGCGGGTCAGGCAGCATCACACACCGCAGGCTCAAGCGAAAGAGTGTCCCTGGCCTTGGTGCCAGATTTAGCAGAGATTGAGGAAGGAGCCAATGGGTTCCCCTCCAATACTGACATTAATACAGATAGATATCAAACAAAAGAGTGGCCCATTGTACCTGTACAGATTGCCACGAATGCAGAAACCAAAGGAGAAAAAAAAAAAAAAATTAATATAAGGGTTTTTGGTCAAAAAGTATTATATATAAATTAGTATTTACAATATGGGATTTATCGAACCTTGAGACAAAATGTACAGACACTGCTTGGTCTAGGTTCACTCTCCATAAGAAACAAGTCGAAAGGTAACAATCTAATTTTTCACACAAAATATTATTATTTGTAATTATTATTATTATTTTATAAATTTAATATATATTTATTCGAAGGAAGTAATGTACAATGATTTTTAAAATACTTAATAATAAAAAAAACAACTAACAAAAATAAAATAATTGCTCCAAATCGTTACCAATGGGCAAAGTGCCACGTATACTGGCAGCATTGCCACGTTGAATGGCACTCCTGAATACTTTGACCCAAATTTTAAAAAAATATATGTACTAATATATAAATTATTTTTCAAAATTCTTACAATTTAGTTTGGAGAAAATCGCACATCACAAGATCAATATCGAAAGAAGGTAAAGATAACCCTGCTAGAAAAAGAAAGAATATACATTCATAAACATTCCATGGATTCGATGTTTGTGACAAAAAACTGTTTGAATTTGTTTGCCATTTCTGTATTCATAATTGCGACCACGGAATATCTAAAACAAGAGAAAATGACCAAGCACTTACTACAAACTCACATAAACCAAGTATACAATTAATTTCATTAAAACATTTTTATAAACACAACACTGTGACATAAAGAAAACAAGTGAACCAAACTATCCGCTATAAAAGGACCTTTGCGGAAAACTGGCTAGCACACGTAAGTCCACATTGCACTTCCAGTTGTTTTATATTCCGTGATTGATGAGACCCTTTTGGTGGTTTCTTTTGACTCAGGGTTTGATAAAGCCGTATAGATTATTTAGTTATTCTTTTTTAAATGGTTAATTTAAATCCTGCATTATTCTTATTTTTTAGTGTCAGTTTAGTTTTGAAAGTAAGGCTATAATGCCTAAACTTTTCATACTGCCAATAATACAAGTGTTCAAGTTTACCAAAACATTCATTTTAAGCATTTTGTCTAGATTTAAGTATTAACATTGCAATATTTTTTATATACTAAAATAAATATATTTTGTCTTACATATTATTTGTTTTATTTACTAACAAAATTCTGCCAACCTGTGTTTGATTTGTCGCAATAAGCGCTTTTTTTTTCAATTTATTTGGTTTTGAAAGTGATTCGACTTGGCGTTGGTTTATGGTTTCATAAAATTTTAGCAAAATTCGGTAAAAAAGTGTTGTAAGCTTTGCTTTGCTTTCAAGTCTAAACACAAGTGCTACCCTATGTTTGACTTGTCGCTTTAAGCGCTTTTACTTTGTTTCGCTTTGAAAATTGTTCGACTTGGCGTTGCTCGCTCGCTCGTAGCAAAATTCGGTAAAAAAAGTGTTGTAAGCTTTGCTTTGCTTTCAAGTCAAACACAAGTGCTACCCTATGTTTGACTTGTCGCTTTAAGCGCTTTTACTTTGTTTCGCTTTGAAAATTGTTCGACTTGGCGTTGCTCGGTAAAATGAAATTTAACGCTTTGGTTTCAAATCGAACACGTGCATCAAATGCCGTGTTCGACTTGGCGCTTTTTAACTGAATTTTGCTTGGATAAGCGTTAGAGTTGGGTTTTAAGCGCGTAAAGGGTTTAAAACAAAAAAAATGTATGGGAATACATTTGGAAGGATTCAGTTATTGCCATTATTTTTAAATTAGGACAATGATAGTAATCGTTTATTTTACAATGAAATCCTATGTACCCATGTTTTCTATTGGAAACCCACACTAGGTGGGGTCTCAATTACACTAAAATTTAAAATTTACATAAATTAAATTAAAATCAAATTCTAAATACAATAAATGGAAAATAAATACATCGGAAGGGTTTAAAAATTAAAAATGCAATAGTCAAATTACAATTAATTTATTACCAATATTCATCATCATCATCATTACAGCCCCTAGAACAAGCGTCCTAGACCTCCACTGCTGGAGATGGGCCTTCCAGAACATTTATCTGGAGAATTTGGCCTACACTCGCCACGCTGGCCAGACTTGACTTTTGAACATAATTCTCAAAAATACATTAATAGAAAAATAAATATCATACACTAATTTAAAGAAAATACAACCTATGTAGGTAATTACTGAATGACTAAATAATGGCTAGACCAATAATTAATTACCATTGCAATGGACTTAAAAAGAACATTCGGACAGACAGAGCGTAGAATAGGTGTTTTGTTGTTATGAGCGTCCTTATATTCATTAATCCCTAATACCGGTTCCATAGTTCGCTCCACCCGCTTTTATCAATGCATCCTTGAATTGGTCTATATCTATTTCGGCTTGACTTTCCAACTGCAGCTCGACAGCAAAATTCTGAAATTTAAATATTTTTAAAAATTACCAGAATAAATCATTTGTCGTATATAAACTGCACCGTAATAGCGGGCTAAACCTGTTACGCATGCGCGTAAAAATGTCAAACTGACAGTTAAACGGGCGCCAAAGGAGTTTGTTGATTTTTTAACAAAATTCAGCGAAAATGGAAGAAATATCAAATAAAGTGCTGTGTAGAGAATCACAATTATCAGAACTACTAGATTTACTCGGCGGCTACGATGAGCCATTGCCGTGCAGCTTGTTTTTAAGTGGAAACACAGCGACGGGAAAGACACTTTGCGTCGAAACAGTGCTTCGTTATTTAGGCTATAAACACGTATTTATTAACTGTGTAGAATGTTATTCTGTTAAAATAATCTTCGAGATGATCCTTGGCAGGCTTACGAAGGATTTGGGTGATGATATATTACTTAATAAGTGCGACAGTTTAAAAGATTTTATTGGCGAGTTAAAAACATTACAGACAGTGTACAAGCACTGCGAACCTATCGTTCTGGTGTTCGATAAAGTGGAAAGACTACAGAAAATGGATTCCACATTAATACCTACATTTTTGAGGTTAAGAGAGTTTAGCGACTTGAATATTTGTACAATCTACGTCACAGACTTGATTTATGAAAATTTTAACTTTAGAAGTGGGCTACGAGAGCCTATAAGGATATATTTTCAGAACTACACTAAAGACGAACTGTTTAAGATTATATTTTTGAATCAAAACAACTTTGTGCAACATATTTTGGCCAACCAATCAGTAGATGATGATGTGAGGCAGGAGTTATTAAAGCCAGAGTTGTTTGGTAACTTTCTGAATGCATTTTTGAGTGTATTTTACAGGCCTTGTAGGGATCTGAATGAGTTAAGTCACATGGCACTTGTCAACTTTGCTAAATACTGTGAACCTATTGTCAATGGTCAGATTGAGGCTAGAGAATTGCAGAAACTGTGGAGACACATTGCTCCCATACTCCGGACAAGCTTGGAGCTGTTGTATTTGAGAATAAACACAAGTAATTTTGCTACAATCAGCACATCTCCGGAGAAAGAAAATGTTATTAGAAAACAAGCTATTGAGATTAACTTAGAGAAAAATTTGAAAGAGGAATTAATTTCAACAAAAACCTTTGCTCAGAGCTTCGAGCTGCCTTATTATACTAAATATTTACTCATAGCAGCTTATTTAGCTAGCTACAACCCTCCCAAAGAAGATAAACGGTTATTTATGAAGTATCATGGGAAACAGAGAAAGAGGATGCAGCAAGTTAAAGCTAAGGCCAAGATAAATGAAAAACTAAACACTCAACTTGGGCCTAAGATATTCTCCTTAGATAGACTTCTAGCAATATTCTATGCCATTTTAGAGGAGAAAATAAGTTTAACAAGTAATTTATTATCTCAAATAGCAACATTGGTGGATTTAAAACTGATTGCTGGCAATAAAGAAATAGATTTGGATTCGGCAAAGTATAAGTGTATTGTTGGATATGATTTTATATCAGCGGTCGCTCAGACTGTTGGGTTTAATATAAGAAAGTATTTGTATGATTTTTTGTAATCTCCATAATTGATCTCCATTTTTTAAATAAAGTTTACTGTTTTGTTCAAGTGTTGAGTTATTTATTTATTTAGGGGTTGCCTGCTGGAATGTTATCGGGGAAAATGGGGGAATGTCCCCAACCCAGTCCCATTAGCAATCAGGGCCTAGAGGAGCCACTTTTTGTCTATGACACCTTGTAATAGATTTTTTAAATAAAATAAATAGATTAATAGTTATACAAAAAATATATATAAGCAGCATTTTTCTACTGAACTGACTGCCTCCGTGGTCTAGCGGTTAAGTCCTTGGTTTTACACTATGAGGAACCAGGTTCGATTCCTGGTCGGGACACAATAAATAATTAAATTTATTTGTGATATTTTTCAAGTTTACTACGCAAGAGACATCAATGAGCTTTGCCACTTGTCATGATGGGCCTATAGTAAAGTTGACTAAATGTGAATTCGCTTCATTTAAAAAATAAGTGTGGATTCTGACTACCCCGGAAAGAATACAGTTGTGATGATATGATTCTTTTTCTCCTAAAAAACTTAAAAACAAACTGGACAAGTGGCTAGTGACAATCGAAATAGACCATGGTGAAAACTGACAATTTAATAAACTTTACACCAGTGCTTGATATAGGCATACATGAAAACGAACGCGGCCTTAATGACAAGTGATATATGACGCCATCATGTGTTTTTATAAAAAAAAACATACTTGCAGAAGCCTTAGATAAGGCTCGAGTGATTACTTAGGACGCGACATCTAGATAGTATTAACTTACGGATATAATGTCTTTGATGAGCGATTTGTCTGTCGACATCTTGGCTCGGTTGATGACGGACACGGACGGTCCAACCCACGTCACGAATAGAAATTTGCGGCGCTTCGACATTTCGTCACCCATTTGGAGTCTATAATAATAATACTAATCATCATCGCAACACAGACACCATAGATTTGAACAAAAGCCTAGCCAGGATTTTGTTAAGGTGAAGGAAAAGCAATACATATTCGTTACTAAAAGAATTGTCAAAAGATCTTTGCTAACTGTGAAAAAGGAAGGTCAAATTCCCCAGCAATATGTTTTGGAAAGTCCAGCAGTGGATTCTGTGTTCCGCATAATCTTGTATATACTTCAGATCCAAGAGCGTAGCGAGGTATGGGCAAGGGCAGTGGCGGATTTACGTAGGCTGAGTAGGCTGGAGCCTAGGGCGGCAAATTTGACCCATTTATTTTAAATCTCACAGCAATAAAAAAAAACATTATTATATATTTATTATACAACAAGAAACGAGTGACAAAAAATTTAATATTTTAGTAATGCACAGAATACTGAATACTCTTATGTCCGTAATCCGTATAATATACGGATTATATTTAGCATAAAAATAATCTAGAAACTGACACAACTATCCCCTAGTTCAATCATACTAATAACGGGAAAAAGCCGATGTAATAAGGACGATAGAACACAAATCATAAAGTTGCAATTTCAGAATAAATGTATATAATATGATTGTGAACTTCAATGGTCAGTAGGGGCGGCAAAAATTTAATAGCCTACTAGCGGCAAATTTGTAAATCCGCCACTTCGGTCGCCAGTCGGTTGAATTAAATATACCCATAGGTTTTAGCATCATGCATAATATTGGTTTTCCTTCGCACACTCGTAATTAATAAAGTTTAAATTAATTAACGGTAACGCAGTAGACAGTAGATTTTTCTGTGTATTTATTTAGGAAAGCCAATAATAAGAGTTCGCTGACAGATACAATATAAGTAAGTAAAGAAAACAATGATAATAAATTTAAAAGTAAAAATGAATACAATAGTACAAGAATTAGGAAGGAATAGGCATTACATCAATAACAGAATAACTACAACAGAAATAGACATACATATATACACACAGCTCTGGCAATCTGGAAAGGCTAGTAATCACGGGGAAAATTGAAGGCAAGAGACCCCGTGGCCGGAGCCCGACACGCTGGTCAGACCAGATCCGCACCACACTTCACACCCAAGTCCACGAGGCCCTGCACGCCGCCGTGAGCAGACCCGGATGGCGCAGCATAGTCCGGGACAAAGTGATCCGAGGAGGGGGTCACGACCCTCAGCATTGAGGAAAACGACGCAAGGAGGGATATACACACATACACATAGGCATACATAAACTTTATTAACTACGTTCCTGCTATCGGGGATGGGATAGAAAGAGGGAGTTTTCTGTCAACTGCGTTACTATGTTTAATATAAAAAATATAGTTAGGTACATATCTAAATCTTTTAAGAAACTTCTAAAACGTTCACCTTTAAATTACATAGTGTCTAGTTAGTTATTATTACCTACCTAAGGTATCCGAAAGCTCGTTCATCGTCAGAGAATTGTGTCCTAAACTCTGTGAAGTCGCTGCCTCGTGCTGAGCAGTTAATTCTGGCTCCCTCGAATTTAAATACAGCCCTAAACAAAATCAAATATTATTAGATTCCTTGATCTTATATAGGTATCGAGAATAACAGCTAGATATGATCAGAGTATAAAATAATATATGTAAATCTATGCAATAAATAAAATCAGCTGTAGGACTATATCGAATAGTATCATCAGTAAAGTATCATCACGACCGTTTCCCTTTCGGGGTGGTCAGAAACCACGCTTATTAATAAGCGGATTCACATTTAGCCAACTTTACTATAGGCCAATCATGACAAGTGGCAAGCTCGTCGATGTCTCCAGCGTACCAAACTCGAGAAATATCACAAATAAATTAAATAATAATTTAAAATATTTATTTACATTAATAAATATTTTTGTGTCCTGACCAGGAATCGAACCCGGTACCTCCGAGGATCCACGGACTTAACCGCTAGACTACGGAGGCACTATATCGAATAGAAGAAAAGAATTCCCGCCTTTTGCACGGACCTTTGTTTTGTAAATTACTTTTTTGTGGATATTTGTAAAAAAGCGGAAATAAATCGTTTTCAATATAGCCATGTCACACTGTCTTTTTTATAAGTTAATCATCAAATTCCTGATGTTATAGAATTTGATGATTTTCTTAGTCATCATCAAAGCCTCTAGAATACAGGGTCTTTGGGACTGCAGAATTTGGCCTACTCTCGCCATACTCTGGCCAGGCGGGTTGCCTTTTTACAGTGTTGCGCGGCAATGTCAAATATGTTCTTACCATTCGGTGGGTGAGGCATCGGACCTCACATCCTCGTACGCGGATCGTATGGTGTCACGATCCAAACCGGTTGTCATGGCAACCTAAAACGAAAGAAAATGGAATAAAGTTAACAATCTCGTATGTCAAAGTATGGAGCGAAAATAAACAGAAAGATATATTACGTCAGACTTGGCTGTATGGGCTAGACCTTTTGCCTTCCCTATCATCTCATTCATCAACCATTTGGAGAAGATGATGATAAAGATCCATTGCACGCGCCAGCGTGCGGAAGCCTATGGGGTGGCCCTGTTCGGCTGCAGTTTGTCTCGGCAGGCAACAACCCGTCAGTTTCTATTTTACCCCGGCCTAAGGGTGGCCAAGGAAGGGGCTACGAAAGGGGGTGTGGCCCCTTGTGAGCGGTGTCTATATGGTAATAACGGCGCGGGCTACGGCTCGGTCCTCAGGATCTCCCGGGGCAGGCTGCGGCCCTCCGGTGGCCGTGCGTGGAGAGGCGCGATACCCCGAAGATGGTCGAAGCGGCTGTGGTCGGCTCGATCGAACATGGGACTTCGAGAGCCTAGCCACCAACTTCTCGATGGTTTCCTTCTTTAGGTCGTCGTGGAGGACAGTGTTGCGCAAAATCCAGGAAGCCCCGACGTTCGCGCGTAGGGTGATGTTCTGCTGGGCCTGTATCCTAGCCTTCATTGGCGTGCCATGGGGCCCATGCGGAGGCGGCGATCGATCACGCACCCCAAGTAGATAACGGTGTCCGACCAGCTCACTCTTTTCCCACGAAGCAGCAGCGGGTCCGGCGGGCGGCGGGAGGACGTCTTTTCGACGTTTGCCACCTTCGCATCCGGCGATGTGTGTTAGCGGGAGAGAGACTCTAAAGGCTTCCTACGCAAGGCTTATTTCTATTGCAAGGCAGATTTTCAAGGTTTGCGTGGTGAGTTGGCAGCCTGTGACTGGAGTTATATGATGGAACTGTAGATGAAGCTTTGACAAAATTCTATGACACACTTTACAGCCTGCACGATATACACACATCAAAAGTGTCTAGGGATCAACATATATTTTTGCAATAACTTTTCTCCTGATTGATATTTATTAAAATTTTCTTTAAGGATTGATCAAATAAAATGTTTTCGTTTGTCTACAGTAACGATAAACCAAGTCACCTTTGCATTAGTAAAAAAAATTGCCATTTTCCTAATAAAGGGATTTTTGACATTTGAACCACTAACATTAAAGTTCGAAAAAAAGACTGAAATAACAGTTTTTTTTTTAATTTTATTGGGTAACTTAAACAATTAATAATCCGTGTTTCTACCGCGAACACTAACAACACAAGAACATCGGTTTGGCATACTCAAAATGAGTTCATCCAAATCACGCTGTGGAATGGCCGCCCATGTTCGTTGCAACAACAAAAAAAGGTCTTCTTGCGACTGGATACCCTCCATATTCGGCAGAGCTCTTCTCTGAAGAATATCCCATGCATGCTCAATCGGGTTCAAGTCTGGCGACTGAGCAGGCCAGGGCAGGACATTGATGTTAGCTGCGGCGAGAGTCTGTCTTACAACTCTTGCGGTGTGCGGTCGTGCATTATCATGCATTAACTGAAATAAGGGACCGATATGCACTTGTAGAGGAACGATGACGTCTGATACAACCGTCTCAGCATAAATTTGAGCGTTGAGGTTGCCTCTGATCCAAATCAACTCAGTTCTTCCGCCGATCGAAATACCCGCCCATACCATGATGGTTCCACCACTATAAGGATGGACTTCCTGGCAGGATTTTAATCGCTGTTGGCGTCCAGGGGTTCTCCAGTGTCGTATACGTCTTGTATCCGGCCTCATACCAAAACGAGACTCATCAGAAAAGCACACGAAACGCCATTGTTCTTCTGTCCAATTTCTGTGTTCAAGAGCCCATTGATATCGAGTCCTACGATTGTGCATTGCTATAGGTGGTACCCGTAGCGGTCTTCGGGAATGAAGGTTCACTTCATGCAAGCGGTTTCTGACTGTTTGGTCGCTAATTAAGTTCCCTGAAGAGCGATGAAGGCTCACGGCTAACATCATGGCGGTTATTGTTGGAGTTCTTCGAGCTGTGATTTGAATGTATCGGTCTTGTCTCCGTGTGGTGCAGCGATACCGTCCTCCATGGCGCTCAGCCACGGTACCAGTGGTTCGGTAACGTGTCCAAAGTCGACTGATAACACTCTGACTTGTATTCAGAGCTAAAGCCACAGTACGTTGCCGGGAACCAGCTTCTATCATTCCCACGGCTCTGATCATTTCTTCCCTGCTTAAATGACGTCGCCGCTCCATAATAACGTTGGTTTTAATCAGTAGTAGGGAAACAGTAGCACTAATAATGTCTTCAATGCGTCTTATGTTTTTATAGGGAAAATATTGACAGCTGATTTTCATCTTTTACTCGAATTTGATTGACAGTTCCTGTTTTCAATTATGAAATGCACCAAAAAGGATCCATATAAATTTATAAAATCATAAATTTATTACAAAGCCACATCTCAATCACAAGAAATCCGCATAAACATGCTTGATCCCTAGACTTTTTTGATGTGTGTATATGTGCCCACTTATCAACCGAAAAACAGCAACTATCCCCCATGGTACATAAAAATACTAAAAGAAAAATATACATTTTGGCGTAAATACAAAACATATCGGAACTTATCTGATAAACAAACGTACATATTGTTAAGGAGGGCAGCTCTGGTTGAGAGGGGGAATCATAAGAAGTATATATCTGTTACTGAGGACTCAATAACATCGAATTCCAAAGCTTTTTGGTGTTACTTTGAGTCTCAGCGCTCCAATGTGACGTATCCCTATGTGAATATGGTGACGTTACGGTACGAGTGATTCTGGTCAAGAAATTAGTGGGCTGTTTTCCCCATATTTTCACTCCACATCTCTTGCTCCGAACACAGTTGACACTAATTAACCTTTATCTGATTCACTTATATATAAGGCTGATAAGTTAGGGGTATCGAATATAGGATGCATTGAAGTTGATCCCGAGTCTGTGTGCTACTAAAAATAAATCTGCAGGCTCTGACTCGATCCCTGCAATATTTCTTGTTGAATGTGCTTTTCAACTGTCAATTCCTATAACAATATTATTTCGGAGGTGTATTAATGAAGGTGCAATGCCCAGAGTGTTAAAATCAGCTTTTAATTGTATCGGTAACAGTTCACATAAGTGAACTTAACTGATTCACCTTAATTTACCTACTTAGGAAGAGTATTTATCCGACAGAATAATTAATTTCAATATCAGAATGCATGCTTATATGACCAAACCAAAATGTGAGCAGAGTTTTCCCCGCAGATTACAAAATCAAGTTACTTAATTTGGAGTTTTTGGAGAAAGCTGGTTCGTTACGGAATTTAAGAAAGTAGATGCACACTTCTTTATTAATAAGTACACATTTAAATTATATACTCGTATTTTAACTTAAATATTATTTAATAACCACTATCATGTAAGTATTTATGTAATATGGTAGAGCTTGCTCAGGGATGAATTATAGACGATAAAGTTCAATACCAAACTATTTTAATGAGTTTCACAACATTACAATTACAACAAATAAACAAAAATAATATTAAACGTTACGAATGGCGCGCGCGCGTGCTGTCGTCGGCGATGTAGCCGTGGTGTGTCTCAAATAGGCTACTCTTGGCGTCTCACATTGCCTACGGCGGTGAGAGCGAGAGCGACAACACGCATGCGCAGTAAATCTACAAGTCGACGATGTACCGCGCCGGAAGTCGACCCCGCGCAACTCTTGGCGGCAATATACGATTTACTACACCACGCTTTTTCAAGAGTTTACATTTTTACTATAGGCCCATCATAACACGCTCGTTGATGTCTTAGCTCACCAGACTCGAGAAATGTCACAAAATATTATTGTCGACCAGCAGCCGTTTTCCATTGCTTAATGTAAGCCATACATGCTACGGTCTTCCGGAGAGGTTACCTGTGCAGCAACCCTATTCCAGTATTCTAATCGCCCGCAAGACTGCAAGACCAGTAGCCCTATTCCGTTACTCGCAAACGTTATATAATGGAAACCGTTAACTATATATACGAGTATATCACGCCATTAAAGTTGATATTCGCACGGCCGCTATCAAGGTCAGGCGCTTATAAAGTTGAGAATTGAATAATATTTTGTAATGGGTGTATCAGGTAAAGCTTTTTCTAGATGTCGTTAGCGGCACTGGTACCTTGTTTACAGCTATGACGGATCATTTTTTAAATGTTTTTGTAGTTTTTTTTTTATAACAGTAAAATGTATTTTAAATTAACGTTACCTACCTTAAAAGACGAATTAGGAAAGCGAATATCGTCTTTAAAAAGAAAAAAAGGTTAAATTAATAGAACGGCAATTTTGAGATCACCATATTTTTGATTTCGCTTGGAAATCTCGATTTGTACACTGAAAAGCTGCTCACTTCGGCAATATAACCAGAAAATAATAAATTTCGTAATAAAAATACAAGTTTTATATGCAACTGACAGTTCTATTGGGTACCGTCTATCATGCGCCATCTATCGTGATAAAAAGTCAGTGATACACCCCATTATGACGCAAATAACGAAATACACTAATAACGTTTGCGACAAGTAACAGAATAGGGCTACATGTCAACTAGACGTCGATGGTATATATGAGGACGTTCCGGTGTCCGGAACGGTCTACAGTTATATTTGCGATGGCATCGATTAAGGACGATCCAGTAATGGCACGCTGGCATCGTTAGGCCTTGTTTTAGTTTTGAAGAAAAATTTTTTTTGCGGGTTTCCCGCGCTGTGAATTCTTATATGTTTCCTGACGTGTTTGGGCTATAATACCGCGAGTGGCTCCAAGAAAAGCAACATCTGGAATGATAACCTCATTAACTCATAAGAAAGAAAGATATATTATGTCAGACTTGGCTGTATGAGCTAGACCCTTTGCCTTCCCTATCACCTCATTCATCGGGGGAGGAGAACACAAAAATAAATAACGTTTGCGCTTAGCCAACAGAATAGAGCTGCTGAAATCATTCGGTACCTAATATAAATTGTTACCCAAGTATAACAGTATAAACTAGCCTTAAATGAAGCTGAAAGCCTAGATTGGCACTCATCACGCAGATCAGTAGAAGAGCTCTCAGTCTTCGTATCGCTATGTTCTTTTCTCCATTCACTTAGGACCTTCTCAGGCTCCGCTGCCAGCTCCAGCTTCACCACCCGCTCGAAAATACGACCAACCCGTATTTGAATCTCATCAACTGTGTTAGACAATGCATTTAAACGTTTTAGTACATCAGTTTCTCGTCTTTTCTCCAAAACACCTTCGCCCGAAGACAAAGCCGCATACGACTCCATTTTTATTCAATTAATTGTTATTATTAAAAATTATTTTTATTAAACATTAAAAACACATCCAATTTTGAAAAATGTTTGCCGAAATCTGTCAGTTGGTGTCATAAATTATTTTTATTTCAATAGAAAAGACAGTTATAATAAAAAATAATAAAATACTCCCAACTATAATAAAAATTGTCTGTCTTCGTGGTCTAGCGGATCTGTGGATACAGACGCGAAGGTACCGGGTTCGATTCCTGGGACACAATATTTATTTTAATTTAATTGCGATATTCCTCGAGTTTGGTACGCTAGAGACATCGGCGTGTATTTTAAAATATTTTTATTTATTTAATGTTAGAGGATAACTTTTAGCTACATCACAAACAATACATACAGATCATACTCATATCATTTGACCGCCTCCGTAGTCTAGTGGTAACAAACGTTGCCGTGAACTCGGGAGGTCGTGGGTTCGATTCCCACCGGGGGCAAGTTGTACATTGTATAATTTGTCTCGATCTGGGTGTTTATATGTATAATATGTATATATTTACAAAAAAAGTGTAATATGTAGTTTATCAACCATCTAGTTTCCGTAACACAAGCCTCGTAGCTTACCACGGAAACTAGATGGCGCTGTGTGACCTGTCTGGAAATATTTATTTATTATACAAAAATCCCTTAAAGCGACAACACAAACACAGGGAAGATAGTAAAAAAGAATTTTATTTATTAGTATTACGAGTAGACATCATTAACAAAACGTGCTCCGATGACGAAAAAGTTTACGATAAATTCACCACGCGCCTGCTCGTCAGCCCGTGACGTTTCATTGCCAATTACACATTGACTAATATGCAGGGACAAGGAAAGTTGTAGAAACTCTAGCAATTCATACTTATGTCTTCCAGGTTACTTGGAATCAAATACATAGTAGGTTTCTTATATTAAACAACATAAAGAAATTCTACAATTTAACAATTTTCATTAACAAACATTACGACTTATTAAGATCTAATGACAACGTTCAAATTCACTTCTATTGTATATTCTCACAAAATTCAATGCTATTTATTTTTGTTCATACAATATAGTTTATAGATATAGGATGGTTGCTTAATCAGATGGTTCACTTGTGTGAATTCTTTATTTTTCTTTCATTTCTGCATGGTAAATTGGGCTTTACTGTTAAGCCATGTAATGTTTTATTATATAAACATCATTTATTGTTGTAACATTGTAACACGGAAGAGCACCGATATCCCGCACTACAGGGCAACCTCGTGTAGGTATCACAAACACATCACCCTATGTTGTTCACCTATTGTACATCTGTATACTTTTGTGACAATAAATGATTTTATTATTATTATTAATAAATAAATACATTTTATGTTCAAACGACAAAATAGCATAAATATGAACATTCATCTCCTCTTTGTCACAACCAACAACGAAATTACGAACGTTTTCTACGTGACATTGATTAAACTATCTAAACATGCAGTAAAGATGGCTAAAAAAACTTCATCTTGAAAATTAATCGTGATCACTCCTTCGGCTAGGATTGTAGTCGCGTTAATTTTTATTATTCATTTACATTACTATTTACATTACCAGTGTTAATTAAGTCGAAAGTCAAAATATTTTTAATAACGTAAACATGCATTTGTAAAATGATTCTACTCGTAGTTATCAGAACACTAGTAGCTTAGCAGATTAATTGGGAATTAAGAATGTAGGTATGATTGGCACCTTAAGTATAGTAATTAGCACCATGAGTTAGGTAATATTCATTGATCAAATTTTCATTAAGATTTGTAAAAACAAAAAATCACTATCATAATTTGTCATACGTAAAAAAAATATCTAAATCATTAATAAAATGTCACAGTGCCAATCATTGAAATACTATGGTTTATTGGTAGGAACATGGTCACTGCACAGTAATGACAAGCGTATTTTACAAACATCACCTTGGCGCCAAAAAAGTTTTGTTGAATGCCTAGTCATTGCTAAGTCCATGCAATTACGTTTTTATCTCACAAATTACTTTCCTCGGCTAGTGAAAACTTAGATTTAGCGAATGTTATGTTTATAAAAAATGCCACACTTACTCACGGAACCGTGTCGCGTTCTCATATGATTGTTTACCTACACGTGTACTACTAGACAAGATTGCAGCTTTCAAAGTATTTCAAAACTTTAATCTGACTTGCAACAAGTTTGATGTATCAAAAGGAAAGGTTTAAATTGAACTTTCTAGTTACCGAGCAACAAACTGTAGTTCGCAAACGAACTAGTTCCATAGAACAGAGGAACTACCGGAACTAGTTCTAACTTTGACAGATCTTCTGCTTCTTATGTCGTTCTATTTCATAGACCAACTAGATAGCGAGAACGGCAACGAACGGAACTGTCGCAGTACACGGAGCATGCACGTATACGCGCATCTCTCGTTTGTTTAGTTCAGGTGTTATAAATCAAAACATGGTTAGTATATATCATGATACAAAAATGTTCAGAATACCTAAAAACACGATTATTACTTTAATTATTAGCCCTGATTGAACCATCAGAGTTAAGGGTGTTGGACCAAAATTTGCCTTATAGACTAATTGTAATCCTAATTTGCAATACAGTGAATAGTACTAGTATATATTTATTTATTTAAAAACTTTATTGCACTATGTACAAAGGCGGACTTAATGCTGCTAGGCATTCTCTGACAGCCAAACCTTTAGGACATTTAGACAGTATAGAAGGTAGGTGCAATCATTAATAAAGTTATTCTTAAAAGTATTAATACATACATACCAATATTACATACTAATACATATACAAATAGACATAGTTTAAACGATCTGGGTTCGAGAACTGAGAAACTAAAAGAGTGACCTAATTCACTAAGGAGCGAGGAACTAAACTGAGCTTTCCTGGTCAGGAATGCAGAACTCTGAGTGCATTGGGAGTTGGGACCACTTTGTTGTTTGTTGTACAAAAAGTAATTTTCAGAAAATATATTTGAAATAGGCTTTCGAGTATATTAAGTCCAGTTATGTATGTCTAGTCTGTAATATACAATACGTATGTGTTAGAATTAAAGATATTAGGAGACAATGTGCCGGTACAGCGGCCACCGGAACTTTGGAATCTGCATGAAACGGAACGCATCTACAAGTTTCTTTTTTTAAACAAGAATGCGGCAAATGCAACTACTCCTACGTACATTTATTTCGTTTAAAGATGAGTTTGAAAAGCTCTCGTAAACATTTTATTTTAAACTTCGGTCTGTGGTTCACTGTTGATATTAAAATAAAATTAAAAATTGTTTATTGATCCAATTAACTTAAATCTGTTACATTTTAAAATGCTCAATGACCTGCAATGGTAGCAACCGTGCCGCAGGTCGTTGAATACCATTTTGTTTTATCCGGTCGACAACAAATACAATTTATTTTATTATTAAACAACAGCACAAACAAATATCCACCAAAAATAATATTGTAAAGGCTGTAAATTTTCCCACGAATAAATAAATAAATAAAATTGTTCTGTGTGGGTATGTAGGTATGAGTGTATATGTAGTTGTGTGTGTATATGGGTCTACATCAGCGTGGATCGGTGAAGAGGCCAAACGACAGCTAGAATATTGTTAGTCAAAAGTATAGTGTTATTAACCCTGTGTTCGAATTGTCGCTATAAGCGTTTTTTTCACTTTATTTCGCTTTGAATGTCGTTCGACTTGGCGATTTTTTTTTAATACAATATTCTGAAAAAAAGCAAGCTTTGCTTTCAAAGTAAAGTAAAGTATCATCACGACCGTTTCACTTTCAGGGTGGTTAGAAACCACGCTTATAAATAAGCGGAATCACCTTTAGCCAACTTTACTATAGGCACATGACAACATGCAAACTCGAGAAATATCACAAATAAATTAAATTCAATTCAATTTTCAATTCGTTTATTTCTGTAATTAGGCATAGGACAAAAAAATATTGTATTTTATACTTTTACATGTCAAATTTACAATAAGTATACTTTAATATTAGGCTACATAATTTCACAGCATTCTACCAGGTAGAACGCCATGAAACTACACAACCTTACTTAAATGTAGAGCAGTGCGTTACAATACAAACATAAAATAACATTTTAAAAAAAAACCTACGTGATTTATATACACAATAATAATGCCACACAAAACTATAATATACAAATATAAAAGTCACTTAAGATTATAGCTGCTGTAAAGAGGCATTGTCAAATGTATTTATAAACATTAATAAATATGTTTGTGTCCCGACCAGGAATCAGGACTTAACCGCTAACATAACATAAAAGTACACTAGACTTGAAAAATCTTTGAAAACATTGGATTGTGCGAGCGAGAGAGATGTTAAACCCTCATAGGAATTTTCAAATTAGTTGAGTAGGTAATAGATTAACTGGAAACAGGACGCGCATATTTAGTTTAACCTAAATATTATTTCATGTTGCATGGAGTCAGTTATAAAAATAAATGATGAGAAATATGACGCACATGTTTTTAGCTCAGTGGTCAAGATTGGTCACTGAACTGGAGATTTAAATAACTTTAAGAAAAACAATTTTTCATTTTGTTTTTAGTACAAGATCCGTAGAAGAGCGAACTTCACCAATCGGTTATCCGAATGACATCATTTTTTTATATAATAAAATACGCTCACAAAAGCAGCAGTGATGGGTTGAATTGCGAAATATGTTCAAGGCTATACAGTTTTTTGTAATACTAGTTTTTTTTTTTTATCTGCCTCCGTGGTCTAGCGGTTAAGTCCGTGAATTAAGACTCGGAGGTACCGGGTTCGATTCCTGGTCGGGACACAAAAATATTTATTAATGTAAATAAATACCTACATTTAATTTATTTGTGATATTTCTCTAGTTTGCTGGAGACATCGACGAGCTTGCCACTTGTCATGATTGGCCTATAGTAAAGTTGGCTAAATGTGAATCCACTTATTTATAAGTGTGGTTTCTGACCACCCCGAAAGGGAAACGGTCGTGATGATACTTTACTTTATTTTACTTTTACTACATATAACTTAAACTGCTAAATTGTAATCAGTTTGTTGGCGAAGACAATTAGATAGTCTCATTTTTTTTATTAATTTGTAAGTACCTACATAAAAATGATGCACTCCCCCCGCGCGACTTCCCCGTCCGCCTAAAGATACCATTAATTCAAGTCTATCTCTTTCTAAGGATGAACACTCATCTGTCCCGAAGATTATTTTAAATTGTTAGCCGTTGTTCTGGCATTAAACATTTCATGACGATTTGCCAAACCTTACTGAACAGAAATGTGAACCCAGTTTGACATTCTCAAGTGTCAAACCATAGACAACAACCATCGAAACTTCTTATGCAGCTAAACAACACGCTAAATATAACTTATAAGTTAAGTCATTAAACTAATTAAAATTAAATGTCACAAAATATATTAATAAACCTTACTAACAAACACCTTGATTTTGTTAGCTTATCTATCTATATATATAAAGGTGAATGTCTGTGTGTGTTCCCTATGCATTGCAAAACTACTTGACCGATCGGGATGAAACTTTGGGAATATGTTGTGTGAACATCGGGGAAGGTTTTTGACATATTAGATTGCATAATAAGTAAATCCTAATATATAAAACAAAGTCGGGTTTGTTAGAACACTTATAACTCGAGAAGGGCTGGACATTAACCGAGACGCTAATCCTGGAAGAGTGGAGCTGCCCAGCCATCACATAGGCCTTCTATGTAGAGTTTATTGAGATTATCCAATCGGCAATTAGCATTGCGTATAAGCATTTGACATTGTGGATGTCTACGTGCTAACTAAGGTTTACAAACATTCGATGACGGTTAGGCGGTACGAAGTTCGCCGGGTCAGCTAGTTTCATTATATAAAAAGTGGATATCATTCGGATAACAGATCGGTGAAAGTCGCTCTTCTACGTATCTTGTACTATAATGGTTCTGCGAAAGAAACTTAAATAAAATACCGAAATGTCATTCACGTTATATCTAAAAAGTGCAATAATATAAAACTATAACATATTATATGCTTACATTGCTTGTTTTGTTTCATAAATATGCAAACACATCTTGTTTAACCCGTTAATGTACAGAAGACTTGATGATATGGTCCACTGCTGAGTAGGTTAATGAACCAGAGATTTAAAATTGTTTTAATCTGCATATGACGTAGGCCGGTCAAAGGCCCCGGCTTTTACGGACAGAGTTTTGGAAAGGAAAAACAATACATGCCTGTTACTACTTCACGACTAAACTACTGAAAAGATTTTATTCAATTAAATTTAATTCATTTATTCACCATAAGATACATAACGTACACTTGGTTTTGTCAGTTATACAATTAACAGTTTACATATCATGGAAGGATATCAAAAGATCGACCATTAGTGCAAAGAACAGCCATCGTCATTCCCAAATTAAAACTATGTAAATTATACACTCCCTAAATGTAGGTCCTGCTGTAAAAGAGCGTTGTCAGTTACTATACTACTTAAATCTACGTTATTAAATTAGATGTCAGTAAATGTCACAAAATATATTAATAAATATTACATTATGTAAGATAAGCAGCTGTAAAAGGGCGTTGTCACTTAAAAACTAAATAAAAAATATAAAAAATTATCAAAGTAACCTAAATGTCATAATTAAAATAACAATAACAAAAATTAAAAAATATGAAAGAATGTCACCTAATATATTCCTCTTTTAAAGCATCATCTATAGTGTTATATGATTTGTTGATTAGAATAGTTTTAATTCTATCTTTGTACATATTATAATCTAAGTGTTTTGTGTCTACAGAGAGCTTATAATAACAATATACAATTTGACACATTGAATGTACCTACATCATTTATATTCTATGGGGGTTTGGGATAATTGTATTTAGTTATATAACGTGTGATTTTGTATGGTCTTACTCTAGACACATGTTATTCTATTGATAGAAACAAATTACTTTGGTTATGGAGAAACCAAAAATTTTGTCATTGTCCGTCTTATGGTTTCTTAGAACAAGTAGTTTGTTTCTATTAATAAAAATAATATATTAGTCTAGAGTATGACCATATAAAATCGCACGGTATGCCTTTTTAGATAAATTATTCTAACAAGATTAAAACTTCGGTAGAAAAAAACGATTGTACATTGTCGACATACGGAAAGGGTTAGGTATAAATAAAAGGAAAGGGATGCTACGATGGTTCGGGCATGTTGAAAAGATTAACGAAGGTATATAATCAAATAAAAGTTGTGGGTAAATAAAGCCCTGGCAGACCAAGACTTACATATCACGATCAAATAAATAAAACACTGGCCGAAGGTGCATTTAAAAGCCTTCGTAACAAAAGGGCGTGTATAAGAGGTTGATGAATGTCGACGAAGGAAAGAGGTATGTCGTGATCGTGTCAGGTGGCGCTCAAGTGTTTCTGTCTACCCCGCAAGGGATCTGGCGTGAAGATATGTATGTGCACACGGCACAAGTACAATAATAGTCCAAATTTAATTATTTCATTTGGGAAAGGCATAGCAGTCCATGCTTGTCACGACTTCACGGATAAACAACTGAACTGATTATATTGAAATTTGGCAAAGATGTTCCTTTGAGTCGTTGGACGGCCATAATATGCTATATGACGTAATAATCTGACGACATGTGACCCCACAGCTATCTATGTATTTGTCTACCTGTTTGATTCGCAAAGGCAGAGATTTGATATGTAAAAAAAACTGTAGCCAGTACGGATAAAGATGTAACAAATATGTACTTATTACTCATGAAAGTGGTACTAAGAAATACACACATCAAAAGTGTCTAGGGATCAACATATATTTTTGCAATAACTTTTCTCCTGATTGATATTCATTAAAATTTTCTTTAAGGATTGATCAAATAGTTTTCGTTTGTCTACAGTAACGATAAACCAAGTCACCTTTGCATTAGTAAAAAAAATTGCCATTTTCCTAATAAAGGGATTTTTGACATTTGAACCACTAACATTAAAGTTCGAAAAAAAGACTGAAATAACAGTTTTTTTTTTAATTTTATTGGGTAACTTAAACAATTAATAATCCGTGTTTCTACCGCGAACACTAACAACACAAGAACATCGGTTTGGCATACTCAAAATGAGTTCATCCAAATCACGCTGTGGAATGGCCGCCCATGTTCGTTGCAACAACAAAAAAAGGTCTTCTTGCGACTGGATACCCTCCATATTCGGCAGAGCTCTTCTCTGAAGAATATCCCATGCATGCTCAATCGGGTTCAAGTCTGGCGACTGAGCAGGCCAGGGCAGGACATTGATGTTAGCTGCGGCGAGAGTCTGTCTTACAACTCTTGCGGTGTGCGGTCGTGCATTATCATGCATTAACTGAAATAAGGGACCGATATGCACTTGTAGAGGAACGATGACGTCTGATACAACCGTCTCAGCATAAATTTGAGCGTTGAGGTTGCCTCTGATCCAAATCAACTCAGTTCTTCCGCCGATCGAAATACCCGCCCATACCATGATGGTTCCACCACTATAAGGATGGACTTCCTGGCAGGATTTTAATCGCTGTTGGCGTCCAGGGGTTCTCCAGTGTCGTATACGTCTTGTATCCGGCCTCATACCAAAACGAGACTCATCAGAAAAGCACACGAAACGCCATTGTTCTTCTGTCCAATTTCTGTGTTCAAGAGCCCATTGATATCGAGTCCTACGATTGTGCATTGCTATAGGTGGTACCCGTAGCGGTCTTCGGGAATGAAGGTTCACTTCATGCAAGCGGTTTCTGACTGTTTGGTCGCTAATTAAGTTCCCTGAAGAGCGATGAAGGCTCACGGCTAACATCATGGCGGTTATTGTTGGAGTTCTTCGAGCTGTGATTTGAATGTATCGGTCTTGTCTCCGTGTGGTGCAGCGATACCGTCCTCCATGGCGCTCAGCCACGGTACCAGTGGTTCGGTAACGTGTCCAAAGTCGACTGATAACACTCTGACTTGTATTCAGAGCTAAAGCCACAGTACGTTGCCGGGAACCAGCTTCTATCATTCCCACGGCTCTGATCATTTCTTCCCTGCTTAAATGACGTCGCCGCTCCATAATAACGTTGGTTTTAATCAGTAGTAGGGAAACAGTAGCACTAATAATGTCTTCAATGCGTCTTATGTTTTTATAGGGAAAATATTGACAGCTGATTTTCATCTTTTACTCGAATTTGATTGACAGTTCCTGTTTTAAATTATGAAATGCACCAAAAAGGATCCATATAAATTTATAAAATCATAAATTTATTACAAAGCCACATCTCAATCACAAGAAATCCGCATAAACATGCTTGATCCCTAGACTTTTTTGATGTGTGTAGATAGGGACAAGGAAAATTTATAAAATTAATCAGAACAAAGGTATTTCATACATGAGGCTGAAGTTATCACACAATTTGTTTACAGACAGTGATTTCTAAGGCTAAGAGATCATTAACACAAGTTTGTATTTTGTCTACTGTCTGCTAACTTCAGCCTCATATTTAAGTATACTTTGTTTTTTAAAACCTAGGTACTAGTTTTACAATGTTCTGTGATTCAAATCATAACACTTATAAAGCAGGGAGGGCTATAATGAGTCACTCAATGAGTCGACTTCGTGCCTCGCACAAAGAATATACGAATAGGTGGGAAGGGGTGATCTTTCATAGTTTTTAACCGGGTAAGTCGTCATCTCGCCATATGAAAATTGGCACACGTGTGATCAGTTCGTGATATTCAATTTTAATGTGTTTTGTTGTTTTTTTTTAATGACAAGGCAGAAGACTTAGGCGTTAATCTTAAGTTTATCTTGAGTATTTACTGTTTTGAAATTGATATGATTTTTTTTTTTTGGTTCTCTTCTCCCGATGGATGATGTATGAGATGATAGGGAAGGCAAAGGGTCTAGCCCATACAGCCAAGTCTGACGTAATATATCTTTGTTTTTCATGAATTAATCATCAAAGTCATCATCAAATTCCAGATGCTGCAGGATTTGATGCTTTTCTTGGAGTCACTCGCGGAACCATCCACTGCTCAAACACGTCGGGTAAAATATGGGAGTTGACAGCAAAAATTAAAATGCAACTTGTGCCCCATATTTAAAGTCCAATTTATTGGATTCCATAATTATTCACATTGTAGCACATTATTAAACAAAACAACACCACTTTTGACCAACAATATCCACAGTAAATTAATTTACAAAACAAAAACTTGCACTTGACATGTCCACGCAAAATGGCGCGAAGAACTCCGAAATTGATATGATTTTTTAAATGTTAAATTTGACGTCTCATATTGTTTTTTTATTTTTTTGTTCATTGTTGTTCGTGTTCTCTTCTCCCGATGGATGATGAATGAGAAAAACTAAAAGTATTCATTGGTAAGGAGGCCTTAAAATTAAGTGATAAGGGTAGTGGCAAACGGTATGGGGTGTATATTTCGGCCTGATTTATTCCTCCAGGGGCGCTACCTAAATCATTGATTAAAAAGGCAAGGAAAATTAGGTCACCATTTGTTATGAATATTTAAAACTTTGCGTGACAAGGGATAATAGGGAAAGTTAAAAGTACCTAATAATATTAACCTATTTACTGGGTGTGCAATTTTAACCAATTTTCAAAAAGAGACAAGACGACTGGCTAAACTCGCAGCAAAACTGACAGTAGGTACATAAAAAAATACGCTATTTTGATAACTGCGGTTGCGCTTAAAGTAATAAATCCCGGGATTATTATATGGAGGTACATATCACGGGATTGATATTATGAGAACAAGCAAGATACTACAAAATTTGCTCTTCTTACTGTCAAATTCAAAATATCTTTATTCACGAAACCTATTACAGGCATTTGTGACAAGCCATTATTTAAATTATTTTGAATAACTCTACTCCTGCTAGTGTAAGACCAAGCAGCAAAGTGATTTAAAGAGTTAGCTGCTCGCAGAAGACCAGCTGCATCTTAGCAGATTCCAGAGACATGTTAATGTTTAATCTGACTGAGAAAAGAATCTGAAACAAATATAGAATTACACAAAACACTAATAACGATCTTCGAAGCGCATACAAGCATCAACATAACAATTACTTCCTAGGTACTAGTAATAAATAAATAATAAATAAATATTTCCAGACAGGTCACACAGCGCCATCTAGTTTCCGTGGTAAGCTACGAGGCTTGTGTTACGGAAACTAGATGGTTGATAAACTACATATTATACTTTTTTTTTGTAAATATATACATATCTATACATATATATATATATAAACACCCAGACCGAGACAAATTATACAATGTACAACTTGCCCCCGGTGGGAATCGAACCCACGACCTCCCGAGCTCACGGCAACGTTTGTTACCACTAGACCACGGAGGCGGTCGATATTATTATAATAAACAGTATTACTGAATCACAAGAATAGAAAATAGAATATTTGTCAAGAACACTGACCAACACTGTCAAGAGAGCGGGTTAGAATAGATTCGCTATTTCCAATGGAGCTGTCAAGTTATAGATGAGTTACAAAATAACCCCACAGAGTTACAGAATAGGCTTATCCATTGAATCGGAAACTATATTTTCTCATCAATAGGTACACGTGGATGTGATGTGGGGTCATCAAACTGTAGCTGAATAAAAAATTGAAGCTACATTTGACAGTTCTCAATTCACATAAAAACATTCGATTGAATCGACAGTTGCGATGTTATGAATTAATCGTTACAATGGCTTACGAACGTAAAAACATTATTAGGTAACACGATTGAATTAAAGATTAAGGTTTTTTACAGTTTTACACCAATGCTGTCATAATTTTGCTAATTCATAAATAAAATAAAATATCCCGCCGTAATTGCCTTGCGGGGTCAAAAATAGAGCTGTTTTAAGTTTATAATAGCAACTTTACTATAGGCCCATCCTGACTATAGCGGCTAAATCTATATGTAATGTTATGCAGGCTATAACGGATATACCCGTAAATTACGAACGAGAAAGTTCATTTAATTAGTCAAAGATTACACTACTTAGTGGGGACATCATTATGTTTGGTGTTCGCAATTATTAAATTCCTAAATATACCCAGTAATATAGTTTCATACCATACCAATACATACCAATGTTTAACATAAACATATGTTCGAAATATCCAAATTAACTATAGCAGATTAGATCTGATCTGGTTAAGTATCACGCTTATAAAACGGGGAACAAGCCGGTCATTGTTTTTCAAGAACAGACTACCACATGGTTTATATCCGGGTAGATATACTTAAACCTGTTCTTTGTAAAATTTCCTAGAAGGCACATTTTAAAGAATATTTTTTCATACAAACAGCACGATCTAGATTGCGTTCCAAACATATTTTTATTTATAGAGAAACAACAGAAATTACTTTAAAAATAAAATAAACGTAACTTATAAATAAAAATGGTCATCCATTACTGTATTTGTTCGCGTGGAAGTGTTGCTTCTTCTTCTTAATCGCTAGATTCTTGGCAGTGGTTGTGGTCGTCACTAGACACTTAACAAGCCGTCGCTTTGCTCGCCACTCCTCTCGAACTGCAACTTCCTAGCGCACTCATGTAGAGAGTGATCCATTGCTGCTTTAACCTGGTCAGTCTACCTCATCGGAACCAAGCTTTGCTTACTGCAGATCAAAATATGCCGTTTTATGTATGTTATTAAATGTCAAAATCCGATCACTGGTAAGGACAACCAAACATAGTTTTGATTTCGCGCCATTTTGCACGGACACGTCAAGTGCGAGTTTTTTGTTTTGTTGATTAGTTTACCTTGGATATTGTTGGACAAAAGTGGTGTTATTTTGTTTAGCAATGTGAATAATTATGAAAAACTTAAATTTTACTCTTTACGTGGGGCAGAAGTTGCAGTTTATTATTTGCGGTTTTCCCACGCTGTGAACTACCATATACTCGACGTGTTTGGGCGGTATTGACGCGAATTACTCAATTAAAAGCATCAAATGGAAGTGATGCAGCACTTGGAATTTGATGGTCCCCAACTCGGTTTAATGAACACTGTTATGAACAAATAATATGATAAACGTGTTTAGAACTGAGGGTATTTTGTATAATGTCCTTTAAAGAAATTTAAAAATTAAAACAAATAATTCGATATTTTGGTTTTTTATTTTGCAGTTTCATATATTAACATTGTATTTTTTAAAACATCAAATAAATAATCATTTCATTTCAACATGATATGTGGTGATATTTTATGTCCTTTCTGGTACCATAAAGTGAATCTTTAAATGTGTTTAAAGACCTTAAAGGCTACAATTTTAATGACCTGTTTACAAGCTGACATAAGTATTATAAAATCTTTCTTTTCATAGCAAACTTTAACGATGGTCCATAAAATTATACACTTAACATCTGTTGATAAGTAAGTACTTTCCTTTGGATAAAATTACACATACATAAAGCTTAAATAGCTACAGTTTTTTTAACAGCTCCTAGACTTGTCTATTATTATACAGAAGTTAGGGAAGTGACCCGGGCGCATCCACTATATTTTTTTCATCTATACATATTATTACACGAAATTAAAATAACTTTTAGGGCCAGATTGAAATAATCCTATAATACTAAATAAATACATGGCTGTATAAACCTACTGCCTCTTTGCCTTTCCAATAAAACTTAAAAACAATACCGAATGTATTTAAATATGGAATGACTAGGATATTCTCACAGAAGTGAGTCACTGACTCGTGTCCTCGTCAGCTTTTTTCTTGTTTCCATATTTGGCATTTGGCTGAGTACAAAGCCAAGATATCATTAGCACAAAACCATGTCAAGGATTATAAATTTTAATTTGTATTGTTTTTTTATATTAACAAATAAAATCGCTGGCAAAATAACAGCAGACAGCCAACCCCAACGATAAAAATTTTACTTTTGTTACGATGACATTTCAATTTTAAAGTGGGTTCAATCCAGTACGAGATTAGAGTGAGTCTTAGATTTGTCACAAATTTTAGCGTGTGATAATATTGAGCGATATAAATCAAAATTTGGCTACTTGCAAAGTATAACGGCCAGTTGCAGAAAGGCTGATTATCTTTTGACATGTTTAACAACGTATGCTTATGAGACACGTCATTGGCCGAAATAACCATAGTGACAAGTTAACTACCAATCACGTTCAAATTAAATAACTATACACTAAATCTAATTAAAAAAAAAAATGTCGTCAAGAGACGACCCATCAGAGATAGTCCCAAGAAGACTATCACATTTCCCCTCTGTATAGCGAGGCTAATAATACATTGACAGAAATAATTGCCAGCTTTCCTGTCTCTAAACTTTTTCGTTAGCCGTTTGGATAACTCCCATGTATTTTGTTTATTATAACCAACTTGGCAGGTACACACGAAAATCTTAAGTGAGCTAAGTTGTTGTCACAACAAAACTAGATTAACATTGATTTGCACCAACTGATCACACGTGTGTCGATTTCCGTGTGGCGACTTGAAGACTTTACCCACATTAGGTAGATACTCCTAAGTTACCTATAAATAATTATCTATAAGGTTTCCCCGACTGAGTCAGCCCAAATGGGAATCCCAATAAATGCTAATAACTGTGGTAGGTATTTTAAAAAGACGTATAAACGGTTTAACGCTTTTCCCTTTCGTTAATCCCTCTCGCTCGCACAATCGAATATTTTCAAAGATTTTTTAAGTTTAAGTGTACTTTTGAGAAATGTAGTCTATCAACTATCACTACGGACATTCTGAAGATAAAAAGTTCAGTTCAAACCACTGTCATATATCAATGAGAAAAACACTTTTCTTACGTACACTTGGATATTTACAATACCACCGTTAAGTCCTGGTTCCACCAATAACAACTTGTGGAATCTTTAATAAATTGTCAATAAAAAATTACGTCAGTACTCGCCAACCCGGTTCCTAGGGCAGAACGTAGCGAGTGAAGGCCCAATTCTCTAGAAGAAAAAAGGCCCATCTCCAACAAGTCTAGAATTTTAAAATCGATTCACGATGAAGGAATGTGCCGATGCATGTTGAACTCGTAAAACTAAGGACTAAAGCCGTAAATGGTGGCCGGCGGAAATAGCACCGAATCTTGGCCACGCGCCAGATGCACTCCACCACAGTTCGAGGTCACGTCTCCATCATACAGTCAGACGTAGAGTAATCCAGTAGGATGAGCTTTTAGAGATATCGTAATTCATCTTTTATTATTGACTAATTATTTCGTTATTTATTTAGAAGAAAGTTGTTTGTGTAAATATTGTAATGCGACAGTTTTTTTTTATTTCTTTAAAGGATATTGTACAGAATACATCAGTACTAAATACGTAATTTGTTCATAATTTTATGAAGTTTTTCGCGTCAATATAGCCCAAAAACGTCGAGTATAATATAGAGTTCATAGCGCGAGAAAACAGCAAAAAAATATCTGCAACTTGTGCTCCATACCGATTCAATCATAGTTTTTTTCAATCAAGTCCAATTTATCGTTTTCAATAATTATTCACACTGTACCATATTATTAAACAAAGCAACACTACTTTTAACTAACAATATTCACAAGTAATTTACAAAACGTGCAAAATGTCGCTAATAACTCACTCAATTTTATTTTTATTTTATTTAGAATGGCCAAGGAGGACGCCACAAGTGCCAGTTTTTTTAACCCTACCACGGGCTGTGAGATAAGGCAAGATGCGACAAAATATATTCTCAAGCTTAAAAACTTTAAACAGCACAAAAGCTGACGGCAATATTTATTTATTTATTAATTTATTTAAATCTTTATTGCACAAAGACAAAGGCGGGCTTATAATGCCGCTAGACATTCTATCCTAGCCAACCATTGGGACAACTTGAGCATTATATTGAAAGGTAGGTGCAAAATTGTATTAAATTCTACGGTTTAACTATATACTAATAAATATAGTAATACTAATACATATATATATAAATACATATACTACATATATCCATACATATTATTACATACACTACATATTATATATCAATATGGTTATACTTTATATAAATACTTTATTAAAAACCACGCTTATTTTTTTAACAAGCTGATTCACATTTAGTAAATTTTATTACATATAGGCCATTATGACAAGTGGCAAACTCTTCGATTTCTGGTCGGGACACAATAATAATTTTATTTATTTGTGATATTTGATTGACAAACTTGCCACTTGTAATGTTAGTTATACAAACGCCAAATTAAAAAAAAAACGCTACATAACAAAGTTATTAAAAAGGCAAAATTATTATAATTTATTGTGTTTACTGTTAATTGTAACAATGTTGAATAGTCATGGGTCGCTGGCTTTCTCACCCACTCACTTCAATGAAAGAAACTATGTAATAACGAAAAAAACATGCGCGACCAGCACCATTGATGTATATACTTTAAGTTAAAACATCATCAAAGTATCATCAAGACCGTTTTCGTTTCCGGTACCTACGAGTCTAAATCCACCACCAAACCACGGAGGCAGTTGGCTACTTTTAGATAAACTTATACGCTACGCTCTTCAACAAATCGCATTATGAGAGCGGTTTGCGACGGGATCCCCAGTAAAATACACTCACATTGGCTGTCTGTTCAGCAGAGCCCGAATCGTAAGTGAACTTTAGTCGATGTTTGGCAAATATTTTATTTTGTTTTTTTATGTACACACATCAAAAGTGTCTAGGGATCAACATATATTTTTGCAATAACTTTTCTCCTGATTGATATTCATTAAAATTTTCTTTAAGGATTGATCAAATAAAATGTTTTCGTTTGTCTACAGTAACGATAAACCAAGTCACCTTTGCATTAGTAAAAAAAATTGCCATTTTCCTAATAAAGGGATTTTTGACATTTAAACCACTAACATTAAAGTTCGAAAAAAAGACTGAAATAACAGTTTTTTTTTTTATTTTATTGGGTAACTTAAACAATTAATAATCCGTGTTTCTACCGCGAACACTAACAACACAAGAACATCGGTTTGGCATACTCAAAATGAGTTCATCCAAATCACGCTGTGGAATGGCCGCCCATGTTCGTTGCAACAACAAAAAAAGGTCTTCTTGCGACTGGATACCCTCCATATTCGGCAGAGCTCTTCTCTGAAGAATATCCCATGCATGCTCAATCGGGTTCAAGTCTGGCGACTGAGCAGGCCAGGGCAGGACATTGATGTTAGCTGCGGCGAGAGTCTGTCTTACAACTCTTGCGGTGTGCGGTCGTGCATTATCATGCATTAACTGAAATAAGGGACCGATATGCACTTGTAGAGGAACGATGACGTCTGATACAACCGTCTCAGCATAAATTTGAGCGTTGAGGTTGCCTCTGATCCAAATCAACTCAGTTCTTCCGCCGATCGAAATACCCGCCCATACCATGATGGTTCCACCACTATAAGGATGGACTTCCTGGCAGGATTTTAATCGCTGTTGGCGTCCAGGGGTTCTC
Organism: Tinea semifulvella; assembly: GCA_910589645.1. Classification (NCBI taxonomy): domain Eukaryota; kingdom Metazoa; phylum Arthropoda; class Insecta; order Lepidoptera; family Tineidae; genus Tinea; species Tinea semifulvella. The sequence goes on from OU342605.1 coordinate 1,487,675, forward strand.
CAGTGTCGTATACGTCTTGTATCCGGCCTCATACCAAAACGAGACTCATCAGAAAAGCACACGAAACGCCATTGTTCTTCTGTCCAATTTCTGTGTTCAAGAGCCCATTGATATCGAGTCCTACGATTGTGCATTGCTATAGGTGGTACCCGTAGCGGTCTTCGGGAATGAAGGTTCACTTCATGCAAGCGGTTTCTGACTGTTTGGTCGCTAATTAAGTTCCCTGAAGAGCGATGAAGGCTCACGGCTAACATCATGGCGGTTATTGTTGGAGTTCTTCGAGCTGTGATTTGAATGTATCGGTCTTGTCTCCGTGTGGTGCAGCGATACCGTCCTCCATAGCGCTCAGCCACGGTACCAGTGGTTCGGTAACGTGTCCAAAGTCGACTGATAACACTCTGACTTGTATTCAGAGCTAAAGCCACAGTACGTTGCCGGGAACCAGCTTCTATCATTCCCACGGCTCTGATCATTTCTTCCCTGCTTAAATGACGTCGCCGCTCCATAATAACGTTGGTTTTAATCAGTAGTAGGGAAACAGTAGCACTAATTAATGTCTTCAATGCGTCTTATGTTTTTATAGGGAAAATATTGACAGCTGATTTTCATCTTTTACTCGAATTTGATTGACAGTTCCTGTTTTAAATTATGAAATGCACCAAAAAGGATCCATATAAATTTATAAAATCATAAATTTATTACAAAGCCACATCTCAATCACAAGAAATCCGCATAAACATGCTTGATCCCTAGACTTTTTTGATGTGTGTATTTTTATATTTTATAATTGTAAAACCTGTACTGTAAATTTAATTGATATGGGTGTATACCTGAAATAAAACTTCATTTATTTATTTTTATTTTATTTTTATACGAGTACAACTCAAATCAAATACTCATTCCAAAAACATTTGAGTCACAATACAAATCGACCAATCAGGTGGAGGCGCACTACGAATCAACCAATCAGTTGCAATTACGTACTAATATACTTTTGTAATTTAGATTGGTTTCGTGAGAACTTTTTCTATCAGTTAGGGTCTATGTATTTAGTTATGATCGCTGATGGTACCTCGTGCTTGGGTACCTACATTTTTCATACGACATACCATCTGATGGTTAGCGGGGTCAAAGAACCTCATGGCGATGGCTAAAATCACATACATACTTCATGTTCTCGATAAATAACGGAAATCGTGCGTGCTAGAGCTACAGTCTGTACCAATATGCCGGCCCAACAATAGGTATGCTTTTTCAAGAAATTCAGGTTATAGGAATAGGGGGCTAGTGGCTGGAAAATTAATCCATATCTTCAGCGTGCGAGAGATATTTTTTTATTATTTTATATAAAGATAAGACAATTTATTTATCAAAATTTTTGGTGGTGATGATATTTCCTTTCATATAATTAATTTCATAAAAATTTAATTGATTTTAAAATCAACTTAATTATCATTAAAATCTATGTTGTGTACAAATCAAATTCCTGTGCCTTATTGTAAAATTGTAAGGCTTTAAGTTGCTATATAATTTATTAGATAAGGCTAAATTATTTTCCAAGAATAAATAAATACAGATTGAATTACCGGCCGGCAGACAAAGTTGTGTATGCCCATTTCACTAGCACTGGAGAAATTGGGTTGATGACCTTTTTTACGATTATGCGTGGGAGATCATTGCTTACTTACTACGTTCGGTTGCTTAAGCATTGATACTAACGGCCGGTTGCAGAAAGGATGATTAAAATAATCTTTAAGTTATTTAATAATATTTTAAGTTAGGTTGTCACTTAGGTTATTTACCGTTCGCGTAGCGTTAAAACGCTGTAATCGCTATCCTTTGCTTTGTGTCGAACGTTTGTTTGGATTGGCTTAAAGCCTTAGCGCTTTAAACTAACAAATTTCCAAGTTGATCACGGTCTCAGCATAGTGATTCGGTGAGGAAATGTGGCCGGTGTTCTTGCGCGGACACGATTAATTAGGTTTTATACCTAAGTAAAGATACATAAGTTATTTTGCTAAATTTTATTAATAGGTATTTATATTTAAGTAGTTTTAAGTTTGTTAAAACAATGATTTGATTAATAGTTATAGATCTGTGCTGTACAGATAGTTTAGGATACGAGTTTTATAAAGATATTATAAAAATAAAATAAATCATTCGAAAGAAACTGACTACAGAAATACTAATAACTACATTTAGTGTTTTAGTCCTTCATACCATTTGAAATTTAATTTAAGAACTGTGTAAGCGGTTGGTTAATGCTGTGACAAGACGACTAGCAGTTTTTGATCAAGTCATGGGTGAATATTAATATTATTATTTTTTCTTTTAAATCGTTGTACATATTTTAATACCTCGAATAAAATTTAAAAAAAAAACTGTCACCGCTATGTTACTTGTGGGAATCGGAACGTTTTACAATTTTAAATAAAGAATGAATTCGAATGCTAAACAAATCCACATTTATAAATAAACTCTATGGGTTAACTTTTAGAGTTCACATTTCATACTAAGAATAAAGGTATCAAACCCATAAATTATAATGATTTAACGGTTGAATGCATTTTATTCAATTTAATGTCAGATTGTAGGGACAATGGATTACCTTTAGGCCCTTATAACAAATAGATTTCCACTGTTAAGCGCGTGTCCTTTATGAATAACAGCAGAGGCCAACAGGCCATAACTTAGCTATATGGTCTGTGGCCATAACACACCACGTTCGTTAGCCTAGTGTGTTGGACGATGTTTTATCACTTTTATCAGATTTTTTAAAGAATTCAAATATTGGAAAGTAATGTCATACCTACGTTAAACTTAAGAAAACTATAGGAAACGAACCTTTTTGTCAAAATTTTCGGGTCCGATTTTATAATGCAGTTTATTAAAATCATTTTTTATCAAAATACCCAAGACTACTTAATGCATTTTTTAATATTTTTCGTAGATGAAACTAGGTAGTTTAGACAGAAGCGATCCACGCCCACTTAAAAAGTTTACCCTGTATGTACCTATAACTTATTTCGTTTCATCATCGCCATTGCTGTAGATAGAGTAAGGTATTTTATTATATAAAAAGCGGATTTAATTCGTAAAGGTAACTGGTAGGTCTAGATCTAAGGATGTTGTGTCAATATCGCCGATATCGATTACAGCACGACGCTATTTTTTTATGGTGACCTCTACAGTTGCAAAGTAATGATAAATAATAAAGAAATATGTTTTTTATCGGCGCAAATAATACTTGAAATACTCATAAACATAATTAGTTACAGTATGTAACATATCCGATAATTTTTTAATCGTGTTACCTACCTAGAAGTTTTAAATTATTATTCCCAACTAATATTATTCCCATTCTGAAAAAAGAAATGAGACTTTTGGCAATCAAAAGGAAAGATCGAGTAGTAATACTGACATGATGAAAATTTTCGTACCTATAGGTACCTACTTAGTTATTATTCAACGATATCAACGCATAAACATACATTTGCCAATAACTTACAAATGAAACAAAAAACATTCCGTATCGGAATAATTATTATAATGGAGTGCCTATGTATACGAATCCAATAAGAATTATTCCCATTTTTTCCTTTTATATTTATGTCTGGATATAGATAAAAAACAACCTAAAACTGGCTACAAAGTTTTAGAAAACCTGTTAGGCTCTTTTTTAGTCTCCCGCCATGAATTTGAATGTCCCAAAGTTACTTACTATACATGCCTAGATACAACTTATAGATACGTACCATGCATGTATAGAAGTAGACCCAGACGGTTTGTATAGCACTTTGTCCCCACCTCCCTCATTCCAGACAGAGTGCACATCCTTTTAGTAACCTTTCTTCATGCCATTTTTCTGCATCTTTATTATTACTATTTATATATTAATTATTATTTTAATTGTGATTTAGTTTTGTCATTAAATAAAATACCTTTTTTTAATATCAAATAAAATACCTTTTTAGGGCCATTCTGCACGATCATTTCATATTCCAATCCTTCAGTGGCTGCAGACATTTCGTGTTTCACGATAAACACTTTTTTATCAAAAAATAAAACACTTCACTTTATTTATATATTTCTATGCTCAATTTCACTGTAAGTGAACACTAAAATGTTAATTTCGAGAAATCACTGTAAAGAATTTGATTAGATTAACGTATTGAATTTACGATTTATTCTATCAGCCGGCCGGCCAGCGAGTGCAATAACCAATATTACGCCTACTACAACGCAGCCTCCCTCGTGCGAGCTACCTATCTATATTATGTATATGTAGGTAGTATGAAATACCATCATCACAAATGTATATTGTATAGAAATCGGCTAGCTGTTCTTTTTCTTGGGGTATTCAAATCACAGAGATTTTCATAGTACATAGCGTGTTATTCTGTACCAAGCTTGTGTTTAGTTTAACAATAACACGCAATGTATAAGAAAATCTATCTGTGTTACGAACGCGGGGAAGTCGGAATGTTTAAGAGAATGAAGGTGCGGGTTATAAATGACGAACATACTTGAACTTATATGCTATGTTCGTCTTGAAAGCAATATATATATAAAGCAAAGGTTGCTTTTTCTACCGAATTTTGTATAAAAACTATAGACAAACGCCAAGTCTTTTTATTTTCAAAGCGAAATAAAGCGCTTAAAGCGACAAGTCGAACAAAGGGACAATAAGTTAAAATACGTTATATTATTGCAAATTTTATATTTATTTTATTTTGAATATTAAAATAAAATAAATATAAAATTTGCAATAATATATAGCTGAGATTGATTTTGTGTAACTACCATCGTCTATATAAATCAATACACTTCAAATTTTTGGAAAAACTTGTAAAAACAAAACGTTTATATAAAAAAAAACAGTAAACAAACACGAGTTTTTCCCGGAATTGTTATCAAAATTTTAACAAACCATAACGAAGTTGTTATATCAATAATAACTAAGAAATAACTTTTGTGGCAAGTATCAAAAGTATTTAATAACTATTCTCTTTTACAAATACTCGAGTTATAGGTTATAGATATACCATCGTAGTTTGCAAGAATGGCTACGAATTTACAGATAATAAAACAAGGTGCCGAAGCTAAATTGTATTCATGCATGTATCTTGACAAACCCACGTTAATAAAGGAGAGATTTGTGAAGAAATACCGCCATATCGACTTGGACACGGCTATAACCAAAGAACGGATGAAAAATGAAGCTAGAGCCATAGTACGATGCAAGACTGCTAATATTAGGACTCCATCTTTGTATTTAGTAGATTTCCAGCGTAGACAAATCTATATGGAACATTTTACCCACAGTATTACTCTAAAAGACTTTATTATTAACATAATCCAAACGCCTGACTCAGAAAAAGTTAACATTTTGAATTCTTTAGCTAAAGTTATTGGCGAAACTATAAGGAAGTTACATGATAATAATATTCTTCATGGAGATTTGACTACATCCAATATGTTGTTGGTAAATGAGGCAGAGAACTCGGTGGATGGAAATAATTGGGATAATATTAGTGAAATTAATTTTGTTATGATTGATTTTGGATTAACTCATATAGATTCCAGTGTTGAAGACAAAGGAGTAGACCTATATGTTTTAGAGCGGGCTCTTATAAGCACCCACAATGACTTTCCTGGGTTATTCACAAAAATCCTTGATGGATATAAGAATTATAGTAAGAATAACATTAAGGAAATATTGATTAAGTTCGAAGAGGTCAGAGCTCGAGGAAGGAAGAGAACAATGGTTGGATAAATAAAATATGTACTTATTATTGTTGTCTTGATTTTTTATATCCTGTCTAATAATTACCAATGAATAAAACAGAAATTATATTTCTTAGAACCAAAAAAAAAGAATACCGCATTTAATCTGACTGTATGTGAGATACAAAGTCCAAGAATGGAATGTGTATTTTATTTTATTTATTTATTCAACAAAACGTTATTCTGTCAAGTAAATAATAACAAGTAGTTATTTATAAAGTAAGTTAAGCATAGATTTAATCCTATATCTATTAGGTTAAGTAATAGGGTAAAGGTTAGTGACTTGGTCCCCTATATTTTTTTTATTTTCCCACGATAAATACGTTTGTTTTAAATTTTGAGATGGCTTGGACGTACGAAATTTAGCCACAAAAATGTTGAAGCCACAAAATATTAAAAGTAATCATTTGTTTTTAATTTACGTATGTATGGCTCAGGTGTTTACTATAACTGTGTTTAACTTGTCGCTTTAAGCACTTTTATTCGCTTTGCTCCATTGGTTTCATACAATTTATTTTAAAAAAACGTATTGCTTTGCTTTCAAGTCGAACATAGCATATGTTAAGATCAAAATAGCAAAAAATCAGCCAAGATTTTTTAATCTAGCAACACGGATGTCATAATTCTAACCTAAATATTAACCTAAAAAAACAATTTTAATGTTGTTGCAGAGCTCTGTGATTTATTTATTTTTATAAGAAATTTATGACACATATTTGGATCATGAAGGGTAATATACGGATAATATCAACAGGCCTATTAAAGAACCAGCATTCTAAGAAGTTTCCAGTTATCCGTAAGTTGTATTTATACTGAAATCTTGTAATATCCTAATAAATATATTTTTCATATAAAAATCTCTTTTGTAGGATATTTAAGTACACAAGAGGCATGTGATCGACGAAGTCATCTGTTTACATTAGAGAAAAAGAGGCAAATAGAAAAAGTGGGTAGAATTGAGAAGATAGAAGTAAAATACAAGGGAATCCCTGATGACTGCACTTTGATCATGAACAAAGACCTGTCTACCCCTTACGATTGTGCTAGACGTAAGTTATTATATGTAGACAATAAATAAACTCAATTTTGATGAGCCTAATGCATTTTTGTCCTGTTTTAACATATTAAAATATGGTTAAATATAGTGAGGAGCTAAGAATAGTGAATGGAGATTTATTAGTTATTATGCAATACAATTACAACCTGTACAATACAATTAGTACCAACTAAATGATTAATAAGCTATAGCCAAGCTTCCAAATTAGCTGATGAATACCATCCTCAGTATTATATTATTAATACTGTTCAGATAGGTACTGTGCATAGATAATACTATTCCAGTATTGTTAAGATAAACAATCTTGTTTGATTTTGCAAGAAATCTAACTTTGTTGACATAAAATGGGTAAACTTTGATAATTCTCATTGATCAGTGCCAACAATTGGTTTTCCTAGGGACTTTTGTAACAATAACATACTTAAGCGGCTATACTGTTGGGCCCGACACCCACTAACTACTGAATCAGTCTTCTTGGCCGATTATTGGTTCCAGACGTTCCACCCCCTTAATAAGTACAGTTGTGGAACATCTTTTATATATATTTATCTATTATAAACTTTTGTTAATTTTAAACTTCTACATACATATCTTCACGCCAGATCCCTTGCGGGTAGGCAGAGACAATTGAGCGCCATTTGACACGATCACGACATACCTCTTTCGCTTCGTCGACATTCATTAACCTCTTCATACATGCCCTTTGGTTACGAAGACTTTTTAATGCACCTTCAGTCAGTGTTTTATTTATTTGATCGTGATATGTGAGTCTCGGTCTGCCAGGGCCTCTTTCACCCACAACTTTCGCTTTCTTTAAACTTCTAGGTTTTTAATATCTGTTTTGACACCTATTAGTTTTTGTTCAGAATATGTGTGTGTATTATTTTACTATAGGTACTTATTATAATTATATTTAATTTAAATAATAATCAATCAATAATACATCAATTAGATTATAAATATATATATATATATCTGTCTATGACTGTACCAATGTGCCAATTAGCTCCGCCCACCACAATCAAGCACTCTTTACATGCTGGTTACTATACCTATGGAGTATGGAGCTACGTTGTAAAAATGATTTTCTTAACATCCTAAATGGGTTGGTTAAAATGCCAGCTTACATTTGTCATGGATTTACAATACCACAGTACACATGCCTAGAAGTTAAGCTGTTGGTCCCGGTTCCACTAATACCAACTTTGGGAATTATTGATAAAATCATCAAAAATTTACATCAGACCCTTGCCCTGGAAGGCCCATCGTCAACAGTGGAAGTCTAGGATTTTGTGCTCTAGGGGTTGTGATGATATTGATGTAACTGTACCTGGGTTTGCTCATGTTTGTGGAAGAGTGAACCAAAGTTTATTTTGTAGATTTAAGTGAATGGCATGCTGAGAGCAGTGCCCTAGCCTTGCTGGATGGAACAGTGTACTGGGATATGCACAAGCCTCTTACAGATAGCTGCACTTTGGAGGTAACATAAGCTTCATTAAAAAAATTTCTTACCTCCTAAATAAAATAAATAGCTCTCTCCATACCAGACTCTCCAGACCCACTATCAGTATCCACGTTTCTGCTCTATACGACAATACAGGAAGAATGCATTGTCTGAAAACTGATAAAGTTGGCAAAGCTTAGGCTTAGTCAAAAAATATTGCAAATCTTTATTTTTTATTTAATAATTTAATTGCACTATGTACAAAGGCACTTATGCCACTAGTCATTCTCTGACACCCAAATTAGATGCTTGTGAAAAAAATATTTAATTGCATTCTTCATAATTGACGTGAAATGACGTGACTTTTTACACTATTTTCCATGTTTTTTACAACCAAAATTATTGCTTTAAATTTAAAAATCTACTTTAATTCTTTTAGTTACAAAACTACAACATGGGCGAGCCTCAGCAGGTGAACAAGGCTTTCTGGAGAACATGTTCCCTGGTGCTGGGAGCTTGTGCCTCTGTCGCATTTAAGGATACCTATAAAGTTAAACTGCACAGCTTTTCCGGACCTGATAGTAAGATAAATATTATAATACCATTTATTTGAATGCGAGAAAAACCAAGGTACCAGTGTTTGAAAGATGAAGGATGACAACCGTGACGATAAAGATTGATGATGAAACTCTAGAACAAGTGAATAAAATTATTAATCGTGTTTTCACTGCAGATGAGAAGTATGATAGGGATGTTGAAAGAAGAGTGAACACGGGAAATAGTGTTAACGGTGGCCCTGGGGTCACTGATCGCCAGTCGAAATGTAAGTGACAAAGCTCGGCTCGCCATACACAATGCCATGTTTACACTAAGATGTCTGGCCTATAGGCTGATACAGCTAGTTCATCTGGGATCCTATAATGATTAGTATATCTCTAAAATATCCATAATTTTCTCATAATTCCTTAAAAAAAGCAAAACGAATCCTAATCACCATCAATTTGTCACCAATTATATTATTAGTACCTAAAATCAAAAACAAAACATTTATTTTCTAGAATACGGTACGTATTGTGGCTAGTAGTAGTACAGTTTTCCGGCGAATCCTGCCGTCATGCAGCGTGAAAATATTTACAGTTATATAGTAGTTTACAGTCAATTCAACACACCTAAATACATAAAAAAATAAAATAAATAAATGGAACAATAAATTACATGTCAATTACCTACTTATATTATGTCAAAGGATAGGAAATGATAATAATTTAATTATCCTACTCAAGTACATACATCACTAAGAAATTCCTTATTTGAATATTATACCTTTAGTACCAATAGATTAAATAACTTTTTTTGAAAATCCCTTACATTTAATGCTTTTAGATCAGATGGCAAATGATTAAATGTTTTAACTGCCATACAGTAACAATTTTTCCTATATATAATTATTTATGTATTTATTTTAATTATGTATTATTATTTTTCTGTTAGTTATTAAATGTATATATTGTATTTATTTACATATTTTAACTCTGGTTTTTACTATATTATTTCCAGTTTTACACTCTGCACCCATAATATTAATCTCTCACTCTCCGAAAGGTTAGCTGGTAGAGAATTCATGGTATTATGCTCGCCTATGTACAACACTTTATATTGTATATTTTGTGTGCGATAAATAATTTTATTATTATTATTTATTTTACTTCCTAGAAAATCAACAGAGTGCATTTCTCAATAGTATACTCATACTATATACATACATAAATAACATTTTAAAATATTGGATTGTGCGAGCGAGACAGATGCAAAAAGCGTAATTTAATAAATTTCTATTTAATTTTAGATTTAATTGTTTTGCATGGCAAGATTCTCACGAAACGCTTGCAAGAGAAGACTGAAGGTCTTTTATGGGAGGCACAAGGAGGCTTTAGACCTGGAAGAGGATGCACTGACCAAGTCTTTTCGCTCCGCAATATCACAGAGAAGTTTATGGCCTTAAACCAGAAGGTTTTCTGTGCTTTTGTGGATTTGGAAAAGGCTTTTGATAGAGTTGTAAGAAAGAAGCTTTGGGACATATTGCCGGAGTATGGAGTGAATGACAAACTGCTACAAGCTATACAGTCCCTGTACAAGGGCTGCAAAGCTTGTGTGCGGGTGGAGGGAGGTATGTCGCCTTGCTTTGAATCCCAAATGGGCGTCAAACAGGGTTGTGTGCTTTCTCCTAGATTATTCACTCTATATCTCGACAAATGCCTAAAAAGAGTGAGAGAGAGTGACTGTGGGATAAAGATGAGTGATCTAGTGGTGAACTGCCTGCTTTATGCAGATGATGCTGTTCTTATGGCATCGTCCGAACAACAACTGCAATCACTAGTCACAAGAATGAAGGAGGGATGTGCAGAAAAAGGACTCCGTTTGAATGCGAGAAAAACCAAGGTACTAGTGTTTGAAAGAAGAAGGATGACAACCGTGACGATAAAGATTGATGATGAAACTCTAGAACAAGTAAATGAAATTATATATCTGGGCAGTGTTTTCACTGCGGATGGGAAGTACGATAGGGACGTTGAAAGAAGAGTGAACGCGGGAAATAGTGTTAACGGTGCCCTGGGGTCACTGATCGGCAGTTGAAATGTCAGTGACAAAGCTCGGCTCGCCATACACAATGCCATGTTGGTACCAACACTGATGTATGGAAGCGAGACGTGGATACGTCAGAATACACATGAGAGTAGGGATAATGCAGTAGAAATGCGGTCGTTGCGGCGGATATGTGGCGTCACTTTGGCGGACCGCATACGTAACGTCGAAATACGGAAAAGGGTTGGTATGAAGGAAAGCATAGGGACAAAAATAAGGAAAGGCATGCTACGATGGTTCGGGCATGTTGAAAGGATGAGCGATGAAAGATTGACGAACCAGATATATAATGCGAAAGTTGTGGGTAAAAGAGGCCCTGGCAGACCGAGACTCACATATCACGATCAAATAAATAAAACACTGACTGAAGGTGCATTAAAAAGTCTTCGTAACCAAAGGGCATGTATGAAGAGGTTAATGAATGTTGACGAAGCGAAAGAAGTATGTCGTGATCGTGTCAAATGGCGCTCAATTGTCTCTGCCTACCCCGCAAGGGATCTGGCGTGAAGATATGTATGTATGTATGTATGTTTTTTTCTTCCAGTAAGAAGTGGATCTTTCATATACGACGTAGATTTACCTGAGCTAGACTGTTGGGAACCAACTGACAAGGAATTGCGTACATTAAGCGCAGAATTTATCAAAATATGCCGTCAAAACCTGCATCTAGAACGTCTAGAGGTCACTGAACCCTTAGCTCTCGAAATGTTCAAGGAAAACGAATATAAATCGGAACAAATTCCTAATATAGCCAAGGCAAATGGAAAAGTCACGCTGTATAGGCTTGGGAAACATGTAGATATATCGAAAGGGCCTACAATTAATAATACTTCTCAAATTGGGCGGGTTACCGTCGCCTCTGTACATAAGATTGTTGGTAAGTTTTGTGTTTTATTTAAAATGAGAATGCACTTTTTTTTCTTAGAGAAAACTTGTGACATAAGAAGAAGACAAATTTCTAAGCATTCCATAGATTCACCGTGCGGGTGCCGTGTCCATCGTGTGTGGTTAAGAGATGAGAAGAATGGTGTCTCGGGCTTGCGACCGACAATAGGCTGGTTTAAGAAAAGGAGGCCTCCCTTTTTATTTTATTGCGCGATAATACGCTCACCATCCACCATTCTACTCCTCTCCCTACCCAACCAAAAACTGTATTTATTTACTCAAGCATAACGACAATTGACAAAAACTTTTTTTCTCTGATGATAAATAATCAGGAACGGGTTCAAGACTCAGCTTTACGCAGTGGAAGTTGGTGTGAGAGGAGTTCCAGCAAAATCTTTGCATCACTTACTGAAAGAATTGGGCCTAAGCAGGTCTTTTGGAGATACATTTATGGAAAGAGCTACCAAGGCGGCTTAACAAAATCACACAATACTCTCTTGTACAATAATTGATTAAACTTTGGGTGCCATTGTATTCCGATTAAGACCTGAATTCTCCCGATGGATAACACTATTAAATATACTATATGTTTTTAGGATCATCAGAGAATTGTGCGGTGAAACAGCTGTACAGGTTCCAGGGTGTGGCTTTGCCTACAGGAGTCATTCTTAACCATTTCGCCTATAAAATATTAGAAGATCGAGCCAAAAAACTGGTATATATGTATATTATATATAATTGAATTGCTTGTTTTCCAATCAACATACGAGTAAGTCATTTCAGGAAATAAATGATACTATATAATTATTTATTTTTATATGAAAACCATTTCTTAAAGGAAAACATTACACACACACTTTCACACTACACTAACATTCTATCACGCACCATACACATACACACAAACTCAAATATTCTACATGCTTAGGTCTAAGTGTTTTTTTGGTTGATTTTTGTTTATATCATTTTTATTTAGTAAAGTATATAAATAATCGGATTCACATTTAGCCTACTTTACTATAGGCCAATCATGATAAGTGGCAAGCTCGTCGATGTCTCCAGCGTACCAAACTCGAGAAATATCACAAATAAATTTATTATTATTATATTAAATTTACATTAATAAATATTTGTGTTCCGGCCAGGAATCGAACCCGGTACCTCCGAGTCTAAATCCACGAACTTAACCGCTAGACCACGGAGGCAGTTTTTTATTTAAATTAATAATATTATGGTTAAGTGGTCCAATATCTATCTATCTATCCTAAGATCATTTGGAAGGCTGTAACCCAATTTATATTGGATACAGCCATCTGTCATGATAAAAAAATGATTTTTTTAAAGATAATAAACGATTTGATTAAAAAAAATATATATATGGATATGTTATACGTTATATATACATTATAAAAATTACTACTCAAAATGGTCCCAAGTTACACTATTTTATTTATTCATCTAAACTTTTGACTTGTGTTGATTGGAAAACAAGCGATTGAATTATTATTTAATACTAACCGTGTAATATACTAAAAACCCTTCATTTTGACATCATCTACAACCTCAAAATCGGTTCAATAATATTAATGGACCTACGAGGGGCGTTCAAAATATTCTCGGTATTGATACGTTACAACCTCTTTTATATATATATTTGTTACTGGCCGCTAAGATTCATCCATTGACATTAAAAAAAAGTAAAATTGGAACCGAGATGTTCTTTTGTTTTTCTGCAATTGCCGAACAAACATGAACACCATGAGCGAATTAACAATTTTAACGAAATTAGAGCACCGATCCGTCATAAAATTCTTGACAAAACAGGGTAAAAATCAAAAAACCATAAAAGAGGAAATGGATTGTGTTTACCGTGAGTCTGCTCCTTCTTTATCTACTATTCAAAAATGGTCAAGCGAATTTAAGCGTGGAAGGGAGAGTATTGAAGATGACCCTAGACCTGGCCGGCCTGTAGTGGCTACCTCACAAGAAAATATTGATAAAGTGGAAAAACTTATATTGGAAGACGGCCGAGTGAAGGTAAAATCTATAGCTCAAGTAACCAATCTCTCTATTGGTACCGTACATGACATTATACATGACCATCTTAATATGTCAAAAGTAAGTGCAAGATGGGTTCCGCGAATGCTGACGCTTCTTCAAAAGGATATGCGTGTGGCTTGCTGTTCAGATTTTATCGACCTGTGTGGTGAAAATCCCGATGAGGTGCTGCAAAAAATAGTTACTGGAGATGAAACCTGGGTTCATCATTATGACCCAGAGAGCAAACAGGAGTCCATGCAGTGGCACATTAAGGGTTCAGCTCATCCCAAGAAGTTCAAGGTAATCCCGTCAGCTGGCAAGGTCATGGCCACAATATTTTGGGATTGTGAAAGAGTTTTGCTTATCGATTATAAAGAAAAAGGTGTAAATATCACAGGGCAGTACTACGCTAACGTTATACGTCAATTAAGAGATGCGATCAAAGAAAAGAGGCGAGGAAAGTTAACCAAAGGTGTTCTGCTTCTGCATGACAACGCCCCTGTCCATACTGCTCATATTGCCAAGGCAGCTATTGTTGAATGTGGGTTTGAAACTGTTACTCATCCACCCTATAGTCCGGACTTAGCCCCAAGCGACTTCTTTTTGTTTCCCAATCTTAAAAAGGATCTGCGTGGAAATAAATTTTCTGACGATGAAGCGTTGAAGACGGCCGTGGAGGAGCATTTTTACACCAAAGATAAAAAATATTTTTATGAGGGATTAAAAAAAATAATTGATCGATCTTATAAGTGTATGAACATAGGGGGGGAGTATATTGAAAAATAAAAATATCAAACTTTTCGTACTTGTTTGTTTTTATCCACATACCGAGAATATTTTGAACGCCCCTCGTATATAGGCGTGAAGGCAAAATAGATAGCGAGTTATGTGGCCGTGGAGTCACATGTCGTAGCCAGATAATTTTGTCATATACTTTATATCAGTCTCACGTTTCCAAGAAACATATCTGCCAATTTTCATCAAAATCGGTTCAGTAATTTAGGCATGAAACAAGATAATACCGCTATGTTATTCACATATCAATGTGTTTTTTTTTTCATTTTAGTCCATTCTCGTGTTTGTTGTTTTTTTTCATAAAATCCATAACAGGTGACGGTTCTAACCCCGGCAAGTACTGATGAGGAATACACCTTTTTTACGTACGTTCCTTTGAGAAGATCACGTTAAGCTATCAATCCTACTAATACCAACTTGTGGAATTGTCATTGATATTGACAGCAGAGTCTGGCCAAACAGCGTGGCCAGTGAAGGCCAAATTCTCCAATTTTGTTCTAAAAGGCCCATCTGCAACAGTGGAGGGTTGTGATAAGGTTGATGATATTTTTCATGTATATTTTCTGTTTTCAGAATACTGTACGATCCCCATTCAATCCGTTCGGAGAATTCACAGAATCTGAACAAAAGAGGGCGTCCGCGTAAATATATTAAAAATTGAATTATAAATAAAAACTATTTAGACTTTAAAATGTAGTTTTATTTACATATTTACAATAACAATCTAATAATAATAACTGTAGGCGTACCTAAATATCATGATAATCGACCGCCTCCGTGGTCTAGTGGTAACAAACGTTGCCGTGAACTCGGGAGGTCGTGGGTTCGATTCCCACCGGGGGCAAGTTGTACATTGTATAATTTGTCTCGGTCTGGGTGTTTATATGTATAATATGTATATATTTACAAAAAAAAAAGTATAATATGTAGTTTATCAACCATCTAGTTTCCGTAACACAAGCCTCGTAGCTTACCACGGAAACTAGATGGCGCTGTGTTGTGAAAAAAAAAAAAAAAAAACGGGGAAATGTGATTTCAGTGCTAGCAATATTCCTATTTCTGGGAAAAAATATTTGCGGGTCTTGACTTTTTTTATTAATTACCTACTAGATGTTTGGCCCGACTACATCCATGTAGTATAGTGATCAGCATAAACATTTTAAAGTGGCCGTGGAGTCACATGTCGTGTCCAAATAGCATAAGGTCATGCAGCTTATGTAAAATCCTGCAATCATGTCCACCAATTTTTATCTAAATTGGTCCAGTTGTATAGGTGGACCATCAGGTGGGACAAGGTCACATGTCGTGCTAGTATAAAAAATGGCTAGCGTGGCGAGTGTAGGCCAAATTCTCCAGATATATGTTCTGGAAGGCCCATCTCCTGCAGTGGAGATCCAGGATGCTGTGTCCTAAGGGCTATTATGAATGAATGAATAAAGATTTGTATTATATTACGCACAAATGTTGGTTTTTGGAAAGTCCGGGTCAAATTTGTTTAGATAAAAAGGATATTTATTAAATTATGATTAGATTTTAACATTAAAAACTTATATATTCAGTGGAAGTTGGTTTAAGTGAAACTCATCTTGCCTATCACCTTACTCGATCCCCAAGGTTAGCTGGTAAAGAATGCCTACTGGCATTATAGCTCGCCTCTGTACATTTTTTTAAGGGCATTAAAAAAATTTAATAAATAAAAATATTAACACCGTGTAAGATTTTTAACACCGAGACGCGACACCGGTTGTGCTGTGGCCGTTCGGAATTGCATTGGGTCACAACACCAGTGTTAACTAAACTAATATTTTCAGCTCTTCGGAAATTCGCATCTAAATTTATTTAATTTAATTTTATTCTTTAATATTTACTCTGACGTGAATGTTCATAAGTGAACGATTGCCATAAAAAAAAAACTTTCATCAACTCCAAGCAGGATTCGTTGTCAATGTCAAAGTGACATACTTTTTCTTTTTTTGAAAACTAGTAATGGCAATCGCCACTAAGGCATTTGTGCCAACATCACGTTTGTGTAGATTAATTTAAAAAATTAAAAAGGGTTTTTTAGATTTTAGCTTTTATCTGGATGCGATAAAACAAACACTAAGACAGAAAATGATTTGGTTAGTATGATACGTCACAACACAGCACATCGAGGTATTGGTAAACGGCACAGTATACAGACAACGAAAGAGTTCTTTGCGCCATTTTGCGTGAACATGTCAAGTGCAAGTTTTTGTTTTGTAAATTAATTTACTGTGGATATTATTGGTCAAAAGTGGTGTTGTTTTGTTTAATAATGTGAATAATAATGGAAAACGATAAATTGGACTTTAAATATGGGGCACAAGTTGCAGTTTATATTTTGCGGTTTTCCCGCGCTGCCAACTCCCATATTTTATCCGACGTGTTTGAGCTATGGTGCCGCGAGTGACTCCAAGAAAAGCATCAAATTCTGCAGCATCTGGAATTTAATGATGACCTCATTAACTCATCAAAAGAAAAATATATTACGTCAGACTTGGCTGTATGGGCTAGACCAGGGTTGCACAGACTTATTAATACTAGGGGCCACTCGGCCAAATCATGAACTGATAGCGGGCCGGCCGCCAGAAGTAGGTATAGGTAGTTAAAGACAATAAAGAATTGATAAAAATTTAATAAAATTAAAAAAGAAATTATTAATTTGAAGCGTGGCACTGCATAGTGCTTACAATCTTTTTTATATTTGGCTCAAATTTACTTGTAGCAACACGTAAAACTGCTTCCAAACTTTCATTTGCAAGGCGGTTTCGATTTTTTGTTTTATTATTATTTAGTATTGAAAAAGTTTGTTCACATATATAGGTAGAACCAAATAAGCTGGCACATTTCAGAGCGTTTATGCGCAACTCTTCGTACATATTTTTATCAATGCAGCGGTAAAAGTTCAGCAAGTCTCCTTCGTTGAATTTGTTGCGTAAATCTTGGTCATTTTGAATGTCGATAATTTCTAACTGCATTGACTCTGGCGCATTTTCAACTGAAATAGTGAAAGGATTGCTGAATATGTCCAACAGAGGTTTCACTTTTTTAAACTCCGAAAATCTGTCTTCAAAAGATTGAATCAAAATATCTAGCTTTTCTACATAACTGAAATTAATCGCAGTTTTGTTGAATTTTTCAGCCATTTTCTTATAATTCGGAAAATGATTATAATTTCCAGAATTCAATTGTGATCTGAAAAGTGTCAGCTTGCATTGAAAGGATGTTACATGAGCATAGAGCTGGGATATCAGTTGATTTTTGCCTTGAAGCCGTGTGTTCAAGACATTCAAATGATTTGTAATGTCAACTAAATAAGCTAAATCACACAACCAATCAGGATTTTTAAGTTCCGGGACATCCCTTTGCTTTTCCGCCAGAAATATTCCAATTTCTTCTATTAAATTTAGAAATCGTTCCAGTGTCAATCCACGACTTAGCCACCTTACTTCTGTATAATACAGTAAATCTCCGTATTCGCTTTCGATGTCATCAAGGAATTGTTTGAATTGTCTGTGATTGAGTCCTCGTGATTTTATGAAATTTACAGTCGAAACTACTACTTTCATTACATTTTGAAATTCATTTTTTTTAGAACAGAGGGCTTCCTGGTGTATAATGCAGTGAAACTGCATGAGATCTTCAGTGTTTATGTTTTTTTCTTGCAGGTGCTTTTTCAGCAAAGTAACTAGCCCGGAATTGATACCAATCATGGAAGGAGCACCGTCAGTCGCAACTCCCGATAACTTAGATAAGTCCAAATCAGTTTTTGAACACTCGTCCAAAAGTCCATTGAGTATATCAACTCCTTTGGTTTGACCTTTCAATGAACACATTCCTAATAACTCTTCGAAGACTTCAAAATCTTGAGTAACACCTCGTATGAATATGAGAAGTTGAGCTGTGGAACTAATATCAGTCGATTCGTCGAGTGCTAATGAAAAAAATTCCATGATCTTAGTTTTTTCAATTAATTGTTCCGCAATATTACCTGACAAGGACATAATTCGTCTTTGGATAGTCATACGATTCAGTTGAATTTTCTCAAACTTTTTTGCTGCTTCTGGACACATTTTCTTAGCGGCAATTTCCATGCATTCTTTTACAAAATCGCCATCATTGAAGGGGCGACTTCGCTTTGCTATCATTCGAGAAATTTCATAACTAACTTCTGTAGCCGTTTCTGAATCTTGAATGTGTTTTGTAAACATAGCTTGCTGACCAATAAGCTCCCGTTTTAAAGACAACATTTTTTGCTTTCTTAATTCGCCTGTAAACTTGGTAAAAGAAGGATGCTGCGTTTCATAGTGCCTTTTTACATTATAATCCTTTGCAATCGCAACAGAATTCTTGCAAATTAAACAAACGACTTTGTTATGCGACCATACAAAAAAGTATTTCTCAGTCCAAATTTCTTGAAACTGCCGATTTTCATCTTTAACCTTACGTTTTTTACTAGGTCCTGGCTTCTCCATGTTGCGTTCTAATCCTGGCTAGGATTAACACAGCACCTAAAAACAATTACAGTACCCACTTAAATTACCTATCCTTTTTTAAATTATCAAAAATAATTGATTAAATATTATTTCTCAGAAATTTTAAGATTTTTATACAGATTTTATCTGAAATAATGACGTAATTATTACAGTTAGAGAAATTCTTATAAAAATAGTAATTTCTTTGTTTATTTTAATATTTAGCCAACATTAAAGCTAAATTTGATTAAAATTGATTAAATAGGTAGGGAAACACTTATTAATAACAGAGTTTTACTTACGTTTTCACAACACAATTATACACGGCACTTGACGGGTTAACACTGCAACAGGAAATCTACGTTGAATGTGGATCAAAATATATGACACCGGCTAGTCGAGTTAAAATCTACACTAGAACTATTGCCTCCCAAAAACACTAATAAACTGCACTTATTCTCAATCACTTATTACTTCGCTTTGTATTTTCGCGCTTATTTCTTTCTGTTGTTGACACTTCACTCAAATGAAAAGCGAACTGTTCGGCCGCTGCGGTTAACGTGATTTTTATACCGCGCAAACGACTCTGGAAGCTTCGTGTAGATACGCGAGCAATCGGGAATACGGGACTATATCTATCTCGCTTGCTCACCGCGCTAGAAAATTCTTGATTTCTATAGCGAGCGATGTTACTTGACTTAGCAATTTTGGGCGCTAGATTCAAATTGCGCGCGCGCGAGTTTCACATTACTTTTCGAACATATTTTTTTTTTGTTTTATTCTGGAATAGAATTCAATATTTTTCGAATGCACGAGAGTATTATTTTTGCTGTCGGCGGGCCACCAGTATTCGACCCACGGGCCGCATGCAAAATTACATGACATTAACATGGTTTGACGTTTCGCAAGACAAAATCGTTCGTAAACGTCAGTGTCGAGTAACTTACACTCATGACGTCAGAACTTTACGCGGTGTCACAAAAACGAACGCAGCTCTGGAAAATGCTTGAAACCAGTGATTATTCTTATAGAAAGAGTATTGACTAATTAAAATTCTGAATAACGTTATTTTAATAATTTAATTTAACTAGTTTTTGGTTTTTTAGCACTCGAGGAGCCATCTTGTTCGTTTTCCTCGTCATTATGGAAAATGGGCTTCGGTTGGGTCTTCTTGTAAGCCGGAGCCACCCAGAATGGATCTTCTTCAGCCTAGAAAAAATAATAAATAAAGAACAGTATTAAATATATTTAATAAAGCAAAAATACATCTTGGACACGTCCTTGGACAGACTATGCAATTAGGCTTAGCCTTCAACAAAGAAGCCGACAGACGCATTCGGCTAGGATGGGCGGCATTCGGGAAGCTGCGCCACATCTTCCTATCAAACATACTTCTTTGAAGACGAGAGTTTTCAACCAGTGCGTTCTTCCAGTGCTGTCGTACGGAGCAGAAACGTGGACACTAACAATGGGTCTGGTGCATAAGTTTAAGATCGCTCAGCAGGCTATGGAGAGAGCTATGCTCGGTATTTCTCTGATGGATAAAGTCCGAAACGAGGAAATCCGTCGGAGAACCAAAGTTACCGATATAGCCTTCAAAATTAGTAAACTGAAGTGGCAATGGGCAAATGATGAAATGAGAATGATGAACGATGGAGTAGACGAGTTCTAGAGTGGAGACCACGTACGGGAAGACGCAGAGGGGGTCGATCCCCCGCTAGATGGACGGATGACCTGAGGAAGGTCGCTGGTGGGGGTTGGATGAGGGTGGCAGGAGATCGAGTGAAGTGGCGAGCCTTGGGGGAGGCCTATATCCAGCAGTGGAGAGACACAGGCTGATGATGATAATGACTAATTATTTAAATAAAACAATGGTGGTGGCTCCGTTGTAAGAATACTTTCTTTAAAAATCCTAGGTTTGAGCTCCGGCATGTAGAGAAGACAAATTTCTAAGCATTCCATGGATTCACAGAGTAGGTGACGGGTCCATCGTGTGTGGGTAAGAGATGAGAAGAATGGTGTCTCGGGCTTGCGACCGACAATAGGCTGGTTTATTTTATTGCGCAACAAGACGCTGACCATCCACCAGTATTCTCCTCTCCCTACCCAACCAAATACCGTATGATGAATGAGAAATACACTTTTCCCAAGTTGAGCCGTTGGATCCGATTCCACTAATATTGACTTGTGGAATAATTAATAAATTGACATCATTTGCCAACCTTAAATTTCTGCGCTCTTCTACTGAAACATGTAGGTAACGCGTTCCAGTTACAGGTTGCGCTAACATCACATGCTAAATTGTAAATCTGATATAGCTAAGTTTTCTTTGCAGCAGACCATGGGGTATCCTCCATCTATGGATTCACCGTACGGGTGCCGGAATTATTGTGTGTGGGGGAGAGACTAGAATAATGTGTCTTGGCCTTGGTTTCATCAAGTTATAAGGATTTTATTTCTGCTTACCTGTTTAGCATACTTGAGTATAGCTTCCCTAGGGTCCTGCTCATCATTGACCCTCTTGCTAAGTCCCAGGTTCCTCATCACAAAGGAGCTCAGAGTGCTGCCTGATGCTGCTACACGACCACCTAAGAAAAAAAAAATCGTTTGTTATTGTTTATTGAACACCATTATAGGATCCCAGATGAACTAGCTGTATCAGCCTATAGGCCAGACATCTTGGTGTTTTCCCGGAACTTGAAAAAAGTTATCCTTATTGAACTTACCGTTCCGTGGGAATCAAATATTCCAAAAGACCACAACATGAAGTTGAATAAATATTATGATCTCACAGAAGAAATGATCAGGAACGGGTTCAAGACTCAGCTTTACGCAGTGGAAGTTGGTGCAAGAGGAGTTCCAGCAAAATCTTTGCATCACTTACTGAAAGAATTGGGCCTAAGCAGGTCTGCCGTCAATACATTTATGGAACGAGCTTCCAAGACGGCATTAACGGAATCATACAGTATTTGGTTGGGTAGAGAGAGGAGTAGAATGGTGGATGGTGAGCGTATTATCGCGCAATAAAAAAAAAAAAGGGTAGGCCTCCTTTTCTTAAACCAGCCTATTGCGGTCGCAAGCCCGAGACACCATTCTTCTCATCTCCTACCCACACACGATGGACCCGGCACCCGCACGGTGAATCCATGGAATGCTTAGAAATTTTTCTTCTTCTTCTTATTATCCGTAGGTGCCTATAGGAACACTTGGAATCGTCAAATTATCATTTTCTTATTTGATACCTATTAATAGTAAATCAATATAAAATAAAAATGGCTGAAATAGCTGGCTGTTGTTAGCAAGGAACAGTCTGCTAATAAGGGCATAGTCATCTTAAGTGGGCGGGTGGATTCTCCCAAACTCCTAGGGAAAATTGGTCTAAAAACTACCGGCCTACGAACTAGGAGCACTTCCGTTCTGCATGCCCCTATTTGCATTACCAATTACAGACAAAGCTCGTTCTTCTGGAGGTCATGCAACTATTTAAATTGTAACTGTTCTGAACTTGATTTGTTTAATACGAAGCCAACGTTTGCTCGCAGCTACTTGACCAGATTGTTCTGTACTACCCATATATGCCTTAGCGTGTACCCACAGCTACTGTTGTTAATTGTTATTTGTTTTTTGTAAGTATTCTTTATTTTATTTTATGTTTGTAGTCCATTTGCGGTAACTTCTAATTGACCCTTTATGTTTCCATTTTTTTTTGTCGTTAGTTTTCCTTTAATAAATATATACATCAGGAGTATAAAACAAAAAAATCAACTTACCTTGTCCAGAAGTGATAGGCAGATCAGGTCGATGCGACTTGACTGGGTCCATCCTATCTTTCTCCTGCCGTTTCTTATTGGTTCTTAATCTTTCTTGTCTAAACAACGGCAACGCATGAGGTGTTATAATCTGCTTTGAACTAACAACTTCAACGGAGTGATTTTTCCTGTGAGTTTTAACTATACACAATTTAGCACCACGTAAACTTCGTTTTTGATCATAATAACACTTAACAACACCATTTCCGCAACCAATAAATATTTGATTCAACTTCGAATGCCATATAGACTTAATAACGTGGGAATCCGTCACGCCGATAGTAGCAACGCTTTCAAACGTTTTAGAATTGTAAAATACCAATTTCCCGGTCTTCTCTTTCCGTTGCAATGAAACACCAGTAAAAACCATTGCATCGTCCGGGCTAAAACTGCAATCCGTATGCTCATATCGGGAAAATAGTGAATCGAAAACGTTTAGCGGTTTTTTGAACGCTCTCAAATCCCACAGCTTCATCGTATCATCATTTCCTCGGCTTACTAGTAAAGAACCAAGATATGAGAATGATATTGAGGTTATTTCGGTTTGTTTCTGATGGCAATCTCTTAGCAAAGCTGATGTGTTAACGAAATTCTTTCTATGGTCCCACATTTGGATGGAGCCGTCGAAACATCCACAGGCGACAGTATTGCCGTCTCTAGAGAAGGCGCAGGATGTTGGGTTTACTTTGAGACCTCCTTGCTGTCGAGGTTTGATCACAGCTTTGTGCTGTTTAGGATTGCTTGTTATCCAAAGTCTTAGCGTACCATCTTGAGCGCAGGTCATGAATTCTTCCCTGAAATAATATATTAATTTCACATAAAATAAAAGTATCTAAAGGTACATAGGCGAGCTTGATGTCTAGACATTTTTTAACAGCTAATCTTTGGGAGAGGGAGAAATAGGTTAGAAGAAATTTATGTCAATGCTAAATTAAATTCTATGCTTATTGCAATAAAAATATTGTAAAAAAGGGGAAGATACGGTACGAAAAGACATTAGGCGTGGAACTAGTAGACTAAGTCTTAACTGACGCACTTGAATCGATAGTAAGGGGCCGTCCATTAATCACGTGAAGCTGGAACGGGGGGAGGGGGTTCGGCTAAAATCACGAACTGCAACCTCTGGGAATTTTTATCATGGTCCTTAATTTTCTAGATTATTCTTCATACCTGATTAAAGATATATTCTAACAAAAAATGATTCTTTGTAGGTACTTAAAAATACAAGTGATTTTGGGTTTGGGGGTTAGTCTTAAACCTCACCAAGTATCACCAAGGGGGGGGGGGGGTAACAACGTGATTAATGGATGGCCCCTAAGCTAGCTATTGAGCTGTACACCGCGACTTCTATGCATTCTGTCTCGCTTGCATCCCACTGTGACATTTTAAGCAAGCATTAGCTGTGATAAGCAACTGTGGGTATGCCTTTATTGTCTATTGGTTCCGCATTTTAAAGACAAATTTTTAAGCATTTCGTGTGTGGTAAAGATGTGAAGAATGGTGCCTCGGACTTGCAACCGACTACTTTACGAAGGAGGCCTACTTTTTTTATTGCGCAACAAGACGTTCATCCACCATTCTGCTCCTCTCTCTACCCAACCAAATACTGTATGATTATGTTAACGTCTTGGGAGATTGTTCCATAAATGTATCTCCTGCAAAACTGCTTCGACCCAATTATTTTAGTATGTGGTGCAAAGATTTTGCTAGAATTTCTCTATATAGGAATATATATACATTTTTCATAAATATTTTGGTTAGGAAATATGGTCACATCATCAAACGTAATTCTGATTTGGAAGCTAAATGAGGAAAAGTCATACCTAATTTGTGGATGCCAACAGCCACTGTTTAGAGACGCTGTATGTCCCTTTGTCCGTGCCATATCTGCTATGTACTGATCTCCTTTAACACATTCAAGGGACTCAAACCCATCTCGGTCCAGCACTTTCGCCTGAGCTGACCCACTGACAACCAAAATAGAGTCCCCAGTAGCGGAATATTGAAGGGCTCGAATCGGATGGTTTTCGCAAGGTTGTAGCGTTCGAAATGATCGCATTGATGAGTCCATACCTGGCAATTTTTATATATTTTATTTATTAATTAATTAACACCCCACAAGCATTTGTACTTAGGAGGGTTTAACGCTCTTGAACCCATTTGACCCAGTTTGACCCTCTCGCTCGCACAATCCAATATTTTCAAAATCCCTTGCGGAGTAGGCAATTGAGCGCCACTTGTCCCGATCACGACATATGTATCTCTTTCGCTTCGTCGACATTCATCAACCTCTTCATACATGCCCTTTTGTAACGAAGGCTTTTTAATTCACCTTCAGCTAGTGTTTTATTTATTTGATCGTGATTTGTGAGTTCGGTCTGCCAGGGCCTCTTTTACCCACAACTTTCGCATTATATACCTGGTTCGTTAATCTTTCTTCGCTCATCCTTTCAACATGCCCGAACCATTATAGCATGCCTTTCCTTATTTTTGTCACTATGCTTTCTTTTAAAACTACCATTTTTTGTATTTCAACGTTACGTTAGCGGTCCGCCAATGTGACGCCGCATATCCGTCGTAACGACCTCATTTCTACGGCATTAACTCTACTCTCATGCGTATTCTGACATATCCACGTCTCGCTTCCATACATCAGTGTTGGTACCAATAATATATTTAGTAAAATAGAGGAAAACCGTTAAACATGATTTAGCTGTTCATTATGATCATCAAAGCCCCTAGGAACCCAAAGTCCTAGACATCTACTGTTGGAGATGGGCCTTCCAGTAAATTCTAGAAAATTCTGATGTCAATTTTCTAATGACAATTTATTAACAATTCCACAAGTGGAACCCGTACCTTGGAGAGCACGTTAAGCCGTCCGTACGGTGGTGTTGTAAATAAATGAGAAATGTATGCAGAACCATGCCAGAACATGCCAGGGTTCAAACCTATTTGCGTATTTTGTTATTATATTGCTATTATTCTGTCTAAAATTAGGTATTCATGTCATTTATTCATTACAGCTCCTGGAATACAGAGTTCTAGACCACTGTTAGAGATGGGCCTTCCAGAAAATAATACTGGAAAATGTGTTTGCACTCGCCACGCGGGCCAGACTGCATAAGTCTTATTTTTATATAATTTCACTTTTTTACACCGGACGTTAAAAAACTTTGCTTTTTCCGTTGATAAAATCGACTAAGCACTGTGACGCTTAGTTTCGAAGATAGTGGGTCTTAAAAACAATTAAACAAACGGTTTTAGCCGAAAACACAAATTATAAAGTAATTAAATGTGCATAATATTTTTGTGCAAAAATGGCTAACTTAGTCATATAAAAAAATTATCTCAAATTACAGTAATTTTATTTCCTAGAAATTCGATTGATTTCCTTTCTCAAATTACCCTCAAACTTGACCACAATCTATAAAAAAATGAAGTGTGCGAGTGAGAGAGCTAAACTCTTAAAATGAAAAACTTGAAATCAGATAGTTGAAGAAAAAATTAATAAAATTTCAGCCTTCGGGTGATAATATAGACAATTTTTTTTAAAGAAATTAAAAATCTGACCTGCAAAGTCCCAGAAGGAAACGTCATAGTCTACAGATCCAGTTGCTATTCTGGCTCCAGAGGGGTCCACAGCCAGCGCCACCACTGCCTTGCTACCATGAAGCATTTCTACCTGCAAATGGAATAGTTAAATACAAAGTTTTTTTTTTTTTTAAGACTCAGTTGTTAACAATTCATTAGTTCCACTGTATATGTGTCGGGTTCATTGTGTGTGGGAGAAGACTGATGTATTGGCTGGAGTAGAGGATACCTCCTCTTTATATTGCTCACCATCACCATTCTTTTCTTCTCCAACTAAAATAGTGTACAATTCTCAGTTCTTTATGAAATCAAGAGCTACTTCAACAAAGTCAACCCCAACACTTTTCTAAAAATATACAATTTAAAATAACATAATAAGACACTGCTTGACAAAGTTGACTGCCTCTGTAGACTAGCGGTTAAGTCTTTGGATTTAGACTCGAAGGTACCGGGTTCGATTCCTGGTCGGAACACAATAATATTTAATAATTAAAATAAAGAAATTTGTTTAATATTTAATTTATTTGTGATATTTCTCGAGTTTAGTACGCTAGAGACATCAACAAGCTTGCCCTTTGCCATGATTGGCCCATAGTAAAGTTGGCTAAATGTGAATCCGCTTCTTTATAAGCGTGGTTTCTCACCACCCCCGAAGGGATAAGGTTGTGATGATACTTGACAAAGAATCATATAACCAGAGGCTTAAATATCTAAAGCTGACAAACCTCAGAGATCACAGAATGAGGGGATTTAAATTAAATTTAAACCTTTAAAATCCTAACAATTCTTACGGAACAGTGAGTTTAAGAGATTAGGGACAAATTTCTATGGATTCACCGTGTAGATGCCGAATCCATTGTGTGTGGGAAAGAGAGATGAGAAGAATGGTGTACAAACTCACCATCCACAATTCTGCTCCTCTCTTTACCCAACCAAATACTGTATGATTCTGTTAATGCCATCTTGGAAGCACATTCCATAAATGTATCGACAGTAGACCTGCTTGGTATTCAATAAAGAATAACTTTTCAAGTTTGAGAAAACACTAAGATGTCTGGCCTATCAAATGTAGCTATGACAATTTAAATTCATTTTTTGTTTCATAGTTAATAAGGAAGAAACCATAGTTTACCTCATGTGTGTGTGGTATCTTTTTCTCCAGGGCGTCATATTCGTCATCATCATCGTCATCAGACCCGCTCAAATCATCATAGCTGTCATCACCTTGTGAATTAGACTTTGTTTTGGTTTTCTTGGTTTTTGCTGAAACTTATATACAAAATTTAACTTGGTTGCTATGGGTGCTATGAAAAACTGCTAAAATGTATGGCATTTTGGAATGTGTTTCAAAATCCATACTAATCACTGTACATTCCGACCGGAATTTGGTTAAGTCAATATAATTTATACATAATATAAATTTAACGTTAAAACGTTCATGAATGGAGAGTGCAATGTGAATACAAGGAACAATACAATACCTACCTACCTTAGGAAAATAAATTAAGCTGTTGTTGCCGCTGTATATGGGCCTTAGTAAAGTAAAGTTTACTGTTTACCTTCCGTGGTAGTCAGAAACCACGCTTATAAAGAAGCAGATTCACATTTAGCAAACTTTACTATAGGTCAATCATGACAAGTGGCAAGCTTGTTGATGTCTCTAGCGTACCAAACTTGGGAAATATCACAATTAAAAATTATTTTTATTTAAATTATTAAATATTATTCTGTCCTGACCAGGAATCGAAGTCTAAATACTCCAATTCTAAATCCACGGACTTAACCGCTAGACCACGGAGGGAGGGAGGTAGTTATATGGGCCTTGACAATAAAATGATATATCTCTACATACCTACTCAACTAATTAGATTAAAATGTCATTTGAATAATCATAAATTAACAGTAAATTGTTGATACCTGCGGCTGTATGAGGTTATGTCCTCTCTTATAGTTTTCATCCATAGGTCATTGTATTCAGCTGTGGGGAACAGCTAGCAATAGTAACATTGACTTCCTGGTGAGATTTCAGAGTAAAGGCCCCAGGCTTACGCTTAATATTCCTTTCTACATTAGTAACAAATGTATTCACGTAACCTGCATTGAGTAATTCTAATATAATATTAAGAATTCTGGAATGCAATCCTAATGTGCCTATATATTGCAGAATGAACTGAATGTTTTTTTTTGCTTGCCTAAAAAGCTTGTTACCTTAAAAAGGATGCAGAGGTTTGCAGATAACAAGCTAGATTTGAGCTGATGAACATTAATTAATATTTTTCTATATTGCCTGTAAATAATTATTAAATAAAAATAAGATACTCACTTGTTTTATTTTTACTAGTTGTTTCTTCCGGTATAGGAGGTCCTATCAGGTCTTCAGTATCACTGTTTTCAGAATCTGACCACTGGGCCTTGGGGTTTTGGATACCCGGATCTATTGGACAGTCTTCATTTAAAATGGCTGACTTTATGGCGTTTTCCCGAGCTGTAGCCTTAGCCTGCTCCATCATCTCGATAACATCAAAGTTCTTAGCCTTTTTACCGAAGTTTTTAATGCCCATAACACGCTCAACGTGCTGACTCTCTAAATCTTGGGATATCTCTTCTATATCTTTATGTTCTTGAATGGGAGTGCGCCCGAATGTACCAAACCCGGAAGCCGAAGGTTCTTCCTTGTTCTCATCATCGTTGCTCGCCGATTTTAGGCTTATTTTGCCGAAAGATATAGCTTTTCGATTCATGATCGATATGAACCAGATTGTTCACTTATTAATTAAACCTGTGATCTTTTACAACCTTACCTTAATATATTAATAACTTTAGAGATTACAGAATCAGTTTATGCGTGAATTGCTATCAAAATAAACACAGTTTTCTAATAAAACATCACAATAAAATCGTAAAAACGATGCGCGGAAGCTCGAACACAACACAATCGAGAACTGTCAAATAACTGTCAACTTTTACGTCATAAACGTTTGGTTATTTATTATTAATTAACTTTTTTAATAAATTATTATTGTATTTATATAAAATTTATTAACATTGTTATTTGTTAAGTTATGCTACAGAATACATAAATGTACAAGTAATTAATACACAAACATATTATTTATATATATATTTTTGATATTAGTTTTCAACAAATTGCAAAATCATAACCTTTAACAATACACGTTCTGAAACCAAAATTGTTATTGTTGTGTTGAAATAAAATGATTTAGAAGGAATATTTCACAAGATATTATAATATGTAGATAGCGTGATGTATTATAGATATTTATAAATAAGAACCTATTTTAATAATATCACAATTTTATTTTAAATGGTGCATTGAAACTTAGTAAGATGAGAGATACGATACATTGGATTCTAAACAGTCCTTCAATAATCGTTTTTGGTATTTGTCTCGGTCGGCGTTTCTATTTATTATTAAATTATAAGGATAATTGATTTTATACGGTAAGCGATTGTTTTTTCATTATACTATACTAAACCTTTTCAATAGTCTATTAGAAATAATATTATTAACGCATTTTTTACATTTTACACAAAAAAGAAATAAGTGGGTACTTTCGCAAAACTCTCTTTTAAAAATCCATGTACCCTACCTATGTAATTTACCTAAATAAAATTTATAAATAATATTCAGCCGTATTACGGCGATATTTCTTTGTAAACCTATAACTAGATAATTAATTGGAATCATTGTGCGATAAACCTTTGTTATTGTAACTCAGTTTTTAATATGTATGTTCTTTGATATCGTCAGTGTAGGCGACGCCGCGGTTGACAGAGGTCTTGCAAGATGTTATCCTACGCGGTCCTTGCCCTATGTCTCGCAACCAGTTATGGATTAATTACTAAAGGTATAAAATTATTTTAATATATGTACTTATATATATATATATTTATGTTTTTGTATAATTTAAAGGTATTTATTATATTACAAGAATAGTCTTTTCTATACTTATTTCATGGCCCATCCAAAGCAAATTCATTAATCCGAGTTCTGATAGAGAACCTGCAATTTTTTAATATTTTATGAGTATATATTTAACCTTGTGATAGCTTATGATTGTATTGCTTGTTAGATTAAACTGTAAAATGAAGCTAATAAATACATTTTCTTGACCACAAACAAGGTTGTTTGACTTGTGAGTGAAGGACTAAGGTATATATCCATACATATATATCCATATTCATATTATAAGTCTATATCAGTATGTATGTTTGTCTCGCCTTCACACCTACAGTACTGAACTGATTTAAATGAAAATTGACAGAATTGTTATTTGAAACCCTGAGACGGACTTATGCTATATGATATCATCATCTGACCACAACATGTGACCACACTGCCATATAAGTGTGCCTCTTAAATTTGCTTTAACACTTTCATTACTGAACCGATTTTTATTAAATTTGACAGAGATGATCCTTGGGGTTCGACATGACATTAACATCTAAGCATGACATGTGTTCATAAACGTACCTGAAGGTTTTTTTTTGCTGATATATTTATTACATAGGCAACACTTGGTCAAACAGCTAGGCTCTATATTTTCAGCAGATTATTTTTAAGAATTCATTTTTAAATATTTTTATAAGCTTCTTGTGTAGATTAATTATTATTCACAGCGAAGCATAAGCTATCTATTAATAAACTAAACCCCTAATAAAGCTTAGAATAATTTATGCTTTGAACATAAATTTATATGCATATCGGACAACTTAAGTTAATCTGTGATGAATTACCAGTCTCTAAATAAATTAAAATCCTAATTTATACATCTAATTTGTAACATAAAATGTATCTAACATTATTAATTGACAATAATAAGTTTATTATTAGGTATGTAAGATGAAATAAATCCTTTTGACTACCTAATAAAAATAAAATAAAAAATTATACCATTTTCATGTCTTTTAGATTCCCCACCAGTATGGAGTCCAGTCTATGCAGTGAAGGCTGTCTTGTTAATGCCCTACTCGGAAATTAGAGAACCAATCTCAGCTTGGTAAGTGAAGCTGGTCTTCATTACCATAGTTAGGTAAGTAACTCTGTGGATTTAGACTCGGAGGTACTGGGTTCGATTCCTGGTCGGGACACAAAAAAACCTGCTAGCACGCCTCAGTTATCATGTTTGTACGGTTTGCAGCATCAACGCATTACATAATAAAGTTTGTACTATTTGTTATTGTTCTCTGAAGTGAGAGAAGACAAATTTTTAAGCATTCCATGGATTCATCTTGCCGGTGCTGGCTCCATTGTGTGTGGGAAAGAGAGGAGAAGAATAGTGTCTCGGGCTTGTGTACTATAGGCTGGTGTACAAAGTAGGCCTTGCACAATTCTTTCAGTATAATTATGTCATCACATATCAAAATGTCAGGACTTGAAGAAGAGCATGTTGATGATGATAATGTGATGTGAATAAAGCATTAGTTTTTAGCATTACCCTCTTTTTATACTTCTATTTTTTTTTATTATCCCTTATTATAGAAATATTTTCATTATAATTTAAACCATTTTATTAATCACAATTGAGCATAGAATTAGGTCTTAAAATTAATTACATGTGGAACAGCTTAATTTGCTCTTTCGTGCATACAACTAAACTTAATAACTACATATATAATAATGTATGCAGTCTAGTTGTGTCTAGTTGGCTTGGTCGGTTAATATCATCTAGGAAATAAAACACATTTGGTTTCTACTTTTCAACATGCGATGAGCCTGGCACAGTGAACCCTAGTAATGCCAAGCGTTCATCTTGATATTATGTCTTTCTGTGACGCTTAAATTTTTAATTCTATGCAAATTTTTTTTTTCGAATACATATAATTTTAAAGGTAACTATTTATTTATTTATTTATTCTGGTTTAATGTTGACTTATGAGACGTCCATATAAGCAAAAATGATTTTAATAAATAATTAAGAAGGCCCTTTCTTTCTATATAAATATCTTATTTATAGTATAGCTTATCAAGTAACCTCTTCGGACAGGTCAGCTCAGATAATGTGTACTCTAGTTTATTGACACAATAATAAAATAACACTAATTGGAAATTTTAGTTCAACTACGTATTATTTAGAAACTTTAAACGCTACAAATTTATACATACATACATACATATCTTCACGCCAAATCCCTTGCGGGGTAGGCAGAGACAATTGAGCGCCACTTGTCACGATCACGACATACCTCTTTCGCTTCTTCGACATTCATCAACCTCTTCATACATGCCCTTTTGTTTCGATGGCTTTTCAACGCACCTTCAGCTATTGTTTTATTAATTTGGTCGTAATATGTGAGTCTAGGTCTGCCAGGGCCTCTTATACCCACGACTTTCGCATTATATATCTGGTTCGTCAATCTCTCTTCATTCATCCTTTCAACATGCCCGAACCATCGTAGCATGCCTTTCCTTATTATTATTACAAATTTATGTGGATATATTATTTAAGTAATAATATCACTAACAGTATTGATTAACAGTACAGCCGCTACTTGTACATTTTAGTGATAAATAACAATAAAGCTACATTCCTTGGTTCATTACATAATAGTCAGCCAATAGTAGTCATCATCATCATCACTGCTCCTAGACCTTTACTGTAGGAGATAGGCCTTCCAGAAATTTCTAAAGAATTTGGTCTACAACGGATCGGCGAGGGTCTAATGTTAATTTTTGAATGACAATTTATTAACGATTCCACAAGTATTAGTTGAAACGGGACCGTCGGCTTAACGTGCTCTCTGAGGCACGGGAATGGTGATGTTTAAAATGTATAATAAAAATATGTATAACGTCAGAAAAGTGTAGTTCACATTGGTACATGCTGGGGTTCGCACTGCCTTTTTAGCAATTTTACGTACGCGTTCCTAAAACCTAGCCACCACGGCCAAAAGTGAGACCGATTATTCGGAAGCAAATTTAATGTTTTAACGAATTGCTAAAATATCTTTGGTATAGTACCCCCCCAATGATGATGTACAAATCCTTATTTAACTGGACACCGTTTTTAAAACTAAACTCCGTAACGTTAATAGCAAGACTAAGTTCATTGCAGTGACAGAGGCAGGAATAATCCATATCTATGAGGCTTGGGAGAGATCACAGAACGCTATTGGCGTTTTATTGCGATCTTTGCAAGGCATTCAATTGTGTGTCGCACAGTATCTTGCTGTACAAGCTAAATCACTTTGGCCCTGAAGCTACCAAACTATTATCTCCGAAATCTCACAGACAAGGTTGGGATCAATTCTCATCATCCCCATCATCATCTGCAGCATTGGTTCATCGGGACACCCGTATTAATGAGCGTGCCTCCGGAATCCATTTTAGGTCCATTTCTTTTTCTAGTTTACATAAACGACTTTTTAATTTTTTTGTTAAAAGATAGTTCATTTTGCTGCTTCTCCGTGGATTTAGATGCGGAGGTACCGGGTTCGTATTTAATATGAATATAATAATAATAATATTTCTTCCAGATAAAAATATGGCATGTACTTATAGAGTTTTCTTCGGGTTTGCTGAGCAGCTCAATTTTTTATATGACTATATTAATACTCATTGATTGTTTTAGGTATGACAACAACAATGGCAAGTCCCGTATTGATTACTACGGCGGCATGGTGAAGACTTACCAACTTGTAAAATATTCTGATATGCCATATGGAACACTTTTGAAGGTATGTATTTATTAAACCATAACGCCGCGATATGACCATAAGTACTTTATTTTGTAGTAATTGATCGTTCGGTATTACAGCGAAGAGGGCAGATTCCATAGTATATTTATTATTACATCTGCTTTATTTAAATATGTGGGGTAGACCCAAAAAGTACTGCCTCCGTGGTCTAGCGGTCAAGTCCGTGGATTTAGACTTGGAGGTACTGGGTTCGATTCCTGGTCGGGACACAAAAATATTTATTATTGTAAATAAAAATACATTTAATTAATATTTAATTTGTGATATTTCTCGAGTTTGGTACGCTGGAGACATCGACGAGCTTGCCACATGTCATGATTGGCCTATAGTAAAGTTGGCTAAATGTGAATCCGCTTATTCATAAGTGTGGTTTCTGACCACCCCGAAAGGGAAACGGTCGTGATGATACTTTACTTTTACCCAAAAAGTGTCTATAACTATTTTGTAGGGATATTACTTACAATAAATGAGTAGTCATACAAAGTGCATTAGATCTGACTGGTTCTAAAAATGTATAAATCATAAAATCGTAATAATTATAAATCATTTATATAATCCCGCGCAATGGCAAAATCTTGATCTTGGCCTCTGTATATGTAAGTATGATATGCCAGCATAATGCCACTAAAAGAATAAGAAATAATATACAATACCATATATTCCAGCTCGACACCAAACATTTGAAGAAACTTGCCATATTTAAAAAAATCTTCTAGATGCTTCAAATGACATGTATTTTAAACCTGCTCGAGGGTTCTTGCCATTTCCTTTGTTTTGTAATTTTGTCAATATTTTTTTCCTTAGTGATCCTATTTATCCACACAATGATTGTCTTTACTGTAATAGTGTGTGAGTAATGTTTAATTCAGGTGTGGAGAAGAATGGTGTCTCCGGCTGTAGACATAGGCTGGTTTTTATTTTTAAAAATATATTATGAAAGAAAATCTTAGATTAAAATTAGGCAGTTAAAGTAATACAAGTGAAATTGTATTCTCATAGGTACTGATAACTTAATTTAAAAGGTTATTAATTGATCGTTGTGGTGCAGTTTTGTATATGTTTTATTTTGTAAATCTGATATAGCTGAGTTTTCCTTGACAGATTCCTTTCTCAGTCAGATTAAACATTAACAGGTCACTGGAAT
The DNA here is from genome assembly GCA_910589645.1 of Tinea semifulvella. Classification (NCBI taxonomy): domain Eukaryota; kingdom Metazoa; phylum Arthropoda; class Insecta; order Lepidoptera; family Tineidae; genus Tinea; species Tinea semifulvella. The sequence goes on from OU342605.1 coordinate 1,523,088, forward strand.
TTGCTAAGCTGCTGGTCTTCTGCTAACAGCTTACTTATTGGACCACTTTGCTGCTTTGTCTTCTACTAGCAGGAGTAGAATCATTCAAAATAATTAAATTAATGACGTTTCATAAATGCCTGTAATAGGTTTACGTGAATAAAGATATTTTGACTTTGACTTTGACTTTGAAAAGCCAAAACAGATTTTCAGATATAAAGTATATTTCAAAATTAAAACTAGTGAAAATAAGCATGTAAAAAGTGTGAAAGGTGACATGTGTGAGATTTGTGTGTGTATTATGTCTATGTAAGGTTAAATGGACAAACTATAAAGGTAGTGAAATAAAAGGTAAATACAATTATTAGGAAATTTGGCTAAACTAAACTTAGCAACAGAGTGCCATTTATAAGTTTTCACAAATATAAATAGAAAAACAAAAGAACAAAAAAAAAAGTCACCCTATGCCATGTCAAGGATTAAACATCTAAAACATACATATGAACACTACATCATACTACTACTAGTGAATATTTGTAAAAACTAAGATCAAATATACAAATAAATACAATTAAACAATAAGTAGTTTAGCAAATGGCTCATTATTCCTTATTTTCACTTCCTTTCCCTATTCCGCTCCTGTCTCTACTCAACGGAATACTGTATGACTTTGCTAATATCGTCTTAAAAGGTTGTTCGTTTTTTAAACGTTTTATCATTGTAGATAGCACCAGTGACTACTGAGTCCGTGATGAACCAGCAAACTTGTCTTCAAGTAAATGGCAGCCAGGATCAGATGGTCACCACCCAGTCAGTGCTTCCCGACATGACTGACTTCAAGTACATTGGTCAGTATAACAGACGAGAGCATAGCTCTTAAATGTAATGATGAGTATAATTATGTTAAAACTAAGGATTCATTAGAAATTAAATTTATAGCCTGGGGATTCTAGATGCGGATTCTAAATAAATTGCCAATCGACCTAGTTAGATTTGTCGATCGACTTATTTATATTGCCGATCGACGTAGTTAGGATTATTAAACGACTTGTTTATATTGCTGTAAGATCTAGTTAATAGTGTCGATCGACTTAGTTTATATTATCATAAGACCTAGTTAGCAGTGTCGATTGACTTAGATTATATTGTCATAAGACCTAGTTAGATTTGTCGATCGACTTATTTATATTGCCGATCGACGTAGTTAGGATTATTAAACGGCTTGTTTATATTGCTGTAAGATCTAGTTAACAGTGTCGATCGACTTAGTTTATATTATCATAAGACCTAGTTAGCAGTGTCGATTGACTTAGATTATATTGTCATAAGATCTAGTTAGCATTGTCATTAGACTTGGTTTATATTGTCATAAGACCGAGTTAGATTTGTCGATCGACTTAGTTTATATTATCATAAGACCTAGTTAGCAGTGTCGATTGACTTAGATTATATTGTCATAAGACCTAGTTAGCATTGTCGATCGACTTGGTGTATATTGTCATAAGACCGAGTTAGCATTGTCGATCAACTTAGTTTATATATATTTTTATAATAATCCTTTATTTATACAGTAGAAATTAGTTACAATAATAAATACAACAGCGAAATATTTAGATATTAAATTTCTTTATGTGTACAAAATTTACAATACATATTTTCAATTGTATTGCACGTTGGAGCCTAAACCAGAAATTTTCGTCTTAAGACCTAGTTAGCAGTGTCAATTCACTTAGTTTATATTGTCATAAGATCTAGTTAGCATTGTCATTAGACTTGGTTTATATTGTCATAAGACCGAGTTAGCATTGTCGATCAATTTAGTTTATATTGTCATAAGATCTAGTTGGCATTGACAATGTTTTAAATTATGTTTTGTATTTTTTATATGTAGGTGAAGAGAACATGATGGACACTGAGACTTCAAAATGGCGGATGTCGATGACTGTGGGCGACAAGGTGAACAAGTACACCATGTGGGTCAAATTCAGGAAGAGTCTAAGGGGTGACTCTATCGCTATACCAGTTAGGTTAGTCATAATCATCATCCCAGCCCCCAGAACACAGAGTCCTAGACCTCTACTACTGTTTTTTTTTGTATTGCAGATATGAAATGAAAGGTTTCAACAGTCTGCTAGGCTCTCACTACGACCACTACTACATGGAGTATTCTGACTACGATGTGGAGGATATCAACCCCAACGTCTTCCAGGTGGACAGTGGTCAGTACTTATACAGTCCTAGCATAACATAACACATAGTACACTAATATACAAGCTATCATTGCATTTAGTACACCAATATAAAATCCATAATCATACATCAATATATAAACTATCATCACATATAGTATCGTATATAGTACACTAATATTAAAGTATTTATCACACATACTACACCAATATAAAAGCCATAATCACACATACTACATCAATATATTCGCTATTTTTACATATAGTACACCAATCTATACGCCATCATCACACATACTACATTAATATAAAAGCCATAATGACACGTACTACATCAATATAAACGCTATCATCACACATACTACACCAATATAAAAGCCATAATCACACATACTACATCAATATATACGCTATCATTACATATAGTACACCAATCTATACGCCATCATCACACATACTACATTAATATAAAAGCCATAATGACACGTACTACATCAATATAAACGCTATCATCACACATACTACACCAATATAAAAGCCATAATCACACATACTACATCAATATATACGCTATCATTACATATAGTACACCAATCTATACGCCATCATCACACATACTACATTAATATAAAAGCCATAATCACACGTACTACATCAATATATAAGCTATTATCACATATAGTACACCAATCTAAACGCCATCATCACACATACTACATTAATATAAAAGCCATAATCACACATACTACATCAATATAAAAGTCATAATAACACATACTACACCAATATAAAAGCCATACTCACACATATACTATTATTAGTATATGTGTGATTATTATTACACATAGCACACCAATATACAAGCATTTACTGTAACTTATTTATTATGTATCCAAATGTATTTTGTAATTTGCGTCGCCTTTATGAATAAACAATATATTTATGTTTAGATTTGCAATGTACCAACTTCCCCGGTCCGGGGGCGGTGGGGCGCACCCTCTTCAACCCCGTCAAGGAGTTCGTCCACCCCGCACATGACGACCACGTGCACTACGAGTTCGGAAAGTAAGTATACACTCAATTAGTATTATCTATTCAAAGTTAAATAATTGTCCTAACTTGATGGTAAGTGGCGTGCGAGGTCCCTGAATGTTAGCAAATAGATTCAGAGACTCATGACTGACATCAGTCCCTACACTATGTCGGCTTGACTGGGCATGACGGCAATTCGAGCCTGATCCCGAAACGTGTGGATACACTTTACTGGGTTTATCGGCAAGAAGAGGTGAATACTTCCCCGCCCCGGCAGACTGGGGAAATTACCACCATCAGTCCGCCTACCACCTATTCTTGATACTTATAATACAATTAAAATGCTACACTTGGGGTACTTGTATTGAATATCACAAGTTAAATTGCCTCTGTGGTCTAGCGGTTAAGTCCGTGGATTTAGACTCGGAGGTACCGGGTTCGATTCCTGGTCGGGACACAAAAATATTTATTAATATAAACAAATACATTTAATTAATATTTAATTTATTTGTGATTTTTCTCGAGTTTGGTACGCTGGAGACATCGACGAGCTTGCCACTATATTATATTGGCTAAATATGAATCCGCTTATTCATAAGCGTGGTTTCTGACCACCCCGAAAGGGAAACGGTCGTGATGATACTTTACTTTTTTTTGACAATATTAAATAAACTGTATTAAAACAAATCTAAATTTAACCTAAAAAATAATAATAATAATTATACAGAAAATAAAAATACATACTTACAAAAAAAAATAGCTCCTCCAAATCGCTGTCTTGTGGCATGGTGCCCAATACACTAGCAGCATTTCCCCTTTTTTTATTGAAAATCACCTTATTACACCTTAACCATAAAACCTTATTTTTTATTATTTTAGTTATTATCTATTTTATAAGTCAAAAGTCTTCAACCAATGCGTCCTTTCCGTAATGTCATACGGAGCAGAGATGTGGACACTAACAATGACTCTGGTTCACAAATTTAAGGTCGCTCAGCGAGCTATGGAAAGAGTTATGCTTTGAAACGAAATGATTTAATTTATTTGTCAGAAACATGATAGGTACAGGGATGTAAATTATTATATGTAATTATATCACATGCTTCGCTATTTCTAGCATACAAATATTTATTTAGTCACATGACTTTGTCGAGCTTAGTGTCTAGGTATTCTTTTGTCGAATAAAAACATTTATTAACCAGCTTTTGTTTGACTCTTAATTTGAACAGTTTTAGTGGCAGCTCCCTTATAGTAACTGGAAGCTTATTAAATATCTTTGTTGCCATTGCATAACAATTTCGGCTATATTGAGTACTTTTATGAGCTGGAATAATTATTCTACTAGGAATTATTGCAATTATCCCCAAGAATTTTAAAAAGTTCCGGGTGGCTTTTTACAAATAAACAGCATTCAAGTATATAGATAGAAGGAACAGTCAGTAATTTTAGTTTTATAAATAAAGGACGACAGGAAGTCATAGGAGGTGTGTTACAAATAGCACGAATGCATTGTTTTTGTCCAATAAAGATTCTGTATTACTGTAATACTCTTTGTATTTATCTGATGGATAGAATTCGAAATATTGATCATCGTCAGAGGACCAAAATTAGCAAGCTAAAGTTGCAATAGGCCGGACACATATGCCACAGAACCAACGACGCAGAGTGTAAACTAAAATAAATTTGAGACGCCAAATGGACGGATGACCTGAAGAAGGTCGCTAGTGGCGATATGCCTTACGCCAATGCTCTTTATTTCTCTATTTGTTGATGCTGCACGTGAATGCACCGTCCACTCTCATTATTTTTAACTCAAATTTTAACCTTTAATAAGGCAATAGTTAATAGGGTTTTAAATGCAGAAGTTAAGTGGTTTTAGGGTAAATGACTACCGAAGAATTCAAAAATTACAAAGCTATGGAAACAAACATAAAACAGACGCAAATTAAATCAACAATCACGTGATTAAGCTAAATTCTACTTACAGGATTTTTTCTTAAACAAAAACTTGCTTTTCCTCTGTCTTGATCGAAAAACGAATGTTTCTGTCACTCAAAATTTGACTACTGACACTTTGAGATCAAAAATTTACTTCAAATTTTATTATTTAGTATTTTACGACAAATTTAAATACTACTATAAATCTATAGTTTATGGTTTCGTTCATTCATTGAATTGATTTTTAATAGAAAAGAACGTTTTTGTTTACAGATTGCGGTGGGAAATAATCTCCTTTTGCCTTATTAAAGGTTAAATAAAAAAATGGTAACTGCCTATAATAAGTCGATTGACATGTCCGTGCAAAATCTTAATTTATTTTTGTGTTTTTCCAGATTCAAAGTGAAGCACAACAAGCAATATACTGATGCTAAGGAACATTCGGAACGTCTTAATCTGTTCAGACAAAACTTGCGGTGAATATAATTTATTTTTATTTATCAACTGGATTACCCAAACCTAAAATTAATCATAAAATATCTATCACTGATCTCAGTTCGTGAAAAGGTTCCTGCATCGGACTGACCTATTGAAGGTACCTCTTTGTTCACTCCTTTAGTAAAGGCACTAACCATAGAAAATACACCAGGGAAGGATGACAGTCAGGGATTTATCTATATATATCTATGTTTTTTTTGTGTTCAGTTTCATCCATTCCCACAACCGAGCCCACCGTACGTTTTCCGTCGGTATCAACCACCTGGCCGACCGCTCGGAGGACGAGATCCGAGCACTTCGTGGTCGGAAACATTCCACTACCAACAATGGAGGATTACCTTTCCCATATTCTTCTAAGGAAGTGCAAGCTAAATCTGATAAAATGCCCACTGAATATGACTGGAGGCTTTTTGGAGCTGTTACTCCGGTAAAAGGTGAGATTTAACTTTTTCAAGTTTTTTACATATATATCTTCACGCCAAATCCCTTGCGGGGTAGGCAGAGACAATTGAGCGCCACTTGACACGATCACGACATACCTCTTTCGCTTCTTCGACATTCATCAACCTCTTCATACATGCCCTTTTGTTTCGATGGATTTTTAATTCACCTTCAGCTAATGTTTTATTTATTTGATCATGATAGACAAGTCTTGGTCTGCCAGGGCCACTTTTACCCACAACTTTCGCATTATATATCTGGTTCGTCAATCTCTCTTCGCTGATCGGAGCATGCCTTTCCTTATTTTTGTTATGCTTTCTTTCATACATTACATTTACATCTACATTTTTGCGTATTTCGTCATTACGTATGCGGACGCAACGATCTAATTTCTACTGCATTAACTCTACTCTCATGCGTATTCTGACATTTCATTTTGATTCATTAAAATTTAAGGTTATAAATATATTTTTTTAATTTTCATCGTAGACCAGTCAGTATGCGGATCGTGTTGGTCGTTTGGTACAGTGGGCGCAGTGGAGGGAGCTCTGTTCCTACACAATGGAGGTCACCTCGTCAGACTCAGCCAGCAGGCACTCGTCGACTGCTCCTGGGGGTAACATTACTTGTATTTATATCATCATTACAGCGTCACAGATCGCACTGTTTGATATTTGGCCTTTCAAAACATATTTCTAAAGAATAATAATAATAATAAAAACATGTTCATTACAAAATAAATCTCTCAATCATCAAATTATTTTTAAATTTGCCATTTTATTGTTTAGTAGGTATATATGTATAATTGTTTTTTTTTTATTTTTTAGTTTTTTGTTCTATGTTATGTAGTTTATTGTTCTTACTTTTAAGTTTAGGTTAATTTTAGTTTAAGTAATTTTAGCTATCGGTGGCAACTTGTCAATACCCATACACTATACTGTATATATATTTTATGTATCTAGCTTTAAGTTGTCCTTAAACATTAAAATAAAAAATACAAAAAATGACATTTCTTAATTCATCGCATTTCATTTTTTTTCATCTCATTTTATCTCATATAACATCATTTCTGAAATATTCTGGTGGCGGGTATAATTTTAATTGCTTCTACTCTGTTGCTTTTTTTTATGTTCCCATGTTGCCTGAATTTCATCTCATATAACATCATTTCATCTCATATAACATCATTTCATCTTATTTCACCTCCTTTCATCTTATTTGGAGTTCCAGCAAAATCTTTACATTACTTACTGAAAGAATTGGGTCTAAGCAGGTCTGCAGGAGATATATTTATGGAACGAGCTTACAAGACGGCATTAACGGAATCATACAGTATTTGGTTGGGTAGGGAGAGGAGTAGAATGGTGGATGGTGAGCGTATTATCGCGCAATAAAATAAAAAAGGGAGGCCTCCTTGCAAGCCCGAGACACCATTCTTCTCATCTCTTACCCATACACTTTGGACCCGGCACCCGCACAGTGAATCCATGGAAATTTGTCTTGATTATTTTAATCATCACCTCATTTCATCTCATTATATCTTATATCACCTTATTTTATCTAATTTCATCTCATTTCCTATCGTTTCATTTCGTATCCCATAATATTATGTTGTATAAAATACGCTATATTATTCTAAAACATATAGATATTTGATTATAATTGTTTTTTATTTAGACAGTGGTGTTCGTAGTAAATGTTCCTCAGCTTAATTGTCGACGTGTTATCGCATGTTGTGTACAATATAAAAAAAATAATAATAAAAAACATTTTAGTTTCGGCAACAACGGTTGTGATGGTGGAGAGGATTTCCGTGCTTACCAGTGGATCATCAAACACGGACTGCCCACTGAAGAGGACTATGGTGGATATCTAGGACAGGTATATTTAACAACAATAGTGTCATCATAGTATCATCACGACCGTTTCCCTTTCGGGGTGGTCAGAAACCACGCTTATAAAGCGGATTCACATTTAGCCAACTTTACTGCCGGTCAATCATGACAAGTGGCAAGGTCTTCGATGTCTCCAGCGTACCAAACTCGAGAATTATCACAAATAAATTAAATATTAATTAAATGTATTTTTTATTTACATTAATAAATATTTTTGTGTCCCGACCAGGAATCGAACCCGTTACCTTCAAGCCTCCAGTTGCTATTAACAACAATAATTTCAATAAATAACATTAGTTAACAAGTTTTATTATTATTATTACAGCCCTTAGAACACAGTTATGTTCGACTTGAAAGCATATAAATTCAAACTTTTCTTTTTTACCGATTTTTATATGAAAACCAAAATCAAACGCCAAGTCGAATGACTTTCAAAGCGAAATAAAGTGATAATAAAGCAACAAGTCGAACTTAGGGAAGAGTCACCTCATTCATCATTCACCGGGATAAGAGAATAGAAAATGTATCGGTCACTTCTTCTATGAATCTTGTACTATTATACTTGTTTATGTTGCAGGATGGTTACTGTCACATTGACAACGTAACTCTGGTGACGTCAATGAAGGGATGGGTCAACGTCACTGCTAATGACGAAAACGCTTTGCGGGTAACTTTATTTATTTATTAAAGACTTTATTGTATAAAGTACAAAGACGGACTTAATGCCCGTAGACATTATCTGACAGCCAATGAACTATTATAAGTGCAAAAAAAATTATTTTAAAAAATAGGAAGAAAAAATAACAGGTTTATCATACATACAGTATCATCATCACGACCGTTTCATTTTCGGGGTGGTGAGATATAAATAAGCGGATTCACATTTAGCCAACTTTACTATAGGCCAATCATGACAAGCGACAAGTCGATGTCTCCAGCGTACCAAACACGAGAAATATCACAAATAAATTAAATAATAATTAAATGTATTTATATACTTTAAATATTATTTTGTGTCCCGACCAGGAATCGAACCCCGTACCTCCGAGTCTAAATCCATATAGTGTATATACTGCTATATACACTATAATATTAATATACTAATACATACATATATATAGGTTTAATTAATAGAACGGCAATTTTGAGATCACCATATCTTTGATTTCGCTTGGAAATCTATATTTGTACACTTAAAAGCTGCTCACTTGGGTAATATATCCAGAAAATAATAATATTCGTAATAAACATACAAGTTTTCTATGCAACTGACAGTTCTATTAGGTACCATCTATCATGCGCCATCTATCGTGATAAAAAGTTATTGGGTATAATTAAATAATATATTTTCAGCTGGCAATCTTTAAACACGGTCCCGTATCAGTCGCCATTGATGCCTCCAAGAAGACATTCAGTTTCTACTCGCACGGAGTTTATTTTGAGCCAAAATGGTAAGTAATTTAAATTCAAAGACCCGGTTGATGAAAGGACCATACTTGGTTATTATGGAACATGGTGTTGTTAAGAGGCTTAACCACCTTCTCAAGAATCGTATCTTGGTCTACCTGATGAATAGCGACCTTATATCTTGGACTTTTGACAGACCCGTTAAATAATATTATGTCGTTCTCGATAGTGATGGCATAAGCGACCAAAAAAGTATTTAAAGCTATGTTTTTTTTTGTGGTGTACATAGATAGCGCTGGATTATTTCTGTGGTGAACATAGATAGCGCTGGATTATTTCTGTGGTGAACATAGATAGCGCTGGATTATTTTTGTGGTGAACATAGATAGCGCTGGATTATTTTTGTGGTGAACATAGATAGCGCTGGATTATTTCTGTGGTGAACATAGATAGCGCTGGATTATTTTTGTGGTGTACATAGATAGCGCTGGATTATTTTTGTGGTGAACATAGATAGCGCTGGGTTATTTTTGTGGTGAACATAAATAGCGCTGGATTATTTTTGTGGTGAACATAGATAGCGCTGGATTATTTCTGTGGTGAACATAGATAGCGCTGGATTATTTTTGTGATGAACATAGATAGCGCTGGATTATTTCTGTGGTGAACATAGATAGCGCTGGATTATTTTTGTGATGAACATAGATAGCGCTGGATTATTTCTGTATTAATTTAATTAAGTTTTTAAGCGTCACGGGTTCGACGATGTTGTGGGGGGTACTTTATTATTTAATTATTTTATTATTATTAATATTTTAAACGATTAAACGATTTACAACTACCGAACAACGTGGATATAATTATTTAAAAAAGAGTTTTGAAATACAGGATTACATTTTTGCGTAAATATTTATCAGTATCATCACGACCGTTTACTTTCAGTCTCTAAAAGCACGCTTATGAAGAAGCGGATTCGCATATAGCCAACTTTACTATAGGCTAATCATGACAAGTGGCAAGCTTGTCGATGTCTCCAGCGTACCAAATCGTGAATATCACAAATATATTAAATTTATTTATATAAGTTAATAAATATTATTGTGACCCGACCAGGAATCGAACCCGGTAACTCCGAGTCTAAATCCACGGACAGGCAGTTAATATTAAGTTTTTTATTTTATTTTATTCAACCCCATCTCTGTATCAAGTGTCACATCTATTATATTGTCAATGACTTTTTTAACTCTTAAAGGGAACATAAAAATAAAATAAATTGTCTATGGCTAAAAATGCTGCTTCATAATTTCTTATCGGCTTTTCCAAGTTTGACAGGATTTTGCGTTAATAACTAGATTTGAGAGCTCCTCAAGACATGTATTTTTTTATACTAGCAGGATATGTGACCTTGCGCCCACCTGATGGTAAGTGGCGTGCAAGGTCCATGAATGTTAGCAACTGAATACAGACACTGATGTCATCATATCAGTCCCTACCACTATGCCGGCTTTAAAAGATTCAAGAAAGCCAATTAGAGGCTGGTCAAAGTCAAAGTCAAATAATTTATTACAATTTGGCCTTCTCGGGCTCTTTACACATTACATTGTTATAATTATTTAAATAAATTATATTAAATTTATTACAATACAATTGAATTGACCTAAATATAAACATACACCAACAGTAACAGGTGTCCAAAATATATTAATAATATACATTTGCACATCTACCAGACATTTTTTTCACTAATAAAATAATTTATCTTATAATAGGCCTTGCCTATAAGTCGACGTTTGACATGAATTTTTAGTTTATCTAAACACAAGCTTTTTGTCTTCTGGAACACACTCTGTTTCATCAGACTAGTCCAGGAGACAGAGCACATTTATATATTAGGTAAAAGAAAAAAAATGTGTCAATAAAGATTTTTATTATTATTATTATAGTAGTTCCTTTGGGAGTGTGTTATAAAAACGAACACCAAGTCCCAAAAAAGACTTACTAGTTTTACTGAGGCGTAGGTGAGGCAAAGCTAATTTGTGATTGTTGCGAGAATGCAAGTCACAATTTATATTTATATTTATTTATTAGTTAGAGCATAGACTAAAACAAATTAAATAATTATATTTTTATTTCCAGCCACAACGATATAGACGGTCTGGACCACGCAGTGCTAGCTGTAGGTTACGGAATCCTCAACGGTCAAAAATACTGGCTTGTGAAGAACTCGTGGTCAAACTTGTGGGGAAATGATGGGTACATCCTCATGTCGTCCCGGGACAACAACTGTGGAGTTCAGACCACACCCACCTATGTACTGATGTAAAAAAAAAACATATCGGATATACAACTCTAGTTTCAATATATATAACAAACCTACATATAAGAATATCTTTTTGTAAATGTAAAAAAAGTATTTTACAGTATTGTCACAAAATATTATAAATTTAATTTTAAAAAAATATGTATCCTGATCAGGAATAGAACTTGATACCTCACATTATCAATATCTCTAGTAAAGTATCATCACGACTGTTTCCCTTTCGGGGTGGTCAGAAACCACGCTTATAAATAAGCGGATTCACATTTAGCCAACTTTTTACATAGGCCAATCATGACAAGTGGCAATATCTCTCTGCTAAATTTTTATTTTTATTTTTATTTTTTTTATTTTACTAAACTTTACACACTTTACTCTCTCCCTGTCTCATTGTATAAAGATAAATTAAACAATAAAAGGGTTATTAATAACAAATGAGTTTTATTTTTTAATTCCTAGATTTTTATAGATGTAAAAAAAATATACTCGAGAGCTTTAAATAATAATACAATACAGAAATACAACCTTACCCCTCGTTCCGAGACACGATAATAGTAACCTAAGCACGCTTAAAGGTGTTCCGAGACATGTATAAACTGTTTTGTCAAAACTATGTGACGTCACAAATGACATCATTCCTCGCGCTTAGACTGCTCACGATATCGAGGTAGATCGCTCTGAGCGCTGTCAGTTTTTTTGTCATTATCCCCTCATTCCGAATCGCGCTCAGAGCGCTTAGAACGATTATGACACTGACCGTCGTTCCGAATCAAATATCGCGATTTGGATGCTCAGAGCGTGATATCAATTCGGAACGGTCTAAATCACATTTTCATTCATAAAATGTTAGTTTTTTTGGCATGGAAGATAAATTGCGGATTCCACATCTTTGAGTATGAATACTAACAAATATACATCTCTCGGTTTATTCATCTTTATATGTGTAAAGTTTAATATTATTAACTTATTTTGGTAATTTAAAATAACTTGCCGTGTTACAGACATTTTTTTTTCACTTCCTACTTAAATATTAATTATAGATTTGTTTTAGAAGTAATATGCAAACAGTATAAACGAATTACAATATTAAATAATTTAAAAGTAAACTTAATTTAAATAAACTTGAAAATGGCGCGCGACATAATGAGCGATCTACCTCGATATCGTGAGCAGTCTAAGCGCGAGAAATGATTTCATTTGTGACGCTACATAGCTTGACAAAACAGTTTAAGCGCGTATCGGAACACCTTTAAGCGTGCTTAGGTTACTATTATCGCGTATCGGTATGTCGGTCGCGCGCCATTTCAAGTTTATTTAATATTAGGTTTTCTTTTAAATTATTTGATATTGTAATTCGTTTATACTGTTTCTATATTACTTCTTAAACAAATCTATAATTAATATTTAAGTAGGAAGTGAAAAAAAATAATGTCTGTAACACGGCAAGATATTTTAAAAGACCAAAATAAGTTAATAATATTAAACTTTACACATATAAAGATGAATAAACCGAGAGATGTATGTTTGTTACTATTTATACTCAAGGATGTGGAATCTGCAATTTATCTTAAACATAAAAAAAACTATCATGTTTTGAATGAAAATGTGATTTAGACCGTTCCGAATTGATATCACGCTCTGAGCATCCAAATCGCAATATTTATTTATTTATTAAAGGATAACTAACGACAAATAACAAATTTGGAAAAAATAAATGGAAACATAAAGGGTCAATTAGAAGTTACCGCAAATGGATTACAAACATAAAATAAAATATTTGATTCGGAACGACGCGACGGTCAGTGTCATATTCGTTCTAAGAGCTCTGAGCGCGATTCGGAATGAGGAGTATATGTATAGAAGCTATGCATATAATAGGTATGTATGGTACTTTAAGTATCCTACCATCCACCTGGCTTCGCTAGTGTTCGGGTGAACGTGAGTTTTTTTGCGTGAGCTGTGATTTAAAAGAATAATCGTCAAAAAATATTAATTTAACACTGAGCTATAGAAAGGCTAATGTATTTTGAAGGTATATATTGCAAGTCGTAAAATGTTGATGGCCCGAGCTATATGATGCGGGGATCAAGACTCCTTGCTCGATGCACACAATATGGCCTCCGAGACTAGGGTGACAGTATCAAAGTTATCAAAAATAAGGACCCTTTTTTTAGGCATATATAATAATAATAATAATTTAAATAAATATTAAATAAACAATTACAATACATACTACGGTCCTCGCGAACCCGTCGGGCCAGCGTGGCGAGTGTAGGCCAAATTCTCCAGTTCTCGAAGGCCCATTTTTTGCAGTGGAGGTCTAGGACGCTGTGTTCTAGGGGTTGTAATGATACCTACTGATCTGGAGATGTCTACTATTGAGGAATTTGTCGTCGGCCTAACTATCTTCTATCGGGCCGACAACAGTACTTGAAGCATTTTCAGAATTTCGCTTCGTCTTACGCTCGGCCCCCCAACGGGAGACCACTTTGTAGAGAAGTGGTTTTGCAGAAGAACTGAAGTAGTCGAACCTAGACCCCCTGTAGCCCTATTCTGTTACTGTAAGAGCTCCACAACCTTATCCCTTCTTCTCTATTCCGCAACTGAACCACTCGCACAGGCCAAAATATGCATCCACATACCGTAGCCACTATCCCTACGCGTACATACAAATTTGGAGACTCTTACATCTGTCGCACGCTGAAGATGTGGAATGCTCTCCCAGCCAGTGTATTTCCCCACTCCTATAACCTGGAGTCCTTCAAACGAAGTGTGAAAAAGCATCTTTATAGGCCGGCATACTGGTAGGGACTGATGTCGGTCGTCCGAGGCTGGCGTCAGTTGCTCCCATTCTTGGACCTCGCGTACCGCTTACCATCAGGTGGGCGCGGTGTCACATGTGGTGCTCCGTATATAAAAAAAAAAAAAAACTCTAGTCGCAAACGTTATTAGTGCATTTCGTTATTTACGTCAGAGATTGCGTCATAATTACAAAATATTATTCAATTCTCAACTCTATAAGCGACCTTGACAGCGGCCGTGCAACTATCAACTTTAATAGCGTGATATATATATAGTTAGCGAATTCCATTATATTACGTTTGCGCTTAAGTAACAGCATACTGGGTTCGTGCCACCAAAAGTGCATGAATTACCAGCAGGTGGTTACCCGCTAAGATCCTGCCTGGGAAAACGGGGGAATTTCCTGATCCCTAACCCAGGCCCATTAGTCATCCGGGCCTGGACGACCCCAATGTCTGTCTGACCTACTAACGTAGTACCTATACGTAGTTACCTACAATTCTTTATACGTTTATTAGTAAACATTTTTTGGCTTTTATTTTATTTTGTTTTAATTATTAGCCCTAGAAAATACATATATAATTAAAGGGTCTGCAACAATGGGGTGTGTCACTAACTTTTTATCACGATAGATGGCGCATGATAGATGGTACCTAATATAACTGTCAGTTGCATAGAAAACTTGTATTTTTATTACGAAATTGATTATTTTCTGGATATTGAGCATAGAGTTAGGATAGTGAGCAGCTTTTAAGTGTACAAATCGAGATTTCCAAACGAAATCAAAGATATGGTGATTTTTCTTAAGCTAGGTAAGGTTATCTTAAAATATATTTATCTGTTATAAAAATAAAATAACTACAAAAAGATTTAGAAAACGATGCGACATAGGTGTAAAGCAAGGTACCATTGCCGCTAGCGACATCTACAAAAAGCTTTGCCTGAAACACCCCATTTTGATATTTTCAACGAAGCGAGCCTCATTCACCAACCCTGACAGAGTAGATGCATAAACCCTGCACTACAATATTTACCTAGCTTTTAGTATAATTATGTTTATCTTTTTATTTATGTGTAAACTGTAATTTTAAAATCATAATTACTACGTGAGCTGTTCTCAAAGGTTGAAAAACAGCGTCGTAGATACTTTTACTGCTGCACGACAACAGCAGCAACCTAATTTCATTTGTAATAATATATTGTTCAAAATTGTGAGACTATGTGATATTATTATGTGACAATAAGTTTATTTATTAATTTAATACATATAATAATATAAGTGTTATATATGTAATATAATAATGAAATTTATTAATTAATACAATTAAAAACTACTTAACAAGTAATAATTATATATAAACTAGGCCTAATACAAAATAAACTATGAAAAAAAAAAACCTCTAGAGACCACCCTTCAACATATAGGCGAGGCTAATACGTTGGCAGAAATAATTGCCAGCTTTCTTGTCTCCAGACATTTAGTCGCTTGGATAACTCCTTGGCCAGACTCTTGGCTTCTTCAGTCTTTATCTATAATACAATAAATATAATTAAATATTCGGATTTAATGTTAAGCAATAATTTTTTGCATTCTCAAACTTGTGTTTAGTCATTGCGAAACCTTTCAATACTACCCTTTTATATGTTCAATAGTATTGGGCAATGAAAGTTTTAAAGTTACCTTCAGTTAGCCGGATTCTCTTTTAGCCGCAAACGTTATATAGCGTGATATTCTTATAATACAACTATTTTGTAATTTTAATGTAAACTCGACTTAAATCGCGCTAACACTGAACTGAAAATTTTAATTTGTCCCCTTTTTAGGTATTGCAACAGGTTACAAAAACTAAATAATAAAAAACTCTCGGATGAATTATGATTAAACCTTGTCACCCCAAAGCATCTTCGATGCAGACTGCTCTTAATACTTGGTGATTTATATGCCATAGACGTTTATTATAAGGACGCGTTCCGTTTATAAAAATTACTAGCTGCGCTAGCAAAAGATGCTAACATTTTTAGCGTTCCTTTTCTGTTCCAATGTTCCATTACGATGATTATGTATTATAATATAGAAATCATTAAAACTAAAACATAAATTATGACGAAACATGTGAGTTGTCTATAATAACTGAGACCATACTCGAATCTGTAACCATGTGTTTTTTAGCAAATAAAATATTTCCATTTCATTTCGTTTGGTTTCGTTCCGTTCCGTTCCGTTCCGTTCCATTTCATTTCATTACAAAAACGAATTAATCTTAAGGCTCTTACCGCTTGTAAACCTTAGCAGGCACTATTTAAAAAAATATACACATAACGGTAACATTATACGAGTTTCATTTCGACGAGTACTGGGCCTAGCTATAAAATAACAATTTATCTAGGTATTTAAGTTATAAAAAAAAGACATATTTGTGTCGTTTGTTGTAGAAAATCTGGGTCAATAAGTCCAAGCGCCGAAAAAAATTAAAAACACATAAAACCGCATCGCCTTCGGTGACAAAAGGGCTGGCTCTCTCTTCGCCCAAAGAATCAGTATTGACTTGTATTCATTAATATAAGTATTGTATTAAATAATTATAAGTTAACGTAAATTACAAATACTTTTCTTTGCCAATGAATATTATAAAACACTGGTAGTTAAATGTTACCCAGTGACGTTTCGTGATTTAAATTTTAGGGCCAACAACGGACCGATCAATGTCTTATGTTTATGTTTTAATATATGTCTATGTATGAACATTTTTATTAAACCAAAATGAAGTCAACTCCGTCCCACAGTAACAAGTTTACGACTAAAATAGCTCAGTTTGTGACAAATTTCGTTGGTTATAAATTTTTACTACTAACTTTACCGTGTAATAGAGACGGCGAATAGTTTTTAAAATGAAAGAATTTACACTATTAACGACAAGCAACAAGGTCCAATACAAAAGATGAAATTGTATTATCCTCCCAGGGTAAGAATTTGATATTTGCGTATACGTATGTTTGTATAATCAGACGGTCTTTTCAGACCAAAATGTTAAACTATCTCAAAAATGACACTTTGATTTGAAAAATCCTTAAAAATGCAAAAACCCTTTTAATAATGCATAGTGTTGCCCAATCTTGGCATTGCAAGACCACCGAATGTTGGCTAGGGTTCGTCTTTTTTTTCTACTTTTTTCGCTCTGACAAAGTTGTTCGCATTAATGAATAAAATAATATGCATTATGTGAGTATTTAAAATTTCAAGTATAAGCCATACACTAGTCTTTAAAAAAACTTTTTTTTTATTTCAAAAGGGGTTCTGCAAATGACACCTAAAGTCTAAAAAAAATATTTGTTCTTTTGACAATTACACCTGGTATATATATCTTTGAGCCTATAGTAAAGTTGGCTTAGTGTAAATCCGTTTCTTTAAAAAAAAGCGTTGTTCCTGACCACTCCGGGAGGGATACGGTCGTGATGATACTTTTTACTTTTATATAAAAGTAAAAAGTATCATCACGATGAACAAAGGCGTTGAACTACTGAAAATGGTAAAGCAAAGGAAGTTGGAGTACTTGGGACAAGTATAGCTTGCTGCAGCTCGTCATGCAAGGCAAGATACAAGGCTCCAGAAGACCGGGTTAAAGACGCACTTCCTGGCTTAAGAACCTCAGGGAGTGGTTCGGGATGAGCACCAGATCCTTGTTCCGGACAGCGGCCATAAAATCAATATAATATAAATAATGATATCCGACCTCCGATAGGAGATGGCACCTTAAGAAAAAGATAAATTTTATTTTATTTATTGTCAGTCAAATGCTCAAAAGCTCGTGGTGCTTTACATATTGGACTTTGTACCTTTTTTATTACAATAGTTATAATTTGCTTGTACCCAAACTGTGAAGGTGAACAAAGTTGAATTGTGTGCGGCTGGCCTAACGAGACATGGTCCCTGGACTGTCGCCAAGGAAGTAAATCTCAAGCATGCCTCTGCCAGGACAATAAAAAAGAATGCAACACCCAGGTCGTGTTCTTCGGTAAAAAAGGACACTAATTTATTATTGAAGCATTTGCCGCGCTTTTGCGCAGTTATGTCACGTGGAAGGTTATTTATTTTGTAAATTACTTGCCTATCGTTCCGATACGCGATAATAGTAACCTAAGCACGCTTAAAGGTGTTCCGATACGCGCTTAAACTGTTTTGCCAAAGCTGTGTGACGTCACAAACGACATCATTTCTCGCGCTTAGACTGCTCACGATATCGAGGTAGATCGCTCTGAGCGCTGTCAGTTTTTTGACATTATGTCGCGCGTTTTTCAAGTTTATTTAATATTAGGTTTTCTTTTAAATTATTTAATATTGTAATTATTGTAATTCTTTAAGTGTATACTGTTTGTATGTTACTTCTAAAACAAATCTATAATTAATATTAAAGTAGGAAGTGGAAAAAAAATGTCTGTAACACGGCAAGATATTTTAAAAGATCAAAATAAGTTAATAATATTAAACTTTACACATAGGTATAAAG
Organism: Tinea semifulvella; assembly: GCA_910589645.1. Taxonomy (NCBI): domain Eukaryota; kingdom Metazoa; phylum Arthropoda; class Insecta; order Lepidoptera; family Tineidae; genus Tinea; species Tinea semifulvella. Next base: position 1,542,091 of record OU342605.1, read on the forward strand.
ATGAATAAACCGAGAGATGTATATTTGTTATATTGTAACTCGTTTATACTGTTTCTATATTACTTCTTAAACAAATCTATAATTAATATTTAAGTAGGAAGTGAAAAAAAAATGTCTGTAACACGGCAAGTTATTTTAAATTACCAAAATAAGTTAGTAATATTAAACTTTACACATATAAAGATGAATAAACCGAGAGATGTATATTTGTTAGTATTCATAAAAGATATTCATCAAAGATGTGGAATCCGCAATTTATCTTCCATGCATTTAAAAAAAAACTAACATTTTATGAATGAAAATGTGATTTAGACCGTTCCGAATTGATATCACGCTCTGAGCATCCAAATCGCGATATTTGATTCAGAACGACGGTCAGTCCTATTCGTTCTAAGCGCTCTAAACGCGATTCGGAATGAGGGGTTAATGACTATGGTTGTTTTCGCTCACTTCCATCTCTTTATATTTTCGATGTTTGCTTATTTGTTAGAAAACACAGCGATATGTTTAGAAAGATTGGAGACGTTACCGCTAGAGGTAGAAGAAACCCCTATGATTTTTGTAGATATAAATCTTTAAAAAAAAGTAATAAATTTGTAAAGCAATTTGCTTACAATAAATTATCTAACAAATGTTCCACATCCTCTCATCTTCATACCAATGTTTAATGACAAAGAGAAGAGAGGAGACAAATTTCTAAGCATTCCATGGATTCACCGTGCGGGTGCCGGGTCCATCGTGTGTGGGTAGGAGATGAGAAGAATGGTGTCTCGGGCTTGCGACCGACAATAGGCTGGTTTAAGAAAAGGAGGCCTCCTTTTTTTTTTATTGCGCGATAATACGCTCACCATTCACCATTTATTTATATGTATGATTTATTTATATGTTAATGCCGTCTTGGAAGCTCGTTCCATAAATGTATTGACGGCAGACCTGCTTAGGCCCAATTCTTTCAGTAAGTGATGCTTAACAAGTGTGTCCTCCCCGTAATGTCGTACGGAGCAGAGACGTGGACACTGACAGTGGGTCTGGTCCACAAATTCAAGGTCGCTCAGCGAGCTATAGAGAGAGCTTTGCTAAGGTACTACTCTGATGGATAGAATTCGAAACGTTGATATTCGTCAGAGAACCAAAGTAACTTACATAGCTTTCAAAATTAGTATACTGAAGTGCAGTGGGCCGGATACATCTGCCGCAGAACCGACGACCGATGGGGGTTCTAGAGTGGTCTCCACGTACTGGACGACGTAGAGTGGGACTACCCCCTGCCAGATGTACAGATAACCTGAAGAAGGTCACTGGCGGAGGTTGGATGACATTTTGATTGACAATATCCACAGTAAAGTTATTTACCAAACAAAAACAAGCATTGTCCGTGCAAAATGGCGCAAAGAACTGCAAGATTTTTTATCTTATTTCAAAAGATAAATGCGTTCAAAATCGTACTCCTAAAATTACTTTGCATATTTTGTTACTTACATCCTCTAACTTGTGCCAAGGTAAAATTGTCGACAAATATTTTAGAAAAGCATATTTGTATTTGACGCAAAACTATTGTTTGTTTTGGTAATGGTTGAAAGACTAGTTGCTATTGCCTTTGGATAATACGAGTAGAAAGCAAGGGAATTTATAACCAAAGAGTCGGAACCACCACTCAAGATCTACAGCTAAAACTGGAACTAAAAGTGACAGCACATATTATTATTATATTTTTTTAGGTTAAATTTAGATTTTGTTGTAATATAGTTTATTTAATTTACGGTTTTGTATAAAATAATAAATTTTAATCTTACTACTTTCAGTAATTTAATTTAATGTTAAATAATTTTGTGTTTTGACAAAAATAAAGTGTAAAAAATATTGTAAAAAAAAGAGAGTAGAGTGTACTATTCGCCAACAAACTGCTAGGCAGTTTGGGTTATAATAAAAAAAAAATAGTTTAGGTTTTTATCTGAATTAACCATTTAATAATAATAATTTATCTACGACGAAGATACGTGTATATTTATTATTATTTATAGGTACTATGTAGAGGAATTAGAAGTTATGGTGCGGTGACACGAGACAAGGAAAACATATCGAACCCATTGATAAGTGAGGTGACCAAGCATTTACTATATTTATTGTTTATGTACATGTGTATGTGTATATCGATGTATGTGTTTAATTACGTTGTAATTATTACATTTGTGTCCGTGACGTGCTTTCCATTCGTAAGGTGGCTGCTAAAATTCGCCTTTTTGTCGCTATACATTTGCTGTTTGATATGCATTTTTTATGTTTAGCTTTTTATAATTTGTATTTATTTATTAACATATTTCACAGCTGTTACTTAACACCTAGCCAATTACGGAATAACATTATTATAACTTAACATATATCACGAACAAGTTATAAATTATTAAACTTCACAGAAAACCTACTTACTACTTAAAAGTAAACAGAACAATAATAAAACAACATATCCACGCATCATGTCAAGTGTATATGTGAATGTGTATTGACAGTGTAGGTGTGTAAAGATGTAATGTGTAAGTGTGAGTCAACATATTTAATTGCATTGTACATATATAATGCCATACATATAATATATTTATGGCGACTAATAAATAAATATATTTTTTCTTTCTTTAAATAAAAAAAATCAATACGTTCGTAAGTTCGTTCTTATCTATAATATAACTAAAATTCTAAATCACCTAGGAATTATTTTAATAACTTCTGTCTGTGATTCTTAGCATTAAAACATCGCAATTGGGTGGCAAAGGGTTGCAGACTCTATTATTTAGGTAACAGGATAAACAACCGGAGACATTTTTCTAGCAAGATGAAGCCACTTCACATGTTAAAAATTACTCATAAGCTGCTCTACACGAGTTATTCCCGGACAGAGTGATAAGAGTAATAAGGAGGAGGCATTAACTGGCAACAAAGAAGCCCAGGCCTAACTCCTGCTGATTTGATTAGAAATTTTAGTTCTAAGTAAAGCAAGTGTGAAGACAGTTGTTTTTCACAAATAAAATTTTATTGTTTTTTATTTAGTATTAAATAAACCGAATTAGAATTAAAACTAATATCTGTTTTTTTATATCAAAAACGAAAAGGAAAAACCTGTTGGCAATCTAAAAACTGTGTCCCTACGGCCATCTAAGGGTTTTTATAAGCTGACCATTATATTACACGGGCAACACCGGGGTAGTATATATCATCATCATCATCACGACCGTTTCCCTTTCGGGGTGGTCAGAAACCACGCTTATAAATAAGCAGTAGTATATAATTAATAAGTAGTATATAATTATATATAATTCGTGGTTACCCGAACAGAAGTACATATTGACCACTTGTTGTGTGAACAGTGTTCAGCCGATCAACTGTCGACTGATCTATAATTTGTGTGACAGCTTGCGGTATAATGTGACGTGTGGACCCGCCATGTACGAAATATAGACCAAAACCAAAGCCTGTTTATTTACTGCTTAGACAGTTATCATATAAATGAAATTTAAAACTAGACCAATCAATAGAAAATTTATTAGTACATGACAGTGCATTAATACTAATATAAATACATTGCATAAAAACTAAAATAACTAACCGTGGAAACTTGGCAGGTCCCTGGTGTGTGATGCGACATGTGTAGACACATTAGCCCCATCACACATCCAGGCGACCTCGGTCAAGCGCGGGAGTGCGGCGGTTTCTGCTGAGAACCTCAAGCTGAGCAAATACGCCAACCTCAGTACAGGTTACGAATTTGCGCCGTTTGGGGTCGAGACGATGGGCCCATGGGGACACTCAGCCAAACGTCTGGCCAAGGAGTTGTCCAAACGGCTAACGGAAAAGTCTGGAGACAGGTAAGCTTAGCTATACAGAGGGGAAATGCTGCCAGTCTTCTTGGGACTATCACTGAAGGGTCGTCTTTTCGCATTTCCTATCTCAATAAAATTAGTAAATATATAATTATGTATGTATGTACCTAAGTACATATATGTATGTGTACAGGTATCTATTAGTACGAAGTTACTAAGTTTTTTGCACCTACTTTTAAGTAATGTTATCCCAAGGTTAGTTATGTCTGTTTTGCGGCATTAAAGCCCGCCTTTATCTTTGTACAATAAAGTGTGAAACAAATAAATAAAAATAAAAAATAGGAATAAATAACAAAGATTTTGTACGAATATAACGACTAATGCCTGCTCTGATATTTAATCTACTGTCGGGCTAATACAGGCATGAATGACAGACTTAAGTATATTGACACGACTTATTTATCTTGGCCAATGTAAATATCTGGGATTGTCATGCGATCCCAAGGAATGTACTGTCGTCACAATGTCAGAATACGCATGAGAGCAGAGTTAATGCTGTAGAACTGAGGTCGTTCGTATATGCAGCGTAATTACGAAATATGCAAAAGGTAGGTATGAAAGCATAATGAAATATCTACAAAAATAAGGAAAGGCATGCTCTGATGGTTCGGGCATGTTAAAAGTATGAGTGAAGAGAGATTGACGAACCAGATATATAATGCGAAAGTTGTTGCGGGCCTCTGCAAGGCAGACCAAAACTCACATTTTACGATAAAATAAATAATTCAATAGCTGAAGGTACATTATAAAGCTATCGAAACAAAAGGGCATGTATTATTATATTGATAAATGTCGAAGAAGCGAAAGAGGTATGTCGTGACCATGACAAGTGGCGCTCAATTGTCTCTGCCTACCCCGCAAGGGATTTGGCGTGAAGATAAGTATGTAAGTATGTCCTAACCGTATAACAAAGGACATTAATGCTAGTTGCCACAAATCAGTAGTTAATACAGAGGGTTACCGCGGCCAATAAAGATGTGCCAGGAGATTGATTGGGTCGTTCTAGCTCGCAGATTGCCGCACGGACGGGACAAATAGAAAAGAGATGCTCTAGATTTCTGAGACTAGGGGAACCCTGTTTAAAAAATAGTATGGGATAAGGTACTTGAAAAAGTCTTACAATTTTATTAAAAGAGAAAAGAAAGTTACATTAAAAAATATCTAAATAAACTTACTATATGACGGATTAATGACATATATAATAATATATAATTTAACAAAACATATACTACGCTACTTACGAATAAGATGGTAAGACGATCATTTTATTTTTACTATTGCTTTTATATCCAAGAATAACGCAACGCAACTGCCTCCGTGGTCTAGCGGTTAAGTCCGTGAATTTAGACTCGGAAGTACCGGGTTAGATTCCTGGTCGGGACACAAAAATATTTATCAATGTAAATGTATTTTACATGTATGTGTAATTTACATAATATTTAATTTATTTGTGATATTTCTCGAGTTTTGATACGCTGGAGACATCGATGAGCTTGCCACTTGTCATGATTGGCCTATAAAGTAAAGTTGGCTAAATGTGACTCTGCTTATTTATAAGCGTGGTTTCTGACCACCCCGACAGGGAAACGGTCGTGATGATGCTTTACTGATGATACTGTAAATATAAAAAAAAAATACACTATTGTAATATTAATGATAGCTCAAATTATTACCCCCTTAAAAGTTTTTAGATATATTTATTTTATGTTTTGAATAATTTCGTAAGTGGGTTTTTTTTAGTTTTTTTTTAATATCATTATTAATATATACCTATATATATAAATAAAATAAAATTATATATTATAGCCGAACGTGCAAAATACTTTCTTACCTTTTTTAGTATAGAAAATGAACGGCCTAAATTGCAACATGGTTAGTTAGTAGAGTTATTTTACTGTAATAGTGACCACATATTTTTTTCTGGGAATGTCCCAAAAACTTAAGATTTAAGGTAATCCCTAACTGAAATGCATCGATTCATCTCAAACCAGCTGACGACTGCAGACAAATTCACAAGATTTCTAACGTTGAGGAAAAAATATGGAACCTATTAATTTTAAAAAGGTAGTCGGTAAGCAGTGGTAGTCTGAAAAGGCCGCAGCAATAAGAAATGCACATGTCTCTGAGAGGAAAAAAAAGTATCATCACGACCGTTTCCCTTTCGGGGTGGTCAGAAACCACGCTTATAAATAAGCGGAAGCACATTTAGCCAACTTTACTATAGGCCAATCATGACAAGTGGCAAGCTCATCGATGTCTCCAGCGTACCAAACTCGAGAATTATCACAAATAAATACAATATTAATTAAATGTATTTATTTACATTGTGTGGTGCCGACCAGGAATTGTCGTGTTGTGACACGTCACTATTTAAATTATTTTGAATTATTCTACTTCTGTTAGTGGAAGAGGAAGCAGCGAAGTGCTCCAAAGAGTAAGCTGTTAGCAGAAGACCAGCAGCTTACTTAGCAACTAGAATCACGTCATAGTCTAACGTAAGATCATATAAAGTCACCTAGTATAGGTTAATACAATAGGATTTTTATTTTCAACCAAAAGCAGCTGAAAATAAAAGTGAGCGTAAGCAATAAGCCGGCAGATGTTAGCAATATGTCTACCTGCCCACGTGTCCTAAATAATTCCTAAACTTTTATATTTCCAATTTTCATAAAAGCCACTGAACGATACTCTCTCAGAGCGTGATTTTGTAATATCTTTACTGTATTCCCAAGACTCCATTTTATTATTAACGGAAATAATTTGAATCTTTTAGGCTTAGATCTATTACCTTCAGTTTTTGAGGGAGTCAATAATTATAGTTTTTGATTATAACTGTTATATAGCCTGGGTTGCAAAAAGAAAAAATGAAAAAGCACTTCGTTTGAATGCGATAAAAACCAAGGTACTAGTTTTTGAAAGAAGAAGGATGACAACCGTGACGATAAAGATTGATGATGAAACTCTACAAATAGTAAATGAAATTATATATCTGGGCAGTGTTTTCACTGCGGATGGGAAGTATGATAGGGATGTTGAAAGAAGAGTGAACGCGGGAAATAGTGTTAACCGTGCACTGGGGTCACTGATCGCCAGTCGAAATCGACTGGCCATAGACAATGCCATGCTGGTACCAACGTTATGTATGGAAGCGAGACGTGAATATGTCAGAAAGAAAAAAGAGTTAATGCAGTAGAAATAAGGTCTTTGCGTCGGATATGCGGCGTAACTTTGACCGCATACGAAATGACGAAATACGCCAAAGGGTAGGTATAAAAGAAAGCATGGGGACAAAAATAGTTAAAGACATGCTCCAATGGTTCGGGCATGTTCAAAGGATGGGCGAAGAGATTGACGATCCAGATATATAATGTGAAAGTTGTGGGCAAAAGAGACCCTAGCAGACCAAGACTCATCTATCACGATCAAATAAATAAAACAATAGCTGAAGGTGCATTAAAAAGCCATCAAAGCAAAAAGGCATGTATGAAAAGGTTGATGAATGTCGAAGAAGCGAAGAGGTATGTCGTGATCGTGACAAGTGGCGCTCAATTGTCCCTGCCTATCCCGCAATGGATTTGACGTGAAGATATGTATATATGTCTAATTATAACTATTAACGTTGAAAATGGCGTTGAATTCGAGACTGATCATCCAATTAGTCGAAGACTACATCACTACTCTACAGGACATCACTACTAGGCTTGCCGAACCGTTACGAAATACGCAGTGAATTTCTGCCTATGTACGCACACGTCAAGTTTATTGTTTTGTAAATTAATTAACTATGAATATTTCTAATCAAAGTGGTGTGTGTTATTTTGTATAATAATATGCTACAATGTGAATAATTGTGGATATCGATAAATTTGTCACTTATATCATAAGTTGCACTCCCATTATATACCCGACGGGTTTTTTGGCGATATACTGTTATGATCATTATTATGAATAAATTACGTGTTTAGGATTGATGAATTCATTACAATGTCCTTTAAAGAAACTTAAAAAATATTTAATTTAAAAAAATAAAAAACCTGACTGCGTAAAATAGTAACTTTAATTAAAAACTGAAAACAAATAAATAAGCCAAATTAAGTCGTCAATCCGTCGCCATTTGTTTGAGAACCGCTAAACTACACTGAAATTAAAATAATTTTATAATTATTACATAGACATAAACCAAATAATGCGAAACATTAGGGACTTGAACAGTCGGGACCTATTATTGGGGAGATTTAAACCATTAAAAATGGTTAAGCAAGTTCGAGAAACATCACAAATAAATTAAATATATCATTTTGTCCCGACTAGGAATCGATCTCGAAACATTCACGTCCAAATCCATAGACTTAACTGCTAGACCACAGACGGATTATATTTAATATGTAAATAATATTTTAGTGATTATATTAAATATTTTTGTTTAGTGTGTGTCATGCACAATAATTTCACGGAGACTGAGTGCGAAGGATTCCTCGATGTAACTGTAACTGTAATGTGTGTCCCGTCATTTTTATTTGTAGTTGGCAAGCTCTTATTTAGTAGTTTATTTTCAACATTAATTGAAACTGATGAATTACCGGCCCTTGGTTTATAAATAAACCCACGTACGAGTACTTAAGTATAGCAACAAAAAAAAAACAATTACAACTCGCAAGATTAAAACGAACGATAGGTTGTGAAGGAAATACGCTCGCAATAAAAACTGCCGCCATAATACAATACACTGTATTTTAAAACGCTTTTTTTTATTATTATTTGAAGTAAATTAATATACATTAAATATAAATTAAAAGATACCTAAATAATAAAATTCGAAGTAGATACAAAAATAATAAATTTAATTTAATTTAAATTAAAAATATTGCACGTCGCTTCTATCAGTTTAAATTCGGCTATTGAGTGCGTTGAGTACATCAAAGTATATCATACAATTATAATTATCTACTATAAGTGCATGTTTAGTTCTCCTTGAAAGTAAAAATTGGCATTGGCATGCCCTGTCAAGCCGGCATTGTGTTGGGTCATAAGTGTCTGGTTCCAGTTGCTAACATTCATGGAACTCGCGCGCCACTTACCATTAGGACCAAGGTCACATGTCGTGCTAGTATAATATATATATATATATATATATCATGTGGGATTTATTTGAACCCCTACCTACACGAATTGATTCAGCACGAAGGACCAATTTTTAGAAAAACTGAATAATATAGCCGTAGCTTTGTCTGTATGTCTGTATGTGTATCATTTTATTTATCATAAGTGTTTGGTAAACGCACCTCTTTCTACGAGTATATCCTTTCTTTCACATCCCTTGTTTTCGAACGCTCCATTCCCGATCCTATCCGAACGTACAAAAGGGTTGCTTGGCGCTAGCTCCCCGGCACCCCCGCATTGGGTTCTTACTCGTCACCGTGTGCGCGTGTCGACTTGCCGTACGAGATCAAGAAAACGCTGCGCCGACGCCGCCATGGACAAGTGAATGCGATTATACCGTCTTATTATACTTTTATTAACATTCATGTGTTTATGTTTTGTGTTAAGTGCGACAGGACGCTTTTATTGACGATAGCATTATAAGGAACAATAACTGCGCAGTTTCTACGTGGAGTAGTGACGCCGACCCATGTAAGTTCTCCTTTATTTTCCTACCAGCGCCTATATTCATTTACCTGTTTGCCAAACGACCCTACTCATAGGAAAACGAGGTAAATACCTAACATTTTGGTACTTCGAGCCGGAGACATAATATATTCGTTATAAAAATTCTTTCAAGTTACGTTTGTAAATACTTAGCCTTCCATTACGAGTAATTATTTACATTACATCCCTGGTTTAATTCATTCATTGCGTAGTTCACTCGTTATTACTTTTCGATACCTACCTGTTGTGACTTGTTGTGTTTGCGTCTTGCATCTACGCCGCGCGGCCGGGTCAAAATGGCCGCCAAACAAAAACATGCTGTGATTAAGCATAAAATGCTTCGACAACAGATTGACAGTATAGTTCGTGCCAATCAAAATTGTGAGGAAGATAGTGAGAAGTTATTGGATTTTAAAGTTCGTGCATCTCGTTTAGATGAATTGGAGCGTAACTTCACTGATTTTCATGTTTCAATTTTGGAAAGCGCGAGCGAGGAATTCGATAGCGCCGAACATGATAAAATTTATAACGACTTTCAGGATAAGTTTTATTCGCTTAAATCTAAATACGAGAAGTTATTCGGTGAACAGTCAACTAGTCAGAGTAAATCAAATTCAATTAGTAATATAAATAGTAACAATATAAATGTGCGTCTGCCACCTGTTAACTTGCCTCATTTCTCGGGAATTGTTGAAGAGTGGACTAGCTTTTACTCGTTATTTGTAAATATAATTCATAAGGATTCACAGCTTAATGATGTACAGCGAATGTACTATTTATTGTCATGTTTGCAAGGTGAGCCGAAAACCTTGGTACAGCATTTGGATTTAGTGGATAAAAACTATGAAGTCTGTATTCAATTGCTTAATGACCGCTACCAAAATAAGCGCATGATAGCAGATAAATATCTTAAGAATATATTTAATTTGTTGAATGTGCCTGCACAGAAGCCGGAGCCATTGCGGTGTTTTCTCAATACCATAAATGAAAGTATAAAGGCACTGTCAGTTCTAGGTTTTCCAACTGAGCAGTGGTCATACTTACTTTTGCATTTATTTATTACAAAGGTTGACACTGACACACGAACACGCTTTGAATTACAGTTTGCTACAAATTCTAATGACATCCCGACTTTTACCCAATTTATTCATTTCCTAGAAACGCAGTGTCGTACACTGGAATTAGTAAGCGGAGATCAGCAAATTAAAAATATCAAATTTGAACAAAAAAAACCTACGTCTAAAATTGTTACTGCTCATATTAGTGATGTACAATCACGGGCTAATTTAAAATGTTTTCATTGCCAAAACCTGGGCCATTTTATATATCAATGTGCAAAGTTTATCAACCTCACTCATGATGAAAAGATTAAATTTGTAGAGGAAACTGAGTTATGTTATAACTGTCTTAAGCATCATGATATATCTAACTGTAACTCTACCTTCACATGCAAAACTTGTGGATCGTCACAGCATCATTCACTATTACATGTACAGGGTAGACCGACTACTTCAGCTGAACATAAAGTCAATGTTCATAATGCTATACAGAGTGAGAATTCAAGGTCAATGGTAGTACTTGGCACAGCACTAGCTTCTGTCCTCCACTCCAATGGTTCATATCGAACAGTCCGAATACTAGTTGATCCTGGCAGTCAAACCTCTTTCATTACTACTTACTTAGCTAAGGCCTTACAGTTGAGACAACACTCAACCAATGTGAATGTTAGTGGTATTTCAGGGGGACAGGTTAGTCATCCTGGGAAATCTGTACAATTGCTTATCAGACCCATTACTGAGCCCGTGACGATCTTGACTACAGAGGCAATTGTCTTAGACAAAATTTCCAACAAGTTACCTACAATTTCACTTCCACAAAATATTTTATCCCAGTTTAACTTATCATTGGCAGACCAACATTCTTCTGAGTTACGAGATGTGGATGTGCTACTGGGGGCTGAATTATGTGCAGAGATTCTGACTGGCGCAGTCATTAAACTTGGCCCAGGCCTCCCTGCTGCTTTTCCTTCCATCTTTGGTCATTTACTGATTGGCCGTGCCAAAATGTCAAAGTTCTCCAGTAATCCAAATATTTCATCATTCTTAACTGAAACACCTACTTTACAAAATACACTGGAGCAGTTTTGGATGGTGGAAGAGCCTCCGAAGGCCAACCCACCAGCTGAAGATATACAGGCCGAACAAACATTCTTAGAGACGTTCTCTAGAGATGTAGATGGTAGGTTTATAGTTCGCCTGCCATTTAAAAGGGGGCATCCAGGGTTAGGCGATTCTCGACAGGCTGCTCTTCAACGCTTTTTTCGACTAGAAAAGAAATTCGAAAAGGACACTCTTTTAAAATCTTTATACGTCGACTTCATGAAAGAGTACGAGGAATTCGGGCATATGACACCAGTTGTAATGCCAATTAATGGAGAGAAGTATTATATCCCACACCATGGTATCATCAAAGAGAAAAATGGGGTTCAAAAGATACGCACGGTTTTTGATGCCTCTATGCCTACTACCACTGGTGTATCTTTAAATGATTGTCTTGCTGCTGGTCCTAAGTTACAGCAGGATATTAGAGATATATTATTAAATTTTAGAACTCATGCAGTAGTATTTACTTGCGATATACGAGTAAGAATGATGTTTCGACAAATCTTGATAAATCCAAGTGATCGTCCTTACCAAATGATACTATGGAGAGAAAACACCGAGCTTTCGGTCCGAGAATACCTATTGAACACCGTAACATATGGCCAGACATGTTCTCCGTACCTCGCCATGAGGTGCTTACATCAAGTGGCTTTACAAAACCAGATTCAGTTCCCGGAAGCATCGAATGTGGTCCTAAATGACATTTTCGTTGATGACATATTGACAGGCGCCACTGATTATGACTCTGCACAAAAATTAAAATCAGACATCATTTCATTACTTAGTACTGGTAAATTTGAGCTTAGAAAATGGTCATCTAACGTACCTAAACTATTACATGACTTACCTTCCGATCATTGCGAAGTTCCATTACAATTTGACACTTCCGAGGAGTTACGATTCCTTAAGGTTCTAGGAGTACACTGGAACCCAAAAACTGATACATTTTCATACGAGTTCCGTGAACTCACCCCCTCTATGCGAACATGTACAAAACGAACGATACTATCAACTGTAGCTCGTATTTTTGATCCATGTGGTTGGATAACCCCTGTGGTATTTAAGGCCAAGCTTATACTGCAACAGCTATGGCTTCTTAATTGTGACTGGGATGATGTTCCTTCTGATCACATTTTAATTGAATGGCATGCCTTTCTTAAAGGCATTTCTTTAATGTGTCACCTACAGATACCTCGCATGATATCTATTCCTAACGTTTATAGTTTAACACTTCATGGGTTTTGTGATGCGTCTAATTCTGGCTATGGGTGCTGCATTTACCTACGCTCCAAAAACGAATTTAACGAAGTTTATTGTCGGTTGCTAATGGGCAGAAGCAAGGTGGCTCCGATTAAGAAAACCCTTACAATTCCTAAGCTTGAACTATGTGCGGCAGTACTGTTGGCCCGAGTTGCATCTCATATTCAAATGTCTCTAGCAAGACATTTTGGGGAAATCACGCTGACTTGTTGGTCAGATTCTATTGTAGCCCTATCTTGGCTGCAAACAAGTCCACACATGCTCCAAACATTTGAAGCGAATCGAGTGTCTCAAGCTATATCACTGGTATCACCGGGCGCCTGGCGACATGTTCCTTCAAAATTAAATCCTGCAGATTATGCCTCACGTGGACTTCATCCAGACCAAATGATAGATCATGACCTGTGGTGGTCACCACAATGGCTAAAGTCAGCTGAAGAAAATTGGCCTCCGAATGCAAATTTGTTGTCACCCGATCATTTGACAGGATTGCGCAAAATTGCTTTAATTTCTTATACTTCTACAAGAGAAAAGTTATGGATCGAACGATACAGTAATTTCGATTTTCTCCTTAATGTCACTGCTTGGTGTTTACGATTTATGCATAATGTTCGTCACAAGGGTGAGGCTAAATTCATGGGTGCCTTGTCAGTTACTGAGCGTAGGTTAGCATTATACACATGCGTACGAGTAGTCCAGAAAGTCGAATTTCAAGAAGATTTAGAATTACTTTTGAACAATAAATCGCCGTCAATCGGAATTTCGCGATTATTCCCTTTTATTGACGCCGATGGTCTACTTAGGGTCGGTGGACGAATTCAGAATTCTGATCTCCCTTATAATTCTAAACACCCATTGCTCTTGCCACGTTCACATCACCTAACTAACATAGTAATACAATATTATCATAAAACACATTTTCATGCGGGGCCATCGGTTTTACAAGCAATTCTATCGCGTAGATTCTGGATACTTTCTGCGCGACGCGCAATAAAGAGCCAAATATTTAAGTGTATTAGGTGTTTTCGTCTACAAGCATCTCCTAATACACCCCCTATGGCGAACCTTCCACCAGGTCGAGTTGAAAACACAAGACCATTCTTGCGAGTATCGACCGACTTTGGTGGTCCATTTTTAATAAAATCAGGGCCATTCCGAAATGCTAAATTATATAAAGGATATTTATGTGTATTTGTTTGCCATTCCACGAAAGCCGTGCACCTGGAATTGGTAGAAAATCTTTCGACAGATGGATTCTTATCAGCTTTGTTTCGTTTCACTTCTCGTCGAGGATTCTGTACTGACGTTTACTCGGATTGTGGCACTAATTATATTGGTGCCAGAAGGTATATGGACGATGTCAAGAAATTTCTTAGAGACGCCCACGTTCAGGACACGATTGGTTCTACCCTAAGGACTAAAGATATCGTCTTTCACAACGCTCCTCCAACTGGACCACACTTTAATGGGTTGGCAGAGGCCGCAATTAAATCTGCGAAGTCGAATTTAAAGCGAGTTGTTGGCGATCAACATCTTACATTTAACGAGTTAGTTACACTGATTACTGGCATCGAATCACTTCTTAACTCACGACCACTGTGTAAGATTTCAACTGATCCTACAGAGGTAAATGTTTTGACTCCTGGTCATTTTCTTATTGGAGAACCTTTAAATGCGATTCCAGAAAAACCTTTACCGGAGGTCTCTCTACATCTTGTTACCAGGTACCAAATGATAAGATCCATGTATAACCAATTCTGGCGACGTTGGAATATGGAATACTTGCATACGCTACAACAACGAACGAAGTGGCTTAAATCTGTCGATGCTCCTCAACTTGACGACATTGTTATTATTAAGGACGACAATGCTCCTCCACTTCATTGGTCATTATGTCCTCGAATTATGTCCGGGTAGCGATGGTATAGTACGCGTTGTTAGACTCCAAACACAACAAGGTATCATTACGCGTCCTATGGTGAAATTGGTGCTTCTACCTAAGCCTAATTCACCTCTCTTTTAATAACTAATCTAATTTACAAATAATCGTATTCACATCAATGTCTTTGGTTCGATCACGGGTGGCCCCTTTCTCTGCTGGGGGGGATGTTTGGTAAACGCACCTCTTTCTATATCCTTTCTTTCACATCCCTTGTTTTCGAACGCTTCATTCCCGATCCTATCCGAACGTACAAAAGGGTTGCTTGGCGCTAGCTCCCCGGCACCCCCGCATTGGGTTCTTACTCGTCACCGTGTGCGCGTGTCGACTTGCCGTACGAGATCAAGAAAACGCTGCGCCGACGCCGCCATGGACAAGTGAATGCGATTATACCGTCTTATTATACTTTTATTAACATTCATGTGTTTATGTTTTGTGTTAAGTGCGACAGGACGCTTTTATTGACGATAGCATTATAAGGAACAATAACTGCGCAGTTTCTACGTGGAGTAGTGACGCCGACCCATGTAAGTTCTCCTTTATTTTCCTACCAGCGCCTATATTCATTTACCTGTTTGCCAAACGACCCTACTCATAGGAAAACGAGGTAAATACCTAACAATAAGCCTCTTGACTAAATCGGTATTATACCGTCTGTCTGGTACATAATATATTTGTCGTCATATTAGTGTGTCTCCAGTGTAAATAAAAGGGTAAATTAAATAAAAATACTTATAATTGTTTCGTCTTGGTCAAGTCTGAGTAAAAAGTCGTCTGTCGATCGTCATATTCAAACAATCTGTCAAATAAAATAGTCCGCCAATATTGTCAGTCAAAAAGGAGGTTATAGTCTGTCAAAAGAGGTCGGGCGCGCCGCTACATTCCCACCTCCAGCATTGGAAGTCAATGCGAAGTATAGGAAGCAAGCGTCTTGTAGTCATGTCCTTGTCTGGACTTGTGTATCAGTCTGATAGTCCCTACTCATCGTCGTCAGTGTAGAGCTACCTACTGCTTGTCTCTCAGAAGCAGGAGTCGAGTCATGAAAACGTAAAGCGTCACGTCAGGGTGGCGCTCCGTATCAGCCTCCGTGTCAGGAGCTAATCTGTCGACGATTATATAGCTGCTGATACGGTCGCCTCACTTTACGTCAACCTTGGTAAAGTCTCTATTATAACTAGTTTAAATTAAGTCTATTAATGAAGTCGTCAGGTTGGGTCAGGTCGAGACCCACCTCCGTGGTAAAGACCACGAGGTGGCGTCATAAGTAGTCATTCAGTACTAAAACGTCATTAAGTCGGGACCCACTTCGTGGCAGTCCACGCGTCGTCGTAAAAATAGTCAAGCAATTTGTCGTAAACAAATAATGCCAAAAACACTCTTAAAAATATTAAAATATAAAAATCGTCAACTTTAATCAGTCATAGTTTGTATCGATACGTCCTGGAAAATTTATGTCGTAAAGTATTTGTCACTATTGTCATTTAATCTAGTCTTGTCATGTGTCAGCTTGTTGTCATAGCGCCGAGGCAGATCTGTCTTCCAGCGTCGTCAGTGTGGAAGCGCAGTCATTATCGGGCATGCCCTCCAGCGTCGGTGTGGAAGGAATGTCATAGTCATAGCTGTCACAGTGCTACAAGGATAGTACTTATAGTAGTCGAAACTTTATCACTCTTACAAACGGTCAAGTCGGTATTTACAAGAGATGACGGTCGGTGTACAGTCCGTATCTGATCGTAGTATGTCAAGTCGTAGTCATGTAAAAAAACATAAAACGTAGACATATTTACAATAATATCGAAAACAAAAATATTTATAAAAGAACTAAAAATAACTGTCTCTGTACATGTACGTCCGTTATAAATATACAATAAAACACTGTCACTTTTATTTACACTAGTCGGCATTGATGTCGTGTCTGTAGAAAGCTGAGCAAAACTGGTGTCCTGGTTATAGTCGTCCTGGCATCGTTCGCGTCCTTGTCCGTCGTATGCTGCGCGCGGCGTCGTAGTCAGGGTAGAAAAAAAAGTGTCAGTCGTGTAGACACATCTCGTCCAGAAGTCGTCGGTCGCGAAGTCTCAGTTAAGCGTCGTTGATGATGATGTCGTTGTCATGCCGGAAACCGTCGGCGCGTCGTTCGCTCCTGCAGTCGTAGAAACGTGTGAAGTCAGGATCACGGCGTTGTCCGTCATAGCAGCAGCGAGTTGGGCTTGGCGGCGTTGTATTTTATATAAATGTCGTATTCAACTTCTTATCCGTACAGCTGTAACTGTATTTGCTTTCTGCGGCTTGTAGAAGTAGAAGAAGCGTCATTGCGTGTCGTTGAAATATACATTAGTCGAGTATGTCTATTTATAGGAAGAGAAGAGTAGAAAATATTTACAGAAGAAATGTCCAGAGATCATAGCTCGTCGTCGTCGTGCCGAACCCGTAGACGTCGTGCAAAGATGCCGATGACGTCGTCGTGACAACGTGCGAAGTCATGATCACATCGTTGTCGGCCATGCGGCGGTCTTGGCGTGCCCCGGGGTCGACATGAACACGTACCTCCATAGAACTCGTTCATCCGGCTCGAAGGACCAATTTATATACCGTCTGTCTGGTACATAATATATTTGTCGTCATATTAGTGTGTCTCCAGTGTAAATAAAAGGGTAAATTAAATAAAAATACTTATAATTGTTTCGTCTTGGTCAAGTCTGAGTAAAAAGTCGTCTGTCGATCGTCATATTCAAACAATCTGTCAAATAAAATAGTCCGCCAATATTGTCAGTCAAAAAGGAGGTTATAGTCTGTCAAAAGAGGTCGGGCGCGCCGCTACAGGTATATTATTGTATGTATATGGTTAGAACGAAAAAAGAGTTGTTTAAAAACTTCTGGTTTTTCCAGTGATAAAATCGACTAAGCACTGTGACGCTGAGTTTCAAAGATAGAGAGATCTTAAGCCATGTTTATCAGTGTCGTCACAACACATCTCAGGTGGCATGGATAATGATGTAAAGTCTGAAGGTCTGTGTGTGTTGATTTTCGATATATATTAATAATCCATGTCTGTTAGTGTATATTAGAATAAGACGTCGAAATAAGGGCTCATCTCATAATCCTGCGCAAAGTTTTCTCATCAGAACACATCGTAAACAGGTAATCTACAGTGATACATTGGTTTTTCATAACCAATTATATCATACGTTTTCCCACAATGCGCAGAATGACAACGACAATTATTGCGGTGAATCACTTTTCCAGAAGTAAATGATGCCCAATGCCCATTATTCTTAGAGAAATGGACCCAAAAAAATGTTCTAGTGCCAAAATGGTTTTATTTTATTTAATAGTTATTATATTGTGTGCGTGGTGCAAAGAACGCGTTCCCTAAATCCTACAAACGTCGGTTCAAACCCACCCGGCATTTACCAATGAGAAATACACTTTCCTTACGTACATTTGTCATAGATTTACAACACCACCGATCCCGTGCCTCGGAGAGCACGTTAAGCCGTCGGTCCCGGTTCCACTAATACCAACTTGTGGAATCGTTAATGACATCATATCCTCGTCAAGCCGTCTGGCCAGCGTGGCGAGTATAGGCCAAATACTTCAGATATATGTTCTGGAAGGCCCATCTCCAGCAGTGGAGGTCTAGGGCGCTGTGTTCTCAGGGCAATATTCAGGACTATCTTCGGTTCAAGCGTACCGAACTCGGGAAATATCACAATAAAATTAAATATTAATTTTATTTATTTATTTAAAATGTTTATTCAAAGTAATATACAGTATAAACGAATTACAATATTACATAATTAAAAAGAAAACCAAATAACAAATAACGAACAAATTAAATAAACTACACTACAAATAAAACTAAAAAACTAAAATTATAACCGATGGGCGTAGTGTGCCAAGGACACTCGCTGCGTTCTCCCGTTGAACGGCAAGGCTGACCCTTTGAGAAAAATATTCAAGTCACTCGTCGCCAAGCGGAGTTTTTCCCTAAGCTCACTAGAGGCTCTGGCGTAGCCTCCTCGGACCACAGGCCCATTATGCCTCTTGTTTATTTATTTCATTATATTGGCTAAATGTGAATCAGCTTCTTAATAAGCGTGGTTTCTGACCACCCCGAAAGGGCAACGGTCGTGATGACACTTTACGCTTCTTAATTATTATTTTCGTCTGCAAGAATCGTGTGCGATATAACCACGGTAGCATTCATAACAATTTAGACGATGTCTTTAAGATAATAAATTTTAATAAGTCCATTTAAGTGAGTGGGTATATTTTTCATTCCTAAATAACAATGATTATAATATTGCCGGCTACTTTAGGTAGGCTTTTCGGCTCCATTAAGTTGCGACAGTAATGAATAGCGCCCACAAATTCATTATTTGCATTAACTCCTAGGGTGCCCATGTATGATTTTTTTTAAAAGGATTTATTTATTTAAAAAAAAAAACACAGCTTATCATGCAAATACAAATACAAATTGCGCAAATACGCTAACCTTGGTATCGGTTACGAATTTGCGCCGTTTGGGGTCGACACGATGGGCCCATGGGGACCGTCAGCGAGGCGCTTGGCCAAGGAGTTGTCAAAGTGGCTGACAGAAAGATCTGGAGACAGGAAGGCTGGCAATTATTTCTGCCAACGTATTAGCCTCGCTATACAGAGGGGAAATGTTTTGCCAGTCTCCTTGGGACTATCTCGGATGGGACGTCTCTAGAGTACATTTTGTATTTATAGTTTAGTTTATTTTTAATTTTATTATTTAGGTAGCTTTTAATTTATATTTAATGTACTATAATTAACTTCGAATAAAAGTTTATCATATTAAACATATAATCATTATTTAGATAATACAAAAACATAAATAACAGTTAATAATAGTAATTGACAATATTTATTAATTTATTCATTTTGGAAAACCAACAGTTGACAATTTTAAATAGGTAAGTAACATTAAACATTCTAAGAACTATTAAAGTTTTTCACATATAGGTTTTAAAAATTGAGTACAATAGCAATAAAATAAGAAAACATCACTGCAACACAATAATAACTTACTCGTACAAGATAATACACAAAGTCACTTAATTATGAGAAAGTCATTAAAACACAAGATTAATAAAACAAGAAAAAAATATACATATTACATTAATGAAGATTACTGATTATATATCCAAATATTGCTTCTTATTTAATAATAATAATAGTTTAGTTCAATAAAACCTAATACAATTTGGCTCTTATGAAAAGTTACAATTTATTGTGTGTTACAAACATAAAGATACTTCTGTACCTGAACAAAGTGGTCTTGTGTTTCAGGTATCAGTGCTCAAACTCATAATATTTTCAAAGTACCTATTCTGGTACAAAGACAAACCCAGAAACCGGGAGAGGAGCATTGGTTCCGACTTAATATAACAAAGTATCATCATCACGACCTTTCGGGGTGGTTAGAAACCACGCTTATAAAGAAGCGGATTCACATTTAGCCAACTTTACTATAGGCCAATCATGACAAGTGGCAAGCTCGTCGATGTTTATTAAATAAAAATTTGAACCCAAAAACTGCAAAGTAAAGTAAATATATAAATGAAATATAAAAATAATAATATATATCCCATAAAATTGTCTCACTCTTCGTCTTCCTGTACGTTGTCTCCACTCCAGATCCAGTCTAGTCCATCATTCATCGGTTTTGCGATAGACGAGACCAGCCCATTGCCACTTTAGATTGCTTTATTTTGAAAGCTTTGTTGCCAACTTTGGTTCTATGACCTAATATTTGTATTATATTAATGGATATTTATTCCTTTGCAACACTAAAAGCAAATGCCAAATTGTCAGCTGACTGCTGTCACACGGTAAAACTGTATCAATAACTATACGGGCTGTCAAATTTCATCGTTAAATAGTTTGCAAAAATAGCTATTTTGACAGATAAATTCGATACGATTCTGACATTTTTATGACGAAAGGATGCCATTATCAACAAGATTTATAAAGTTATCGTCGTAACTGGCTGCGGCGCAACGCAAAATAAACTAAATAGACATAATCTAAGGCTGTGACGTCGTTTAAAAAACAATATACGTTTTTTCAAGTTCTACAAATTTTGTCAAGTGACCACGCGATATGGTCTTTTGGAAGGCTTGCTAAGTTAGCTATCGTTATGAAATGTCGAGACTGCTGCCCCTGCTATAAAATGTCTCAAAAGTCATAATAGAATAACTTCGACTCTGAAATCCAAAATATTGTTGGTCCCAGACAGTTTTGGGCACAATAGGTCCATCCGAACTCGTCGGAAGTGATTGTAATTTCTTGCACCATTAGTGTCACATTATGGCGCCGTTCAGAGCTGAATAATTTCTGCCTATCATTGTCAATTAACTATAAAAGCTAGTCATTCTTTAACGTCGACGCTTTATCAATTAATTTAGCCCAATTTTATATTTTAGGCTGACAAGGAAAAATTTGAAAATATACATATTTCGAATTAACAGCGTATCAACCATCTACATTTACATATGACCAATAAACAAGACAATTTAGCTTTAACAAATTTAAATTTATTAACAGGCGTTCAAGTAAGGAACAGTGGTGGCTCGGTTATAAAGACACTTTTATTAAAATCCTAAAAAGGAGAAATACGCTTTCTTAAGTACATTTGTCACAGATTTACAATACTACCGTTCCCGTTGCCTCGGAGAGCACGTTATGGCGTTGGTCCTGTTCCACTATACCAACTTGTGAAATCGTTATTCGGCGAGGGTAGGTATGATTGTCATTAGACCCTCGCCAACCCGTCTAGTCAGCGTGACTAGTGTAGGCCAAATTCTACAGAAATATTTTCTTCAATAATGGAGATCTAGGACTATTACATTATAGCGCTGTGATGGAGGCCTTCAAGTAGCGTTTTCATTTATTTCAAAGGAAAATTCAGCAAAAACAACACGCTTTGCTCTTGTCATGCCCAGTCAAGCCGGCATAGTGTTAGGGACTTATGTCAGTCATGAGTATCTGAGTCCAGTTGTTAACATTTAAGGACCTTGCGCGCCACTTGCCATCAGGATGGCGCAAAGTTACCAAGGTCGGGCTAGAATATATAAAAATAAAATACGAGAACACGTAAGTAATAAGTTTTAAAGAGTGTAAAAACAAATCTATTTTGATAAGTGTAAAAAATGGAACTGTGCCACGTTAATATTTTGTGAAATAATTAATTTGGAAGCAACAAAAAGTTTACGGCGGCTGTCGGCGCAGGTGTGATTTCCTACAATATTAGCTTATGCGTGAAACATTAAATTTCACTTTATGCCGTGTCACAGACTTACTAAATCAATAGAGCTGTCAATCTGTATTTTTTTTGATTATTGAAATTATACTGCCTCCGTGGTCTAGCGGTTAAGCCCGTGACTTAAGACTCGGAGGTACCGGATTCTATTCTATTATATTCGACAATAATATTTATTAATTTAGATTATAGTTTTATTTTTTATTTAGTTTTTTAGAATAATATAAGTTTTATGTTTTCTGTCTTAATAAAATTGATGTCTAATGTTCTATTAATAAAATAATTGATTTAAAAAAAATACGTTATAGCTTACAATTTCATAAAATAATTTAGATTTTAGTGATATATATATTTAAAAAAAAAACATTTTTTCTCACACATCAAATAACATTTGACATAAATAACCACCGTTCTCGTGTCTTGGAGAGCACGCTAAGTCGTCTCGATCCCGGTTCCACTAATACCAACTTAAATTGTCATTAAATGTGACATTAGACCAGTCTATCCAGTGTGTAGGCCAATTCCCCAGATATAAGGCCCATCTCCAACAGTCGCTGGTATTTTTACAAAAATATTTATATTTAATAATAATAATAAATTATTTATTGTACAAAACTAAAACAAGTGCAGGTACATAGGCGAGCTTAATGCCGTAAATGCGTTTTCTACCAACTAACCTTTGTGACTGAGAGTTGTAATAACTATATATTTTTATGCCTTTACGAAATGTTTGTAAGTCTATGACAATTACAGCTGTGTGCGAGCAATCATAAAATAAATCAAAAAGTGAATTTCTCCCAGCCCGCGCAATAAAACTGCAACTTCTGTGTAAAGGTGGGCTTTATGAACCACTCAGGGTCATCATTTTGTTTTCTCTTTCCTAAAACATACAATGATCAATAATTTAGTAGCCTGCGAACTTTTGCCACCCTCATCAGACCACTAGCGACCTTCTCATAGCTTCCGTCCATCTTTTAGGCATTTGTGAGACATTGTTTTTTTTTTACATTTGCGAACTTTTTAAAAATAAAACTTTTATGCGAAAAAAAAAACATCATATAAAATTAAACACTTATAACCGTCAGATGGGCGTAGTGTTCCGAGGACACTCGCTGCGTCCCCCCGTTGAATGGCGAGGCTGACCCTTCAAGCGTCGTCAAGCGGAGTTTCTACCCAAGCTCACGAGAGAATGCCAGAGCCTCCTCGGATCTCTGACCCATCGTTTCGACTGTAAAAGAATGAAGTGGTGATTTACGATGATCTCCGCGTATATGCTTGTTGCATTAAAGGCCCACGGCTGACTATGCAGCGGCCCCGGGTTTCTTATGGCCAGAAGAAATAAACTAATCCGATTATTAACTAAACTAAACTGCATCTAAACCTTGAGAAGAACAAAGATAACAATAATATCAGCCAAATCTTGAAACTATGTTTGATCTAATGGCCAGCATCGGCAACAGTAAATTATTAATACGAGATAGTATAGTTAGATCACAAAAAGTCCTGAGTGAAAGGTGCGAGGGTCTGATGTCATTTTTTGATTGACAATTTCTTAACGATTCTACAAGTTGGTATTAGTTGAACCGGGACCGAAGGCTTAACGTGCTCTCCGAGGCACGGGATCGGTGGTGTTGTGAATCTATGACAAATGTACGTAAGAAAATAAGTGTTTTTCTCATTGGTACATGCCGGGGTTCTTACAACCGAGCCACCACCGCACTCTTAATATACTTAAAGTTTAAAACCATTGAAAGTCAATTTAAAAAAAGTCATCCTAAATATAATTAATAGGATTACAATTATATAATTTAAAACTTAAAATTACAATAATTTTGTTTTATTTTTGTTTGTCTGTCTGCTTTTTTTTACGTTTGCTATTTTCATAATTTAATAAAGTATCAGTATAGTAAAGTATTATCACGACCGTATCCCTCCTGAGATGGTCAGAAACCACGCTTATTTTTTTTATAGAAGCAGATTCACATTTAGCCAACTTTACTATAGGCCCAACATGACAAGTGGCGAGCTTGTCGATGTCTCTAGCGTACCAAACTCGCGAAATATCACAAATAAATTATTGTGTCCCGACCAGTAATCAAACCCGTTACCTCCTAGTCTAAATTCACGGACTATTAGACTACGAAGGCAGTTCATAATGAAAAACCTTTTTGGTTGTTTGTCTAATGTTACATGTATACGAAAAATTTAATTCAAAGAATTAAGTAACTATGTTTTATAGATCTCAATCGAACGTAATGTTAAACGATAATGTACAATATCCAAAGAAGTAAATAAAAAACCTCCACATCTATAAAATTGTTTAATTCGATTGCTAGACGTATTATTACAAATAGTTAAAATTTCTAACTCTGACGGGGATAACTAAATTTTTCAGATAAAGTTATATTTAAAAAAATTGTAATCGGTCTTTAAATAACTAGATTGCAAGCTACGATAAACATTATAACAAAAACTTAAAACCTCGCGTCACAACCGGAAATAAAATTGATTCGGAAGGGTTTGTGACTGTGGAAAAGAAAAAAAGGAGGCCCAAACGTAATAATCGGGGAATTGCGCCTCCCGAACAGTGCGCTCTAGAAGCTGCGATACCGACATCCTATGTCTATGTATCGCGGCTGCGCAAGGACATGTCATCCCAAGATGTTCTCGGACACATACGGGACCGAGGGGAGATCGACTCTGTCGCTGCCATCGACGAGTTACCTTCCCATTGGGATTTGCTTCACGCAGCACCAACGATGTTCCTGGGCCCCGCGCAGCACCTACTCCCTCTGCACCACCCCCAGCAGGGACGCCGGCACCGTCCACTGAAGCTTCTAGTCTCCTCAGAAGGTGGTCACAGTACCTGATGGGTACTTCTATGACCACAAGAAGATGAAGATACGGAAGCTTTAGATTAATTAATTTTAATGTTATTTTTATATGTATTTTAGTTGTAAGGTATTTATCTATGGGCCATCTGTTGCCTGATAATAAACAAATTATTATTATCATTATTATAAAAAAGAAATATGTGATGATTTGGAACAATAAGACTTGTATCCAAAGCCAATAAAATAGAGTCTTTCCTATAGAGCAGAATTAAAATATTTAAAAAAATTCGCGCGCTTTTAATCGGTTGCGGGCTCAAAAATCTAATTTCGGATAATATAAAGTATTCTTATATAGAAGCTATACTATAGGTATGTATGATACTTTAAGTATCCTGCCATCCACCTGGCTACCCTAGTGTTCGACTGAACGAGAGTTTTTTGAACGAAATACTCGTAAGACATGGATTGGCATATAAAAGTGTTATATATTATTTATCTATTTATTTATTATTTCACACAACACTGACACAATTCTTTGTTTTTAATTACTATAGTATTGTTATTATAATTACTCTCTAAAACAGATTCATATGCATTACATAAACATTACTGTTAATAGTAAAGTAGGAATGCGATAATAACAAAGTAGATATGTAAAGTTTACACACCCTCTTACACACACTCACACACTTACATCATAAACAAAAAGAGGATCTCAAACACACAATTTTTAATTTTTAATTTATTTTTCTTTTT
Organism: Tinea semifulvella; assembly: GCA_910589645.1. Lineage (NCBI taxonomy): Eukaryota > Metazoa > Arthropoda > Insecta > Lepidoptera > Tineidae > Tinea > Tinea semifulvella. The sequence goes on from OU342605.1 coordinate 1,567,848, forward strand.
GTGTACATTTTGTTTCTTTTTTCATTTTGTAATTAAAAGTAATAATATATTTAAGAGGGTGTCTGGGCGTTGACTGCCGACGGACAGACCTATACATATAGGCTTAGTTCGGCTGCAAATGTCTGTTTTTCTGTACCATAATGCATAATGAAATATGTTATTGTTTTCATATCTTGTAACTTTTTTACTGAATAAAGATATTATTAAATTATTATTATTTAATATAATTTGTAATAAATTCCTTTCCTAAATATGTATAAACTAAAGTTATGTAAATTGTATAAAAAGAGCGGGGCACCCTGAGACACAGGCATCACGCTAAGTTTAGGGGCCTTCGTAAAATGTAAAAATGTATTTTGGAAAATAAACGTTTTTTTTTTAATATAGCTGTGTTTAAGCGACTAATGCCGCGATTATCTTGTTTATGAATAAATATTGTGTTTAGAACTGATGTATTCTGAAATAACTTTAAAATATTAAAATACAACGAGTTCAATAATAAGCAAAACTTACGAATTTATGGCGGGAGAAATTTGTTTTTTTATCTGATATACAACGATATTCTGTGCCGCTGAGGTCTGCGGAACTCCCGTTGCTGGATTCCCGGAAAATATTTATTGGGGCGCTTACTCCACGACATATTGATGAGAGTGCAGTGTTGCCAGGTAATAAAATAGGAAACCGAATAAATAATTTCAAAATAGTGTTAACGAACAGCGGTACATATCATCATCTAGATACTAACGAGGGTTAGCATTACGTCCTAACATTGTAAACCAGCGCCACCAACTGTTTTATTCAACCTATTTTTTACCTGCGTTAGCTTCGATAAATGGAACGGTTTTGTTTTTTCAATTGACATTCTTCTGTCATATACATAGTCACTTCCACTGTGCTGGAATTATGTATCATCACTACTATCGCTACAGCCCCTAGAACACATCCCAGATCTCCACTGCTGGAGATGGGCCTTCCAAAACATATATCTGGAGAATTTGGCCTACACTCGCCACGCTAGCCAGACGGCTTGGCGAGGATATGATGTCAATTTTTAATGACAATTTATTAACGATTCCACAAGTTAGTATTAGTGGAACCGGGACCGACGGCTTAACGTGCTCTCCGAGGCACGGAAACGGTGGTTTTGTAAATCTATGACAAATGTACGTGAGAAAAGTGTATTTCTCATTGGTACATGCCGGGGGGGTTTGAACCGACCTTTGTAGGATTTAAGGAACGCGTCTCATTTTAGACTTCGCCCCAATTCAAAATTATTGTGTAACTTTTATATCAGATTTAGTTTCGGTTGCGGATAGATTTTTATTTCATATATCTGATAGTTTTGATTACGATTACAAAGCAAATATAGTAAGAATTTGTTTATGCACCTGTAACAAAACTTCACAATAAAACAGTTGGCAAAACTTTTTTTTTTTTGTTTTGACTGCCGACGGACAGACCTATACATATAGGCTTAGTTCGGCTGCAAATGTCTGTTTTTCTGTGCATGCATAATGAAATATGTTATTGTTTTCATATCTTGTACCTTTTTACTGAATAAAGATATTATTATTATTATTATTATTATTACCTATAGAAAAATATCAATGCCTGGCATCACTATGATTCAGGTAAATTCCGAAGTAAATACGTTCGTTTACGAGATCGACTCTCAAGCCTCTTATAATATTGAGATAAAAATTCTATGAGCAGATTTATATATTAAATTTAACTTTAGTTTAGGGAAACAATCTTAAATAATCCTACTTGTTTATTTAATGAGTGTTTTTTTTTTTTTTAAATTAGACCTAATTAGGATTATCGCCGGGATCAATTAAATGATTTTATGATTTATAGTCTTTGCTCCGACATCAATTGACTTTACAGTTAGGTATATTTCTTGTTTTTTTTTTTAAATTGAAGATCGATAAATCGACGATACGACCCCAGCGTGACGGGCCACATAAGGAGACCCCAAGGCGCCTACGGAATAAGTCCCTATAAACCTACGGAGTATAGGCACTCATTCGCCGCCTAAATGAGGCATTTCGTAACTGTTTCTCCAGAACTCTTACAGCAGTTAAATATTTTATAAAACAGATAAAATAATATTTTATTATACTCCTTTCAGAAGGAAGCCGAAAACAATATGCGTGTGTATATCCTATGTCACTATTATTTAAATGAGTGGACTAACGGCACACTAACAACTTTTCTGTATTATAGTAATGTTAAATTTATTTTACCCGCCTTACTTAATACATATTATGCATATAGGTGCAGCGGCTGAATTGGCTGCAAACGGCAAACGTAATAAGTACATAGAGTTGGCAAATCGTTACTATTTTGTGCCGTTTGCCGTAGAGACGATGGGCCCTTGGTCTGAGGACGCTAAATCGTTAATACGCGACATAAGCGTTGCCATCCGAGCGTCAACAGGTGATCCTTTGAGTAGGGAATATCTTATTCAGAGGATTAGTGTTGCCATCTAACGAGGTAACGTCGCCGGAGTCCTCGGAACATTGGGTTCATCTTCTCCTGGATTCGATGACATGTAGATTATAATCAAGATATTTGTAAGTATTTAGTTTTTATATTAATTAGGTTTATCTTTTAGTTTATTTAATTTAAGGTTTTGTTTAGTTTATTTTGAATTTTATTGTTTAGGTAGCTTTTAATTTATATTTATTGTTTGTAGTTGTGTATCTTACTTCAAATAAAAAAAATGTGTATACATATTATATAACAAACTAAAAACGCACACTTACGTACTTACTGTTAGATAACATTTGGAATTGCCCAAAAGACTTGCCCTAATGTGTTGAATAAAAACTAAGAGGTGAAGTTGTTTGCAAACTGTGTTGGTAGTGTAGAGCATATTGGTTAGATGGCGCTGCAGAAAACAATTAAACAGAAGTTGACACATAGTGCTCTTGGAGGAGAGCTGAAGTAGTCGAACCTAGACCCCCTGGGTTCGTGAGCCACACGGGCGCTTTTATACCAGTAACAGCGCCCAGCACCAAACGTGCATGAATTACCAGCGGGTGGTTACCCGCTGAGATCCTGCCGGGGAAAACGGGGGAATGTCCCCATCCCCAACCCAGGCCCATTAGCCATCCGGGCCTGGACGACCCCACTGTCTGTCTGTCAGTTGACACATCGAAAGTCAGCAGAATATAATGCCTACTATTGAGGGATTTATTGACGGCCTGACTAGACATATGTTCTATCAGATTGATAACGGACACTTCAAGCATCTCCAGAACATCGCACCGTGTCGCTCACGGCTCCCCAACGGCAGACTAATTTCTAGGGAAGTGTTCCTGGAGGAGGAGTCGAACCTAAACCCCCTAGGTTTGTGAGCTACACGGGCACTGTTACTCTAGTAACGTCGCCCTGCATGAAGTGTATATTCAGTTGCTGGCGGGTTATCTGCTGAGATCCTGCCGGGGAAAACGGGGAAATGTCCCCCATCCCCAACCTACACCCATTCACTATCCGGGCCTAGACAACCCCGATTGTTGTAGTTGACACCTGTGGGCGGGTGGAAAAGCACAGGCATATGATGGTGGTGAATCGTGTTTCGTCTTATTTAAATTTACCTAAATGATTTTAAATAGATTAAAAAAGGTTTAAAATAAAATTAAGTAATAAATTTTACGATTAAAAGCAATGTAAAATATGATGTAGAGTAACTTAAAAAAATATATACCACATACGTGCTTTACAGTTGAAGTAAATTAACTTGCAATGCAATTAATCTTAGAATACATGGAGGGCTATCATGAACGATTAAGTTTATTCACCTTTTGATTCTTCATTCTGGATATGGGCCTGTTTCCGGTTTGCTATAGTACGTGGTCTTTTGCCACTCTCATCCAGCCCTCTTCAGATCATCCTCCCATCTGGCAGGGGTTCTTCGCACTTTGCATTTTCCTGTACGTAATCTCCACTCTGTCCTCCGTGAATGGCTAACTTTATTTGCACCATAGGAAACCTTTTTGTAGAGCTTCTGCCAATTTACATCATTGACAGTCTCGTAGTAAACCTATTAAGCTAGTATTATTAAAAAGTGTCATAAGAGAAAAATGTGTTTTTTATCTTATTTATGTCTCTCTTCTTTAACTCTACGTATGCGAGATAAATCTTGGTGCAGTAATTAAATTGAGATTTTGTTCGGAATCCTTTTTATATCCGCGTTCATTTTGTCTTTAAAATAAAAGGGTTCTCGAGGATTTTATTAAAATGTTTTTGCTTTTTGTATAATGTTACAAACTTAAAAATAAAATATTAAAATCGCCTGTATCATCATCACGACCGTTTTCCTTCCAGGTAGGTCAGAAGCCACGCTTATAAAGAAGCGGATTCGCATTCAGCCAACTTTACTATAGGCCAATCATGACAAGTGGCAAGCTTGTACGCGTACCAAACTCGAGAAATATCACAAATAAATTAAATGTGAATTATATTTAATATTTAAATTCTAAGTAATACAAACAGTATAAACGATTTACAATATTAAATACCTAATTAAAAAGAAAACCTAACGAAAAAATAAAATAAACTATACTACAAATAAAACTCAAATTAACTATTACTCATTGGGCGTAGTGTACCGAGGACTCTCGTTGCGTTCCCACGTTGAACGGCAATGCTGACCCTTTGAGCAAAATATTCCCTACTTAATGGGTCACTCGTCGCCAAGCGGAGTTTTGCCCCAAGCTCACGAGAGAACGCCAAAGCCTCCTCGGACCATGGACCCATCGTTTCGACTCCAAATGGGATGAAGTGGTGTTCACTCTTCATTTGTTTATTATTATTAGCTGTAAAGTTTATGCAATTATAAATATGTGGTAAACGTGGTGGGTATTGCATGATCTAATTTATTAATGTTAAATGATGAAAACCTGTGCAATGCTGTTTGTTGTCCCTAATAAAGAAAAAAAAAAGTACTTGTTCTTGATTCATAAATTGGGACATTCTTAATTATTCTGTGCAGAAAAATATTTTGGTTTGCTTTACTCATGTCAAAAAAAAAGTATTCAATGTAACGATTTAACAATGTTCACATGTAATCAATTAGACTGGTTCACAAAGTAACTCATTATATCATTACATACACGACGAAGCGTATACACATGCCTAATTGATATCTTATTACCCATCCGAGGATGATTTGATTAGCTTTTAAACGTTAAAAGTACTTAGACGTAGGTACCTATAGTGCGGTATGTGAGGTCCAAGAACGGGCTCAACTGACGGCCAAATTATGGTGGCCTATCAAGATGCTTTTTTACACTTCTGTTGAAGGTTACAGGAATGGGGAAACACACTGACTGGGACAGCATTCTATATCTCAGCGATAGATGTAAGTGTCCATATTTATATGGAGAAGCCTGAAGAACTCCTCACAATGTTAGTAAGTGTACCGTTACAGCCCCTAGAACACAGCGTCCTAGACCTCCACTGTTGAAGATAGGCCTTCCAGAACTTATATCTGGAGAATTTGGCCTACACTCGCCACGCTGGCCAGACGGGTTGGCGAGGATCTGATGTCAATTTTTAATAACAATTTATTAGCGATTCCACAAATTGGTATTAATGGAACCGGAGCCGACGGCCTAACGTGTTCAGTAAGTGTATATATGTATGTATTAGTATATTGATATTATAGTGTATATAACAGTATAAAATATAAGTGTATGATTCAGCTGTTAATTTTCTTCCTATTTTTTTTAATATTTCTTTCATTGCACCTATAATAGTTCAAATTTGTCCCCAAGGTTTGGCTGTCAGATAATGTCTACGGGCATCACGTCCGCCTTTGTACTTCGTCTTAAATAAATATATACGCGTAGGGTTAGTGTCTGCGGTGATGATGCATATTTTGGCCTGCGCCTGTAGTTCGTTTGCGAAATAAGGAGAAAATAAATAAGATAAAAATAAGGGATAAGGCTCTGGAGATCTTCAGAACACTCACTGTAGTAAAGCTTGTAGAACAGGCTCAGAGAGGCGAGGAGACGTTTCGGCTAAGCTGCAGTGAATCGAGAGTTTTCCACCCCCTGGTGACCATTCAATATCCATTGAGAGCATCTGTAAGGTACTTAGGGGAACCATCCTAGAGGTGAGAGGAGTATTAAGGAACGCTTAAATTTCGTGGAGTCACATGTCGTTGTTAGACGATGACCTCGTAATAGCGTATTATATTTATAAGCGTTCCAAGGAACATATATTATAAATAACATCAAAATTTCGGTACAGTATAGATATAGGCAAAGTTTATTTTATATTTAAAAAAATATATTTATTTATTTATTTAAAAACTTTATTGCACAAAGTACAAAGGCGGACTTAATGCCCGAAGACATTCTCTGACAGCCAAACCTTAGGGACAAATTTAACCATATAAAGGTGCAATCATAAAGATAATAATAATACATCATTTAAATTATATTATCATATAAAATATATTAAAGTAAAGTATCTTCACGACCAGTGTGGTGAGAATCCTAGCTTTTTTTTAAAGAAGCGAATTCTTATTTACCTAACTTTACTATAGGCCCATCGTGTCGCGTGACAAGCTCATCTGTAGCGTACCAAACTCCAGATATACCACAAGTTATATTATAAAATTATTTCGCGTATATTATACTTGATAGACTCCATAAGAAATATTATGTATTTTATTTATCACAATTATCAATATTATTATGAATAATTAATATACACGTCGCCTGCTGCTGCATGCTCCTACGAAGTTGTACTTTGAAATACTTATTACACTGTTGTTTTGGTTTGAAGAACTCTAAAAAAGTTTAGCATTGAGAAATTAATTAAAAACCTGGTATTGTAATAAAGGCTACTGATTTATGGCGCAGCTAATTAAAAACACGACTTTAGTGTTATGGCGACATCTTTATTATTAAAAACATAGAATAATAACGTTTAGATACAAGGTAAGAACCGATAAGTGAGGCCAGTAAAAGTTATCCAAATCAAATAAGTTATAGTCTCAAGGTCAAATCAGGTCGCAGATATGTACAATGTACAGTCAATAGGTGGTAGGTAGACTGAAGGTGTTAATTTCCCCAGTCTGCCGGGACGGGGAAGTATCCACCATTCGTGACGATAAACCCAGTAAAGTGTATCGTCCACCACTCGAATCGTCGTCATGTCCAGTCAAGCCGGCAAGTGTTAGGGACTAATGTCAGTCATAAGTGTCTGATTCCATTTGCGAACATTCATAGACCTTGTGCGCTACGTACCATCAGGTGGGCGCAAGGTCACATGTCGTGCTAGTATAAAAAAAAAGTAACATATTGTTTTTTAAAAAATTCATCATCACATCGTCTGCCTGTCACTGCTGGATATAGGCATCCCCCAAGGCTCGCCATTTCACATCTTCTGCCACCCTTAATAAGCCCCCACCAGCGACCTTCTTCAGGTCATCCGTTCGATTTTTGCACTCTTCTAAGTGAACACCTTTTTTTCACCAAATTTTTTTCTTTAGTTGACGTAGTGTATTTGGTTTATAGATATAGACACGACTCTTCAAATAACTTCATAAAAAGAAGTCTGCTGGGGATAGATCTGGACTCCTGGGTGGCCATGGGATATCAGTTTTTCCGGAAACATTTCTTTAGACCACCGGCAGGGACTCGTTGGATGTGTGACAAGTGTCTCCTTATTTATTATCACGTTTGATGGTTCGCCTCCATCTAGTGAAGCGTGCGAACCAATTATAATTCTATGCAAATACCCTATGATGCAAATAGTTAAGCCGCTAACTGCATATAAGAGACATTTGCCACAAAACTCAACTATAACTATGAAGTTTGCATACTTGCCTATTTTTCGAGTGCGACTGTGAACAGTAACCAGCCCAAATAACTAAAAGTTTGCTAAAAGAAGTCACTAGCTTTACAACGAGGCTTTACTTGTTAAATTTAAAATGAAGGTATGTTGTTGCGTCGGTCGCGGTTCAACTTATACCAACTTTTGGAATCGTTAATAAATTGATTGACTTATATTGGCCGCGTGGCGATTGTAGGCCAAATTTCTAGAAGGCCCATCTCCAACAGTGGAAACCTAAGACTCTGTGTGTGTGAAACCATTCGCAGTATTATTGCATACTGTCACTTGTGTACGTATGTAATGTATTTGTGGAAAGATCTACCACAAAATATAAGACAAGCATCTACTAGATTAGCATTCAAAAGAATGGTTTATTCTTATTTCTCATCTTAACGGTTGTAAGTATTATTATTATATATTTATTGTTTATATATTATTATTTAGTATATTATATATTTATAAAATATTACTCTTTTTTTTAATAGGTGTACGTTTAAAGTTTTCCCAATTCAATTCTTAATTGTGTTAATTTGCATTATATGTATATGATTTATTTAATAATTTTTGTTATATTGTACCTCTGGAAGACCCTGAATCGCGTAACGCAGGTGTTTTTTATAAAACATCTTACTCGGGATTCAGAGCGCCATAAAATGCATGTTATGTTCTTTTTACTTCGAATAAATTTCTTATTATTATTAATTGGTGGCTATGATAGAATATCTCGTGGCATTAAAGCCCGCTTTAGGCTTTGTACATTGAAGTGTTCAATAAATAAATATTTGCGAGTAAAATACATCGAACATTTATCTTCAAAACACGTTCTGTCTTTGTTTTATCGCGATGTTAGAAAGGGAGAGTCTATAATATTAAGTTAATTTGGCTTCGGTGGTTACCCCTCATTGATCTTGAAATTATATAGATGTAGCAATAGCATGTGGAGTAGTCTCCCAAAGTACTTAGATCGTCAATAAGAATCATTGCCTAGCAGTTTTGCGTGAATATACAGGAGTGCAGTTTTCTTTTTTATCTTATGTTAGATTGTTAAATAAGTGGATTGGTTTATTTAAAAATAAAATATTTTAATATCCGTATGGAAATGAGGTCGATGTCTTGGAGTTCATGGGCTATTCTGTATTAAAAATGCTAGATTTTCTCGCCACGACTCCATTTATTATTATTATTAAAAGAGTCACCATCAAGGAGTAAAGTCTTCTGGAGTAATCTGGGATGGTGTTATGAGGACATGCTGTGGTTTAGGACGACACGTGAGTCGACACCCTCCCCTGTCATACCTCAGGGGGGCGCAGCATAAAGCGGGCGCAGGAAAAGTCCAGCAAGCGGCCCAAGTATGTATTCATATTAAAAGATTACATATTTATATTGTTTGTTGTAGAAACTCTAGGCCCATGAAGTCCAAGCGTCAAAAAGTTTTCAAAAGACAGAACACCACGTCTAGTCGTCTGGCTCTTGCTTCGTACAAAGAATGAGTATTGCAATTAGGCGGGGAAATCCAGACAGCCATTCCACGCGGGATATGTAGTATTTATTTTATTTAATATTTTGTATTTTTTTTTAAATAAAAAAAGATTGAAATATTTATATGCACACAACAGCAAATTAGAGTGAACTGCTGCCACAAAGAGGCGTTTAGGTCAGCATAGGTTGCAAGATTTCTACTGCAGCACTGATTTACACTGAACTAAGCGCTATTGGGTTCTGTCAAAACAACCACGATATATCGCTGTTTAAGCATCGAGGAGCTCAGTTTAGTAATTAAATTTTGTACTTGACTTGCGGTATCTATGATTGGAAGATCTTTGCGTTACCCCACTTATTCAATATCTAAGGTTGATTTACAAAGTGCTACGCCGTAGAATTATAGGGCCTTTTCGTAGCATATTGCCTTTTGTAGGTTACCTTTCGACCGGTACTGGCCGAAGGTATTGTTCTACATTGTGTTTTCCCTATTGTTATAATTATTATTATTCACAAAGAAAGAATGAGTGAAGAGAGATTGACGAACCAGATATATAATGCGAAAGTTGTGGGTAAAAGAGGCCCTGGCAGACCAAGACTTACCTATCACGATCAAATAAATAAACCAATAGCTGAAGGTGCATTAAAAAGCCATCAAAATAAAAGGGCATGTATGAAGAGGTTAATGAATGTCGAAGAAGCGAAAGAGGTATGTCGTGATCGTGTCAAGTGGCGCTCAATTGTCTCTGCCTACTCCGCAAGGGATTTGTGTGAAGATATGTATGTATGTATGTTCACAATGTTGGTGTAGACCAATTTAATATACAAATACGAGGGGAGGTTCAATAGTTCGACGAATGAAAGAGATAGAGTGCGGATAAAGGGAAGAACCGTAACCGGAGAATCCTACGCAATGGAGCAATACGCAAAATTAAAGGAGTCCATTAAGGGAAAACGTCGAGGAAAATGAACTAAGACCCGTATTCGAAGACATTTCCTTAAAAGCTCCTCCACTCAACATTTCCTTCCAGCTGTCAAACGAAAATTAAGTTTCTGTAATTGAGACGATTAAAATTAAAAATGGTGGCTACGATTGACCTTGAAAATATTAACTAAATGTATTTATTAACATTTGTGTCCTGACCAGGAATCGAACCCGGTACCTCCGAGTCTAAATCCACAGACATACCCGCTAGACCACGGAGTCTGTATCGAAAATATAAAAAAACAGTACTTTAGTATTAATATAGAGCTGTATAAAACAGACATACGATCATCATTCCATTTTTTACTTATACATATATATTGATAGGACAGCCTTGCGACTCCCAAACTTTAGAACCCTATTCTGAAGCTTACGTTCAACATTTTTGAAAAACCTTATAGATAAAGAAATAAGAATGTAATTCGCATGGCAATTTTACGATACTAATGTAATAGGCTATCAGGAGAAGTTCTCAATCTCGGGTTGATGTTCTTGTTACTTCTTTAAAACTTTGACTGTCTGTTTAGCTGACTAAATATGCTTCGTGTTCACGGTTCAAACGTCACAATTATATGAGATAGCAAATTTTACAAAAAAACTTGGTCACTACGGCCTGTCTTGTCAGAAAATTCAAAATAATTTATTGGTAGGATTGTTTACATGTAAAATTTCAGAAACATTATCTTCATATACAATATTGTTGAAACAATCTGCCCACATTAGAAATACAATATTTAATAGTTGTGACTGTTCAAAATAAAAATCATCGTCTTGCTATCATCTCGAATAACTCCAACAGGCTCTAGAAGAGCTGGAACCTCGAAGGTGGTCAATTTGTAACCTTAGAAATTTTACTACAACACAACTTATAGTAGAACTTATGTTATTACCCATGTAATTAATATTTAAAGTTTTTTGTATTAATCTCTGTCTGAAGTACCTACATAATATTTATTTTTTCTACGTTAATAATTTTCTATAGTTTTTATAGTTTTAACATTCGACGGGGGGTTATAAGCTATCTTTATCGTGAAATCCAGTAATCAATAGGTTTCGACGCCGGGAAAAATCGCCCGGTATATTGCCAAGGATATTGTAAGTGTCGTGTGTCGTGATTTCTAAAAACTTTTAAGAGTTATTAGGTTTACATCTACCGCCTAGTATGTACGAGACTACACCGCATAGCTTTCAGTCGACCCGCGACCACGGCCAATGCAACTTGGCTGAAACGTCGGGAGAAATATGTCTCTAAGGTATATCGCGTAAAGACCCGTTAAAATTATAAAAACTATTATAAATGTGCGCGAAAGTTTAAAAAGTTTAATAATTTTTCGCCACGATTCTGTCAATAATGAGAAAAAGTTCATAAATATAAGTATTTGTCTTAATTTAAAAGTAGACTCTATATTTACGAGAGGAGAGGTTTGTTTTATATAATTCAGTAATGCGCTGTACAGATTCGCAGAGGCCAGGTAACTAGGTTATTTAAAAGCAATTTTCTTTTCATTTCTATATTTAGGGGTCCTTTGGGATTAAATTATTTTGAACCTTTATTTTTAAGTGAATGTTTACGCCAATATTTAACTTATATTTGTAATAGTTGAATCGGTTAATAATGAGCAATACAAAAATCCTTCCATTTCCAATAACCAAGTATGCCACCACAAGATGGCGCCACTTACTTCAAATTTGCAATATTTGAATGTTTATCCATTTTTAATAAGCAACGAGAAGTAACCACTTGTGGACTTGCAGAAAATAGTTTTCTTTATAAGCTTCATTGCTTGAAACGTCAGTCGCACGTCGCGCCCCGACCCAGTGAGAAGTCTATGATCTACCGTGATCCCGCTCTTCTGGAAGACGTTCCGTTGTGTTCTCCGCGGACAGCAGTAACGAAAAAAACTAATAATCTTGAAGTGATTGAGTTTAGCGAATATCCTGGCCAGGATAGGTGATAGTGAAGCTGTGAAAAGGTACTTGGCATACTTTCCTTATATAAGTGACCCATCCTACTCTGTTTCCGATATCCGGATTGCTCGTTACCAGCCGTTTTGCTATTATAAAAAAATCAAATACAGTCCACTTTAGAAGGCCTTTGTTCGTGTTTGGTCCGTGCTTTTGGCATAAGCATAGTTAGCTGGAAGGTTCTGGATCAGGCGCGAACAGTGAATATGATTGTTTTTCTTTCTCATTGTTGTTTTGACCACACAAATAGGCAAAAATATGCACTCCCATACCGTAGTCACGATCCCTACGCGTAAATATAAATTTGAAAACTTACATCAGTCGCATGCCGAAGATATGGAATGCTCTCAGCGATGGTTTCGCAGTGTGAAAAAGCATCTTCTTATGCCAGCATACCGCGTACCGCTTAACTAACGTGGTCGCAATGGTGGTGGCTCGGTTGTAAGAACGCGTACCTTAAATCCTACAAAGGTCGGTTCAAACCCCCCCCTCGGTATGTACCAATGAGAAATACACTTTTCTTACGTACATTTGTCATATATTAACAAAACCACCGTTCCCGTGCCTCGGAGAGTACGTTAAGCCGTACGTTAAGTTGAAGCGCAACTAATACCAATTTGTGGAATCAATCGAATTGTTACAAAACACTATTTATACGATTAGGTTCTTTATTATGATCAGGTACTTTATTACATATAAAAAACTGAATTTTAAATTGGCGGGATAGAAACTATGTAATTATTAAGGTAAAAAAAAGTTTTTGTCAATTGTCGTTATGCTAGGGTAAAATAAATAAAATTAATTACAGATTATGAAAACACAATATATTAACTATGAAATAAAAAAGAAATCATTATGACACGAGAACATTTTTTGGGCCCATTTCTCGAATAAAAATGGGCATTCTAATTTGTCTTAGTAAAAGAGGAAAATCGTTAAAATGTATTTTGCTATTTTTATCTGTCTAAAATTAGGTATACGAGTTTACGGGTATTGCGAGCTAAAGGTCCTACAGAACCCGATATGATACAGCGAGCGATTATGTGACAGCTCCTGAAGCCATTCGTCTCTAACTCAATAAACCGTCTCCGATAAGAATCGAATCTACTTACGCCACCTTTTTCCTCGACTCGACGACTTCGCGACGAAACTTCATCAAATTGCTTTTGTTGGGATTAACAAAAATAAATATTTTACAGTATATAACAGATACTCTATTCCTATAAAAATAGTAAGTTGGCGGATAAAATATAGTTTGTAGGTTGTGCTAGAAGTGCTGGCCGCATTCCTCGACACGCGGCTCTCAACGACATCATGCGAAGGGCTCTTGTGTACCCGCAATCTTAGATCCCTCTGGGATGGGATGGCCGTGGAAAAAGGTCTCTGGTGTGGGATGCGACGTGTGTAGATGCATTAGTACTATCTCACATCCAGGCGACCTCGTCAGGCGCGGGAAGTGCGGCGTCTTCTGCTGAGAACCTCAAGTTGCGCAATACGCCAATTTTGGTACCGGGTACGAATTTACGCTGTTTGGTGTCTAGACGATGGGACCACGGATAGCTAAATTCTTTATTGCACAATAAACAAAAACACATTTAAATGTACATAGGCGAACTTAATGTCTAGTGACATTTTCTACCAGCTAACCTCTGGGATAGTGAGCAATGATTATGGGTGCATTAAATCACTTATTTAAAATCGAGATTAATAATAAAAAATAAAATTCTTAAAATATTACTAGCAACTAAAGCTAAAATACTTATACACTAATATATAAATATATAATAACACAAGTACATATAAATATATATAAAATACATACAATATTATACCAATTTAGAGAGGTTATGTTGACTCGTCTTGCTTTTTGTGAAGGTGTAAGGTAAGTAGATTTTTAAAACACTAAACCCTGCCTTTCGAACGTTTAGTGGAAGCCGGTTCCACTGGCGGGCTGCTTATACTGTAAAAGAATCTGAACATCTGCTGGAAGAATGTGTCGGAATTTTTAAATGACCATGGGGTCCTTCAGCAAGCCACCTGGCCAAGGAGTTGTCAAAGCGGCTGACAGAAAGGTCTGCAGACAGGAAGGCTGGCAATTATTTCTGACAACGTATTAGCCTCGCTATACAGAGGGAAAATGTTGCCAGTCTCCTTGGGACTATCTCGGATGGGACGTCTCTAGAGGACATTTCTATTTATAGTTAAGTGACCACCTTTAAAGTTTAAATCTTTGCCTATGTCAGAGTAGACAGGATTTTGTTGTTGTAAATAAACACTTCATTATTGGACTAATAAAGGAATTGAAATGGAAATAATTTATTTGTCAGAAACATGGTAGGTACAGGGATGTAAATTATTATATGTAATTATATCACATGCTTTGCTATTTCTAGCATACAACTATTTATTTAGTCGCATGACTTTGTCGAGCTTAGTGTCTAGGTATTCTTTTGTCGAATAAAAACATTTATCAACCAGCTTTTGTTTGACTCTTAATTTGAACAGTTTTAGTGGCAGCTCCCTTATAGTAACTGGAAGCTTATTAAATATCTTTGTTGCCATTGCATAACAATTTCGGCTATATTGAGTACTTTTATGAGCTGGAATAATTATTCTACTAGGATAACGCGTTTTAATATTGCAATTATCCCCAAGAATTTTAAAAAGTTCCGGGTGGCTTTTTACAAATAAACAGCATTCAAGTATATACTCGTAGATAGAAGGAACAGTCAGTAATTTTATTTTTATAAATAAAGGACGACAGGAAGTTATAGGAGGTGTGTTACAAATAGTACGAATGCATTGTTTTTGTCCAATAAAGATTCTATTGAATAAGTGATATGAAAACAAATTTTATTATTTAGGTAGCTTTTAATTAATATTTCATGTAGTCCTAGACCTCCACTGTTGGGAATGTGCCTTCCAGAATATATATCTGGAGAATTTGGCCTACACTCACCACGCTGGCCAGACGGGTTGGCGACGGTAAGGAAAGGAAAAAATTAAGTTTTTTAACATAGCGTTCTTACAACCGAGCCACCACC